>CM074857.1:70312500-70937500 GCA_037501455.1 Lantana camara | reverse complement strand
ATTTTTTTCTATAATTTTTATTGAAAAATAATAATTCTTATTTTGGAAGATTAGGATATAAACTTTTTTTATTAATTATATAATATGATAATACGTTTGTATTATAATTTATTTATACATCTAACGTTTTCCCTCTTAATTAATTTTCCTCCTAATTAAGTAAAGGATTAATTTATCGAAGTACTAAAAAATATTATATGTAGAAATTTCTCTCAATATAATCTTTACATTCACATGACTCGAATTCAAAATCCTGCTTAATTGAGCTCAAACAATTTTCTACTTCAATTAATTTTCCATTGGTGGGAGAACATTATTGTGGTTCAAGAAATAAGAAAAGTGGTAAGATAAATAGGTAAATGAATGTCAAATGCGCATAAATAATGTCATTAAATGTTATATTAATTTAATCATATAATTTATATTTAAATATTCAATATGTGCAAACTATTTAAGGTAGGAAAAACTTTGTAAACTTTGTATTTTAATAATCTGAATAATAGTATGAAGAGTTTACTGCGATATGATATTCAAGATAATAGGAAACACTAAATTTGATCTGTCAAATACAAAATTGAAATATAACTATGTAGGTAAATAACTTAATCCTAATTCCTACAAAAACATTCATGTAAAGACAACTAAGGCAAGAATCATTAACTTCATCAAAGCACATAAAATGTTCATAATACTCCAAAATTAATCAACATTACACCAAAAATAACCCTAATATCGCTACAAAATCGATGTCTAAAAACAACCATCGATCAAAAAACACCCTATGATATGTACAACACGATACTCATACAACAACAAGAAGTACGCTTCAAAAAAGGATTTCGAAAATTAGTAATTTAGTGAGAAAAGAAAAAAAGAAAAACATATTATTAAAATGTCGGCACGACGCCATACGACGAGGAGTGGTCAGCAACGAGGAGGGAATCAACTTCAAGCTCGGCGCGCTTCGCGAACCTCCCTTTGATCCTCGGTCTTGTTTCCGCATATGCTTTTCGTGAGGCGTAGCGTATCGTCTTCTCAAACTTCCTATTTTTTCTTTTCTCTCTGTACCTCAAAACCCTAGCTTCTCTATCGACTCCCGAGACCGGTGTGGGGGGTGCTGCTTCGGTCTTGGCCAAGGTGTTCGATACATCGGCCATGGAGTTGTGGTCGGGCACTACTCCCACTTCTAGGGATGAAGAGGATACCTGTTGCAATAGCGCAGGGTCAAAGTCATAAATTTTTATTAAAATGGGACAAAGATAGAAACTAATTTAGCGAAACATTGATGGTATTTTGGAACCAACTTCAAGAAAAACACATATAAGAATCAATTACATATAACCAGATGTGCTAAGTACAGAAAACATAGAGAGCTAGAGCCATTCTACTTTCAAGCTTCTTTCTTCTCCTCCACCAAATAAGTAGCATTTAATCACTTTGTAACTCAACCAACTTCTAGCTTTTAGCTCATCAAATCATTTATTCGGTGAATTTCTAAAATTAGTGTTTTTTTTTTTTGTGTAGTTCAATTTTGGTGTACTTTGCAGGTGTATTGCAATTTTGGGGTTCTTCGTTTTTGGCAAATGCGGAATCACTGTAGTGAATAGTGATTCCGCTTTTAACAAAAGCGGAATCACCCTAATGAATAATGATTTTCGCTTTTACGATCCCAAAAATAAAAGCGAAAAACACTATTCACTATGGTGATTCCGTTTTTGCCAAAAACGGAATTACTATTCACTACAGTGATTCCGTATTTACCAAAAACGAAAAATCCCAAAATCACCAAAATTGAAATATACGACCAAAAGCACACCATTTTTAGAAAATCACCCATTTATTCCATTCCAACTTCTGGCTTTTAGCTTCTAGTTCTTTTGGTTTTTTTCTAATTTTAGTTTTTTTTTTATTTATATTGTATTTCGGTGTAGTGCAACTTTAGGGTTTTTCGTTTTTAAAAAAAGCGGAATGAATAGTGATTTTATTTTTTCAAAAAACGAATTTAATACAAAAATTTATGAGTGTGTACGTTGTAATTATAAATTTTATATTAAATCCGTTTTTTGAAAAAACGAAATAGTTTTTTCAACCGGTAGAAAACCCCCAAATTATAATACAAAAAAAATATAATATAAAAAAATAATAAAATACCAATTTTAGAAATTCACCTCTTCTTTTGAAAGACAAATTGTGAAACAATGAAGAACATAATCAAGAAATTAAGATTCAAGAACATACACTTTGGCTAATGGATTGCGAGGTGAAGTTGTACATGAAAGGCTTTGTTCCCGGATACTCGACATCGCAAGTCGGGTACCCGTCCACAACCGGACCCGGATACTGGCCGGATCCGTATTCGTTTTTGCTCTGAACTGGCACAACCCCATCGGAGCAATACTGTTTCTGCTCATTGACAAGAACATGGTTTTGCTTCTGCTCCCCTGATAACAAATCAAGATCCAAATATGGATCCATGTCGCTGAACAAATACTCGGCAGATTTGTATCCGGGGGATCCGGATTCATGATCCGTTTTGTTATTCTGGTCGTCGTTGGGTAGGAGCCACGAGGCGGCCTCGGCCTCCTCCTCGGCGGCGGCGGGGACGTCGTAGAAGGGGACGACGGGATGGCGGTCGTGGCGGCGGGCGAGAGGGTTGGCGGAGTGTATGTCGCGGTCGCAGGCGGAGCAGAGGGCGGCGGCGTCGGCCTTGCAGGTTACGGCTGCGGGGGCGTGCTCGCAGACGTCGCAGAGGTGGACGCGGCCGTGGCGGGAGGCGAGCTTGTTGGCGGCGTGGATGTCGCCGTCGCATTGGGGGCAGAGGAAGGCGGAGTCGGCGCGGCAGAAGACGGCCGCCGCCGCCGTCTTGCAGGCGTCGCAAATCTTCGCCTTTAGGCTCCAGGTGGTCTCTCCTCCCCTCATTGTTTCCTTTTCTTGTTCTCTTTTTCTTTCTCTGTAGTGATTCTTGAGCTTTTCTTCTCACTTGGGTTGGATTTTCTTGTTTCTTGGTGAAGTGTGAGTACTATAAACTCTGAATAGATCCTAAGTCAGGACAAGGGAGCTATGTGGGTAGAGGCGATCTAATGAAGAGCCAATGGGATTGTGAAAAGTGGCAGAATCTTAGCCAAGCAAAAAGGTTGAATTAATAAATAATTATTTGAAAAAAATGAGAATATATGACAAAGTGCATCAAAAGGAAAAAGAACAAGAGTTTATTATGGATTGTGGGTCCCACTAATGGGTTGTGGCTTGCTACAATTAGCTATTTCTTTAGTGTAGTTCAATGGATATGCTCTATTACTTTATAAGGTGATCATAAATTTGAAGTGTGTATAGATTACAATCCAGAATCCACCAAACATTCTAAAAACATTATTTTAGATTGTCTCATTTTCAATTTGATCCCCTAGTATAGTTCGGACTATTCTATCCTGAGTCTGATTCGGTCAAATCGATATAATAAGGGAATTAATTATTGAAAAATTTAGAGAGTGTCATTTGATTAGCTTGAGTTTGGTCGAATAGAGTCTCATCTAAAATTTTCCATATTGATAAGGTTATCGAAATAAAAAAGTCTTACAATCTTCGATAAAATTATAAATGAAGCATCAGCACATCGAACACATCCCCGTAACCATGTCCAACAAAGTACCCTTTTCTTTAAGTTACGCCACACTTCTTTGACGTCTTAGAGGAGTGTCGACATCCAACATTGCACCTGGTGATTTTTCGTGGTGTCCGTGTATTATAACTATGCTACTATTCCTATCTTATGCCTTGAAAATGGGAGGGGTGGGTTGGGTGATGGAGATAGATGGCTCTTGGAGGAAATGTAGAGCCATCGAAGTAGGAATTTCGCAGCTCATATTTTGTACGTAAGCAAACTCACTAACAATTGACATTGATTGTGTTATTTTTAATGCGACTTTATGTTGATCGCTTTGTAGGTGGTCCAAACTCCAAACTTGGGCTGGCGTGGCATCATTATCACAATTTTGGGCATTTCTTGCCGAAAGAATAACACACGATTTTTGTCACGCTACGACTTGGGGACTCATATTTCCTTTTCCAATTTACGTATCTTGATTTGCCTCATCATTTGGACTCGTGTTTATATCACCTCAATTAAGGATAAACATCATGGTGCATGAGACAATTTAATGGGAAAACATTGACTACAAAAGTATGAATCAAAATAAATGTATTAACTGTGTATTATGTGAAGAAATTACCACTTCAAGATTGCGGCCTACGAGACATTGTTGGGCCGAAGGGGTATCCGGGCCTTCGAACGGGCCAGCCTACCGTTAGGGGTAATACTATGTTTTCCTAATTCTTGTATATGTCTATCCGTGATCTGTCTATATGCATCAGCTATTCATTTGTCTACTTGTTCATTCAGCTGGAACTTGAAGTTTAGAACAGGACGGAATGTAGATATCACAATCAAAATTGTCGAACTTTCAAACTAGCTCCATTTTGATTCATCGTGGTGGATTGATGATGAGAGATGAAATGGGATTGGGTAGCAGAGGAGAAGACCTGCAAATGGGAAAAAGAATACATCCCCTTGTTATTTATTATATAAATTCATGTTTCTTATTTTTCTAATACCGAACTGCAGGGAGCTATCAATTAAAAGTTTTCGAATGTATCTTGTGAAAAGGGTTAGAACTTACTATAAAGTGTAGCTTCTTCATCGTATCCTCCTTTTAAGGTTAGGCGAACCTGATATATCGTATCTGCTTGCCTTGATAGTTGCTGCATCTTCAACTGCAGCATCATATGTCTGTCTTTTAATCAGATTAGTCGTAGGCCTTATCGTTTTTCAATGGCAAAGCAACAACGTACACTTACTTCTGAGATACAATTAACATGAGGTCAAATCATTGCAACTGCATCAGCCTTCTGGTAATATTAGAACATGGAACACATACCTCCCATACTGGACTAACAAAAGCAAGCAGCATCCGTAACTTCTGTTGAACTGTCTTTTGTGGGCACTCCTGTCCTCAATTTCTTCCAGCGTCTTGGAATCGATCACCCCTAGGTGATCTTTTATCCCCATTCGCATCTAATTTATCATTACAAAATAAATAAGTAATTGAAAATAGCATCCAGTTAAAAACCTTGTAAAATATAGTTTCTGAGAAGTTTTTTTTTTCATTATGATACCTAGATTTGATTCTCAATCACATGAAAAGTAGGTCATTTTCACTAAGAGTTAAAGAAAATTGTACATAAAAGAAAGTAGAAATCATATGAAAGAGAATAAGATTAACATCAATGTCATAATAAACAATAACAAAGACCGATACCTCCAGGAGCAGATCCAAGGTGCACCGTGTAATCAAAAGTTCCTTTGCCGAAATCTGTAATCATATTCCAACATGATCGCCCCATGATTTTCAACTCTAGACTTCTCAAATACTGTTCCTTTTCGACCATTCTAGATAAAGGTCAAACAGCTTATCTAGCTCTCTCATCTTGAAGTGCTTCTTCATGAGTATTAGGAACGGGACATGATCGAGGGTTAAACCTATCCTCCGTACCCTGGAAAAGAGCTCTTCTGCCGCGTCCACTTTGCTTTGCTTGCAGTAACACTTAATTAATTCAGTATAAGTAATTATATCCGGTCTTAACCCTCTCCCAAGCATTTCAGCCACCAGCAGGTGTGCAGAATCTATGTTGCCATGATTACAGGCGGTGCCAATCAACAAATTGTACGTAACTAAATCAGGGAAAATGCCGTTTAAGATCATCTCTTTGTTCAGATATCGAACTTTATCAATATTTCCATTTTTCACTTGTGTGTAGATCAGGGCGTTGTACGTGTAAACATTAGGTCGAACACCAAATTCAATCATTTTATTTTTCATGGAGAATGCCTCATGTACATCTCCACATTTCCCATAGGCATAGATTACGGTATTCCAAATGAGAGGCTCAGGAATGAATGAGTTCTTCAACATGTTGGAAATAAAATGATTTGCTCCAAGTGCATCCCCGTTAATGCACAAACCTTGGATAATCATTTTGTAAGTGATATGATCAGGAAGAACACCCATCTTTGACATAACACTGAAAACATAACAAGCCTCATCAATCCTGCCCGACTTGCAGAGCTTGCTAATGAGAGTATTGTATGTAAAAATATCGGGAAGGTGGCCACTTTTAAACATTTTGGACAAGGATTTGTACCCGTGGTCTGTGTCTCCACTCAGACAGTATCCATGAATAAGAACATTGTAAGCAACAACATCCGCATCTATATCTCTCTGGAGCACATCATTCCAACAATTGAGAGCTTCAACAGTTTTTCCATTCTTGAAATAACCATCCATAAGTATAGTTGAAGTGATCAAACTCGAACCTTCCCCATCATAATCTTCATCCAGAATTTTCTCAAGCAGCTTTCTGTCGTTATGCAATAAACCCTTCTGGCAAAGAGCATGAACGAGAATATTGCATGAAACTCTATTTGGCCTTATTCCTTGGTTAGGCATGGAGGAAAAAAGATATAGGGCTTTATCGAGTTCATTGCCGAAGCAATAACCCTTCATTAAAGTGTTGTAGGTGGCACAATTAGGTGAAGGACCATTCGATTCCATTTCCTTAACAAGCCACTCTGCCCTTCCCAGGTCACCGATTTTGCAAAGTGCATTTAAAATATAATTATGACTAAAAACATCAGGAATTCTAAGCTGTTGAACCATCGTCCTCCGAAGACATAAGGCTGTTCCTAGTTTACCTTCCAAACACAAAGCTTTCATTATAGTTATATCACTCCTGTGCGAAGTCAGGCTTTTCATACATTTATGCCCCAAACCAATGCTTTCCCTGTAATATTTTGGTTTAAGAACATACGCGATAAGCATTTATCAGTAAGATGATATTCAAGAAACACCTCAGTGATTCAGCTTTGTGGGCGCAATTTCCAGACCCAAATATACTTTAATCTAAGAAACACTTAACAAGACTCGAGAAATACTGAAAGCATAATTTCTAGAGATGCAATGCATAGCAAGCAAAGATTTGAAAATCCTTTCATACAACAATACAAAATATTGTCAATCAATTACAATAAGCAAAAATGAACCTCATAGTTTTCAACCGATCCAAACTATCCTTCAGCATTGCATCCAATGCGTTGAAAACAGCGCCCTTAGGCTCTCCTTCGCCATCTGAAAAGTTCCTTGGCTCGTCCCGATCGCTACTTATACTCCTAATCACGCACAAAATATGAACACAACAATTCGCTCAATTTAGAATGTGGTTGACTGACAATAGCACGCAACAATTATTCTTACCTGGGCTCAATTAAGTCTAAGCTGGATTTAGAGCAAAAAATCTGGGCAAAATGAACAGCAATCTGGTCCTTCAAGGACTCGAGCGTTTGGAGGCTCCCGTTCAACACTCGGAGAAGAAAATAAGATTCTTGAGCAGGTATTAGAAGCTGAGATTAAAATACACAGATGAGAAAGGTCAGAAATGGAAGTTCGATCTGAGAATAGGAAATAAGGCGACTTACGGATTGCATTGGGGCAGGTCAAGCGACGCCTTGTATTAGCTGAACGGTGGATTTTACGGTGGCGACGGCGACGTCACGACGGCGGCGGCGGCTCCAAGGCTGCAGTGGAGTGGAAGAAGGGGTTGGGTCCCCAAATAGGATTCATTTTTTTAACTGGATTTGTACAAATAAAATATGGGCTTATTTGAGAGCTGCCCGGCCCAAATAAAATCAAATAATGGGCCTATTGTATAAAATGGACTGATTAATATATAAAATTATAAAGGGTTTTTTGCAGCCCTAGTCAACCGGTCGGATTTGGATCGGATCAGGAGATTCCGGAGGGCCAGATCCGAATCCGATAACCGGATTTGATTCCAAATTCTATAGAATTCAGATTCATTAATTTTGACAATACATAATCGGGTCGGATCAGATCCGATATAAGATCCAACCCGATTAGCAATAAAATTCTTTTTTTTTTAAATAACAAATTTGATATAAAAAAATAAATGTAATTACATAATATTTAATAAATAATTATTATTTAATGAATTATTTGATAGTTTTGTTTATATTTATTTAAAATAGGTTAATTTGAATTTATTAATAAAAGAAAATATATACTTTTAGAGTAAAAATTTTAAAATTTATTATTGTTTAAAGTGATAAATATGTGAAAATTTTAATTCTAATCATTTTACTTAATATTATGTACTAGTAAATAATTTACTTAATTAAATATTATATATAATATCGGATTCGGATTCTTAGCGGATCAGATTCTTTAAATCCATATTTGCTCCATTTACTTCGGATAACGAATTTTTATAATCGGATATAATCCATCGGATATTTTTATCGGACGAATATGCTAAAATTCGGACCGGATTAAAATCCGACCCATTGACAGCCCTATTTTGCACGGCTCACCCCTGTGTTAGGACAAATTAACTTAAAAAACCCTATGATATAAATTATCAATAAAAAAACCCTATGTTTATAAAGTGTTGCACCGAAAACATTAAATCGGGAATTGTGCTTCACGCGCTAATATTGTGACTGAGATAGTATTTTGTTCACTTTTATCCTACAAAATTACTACTTTATCCTTATTATATTTATTAAATGTATATATATATATATATATATATATAAATAATGGCACCACTGCCACCATCATCGACAACCATTGTCAGTATCACCGCCACCAAAAAAGTAGAGAAGATGAACCAAATCTGATCCTCTCCTACCACGTCGTCCTCATCCTCAACTTGAACTAGATCTAAACTCTCGCCGCCGCCATACCGCTTTTGGTCGGAAATCTGAGTTCTTGCCACCACTTTGTTTGCTTTTTGTTGCTGCTATTCGAGGGGAAGAAGAAGGTGAAGGGGGAGGGGGGTGGATGACATTAGGCCAAGCAGAAGGCATACAAGGCACCAGTCCAATGTTTTAAAAACCGGACCGAAGATAGAACCGGTAGGCTTACTGGTTACCGGTTCAATCGGTTCGATCGGTTCAACCACTGGTCGAACCGGTATGACGTCATAATTAATTATTATTTTATTAAATTAAATATAAAACATTATAATTTATAAGCATACATAAATTTATAATTTTTAATATCTTAAACAATAATTTTTTTATAGCCAATATATTAATAAAAGAGTTCAATATTTATTACACAAAATAATGCATTCCCATTTATTATACACCATTAACATATCAAAATAATTATTATATATTTGACATAAACCCTAAAAGCCCAAGCCCAAAAACAACAACATTAAATTTCTTTGAAATTATACCAGTATCAGCCACAAGGTCTTATTCCCAAAAAAAGGCAGCTGTTCATCTTCTGCAAAGATTTTATTGGGAAACTTGTTTCTTTCAAATTTGGTAAGATCTTTCTCTCGAGTTTCGACCTTCTCCCTCTCTTCTCACTCTGTAATCTCTCTGTAATTCTCTTTTTCCCAGGACCCAGATTAGAACCTCTCTTATCTTTCACGCATCCCCTTCTTCACCAATTTGTTTTTTTCTAAATGAAAATCAGAATTGATGCATCAAACAACAGTTGATAAGGAAAATTATTTTGCAACCAGAATCAGCCGGAGATATAATTTGCAAACCAGAAGCAGGAACGGGAATTAAAAAACAAAAAATGTTCATAATTTATGAACCGGCGGTCCGGTCCCATTTTCAATGACTAAACCGCCGGTTAACCGCCCGGTTATTCCGGTTCTCATCCGCTCCGAATCTCGTCGGTTTTGGGGGGTCAACCGGGCCGGACCTGCTACCGGTCACCGGTTGAACCGGTCGAACCGGCCGGTTCGGTTTTCAAAACACTGGGCACCACCCTTCAGCATTTCCTTAGCCAACTGCTCCAATCCTCCGACGAAAAAGAACTCAAAAACATTCTCCATAAAAGATTCAATCTTCTCCTTCTTGATTCATTTCCTCATTTAATTATTTGAATTAAATTGAAATTTATGCAAAGCTTTTTTTCAGAAGGTGGAATTTGGTAACATAGGAGAAAGAAGAAGGGTGGAGGTGGGGTGACTATTGGGTGACCATGGTTGAGGCAGAAAAATAAGTTGGGGAAGAAGTCCAGGAAAATAAAATAATAATAATAAAATAATGAAAAAAAAATTGGATTTGATTGTTGGGAATAGTGTCCTGAAAATTCAATTTGTTGAATTAATTAAGGGATAAATATTTTTTGCCATCCGAACTATGCCCGTTTTTGCAATTTACCATCCAAACAATTTTTCATTGCAAACCGCCATCCAACCTTTGCATTTGTGACAAAACGCCATCTAAACCATTTTTTTTGGTGGTTTTGGAAAGAAAAATTGACACGTGGCATTTTCCTAAAACATACACGTCGGACCAAAACACCTTCAGATGGCGTTTTGTCACAAATACAAAGGTTGAATGGCGGTTTGCAATGAAAAATTGTTTGGATGGCAAATTGCAAAAACAGGCATAGTTCGGATGGCAAAAAATCTTTTTCCCATTAATTAAACTGAATTTACAGCGAGTTGTGAGTATTTCACATATTGATAATTAATGGCATATGGTGGTATTCTTATATGAAATGTGTTTCATAGGAAAAGACTTTGAATACCGAAATCATGTGTTATTAAAGTTCTAGTCGGTAAGATAAGAATATGTTCTTATCAAGACTATAACGTGGTTATATAAGATTATTAGTCTTTTGTCATAGGGAATGGTGATTCCAATTATAACACGTTGATGATTTTCAATGGGATTGGAAACATCGAATTGGACCACTGAGATTATTCATTTTATACTGCTATCTAAAATTAATAAAATCTCAGGAAGCATTGTACTCTTAATCCTAATAATATTTTGGCTTTAGGCATGTACTGTTAGTCACTGTAATATACTCGAAGTGCGGTCTCGGTAACGGATGACCAAAATACTTTGTACGTTCGGTGACAACATGAAATGTGTTAAAGAGTTATATTGATCAAGGAATCTGTGGCCTTGCTGGAAGGTAAAAGATATACCTGAAATAGATTTGCAAAAGTTCGAATTAAGACTTTGGCCAAAGCACTTCGCGTGACACGTCACTGAAGTTGCATGTTGAATGTGTTTCACATACAGAGAATTTGAATTTAAGGCGAATGAATAAATATCAGATAAGAGATGAAAAATGAATGATAGTAGTTACAATTTATTTTTCATGGATATCTACACGGAGGAGTGAAATGCGAAATTATTCTAGATCGAGATATTCGTCAATAATTTAATTAATTTTAGAGTGCAACAATATTTATTTAGTGGAATTAAATATTGTTAAACGGTAATTAATTACTATCATGAGATGATAATATTACCCGTTTGAAGCTAAAATTAATTAGTCCTGCAGGTCCCCCTGCAAGCCCCAATAGAAAACCCGAAGAGAAAATATTAAAAGGAGAAAGAGAAATGAATTTTCAAAGTATTTGAAAATACCTAAGGGATTTATTTTAAGAAATAAATCAAAGTTCCAAGAGTTGAAAATGCCTGAAATTTTATTTTGGAGAAAATAAATTTTTCATCGGAAAAAAAAAAAAATGATGACGTCGCATGCCACATCAGCGGACAGGCGTGAGGTGGCGCTGATTGGGTGCTAAGTGGCCCGCCACACGTACGACGGAGATTGCGCCCCTTCAGAGCACGCGAACGGTCCAGATTAGATCTGGACCGGGCCGGTCAACGGGTCGGGCCAATGGATAGGGTCAGATAAAACCAGACACGTGATAGATCCGGGATTGGCCACGTGTCGAATTGGACCGAACCGGGTTCGGTCGGACCGGTTCAAGCCCTTAAAACCCTAGCCGAGTATGTAACACACGTGCCACCTTCAGGTGGCGCGTGAGGGCGCTTCCGGGGGCGGATCAGCGCGTTCTCGCCGGCGTTGGACTCGTGGTGATGAGATCTTCAACGTGGTGTCTTCAAAAGTTTGATGCAAGTTGCACACGTAAGTGGGGGTGTGAAATTACAATTTTACCCTCAGTTTTTCCCCTAAAAATAGGGGGCCTGGCTCTTCATTTTTTTTCACAAGTTTGGGAGAGGTTTTGGCATTCCTTATTATTTTGAAATTAATTTTAATTAGGTGTTTATATATTTAATATATAAAACACTTAATTTCGAGAGATTAAACCCTAAAAAGGGTTTTCTAGTTTAAAGTTTATTTTCTCTAGTATTTAGAGAAATACTTTCGGAGCCCACACTCCGAGGGTTTCTCTGGGGATATTGCGGGGAAGCTCTGCCGGTCTCACGAAAGGAAAGGAGCTGGAAAAATATCGTTAGATAGCCATATTTGCAGTACGGTAATATTTTACAGTTGTATTATTTTAAGCATGATAAATTATATGCTCTTAAGTGCTGATTGCATGTTAGATATTTATCTGCTTAAGCGATTTAAAATTTATTATCAATTTCATGTATATACTTGAGTAGATCCGGCTAGTCTTCCACTATTGTATTAAAATATTTTAGAAATATTTTAATACTTGTATTATAAACAAAATTTTAAAATACGGTCCCGGACCCCTACTATTTTGGGGCCTCCACCCAGCAACTGGTGTCAGAGCCGTGCTCTAGATATATACCTGCATTGATATGATGCATGTGATGCATAATTTTAAATCTGCTACTCTACACATAAATTCTGTCAAATGAGATTGGTTTTTGAGTGGGACCGTTGTGACCCCTCCAGTGTTTCCTGGGAATTTACGTGGAATGGTATTTTTTTGGGAAACAATTTAATTGTTTTTCCTGAAAAATTACTGAATCAGTAAACATGATTTAAATTATGTGATAATTTATTTATAGCATGTTTACTTTATGCCATTTATTTTAAGCATGATAATTATGTGATAATCATATGCAAACATGCTTAATTGTTTTATTTTATGGCATGATCATGATAATATGAGATATTATGTTATTTATAATTATGCATATTTTATTTAATGTGATTAAATGATATTGTTTAATAGAGATTACACGCGATGCATAATTGGACTAATATTTTTCGGCCTAGTTAATAAGTAGTTATTAAATTCCCTTAAAATATTATTATTGGGATTTTAAATATGATTTAGTAATCCTAGTGGGAGCGTATTAATAAGATTTAACCACTTCCGACAATAAGACGCCATCTATAATATAGTGGATGCGTACAACTCCCTTCGGCGGGTATATATTCACGATATACAAGATTAGACTTCTACGGATAGAATGAGATACGGGAAAGTCAGCTCGACCATGCCTCCGTGGAGAGTATTGCCCTACTCGTACAGACTTCTAGGTGATGGTACACACTTGACTAAGTAATGTATTAACCTCCCTTCGGAACTATGTTACATTTGTTGGGAATAGTGCCCTAGAAAGCTTATATGCTTTGGGACTTTCCCTATATCACAGACAATCTTTGAATAATATACGAATGATAATAATCACAGGCGAACACTTCTTATGTGCCAATACGTGTTTTGTGTGTTTCCATTACGTGTGCATATCTAGAACTCCCCTAATCTGATGAGGCCGTTAAGAACTTTGTCATTATGGGAATGACACATGAAATAAGTTCTTAACTCCATAGGCGAGGATTAGAAACTTCTTCAAGTCAATGAGGCTGACAGACAGTGGGAGTGTCGACTTTGCCTTTGTTGAGACTTGCTTGTGTAGTTGTGTCCTTAAGAAGGGTCATCCTGTTTCATGGGGTGAAAAGTGCATAAGTTGATGCGTACACAATACATAAGGGTGCTTGTTGTAAGAACAAGTTCACTGAGAGTGCCCGCGTGAGAAGATTCCTAAATGGGAAAGGAAGTTTCCTGAAACTTCCAGATTAGGAAATATCTCACATGTCAATGACGTGAGGAATTAATCCTTAGACTTGAGATTCCACATTGTCTCATATAAGCTAACTCTGTAATCTTTGATATAGGCTCAAAAGGGTGTCGCCGTATAGACACCTGAACCACGGTCTATGTTGGGATTACACAAGTGGCATATGAGAATTGTAGAAATCAACAAAGGACCTACACTTGCTGTAGGCAAGATGATCTCTTATTACACAAGTCATTTATGATTCCATCCTAAAAATCCTTGCGCAAGGTGATTAGATCAAGACATCAAGAAAATGGGGTTTTCTTGGATTGAGATAAAATGGAATATGAAGTGAACTTCGTTTTAAGATTAAGGTTAGTAGGGCTCTCTGTGACACCCCGTCCGATAGATCGTACAGGTATGCGCCACGAGAGAGTTTACCTTATGCACTTATGTGATTTAATTTCCCTTTTATGTGTTTAATTTCAACTTTGATTGAAAATGTGACTTAATTGACAAAAAGCTAAAATGGTAAAATATGAATTCTTGCATGACAACTTGAGAATGGAACTTGGATGGATTTAAATTAAGTGTTGGAGTTGGATTTAAATAGGACTTGGACCTATTGGTGTGTTTGGGCCTAACTTGAATTAGGTGAGTTTGGGTCATTCGGGATCAATATGAGCTCGGGAATTCGAATTCGAATTCCGACACCACCATTGGACTTGAATCGGTGATTCGGGTCCAACGGAATTTACTTTATATTTTTCGAAAACCGTTTAGACCTTACACCTTTTTAATCTTGACTTATTGGACCGAAAGTCATTTATTTGAGCCCAAATTCTATTGTTAGGATTAGTGCCCTAGAAAGCCGATTGTATATCCGCTTTGTGCTTTTCCTTATTGTAATCACAGACAATCTTTGAATAAAATAACGAATTGAGGCAACACTTCTTTATATGCTCTTGTTTGGTATGCGTTTACTTTAGCTGTGCATGTATGAGAACTCCCCTAATCCTGATGACTTTAGGACTCTACCATTTGGGTGAAATGGTTCATGAAACGAGCCCTATATCACATAAGTCATGATTAGTAAAATACTCCAAGCCGATGAGTCCTACAGACAGTGGGAGTGTCAACCTGACTCCTCTAAGGCTTGCTTGTGGGATCACGCCCTTAAGAAGGACCACCTTGTTTCATGGAGGTGCAAAGTGTATAGTTGATACGTGCGTGATACATGAGGGTGCTTACTTTAATAAGTAAGTTCACTGAGGTGCCCCGTGTGAGAACATTCCTAAATGGGAAAGGAAGTTTCTATTTCAGGAAATGGAAACTTCCAGATTAGGAAATATCTCACGAGTCATTGATGTGATTAATTGATCCTTAGACTTGAGGTTCCTTGTCACTTTATAAGTTAACTCTGTAGTCTTAGGTATAAGCTTTAAAGGGTGTCGCCTTAGACAACTGATTCAAGGCTTATGCTGGGGCTGCACAAGTGATTCATGAAAGTGAATGAGAATCAAGAAAGGACCTACACTTGCATTTGCAAGGTGATCTCTTATTGTGTAAGTCATTCATATGCCATATGGAGCCCTTGGCCAAGGCAGTAGATCAAGACATCAAGAAAAGTGTTTCTTGGATTGAGATCAAATGGATATGAAATGCACTTAGCTTTAAGACCAGATTATTAGGGTTCTGATTATTCCCTTGCCCTAGATCTTGGTTGAGAGATAGTAAGTAGGAGGATTGTATCTCACATGAATCAATGACTTAAAGGTTCTGTCGAATCCGAACATTCCAATTCAGCTAGGGGTTAAACACCTGTTGCTAGACTATGGTCGTTTAATCTGTGGACTGATTAATTAATTAGTGAATTAATTAATCAGGGTCACTGCTAATTGAATTGAGAACCTAGAGGGTCACACACAACAACTTGGTTACATGAGTTGAGGCTTGGAAATGATTAAACGAGTTAATCGGGCCAAGAGGGTTCCACACGTGTGAAATCACACGTGTGGCTCACGTGAGTGACACATGTCACTGTGACACGTGTCGCACACATGTGAATATATATATATTGTATATATATGTATTAAATAATTAAGTTGTTAATTATTTAATAGACTTTGGTTTAATTTTGAATTAAAAAGAAAGTCTAATTTTGGAGAAAATAATCTAGTTAATTAATTACGAATTAATTAATTAGATAAAAATAAGTTATTTATTTTAAATAAATAAAGTATAAAATTATCCAAAAAGAGTTTGGATATTTTTAGCTCTCTTGAAAGTTGATTTGAATTAGAATTCAAAGTCAAAGTCAAAATTACTTGATGATCAAGTAATAGGAGAGAGGGACCAAAATCCTAGCCCATAAAGGACTAGGAATTTCGGCACTCCCCTCTCTATAAATAGGGGAGCTCGAGCTCCTTATGGAGCTAATTGGCAATTCTTTTGGTTCATGTGTTGAACACCTTCCTTTCTCCAAGATTAAATTAAACCCTAGGTTAAGCCTAAACACTAACTAGAGAACTAGCATCCTTACTAGTTAGATTGTGATCAAGTTGGTGGACTTTCTCTAGAGACTTCAAGTTAGAAGTTTGAAGATTCGAGCTTTACCAAGGAGAGGGGATCAAGCCGCGAGAAGAGCGTTCTTGGGTGGCTTGAAACGCTTCAAGAAAGAACAAAAGAAAAGTAAGTTTTCTATCTTTACGAATTTGGTTACACGATTGCGAGTTCAAGGTCCTTTTGTTGGGAAAATTTTTAAATTCCGCTGCTTTCTGATTCGTGTTTTCCAACATCTATTTGAACCTTTAGCCTCATATTATATCGTGGAAACCCTAACCTTGACCTAAAACTATTAGCCACCATATAAATAGCTTTATTGCCTTTTCATTTCATTTCAAACCACACAAGTTAGCTTCAAAGAGAATCATGGAGAAATTTCAAGAGAAGATCAAGACTTGAACCATCTTTCATTCTAAGAGCTCATATTCTTTGATTCCTCATTCCTTCACAAGACAAGGTAAGCTTTGGATCTCTTTTGATGAGTATTTCATTTATACTCTTGGATTGAAGCATGAAATTGTTAGCATGAACTTGAATGATGAGACCTTGAATTCCTTGAGTAAGCTTTGATGATTTGAGTGCTCCTTATGTGTCTTGGTTGCTGGAAATTCGTGTATGGAAGATTAGGGGTTCATATCTTCATGTTTGAGCTTGAAATTCATGAAATGGGTGTTTGAGATTTTGGGCAAAACCTTCCTAAACTTGGATTAATTGATGTTTTGATGCTAAGCGTGATTTATATAATGATATACTTGAATTTAGTGATGTTTTATGGTAGATTTCGTGTTGTTTTGATGATTTTTGGTGTTCCCCTTGTTCTTCCCGAAACTGTCCAGTTTCTGCTCCAGATCTATGACCGAAACGGCCGTTCCCGTTTGTGCTTTAAGCCCGGAACGGCCCTTCCGGGCTAGGGTTTGAGTTTTGGCGGCGAACATGGGAACGCCTGTTCCCATGTATGCTTGGACTGGGAACGGCCGTTCCCAGTCTCGCTGGCTTTGGGCGTGGGAAGGCCCGTTCCCATGCTATGTTGTGCATGGGAATGGCCGTTCCCATGCGTCTGTGACCTTTTCTACTTGCTTTTTCGTCCGTATTTGATTCGTTTGAGTTGCTACTTGACTTGTATGATCCGATATGACTTGGAATGCATCTCTGAACCTTAATACTTTATTACTTGCATGATTTACTTGAATAATTGAATTGACCTTTGTGACCAACTTGATAAACATCATTCCTTTTCGCATGTCATTCATACTTTGTACGCCGTGCGTCTTACTTGGTTCATGTAGAGTCTAAGATTGGGCTTTCGTATGTCTTGTCACAGAGTTTGGTGGTGCCGGTGAGCCCGAGGTTTAGAGTGTTTGGCCCTTCACACTCTCAGACTCTACTACTACGAGGTGAGGTTTAGGATTTTGTATAGTTATGCGACCTATGACCTTAATATGCTGATTTCAACCCTTGCATGTGAGTATATCTATTATAAATACGTATGTGTTGGATATGATATGTTTATGACCTTGTGAATCAGCTTTGTTTTGGAAAATTAGATATGAAAGCATATGTAAGCTGTTTTGAAAAGTTATGTTATGTTATGTTTCCGTAGCGAGTTGGCCATGAAATATTGGCATCTGTATGTATGTATGTATGTGGGTCCGAGGAGCTATGGGTAAGGAGCCCCCGGGACGGTTAGGGCCGTCGGGGATATACCTGTGCGTAGTTCCATTTGAGATATCATTGTGCGACTCAGGGAGATAGGGGAGGCGTGATATCTTGAGCCTTCGGTGTACAGGCGGGGAGGACTCTTGTGGGTTCGCTACCCCTTGAGGGTATGTCTGTTATGGATGGTTTGGGGACGGTACATCTCCTCCATCATTGGTGTGACAGTTGGATTTGATTTTGTATTTTATGTTTTGATATGTTCTGAGGAGTAAAGGTTGGAAGCTCGTACTCGCCGAGCATGTGATCTGTTCTGTCTGGGAATCATGAATCGAGATAGAGTTTCTGAAATGTTTTCTAAATCTTATATAACTATCTTTTGGGTACTTTTGGAAATGTCTTTGGTATGCAACACCTATCTCCGGTTCATGAGTCCTCCCTTCTTATATGTGCTATGCTCTATATATATATACTGTGGGTGTGCGTTAGCCCCCTCACTCGGTTAAGTTGACTGACCCCTCATTTACACTTTTAGTTGCAGGTCTTTTGGCGTTTGCTAGGCGGGAGTGAGTCCTTTGAGTTGCACTTCGTCGGTCTAGCCTTTCTAGTTGCATTTGTCTTTCATACACTTTACTTATGTTTTGACTTGTAGTCTTGAGATTATACTTTACTATTCGGTAACCCTGCGTGGCACTCGTATTCGGCCCCTTGTGCCACTTGATGATTATTACTTTATGTTGATATTCGGGACTAGGGATCTATGCTAGTTGAACCCGTCACTTGTTATGCTTGTTGATATTCGGGACTAGGTATCTATGCTAGTTGAACCCGTTACTTGTTTTGAATGTTGATTTAAATGCTTCCGCTATCTTGTTTGAATGTTTGAATTGCTTCCGCGCTCTGAGTTTATCGAGTTAGATCCGCCTAGCATAGCGTGTGCGTTTGTCTCCCGTTCGCTCTCCATTTCATGACCGGGTCTGGGTCGTAGTGCGGGGGATGTGGCATCCTCCGATTGGGGTGTTACACTCTCTATATTTCCGTGCCCTGGATCTTAATCGAGAGATAGGATGGTAGGATGATCGTATCCCACATGATGTCATTGACTGAAAGGTTCTTTCGAATATACATTCACATTTCGGGTAGGGGTCACACACCTGTTGCTAGACTATGGTCGTGTGATCTGTGAGGTAATTAATTAATAAAGTGTATTAATTAATTAGGCTCACTGCTAACTAAAATTAAACCTAGAGGGTCACACACAAATACCGGGTTCAAAGGGTATTATGGAAAGGAGCTAACAACCCCTAACCCCCTGTGTTATTCGAAATGGTCGCATAAAACCCCGACAAAAAAAAACTACTTAAAAAAACCCTGTATTTTTTAAATCATGCACACCGCCCCCTAATTCCGTTAGGTCAACAAAAAGAAGTAAAATTCCTATTATGTCCCTATATACTGTTTCAGCCTTATAGTATTATTAAAATTTTTATTTTTTTAATATAGGATAAATATTATACTAATAAATAAAATACAAATTTAAATTATTTTATATATCTATTTAAAAGTGTTATTAGTTATAAATATATAATATAAATAAATGTTATAGCATAATTTATATATATATATTTTTTGTTCCACCAAATATATATAAATACTTACATATTAATAATAATATTATATATTAATAATTTATTATATATACATAATACATAAAACATATTAATAATTATACATATATACATAATACATATTAAAACTAATATATATGTATATATACATGGATGTATATATTGTCCTCCACCTCCACCACCTTCACGCCATAGCCGCCGCCGCCTACCACCTCCAGTCACCTGAGCCGCCGCCTCTCCACCTCCAGTCACCGCCGGATCTCCTCTCCAGAGACCGTCGCCGCCATACCACCGCCTCCTCTCCACCTCTGAAAACACCATAGCCGCCGCCGGATCTACTCTGCTCTCCACCTCTGCCGCCGCACAAAATACCTCCACCACCGGATCTACTCTCCTCTCCAACTCCACCACTGGATCTACCCACTTTCTCCACCTCCATCGCCTCATCGTCGACCTCGACATCGAGCGCCCCTCCTACAACCGCTACGTCCAGAATCCCGCCACCACGCTCTAGCTCTGTGTCGGCCGGAGATACCTGATTTTCCAATTGATTCACGTCTCACTATATGTCATTCATTGCGAAACCCATGAAGAAATTTTCCCAAAAAAGCAACAAAAACGAAAAACCCAATCGAAGAAAAAACAAGGCAACAGAAGAAATCAATTGTTGCTGCACCTTCCCGCAAAGCAAACAAGCCATGTGGATCCATTTCTCCATTTTCAATTCCTTAAGCTTTTCGAGTATTCCTCATTCTCCATTTTCAATTCCTTAGATCAAAACCCAGATTAGATCCCGAAAATGCGGCGGCTGTTGGAGGACCCAGCTTGTAATTTCTGAATATTTTGGGATTTTGTGGTTCTACATTTCATAGAAATTGATACGAATGATGATATGAGTGGTGGTGGTGTGTGTCTGATGGCGCCGTTGCCGTTGCCGGCGCCGACGCCGACGCCGGCGGTGATGGGGTTAGCAGCTGGAAAATTGGGTTGTTAAAAAAAATTACATATTATATATATACATATATGTATATGTATATGTATATTTAATTAAGGGGTAAAATATTACATATTATACATTTATATATATATATATATATATATTTAATTAAGGGGTAAAATAGTCATTTTATTTGAAAAAGTGAAAAAAATCTCAATCTTAATCGCAGTTAACGCGCGTGAATCTCACCTTCTGGTTTTAGGGTTTTTCGTGCATACTTTGAGAAATATAGGGTTTTTTAAAGTATTTTTTTTTTTGTTGGGGTTTTTCTTGATACATTGGTGTTACACAGGGGAGTTGGATAACATTTACCCTTATGGAAAGATCAAATAGTTGATCGAAATGAGACCACAGTGTAAAGTACACGTGTGGATCGAAAGCATTGTTTGGGATGTGTGATCCATTTGAGAAATTGGATCATGTGTTAATTAATTAGAGAATTAATTATCAAGCCCAAATATAATTAATTAGTGAATTAATTATAAATCCAAAATATAATTAATTGGAGAATTAATTATAAATTCCTAAATATAATTAATTGGAGATTAATTATATAGCCGAATAAAATTAATTGGAGAATTAATTTTAGCCCGTTAGAATTAATTAGTGAATTAATTCTAAAGTCCTTGATGGAATTTGATCTGGCTCAAATCTGGTCGATCTGACGTGGTCGATTTGGCTGTCAGATATGGGTCAATCAGTCAAGAATTTGTTTGAGTGGGTTCTTTATCGACCTGAAAGCACTAGCAAACGTGAGCTCGAAACCAACTTGGGGGACTTGGGGTTTTACCCAAGGTTGGCACTCCGACGCTCAAGTCAGTGATGGAGCTCTTTAGAGAGAGAATAAATGCAATTGAATGCGTATTAAAGGCTTACCAACTACTGTTCAAAGGGCGAGTATTTATAGCCATGGCCAAATGACACAGTAGTGTGTGTACTGTAGGTATGCATTAATGGCGTTGCCAGTCATCGATCTGGATGTCGGACGATGGAACCGGCTTGAGGCGGGTCGTTTGTACCTAGTTTCCCCTCTGGGTAAAAGCAGGGACTGACGGTCATTAATGAGCCATAGTGCGCCTGTTCCAGGGAATGAGAAGGATACACGTGTCCCGACAGGAGTGCTTTACAGTATTCGGGTGTCCGGTGACGTAGGTAATCGATCTGGAGATCGATATTGCCTTCCGGGATCCTTACTGCTGTGGGTTTCCTCATAGGAGAGGAGCAGATCAATCTGATGACCTGGGTATTGAAATCGATCCGTTGATCTGACGATCAAGCGATGTGTAAATCGATCTAATGACCTCATGTCGATCTGATGATCTGCCCAAAAGTTTGTTTTTTGGTTTGTCCGAGTTGGCGCGGAGCCTACGTGGCGCCCACGTGGGTATGCCACGTGTCCTCGTATTATTATGCCATGTCAGAGGCCCCCCAAATTTGGGACTGCCTCGGCCTCAACCCACTTTGAGAAGTACTCGACACATACTATGGCAAACTTTTTCTGTCTGGGTGCCAAGGGGAAGGGGCCGATGATGTCGATCCCCCATTGGTCGAAGGGCCAGCACACATCGATCGGTATCATGGATGCCGGGTGAGTGTGGATTAGGTTGCCGTGTTTTTGGCACTAGGGGAATTTCCTAGAGTGGATCTTCGCATCCCACACCATAGTCGGCCAAAAATACCCACTCCTTAAGATCTTTCGAGCTAGAGCTCGACCTCCGGAATGGTTTCCGCAACATCCCTCATGGACTTCTTCCAGGACATCTTGGGCTTGGCTAGGTCGTAGGCACCTTAGCGGGGGACCGGTGAAGGATTTTTTGAACAACCTGCCTTCATGATCTATCATATAGAGCATAGATCGATATTTTATTCTCCTGGCCTCAGTTCGATTTTGGGGCAAAAACCCGTCTTTGAGGTAAGAGATTAGATCGTCCATCCAGCAAGGCTCCGGCGGATCGATGGTGGCGATCTCGACCTTTCCTTCATCGATCGCACGGCCCCCGAGACCAAGAACGAGATGGTCGTATCCGTTGTTCCCTGGAATCCGTTGGCCAACTTCGATAGGGCATCAGCTCGACCGTTCTCTTCGCGGGGGACCTGTTCGATTTTGAACTCTTTCAGCTTCGAGGTCAGCTCTTTCACCATTTTGAGATACGCTGCCATGGACTCTTCCCGAGCTTCGTACGTGCCGTTGACTTGGCCGGCGATGAGCTGGGAGTCAGTTACAACGGCTAACCTGTCGATCTGGTTCTCCGAGGCATACCTCAATCCCGCCACAAGTGCTTCGTACTCGGCTTCATTGTTTGTTGCTTTAAAATCGAGTTTAATGGCGAAATCGAGCTGTAGTCCGTCTGAGTTTATAAGGGAGATGCCCACTCCCCCTCCCTGAGAGGTCGATGAGCCATCCGTGTACATGGTCCAGCTAGGCGAGGTACGGACGATCTCCATCGAGCTGGTGTTCTTTTTGACTAGAAAGTCAGCCAGAACTTGAGCTTGTTGGGCGGCCCGGGGTTGGTAGGTGATGTCATGCTGACTCAACTCGACCGCCCATTTCATCATTCGACCCGATACATCGGGTTTGGATAACACCTGCCTAAGCGGTTGATCTGTTAGGACAACTATGGGGTGGGCCTGGAAGTACGGACGTAGCTTCCGTTCTGCGTGCGTGAGAGCGAACACGAATTTCTCGATCTCGAGATAATTTCGTTCCGCACCGTGCAGGATCTTGCTCAAGTAGTAGATCGGTAGGTGTTTTCGATCTCGAATGGCGACCAAGACTGAGCTGAAGGTCTCGTTAGAAAGGGACAGGTAGAGGTACAAGGTCTCTTCCTCATTTGGCTTGGCCAGCAATGGGGGAGAGGCCAGGTACTCTTTCAATTGATCTAACGCTCGATCGCATTCTTCGTTCCATTCTAACTTCTTGAGATTCCGCAATACTTTGAAAAATGGGAGGTTTCGTTCTGACGATCGTGATATGAACCGGTTGAGGGAGATTATCCGTCCTACGAGTGATTGGACCTGGTTGATGCACCGAGGTCGTGGTATGATCTGGATAGCTTTGATCTTGGTGGGATTGGCCTCGATGCCCCGCTGGCTGACCATATACCCCAAGAACTTCCCTCCTTCGACCCCAAACGTGCACTTGTCAGGGTTGAGCTTCATCCCATATTGCCGTAAGATCTCGAACGATCTACGCGGATGATCTAGATGAAGGTACGTCCATCGGCTCTTCACGATCATGTCGTCGAAGTAGACCTCCATGGTCTTCCCGATCTCATCCTTAAACATCAGGTTGACCAACCTTTGGTACGTAGCTCCCGCGTTCTTTAGCCCGAAGGACATGACCTTGAAGCAGTATATTCCCTTTACCACGATGAAGGCAGTATGCTTCCGATCTTTGGGGGCCATAGAGATCTGGTAATATCCTTGGAAGGCATCCATCATGCTGAGCATCTCGCATCCAGCTGTCGAGTCGACGAGCTGGTCGATGCGGGGCAATGGATACGGGTCTTTCGGGCATGCCTTGTTGAGGTCGGTGAAGTCGTTGCACATTCTCCACTTCTCGCCCGTTTTTTACACGAGGACTACGTTGCACAACCAGTCAACGTATTGAGCTGGAGTAACGTACCCAGCGTCGAGGAGTTTATTGACCTCGGCCTCGATTATATCATTCCTTGCCCGGCTTTGCAGTCTCAACTTTTGTTTGATCGGCTTGACCGACGGATCGATCCCGAGCCGGTGGTAGATCACCTTCGGATCGACACCAATCAGATCTTTGGCTGCCCAAGCGAAAATATCCGAGTTGTCTCTCAGGAATTCTATCATCATGACCTCATGTTGGGGGTGCATGTTCGCCCCTATCTTGGTGGTTTCATTGCTGTCTCCAGGGATCAGGGCAATTTCTTTTAGTTCTTCAGAGGGCTCGAGCCGCTCGCTGGTTTTTCTTTTTCGAGCTACGGGGGATCTCTCCGCCTCGCACCCCTTCGTGGGTAGCTCGATCTCCCCGTCGGCATAGATCTGGAGGTCGAGTTCTTCCTCCACCTCTTTTCCGGATGGCTTTTTGAGGACGATGGCGTAACAAGCCCAACTGTCCATGACATCGCAAGTCACCTCTCCGACCCCGTTCGGCGTGGGCATTTTCAGCTTTTGATGGTACGTTGAGATGATTGCTTTGAACTGAATAAGGCCAGGTCGGCCGAAGATCATGTTATACGCTAGGGGCATATTGACGATGACGTACTCGACCTCCTGGGTCACCCTCTTGGGGGATGTTCCCATCGAGGTGAGGAGTCGGATGCGCCATAACGGTATAACTTCCGATCCACCAAACCCGGAAAGTGGTGTTCGGATAAGATCGAGCTTTAGGTTATGCAATTTCATTTTTACAAGAGTCGAGTAGGGGATAATGTTGGAGCTGCTTCCATTATCAACTAGGCATTTGGTTACATCATAATTAGCCACGCCTAAGGTCACCACCATCGGACAGCTAGGCGTATCACCTTCCCGATGGGGGCCCGGGCGACTATCACTCTCACTAAAGCTAACCTCTTGCCTCTCCCACTCTCTACCCTGATCGATCTGGAAGACCTCTTTGTGGGGACCGTTGAACTCTCGAGCCGCTCACCTTACGTTCCTCTTCCGAGCTGCATTGGAGTCGCCGCCCTCATGCCCCCCGGCTATCATATAGATCTTGCCATGAGTAGGGGGATTGTCTTCAGCTCTTTCCAGCGGCTGCTTCCCAGATCGTTTCGGGGGAGATCTCGACCTGGAGCGGTTATAGTCGTTGGGTCGTCCCGCCCTCTCTGAGTAGTGGTCGATCTTTCGAACAAAATCCTTCAAGTGCCCTCCTTGTACGAGTCTTTCGATCTCGTCACGGAGGGCGTTGCATTCCGCGGTGGTGTTGTAACGCCCCGGTTTTTCAATTTTATTGATATACCTTATTTGCTTCTAAATTGCGCAATTTAATTATTTAATTATGTGATTAATTGTTTTTTTTATGTGTTTTATATTTAATTTTAATTATATTAAATGTTAATTGTTTTAATTTAATGTTATTAATATTAATTACATAATATAAAATAAATATATGTACATATATATATATCAACGTACGTGTATGCATGGATTTAAAGTTATGCATGCATAATTAGTATAAATCATATTTGCATGCATTTTTTTATAATTATAACATATATTTGCATGCATGTAATTATATATATTACATACGTATGCATGCATATTATATGTAATATATTATATATGAAATTAGTTGGTTATTTTTGTTAATGTTATGGCTTTTATTGTTTCATTGCGTTTGAGTGCTTCGTTTCTAATTGAATTAATACCGGAATTTTGTGCGAATTTAATATGTTGAACTTATACGTGTCTTGTACATGAATATTTGTTCGTTTCGTATTTTCGAATTCATTTGCTTGTGTTTCGGATTTAATTTGAATTGTGGAATCCAAGTCGGGGGCTAACGAGCACTTAGCGCACCCTTGGTTCCGTATTTAATATCTTGAGCTCGGGAACTCGGATTCGAGTTTCGTCAAATCCGCTGAACTCGTAACGAAGATTCGAGTTTAGTAAACCTAGCCTTACATTTTTCCTAAGTCGTTTGAACCTTCGAATTTCAACCGATAAACGAATCGGCGACCAACATGACCTTGTTACACTAAATCAGCCATATCTTGGCCAAACCTTAACCAAATTAACCATGGTTGGATTCTTTGAAACCCTAACTCAACCCTCTATCATGATATAATCAGCCCTAACCGCGATTATCCTCTCACAAGCCCCAAAACTTAGCCAAAGTTTCTGTTCTAAATTCCAGTCCCGTAACCCTTTCAACCATAGAGATTTTGGAGCTCAAATCTCATCCAAACTTCAACCAATCATCAAGGTAAGCTTAGGGTTGTGTAATATGATTAATTCTGAGCATTTTCATCTTTTCATTCATGATTTTGAGCTTGAATTCTTCATTTCTGGGCTGATTACCGAAACTATAGGTTTTTGGACAAATTTTTGATCTTCTTTGATTCTTAACGGTTTTGATCGATTCCAAGCATGAGAATGATTGTTTTGATATCCTCATTTCATTTATGATCATTGATTACATGGTTGTTGAGGTATTTATGATGTATCATTTATGAAGTTTTGAGAAAAATCCCACGTATATATCACGTACACCTTCATGTCTTGATTGATCACTTTTGGAACTGATTATATGTTGAATATATGATATTTTGCTGCACATTTGATGGACTTTTGGACTTGATTGGAATCGGAGTGGTCGAGTTCAGTAGTGCCCTGTTTTTCCAGCGGTTTTGCTCTGTTTTCTTTTCGCAGATTTGGCTGTCAATTTGCTGTTTTTCCTTCTCCTTTTTGTTGTCATCTTTCTTGGCTTTTTAGTGTGTATTATGGTTGAGTTGTTGCAGCAATTTGTGCCTTGTATTGTCGTCTTTCTTGCTCGTACATGGCTGCCTTGTTCTTGCTCTGTTTCTGCGCCATTTTCTGTCAACCGAGGGAGTTGCTGTTGCACGACACGGGGGTGTCGTTTGCTGCCTTTCCGGCGAGGCACGGGGGTGCAGACTGGTCCGGACTTGCTGTACCGAGACACGGGGGTGTCTCGGTATAAGCTTTGTGGGTGACACGGGGGTGTCACCCCGTTTTTCTTGAATTATTTCTGCGTCTTCTATTACTGCTGCTGTTGTTATATATATATATATATATGTTGTGTACGTGTGTGTCGGTGTGTATGATTGCATGCATGGGTTGTGATTTTATATGCATATATTTGGTAATTGTGTGTGTTGCATGCATAGCTTTGTATATTAATTTGCATGCATGTATATATAATATATATTTGTGAATGCATGCATGTGTATGTTTGTATGTGTACGTATATATATATATATATATACATAATGTATATACTTATGTTATTTATATAATAGTATATATGTTATATATATATTTAATATATATATTCTAAATATTATTTGATTTAAATTAATTATTGAAATTTATTGATTTCCATTTCGCGTATTTAATTATCGACTTTTGATTGAACGTTTTATTTATTTTCTTCCTAAATGTGAATTTGAATATTATGTGTTATGATTATTAAATGAATTCATGGATTAATTGATATGCATTATGAATTATGAATTTATGAATATTATGAATTTGAATGAAATATATGAACGAATGAATGATTATATGATTTAAATTCCTTAATCGTGCACATGAACATTTTATTGATATAATATGATCATTTATGCATTCATATCATATTCACTTCATTGCCGTGCGTTATATCTGGGTTATTAAGAGTCTTGAGTCTCACGAACACGTCTTGTGGTCTTTTGTACAGTTTGTCTCCAGGGTGGAGAGCTTTTGATCGTTCAGGCACTTGGTGCTCGATCCTTGTTTCTTCACGGTTCAGGTGAGGGTGGTTTTCGTTTAGCTATGTAACAAACCCTACAACCCTTATGTGAAAAGCTTTGGCCAAAACCGTATGATTATATATATATATGGTTTTCAAATGAAGTTATCGAGTAAATCCTTCTGAATTATATGTATGAGCGTACATAAGCTTAAAAATGGTTTTGTAATGAGGCTATGCTCCAAACCGTGTGTCTTCATGCTAGCTATGGATTAGGATGACACGGAGAGGTACGTATATAGCATATGCCGAATTACCCGGTAAGGTATGATTTCTTATAGTATGTATACTATGTATGTATTGATATGTTTTGGCGAGATTATGTAGAGATGTTATATTCACGGGCCCCGGGACTTAGTATATGTGGCTAACCGAGGAAGCAAGGGCTGACGGGGATCCCATATACTAGTCCCACTATTAAACAGCGGTACTGGACCTCGTCAGGAGATTGGCGGGGAAAGGGAGCTGAGTGCCATCTGGGGAGTCATGTAACCCCTTTTGGTCAAAGACGGAGGTGGTCGGGTCTTGCAAACCCACCACCAACCCGGAGGAAGAAGGTTGGAACTTATTTATAATTGAAATGATTGATTGACTGATGGATTATTGATTGATAGGCACTGTGCGGGAAGGCCGGGAATCGGATTGCCCAAACAAATATATTTAGGATATGACATGATTTATGATCTGCCTGTATTATGATATATTGCATGATCGCCTAATCAATATATTACTGATATTTATGTACACGGTCGGAGTTTGGATGGAGGTTGTGCACGCTCACTCGCCGAGCCTTATATTTATGTATGATTTATGAATGTAATGAATTTAATATGAATTAGTCATAAAATCCGAGCGCTGATTAATCTTTCTCTTGCCCTTCTAGGGAACTAATCTCAACTAAAACCTTGTTCGGAATTTATGATTTGCATGTGCATGTTTTTATATGTATATATCGCTCCTGCTCACTCAGTCTTCTAGAGACTGACCCCTCTCCCTCCCCAATCTTTTAGTGTGCAGGTTGATCTTTGGAGTTTCGGGCTAGGCGGAGGTGTTTGAAGTCTTTAAGTGGTCGAGTTAGTTAGGAGAGTCTCTGCACTCATTCATGTATTAGATTTACGTATGATTCGATTCCTTAGTATCCCGAACTTGAATATTTATGAAATTATTATTGAATTGATTCGATTGGGATTTGCTATGTTTTAAAAGAGGCCTGAAGAGCCCAAATTCTACTTATGATTGAACTTTGGCTTTGCTGCATTATATTTTGTGGATTAGTAATCATTGCAGGGTCTAGCTCCGCCTGGCTTAGGAAAGTTTTTATGTCTGTCTCCCGTTCGCTATGGTTTGATACGGGTGCGGAGTTACTGTTTCGTTACTCGTGTCGAGGCATAGTGCGGGGGATGTGGTGCCTCACGTGCGGGGTGCTACATCCTTAAGTGGTATCAGAGCCCGGTTGCAAAACCGGTGTTCTTGAGTCGTGTTGGAGTCAGTTTAAGTCGAACGGCATAGGGACTATGTGATATTATGTGCATTGCATCGATCTTGACTACGGAATTTGGTTTCCTTAAGAATTTCGTAGAATTACTTGTTGCATTTTATATGGGTTCTTGTCTTTCGTATTGAATATGTGCCATGAGCATGCACTAATCGCATGCATCTATTCTTGAAATAAGTTATGGTTCCCAGGTTATAAAGATGATATCAAACCACGGCCAAATTTTATGATCACAACAACCTATTGCAAATTCCTTCGGAGGCATGGAAGATAGGAAGGATGCCCGAGGAGGAATGTGGAGAATGCTAGCCACGTGGCATTACAGACGGAGTTGCAATTTACGGTTAGGATTTAGAATGGGAGGTTCGACTTTGGCGATGCGATGGCAGAGGAACATTTGGTGGTATAGGATTAGGGGTTAATCAAGGGAAGGTGGCGATAGGGAGAACAGGACTTGAGTTCAATTTTACAAATCCAAGCTGAATTGTCATGGTGTGAGGTTAAATTGGAAGATATGGAGCAACAAATGGAAACGAGAAAGAGAGGACATCATGCGCTCAAGTATAATCAGTTTGAGGTCAATTAAATTCACAAAGGATAAGCGCGGAATTCTTGATCGAGGTGACGATTAGAAGTAAAGGTCGAATTTCGAGACGAAGTTTGGATACTAACTCTGTGGACGTGGAAGGATTAAGGATTAAGGAACTGCAATCGCGGATAGTGGAAGATACAAGTGATGCAACTCATGGAAAACTTGAAGACCGTGGGAAAGGCAAGGGATAATCACCAAGTCAAAGTAACCTCGGGATTGGAGGAACGAGGAAAAGCTACAGAGATAATAGCTTACCACCTTGGTGACAGGTTCTCAAACATTCATAGCATGTGCATCATATTTTGCATTAATTGTTTATCCTTTTCACCTTATGTTTATCCGTGCATTTCTAATTGGTTTGTTACGCTAAGGTGTTGTGTAACTGCGTGATATAAACGTGACCCATGCATTGTCATTTTAACCCAACATGCATTTTAGTGTTTACTTGATAGGAAGTCCTTTCGCCTCAACTATCACATATCAGTTCAACCGAGCCGCATCTGAGTTATGGAGAAGAGAAATAATAGGATGACATTAGAAGGAAGGAGAATTTGGGAAATAAGAACTTCTATTAAAAGATAGGTTAAAGGAAACAAGAATTCAGAAGGAGAAGTGAGACGAGAGTTCCGGACAAGATTAAGAAAGGAGTTCGGACATCAGAAGAACTAGGGAAGGAGTTGAAAGGCCAAATCTTTGAATTCCATATCAGTTAAACTTCACCTAATGGGAATTACTCATCAAGACTTTCGACAAAAGAAGAGTCAGTGGAGTTCAACCCGGGACAACAGAAATTTAAGGGGGAGTCCTATTAGTGATGATCAGAAATAAACAAGACGGCTTGAATGGTTAAGTTATTAAGAACAGAGTTAAGTTACTCAATTCGGGTTAGAGTCCCTCATTAGGTATAACGGAAATGGCTTGGAGAATATTCTTGTGTATAGAACATGGATCTGGGGATAACAGAAATATAAGGGAGCTTCTGGAAACTCACTCCTAAATCAGAATTGACAAGAGAGAGTGTCGAATCAAGTTGGCATATGATGGAATGATGGCGATCACGAGTAATCCAATAGGGTACCAAAGGGGGTTCAATAATGACAATATTATCAAGTCTTCGGTTAGTCCCACGTTACTTCGGAAGGAAATCTAAGAAGGAACCAAACCGGAAAAGATGATCGTTGGAGGATTTACGTCAAACTTCAAAACGCATCGAGAACATTCTGTCCTTGATCCAAGAAATGTAGGGTCAGATACAGAATACAACCTTAAAGGAGTTAAAAAGAATGAACGGATAATATAAACGGAAGACAGAAAAGAATTCGTGTTAAGGTAGATCCTAATGAAGAATACCTCAAGGTTGAGATTGAATCGTCAGGGTTGTCAGGAGTAATTATCCTCGAGGGTATTTCAAGCTCCGATATGGGTAAGATAGTAGTTTTGGACCTAACTTCAAGACGGATGGTCTAAAGGTATTCGAGAAGTCAAATTCGGTTAATTAAAAAGGAGTTGGCTCAATGAGGATTAAGAGGAATGATGGAGACTGAGAGCAGTACCAGGCAGAAGGAATCTAAAAAGTATAATTCCTGAAGGATTCATTAATTGTTTCATCGGGGTATCCTGAAGAGGTTAAAGACAAACTGAGTACTGAATCTATCTTCGGGACAGGTGATACACTGAACAACGACAACTCACAATTTTAAAACTTCGAGACTACGGTGAACGGTATTTATAGCATTCATGACGCATACATTCATGCAAATTCAATTTATTAATTTCGTTGTTATGTGCTCTATTTTCCTATCAAGTTAAATTACGTGAAGTAATTGATGATTAGCGTGGTTGATATCTGTTACTTGCCTTAAGGTGGCTTGTGTGATTTTGAATTGGGTTTTGCGTGTGTTGCTTGGGAGTATTAGAGACTTCCTTGCTTTATTTATTTTGTTTGAGAGACGGGGTGCTCTCGTTGTTTCTAAGAGACGGGGCTTCTCTTACTTTTGTTTGAGAGACGGGGTACTCTCTTTGCTTGCGAGAGACGGGGTTCTCTTATTGTTGTTCGAGAGACGGGGCTCTCTCCTTGTTGCTTGCGAGAGACGGGGAATCTCTCATTGGTGGTTTTGAGCGTGCTGTGAATCCGAGGACGGATTCTTTTTAAGGGGGAGAGATTGTAACGCCCCGGTTTTTCAATTTTATTGATATACCTTATTTGCTTCTAAATTGCGCAATTTAATTATTTAATTATGTGATTAATTGTTTTTTTTATGTGTTTTATATTTAATTTTAATTATATTAAATGTTAATTGTTTTAATTTAATGTTATTAATATTAATTACATAATATAAAATAAATATATGTACATATATATATATCAACGTACGTGTATGCATGGATTTAAAGTTATGCATGCATAATTAGTATAAATCATATTTGCATGCATTTTTTTATAATTATAACATATATTTGCATGCATGTAATTATATATATTACATACGTATGCATGCATATTATATGTAATATATTATATATGAAATTAGTTGGTTATTTTTGTTAATGTTATGGCTTTTATTGTTTCATTGCGTTTGAGTGCTTCGTTTCTAATTGAATTAATACCGGAATTTTGTGCGAATTTAATATGTTGAACTTATACGTGTCTTGTACATGAATATTTGTTCGTTTCGTATTTTCGAATTCATTTGCTTGTGTTTCGGATTTAATTTGAATTGTGGAATCCAAGTCGGGGGCTAACGAGCACTTAGCGCACCCTTGGTTCCGTATTTAATATCTTGAGCTCGGGAACTCGGATTCGAGTTTCGTCAAATCCGCTGAACTCGTAACGAAGATTCGAGTTTAGTAAACCTAGCCTTACATTTTTCCTAAGTCGTTTGAACCTTCGAATTTCAACCGATAAACGAATCGGCGACCAACATGACCTTGTTACACTAAATCAGCCATATCTTGGCCAAACCTTAACCAAATTAACCATGGTTGGATTCTTTGAAACCCTAACTCAACCCTCTATCATGATATAATCAGCCCTAACCGAGATTATCCTCTCACAAGCCCCAAAACTTAGCCAAAGTTTCTGTTCTGAATTCCAGTCCCGTAACCCTTTCAACCATAGAGATTTTGGAGCTCAAATCTCATCCAAACTTCAACCAATCATCAAGGTAAGCTTAGGGTTGTGTAATATGATTAATTCTGAGCATTTTCATCTTTTCATTCATGATTTTGAGCTTGAATTCTTCATTTCTGGGCTGATTACCGAAACTATAGGTTTTTGGACAAATTTTTGATCTTCTTTGATTCTTAACGGTTTTGATCGATTCCAAGCATGAGAATGATTGTTTTGATATCCTCATTTCATTTATGATCATTGATTACATGGTTGTTGAGGTATTTATGATGTATCATTTATGAAGTTTTGAGAAAAATCCCACGTATATATCACGTACACCTTCATGTCTTGATTGATCACTTTTGGAACTGATTATATGTTGAATATATGATATTTTGCTGCACATTTGATGGACTTTTGGACTTGATTGGAATCGGAGTGGTCGAGTTCAGTAGTGCCCTGTTTTTCCAGCGGTTTTGCTCTGTTTTCTTTTCGCAGATTTGGCTGTCAATTTGCTGTTTTTCCTTCTCCTTTTTGTTGTCATCTTTCTTGGCTTTTTAGTGTGTATTATGGTTGAGTTGTTGCAGCAATTTGTGCCTTGTATTGTCGTCTTTCTTGCTCGTACATGGCTGCCTTGTTCTTGCTCTGTTTCTGCGCCATTTTCTGTCAACCGAGGGAGTTGCTGTTGCACGACACGGGGGTGTCGTTTGCTGCCTTTCCGGCGAGGCACGGGGGTGCAGACTGGTCCGGACTTGCTGTACCGAGACACGGGGGTGTCTCGGTATAAGCTTTGTGGGTGACACGGGGGTGTCACCCCGTTTTTCTTGAATTATTTCTGCGTCTTCTATTACTGCTGCTGTTGTTATATATATATATATATATGTTGTGTACGTGTGTGTCGGTGTGTATGATTGCATGCATGGGTTGTGATTTTATATGCATATATTTGGTAATTGTGTGTGTTGCATGCATAGCTTTGTATATTAATTTGCATGCATGTATATATAATATATATTTGTGAATGCATGCATGTGTATGTTTGTATGTGTACGTATATATATATATATATACATAATGTATATACTTATGTTATTTATATAATAGTATATATGTTATATATATATTTAATATATATATTCTAAATATTATTTGATTTAAATTAATTATTGAAATTTATTGATTTCCATTTCGCGTATTTAATTATCGACTTTTGATTGAACGTTTTATTTATTTTCTTCCTAAATGTGAATTTGAATATTATGTGTTATGATTATTAAATGAATTCATGGATTAATTGATATGCATTATGAATTATGAATTTATGAATATTATGAATTTGAATGAAATATATGAACGAATGAATGATTATATGATTTAAATTCCTTAATCGTGCACATGAACATTTTATTGATATAATATGATCATTTATGCATTCATATCATATTCACTTCATTGCCGTGCGTTATATCTGGGTTATTAAGAGTCTTGAGTCTCACGAACACGTCTTGTGGTCTTTTGTACAGTTTGTCTCCAGGGTGGAGAGCTTTTGATCGTTCAGGCACTTGGTGCTCGATCCTTGTTTCTTCACGGTTCAGGTGAGGGTGGTTTTCGTTTAGCTATGTAACAAACCCTACAACCCTTATGTGAAAAGCTTTGGCCAAAACCGTATGATTATATATATATATGGTTTTCAAATGAAGTTATCGAGTAAATCCTTCTGAATTATATGTATGAGCGTACATAAGCTTAAAAATGGTTTTGTAATGAGGCTATGCTCCAAACCGTGTGTCTTCATGCTAGCTATGGATTAGGATGACACGGAGAGGTACGTATATAGCATATGCCGAATTACCCGGTAAGGTATGATTTCTTATAGTATGTATACTATGTATGTATTGATATGTTTTGGCGAGATTATGTAGAGATGTTATATTCACGGGCCCCGGGACTTAGTATATGTGGCTAACCGAGGAAGCAAGGGCTGACGGGGATCCCATATACTAGTCCCACTATTAAACAGCGGTACTGGACCTCGTCAGGAGATTGGCGGGGAAAGGGAGCTGAGTGCCATCTGGGGAGTCATGTAACCCCTTTTGGTCAAAGACGGAGGTGGTCGGGTCTTGCAAACCCACCACCAACCCGGAGGAAGAAGGTTGGAACTTATTTATAATTGAAATGATTGATTGACTGATGGATTATTGATTGATAGGCACTGTGCGGGAAGGCCGGGAATCGGATTGCCCAAACAAATATATTTAGGATATGACATGATTTATGATCTGCCTGTATTATGATATATTGCATGATCGCCTAATCAATATATTACTGATATTTATGTACACGGTCGGAGTTTGGATGGAGGTTGTGCACGCTCACTCGCCGAGCCTTATATTTATGTATGATTTATGAATGTAATGAATTTAATATGAATTAGTCATAAAATCCGAGCGCTGATTAATCTTTCTCTTGCCCTTCTAGGGAACTAATCTCAACTAAAACCTTGTTCGGAATTTATGATTTGCATGTGCATGTTTTTATATGTATATATCGCTCCTGCTCACTCAGTCTTCTAGAGACTGACCCCTCTCCCTCCCCAATCTTTTAGTGTGCAGGTTGATCTTTGGAGTTTCGGGCTAGGCGGAGGTGTTTGAAGTCTTTAAGTGGTCGAGTTAGTTAGGAGAGTCTCTGCACTCATTCATGTATTAGATTTACGTATGATTCGATTCCTTAGTATCCCGAACTTGAATATTTATGAAATTATTATTGAATTGATTCGATTGGGATTTGCTATGTTTTAAAAGAGGCCTGAAGAGCCCAAATTCTACTTATGATTGAACTTTGGCTTTGCTGCATTATATTTTGTGGATTAGTAATCATTGCAGGGTCTAGCTCCGCCTGGCTTAGGAAAGTTTTTATGTCTGTCTCCCGTTCGCTATGGTTTGATACGGGTGCGGAGTTACTGTTTCGTTACTCGTGTCGAGCCATAGTGCGGGGGATGTGGTGCCTCACGTGCGGGGTGCTACAGGTGTGGCCCCATTGCTGATGGTAGCCACAGAACTTTCCCGATTTCTCAGCCTTCGGGCCCTCTCGGATGGGCTTCGGTTTCTTCAGAAGGCTTTGGTCCATAACCACGTAGATCTGGTCTATGGACTTGGTTAAGGGGACGTAGTTTCGTCGGTCGACCTGGGTCGGTTGGTCGACTTTCCCCTTGATTTTCTTTTGCTCGTTCCCTTTCCGGTGTTGGGGCGAGCTGGACCCAATGACCTGCCTCTCAGATCGGGGCGGAGGTCCATGCGCGAGGGCGATCTCCTCAACGCGCATGAAGCCGTGGGCGATATCTCATCGGCCCGGCCCTGACGATCTCATCGGCCCAGAGGCGGTTGCGAAGGGCTCGATGGACTACGGAAAGTAAAGTATCCATCGTCGGGTTCTCGACCCGAACCACTTCTCTCGAAAAGCGAGTCATGAAATCTCGCAAGGACTCGTCCTCCTTCTGGTAGATGCTATTGAGATAGGAGGGTGGTAGCTTCTCCCCGGACATCGAGGAGAAGTGCGCCGTGAATCGATCTACAAATCGGTTATAGGTCGATATGCACCGCGACGGCAGGCGGATAAACCAATCTTGCGCGGGACCCGTCAACGTGGTGACGAAGAGCTTGGCCCAGATCTGCTGCGGGTGGGAGTGTAGCAGCATCCGGTTCTCGAAGGCCGTCACATGTTTTTCGGGATCTGTGGTCCCGTTATACATGGGCAGGCCGGTCGGAATTCGATCTCCGTCACAGGTCGTGCGGAGAGTGTCCTCGCAAAAAGGGGAAGCTTCCTCCCTGTCGCTGTGGTAACGGAGAGGGCATCGGTTCAGCCCGTCTCGGAGGTCGACCTGCCTCTGGGTGACGTGGGAGCCACGGTCACCCAAGTGGTCTTGGACCCGTCTACGCGGTGGGTCCACGCAATGATCCTGCTCTTTCCCGGCGCGGGCCGCGGCGATTCGGGCGGCCTCCTCCCTAGCGGATCGAGCGGGGATCCGCGCTCGGAGGTCGTCGAACTCGTCGTTGTCTTCGTCGACCACGTGCTTGCCGCGGTTGTTACGGCTTGGGTGGTCGAAGTCTCCGTGACCTTCACGGGGGATTTGTTTGCTCGTTGCAGGGGGTGGCGGCGGCGGAGCGAATTCTTGGACCTGCCCCGCTCCGATCTGGGGGCTAAGGCCCCAGATGATTTGAGCCGGTCGCCCATCCATCGGTTGGAAGACATAGGGAACCGGGTTTCCGTATGCTTGGATGGTGGGGGCCAACGTATTGCCTACCACGGGGTTAGGTATGGTGGTGGCTGGGCTGGCCCTTGGGAGCTCGGGGCACCTAGGTTCGCGGTCCTCAGTTTGGGCACGCTCGACCTCGACCCGCCATTGGTCGAGAAAGCTATCAAGGTCCGCCTGAGTGACAGTGAACCTGGGGGTGACCTCCAGCAGAGGCTGGGGAACATTGGCGCTGGGACCGACTGGTGGGACAGCGGAGGTATTGCCAAGCGGCGCGTTGTAGTCATGCCTGCCTTTGGCAACCTCCTCCATGTCCTCGTCGCGGTTGGTGTTCCTCATGTTAACCATCGTGTTTGAAAAGGGGATTAGAGGGGCTTTTATCTAGGTCGATGTGAAAAAGGATTTCCCACAGACGGCGCCAAACTGATCTGGCTCAAATCTGGTCGATCTGACGTGGTCGATCTGGCTGTCAGATATGGGTTAATCAGTCAAGAATTTGTTTGAGTGGGTTCTTTATCGACCTGAAAGCACTAGCAAACGTGAGCTCGAAACCAACTTGTGGGACTTGGGGTTTTACCCAAGGTTGGCACTCCGACGCTCAAGTCAGTGATGGAGCTCTTTAGAGAGAGAATAAATGCAATTGAATGCGTATTAAAGGCTTACCAACTACTGTTCAAAGGGCGAGTATTTATAGCCATGGCCAAATGACACAGTAGTGTGTGTACTGTAGGTGTGCATTAATGGCGTTGCCAGTCGTCGATCTGGATGTCGGACGATGAAACCGGCTTGAGGCGGGTCGTTTGTACCTTCTTTCCCCTCTGGGTAAAAGCAGGGACTGACGGTCATTAATGAGCCATAGTTCACCTGTTCCAGGGAATGAGAAGGATACACATGTCCCGACAGGAGTGCTTTACAGTATTCGGGTGTCCGGTGACGTAGGTAATCGATCTGGAGATCGATATTGCCTTCCGAGATCCTTACTGCTGTGGGTTTCCTCATAGGAGAGGAGCAGATCGATCTGATGACCTGGGTATTGAAATCGATCCGTTGATCTGACGATCAAGTGATGTGTAAATCGATCTAATGACCTCATGTCGATCTGATGATCTGCCCAAAAGTTTGTTTTTTGGTTTGTCCGAGTTAGCGCGGAGCCTACGTGGCGCCCACGTGGGCGTGCCACGTGTCCTCGTATTATTATGCCATGTCAGAATTAATTGGAGAATTAATTCTAAGTATTTAATTATTCAGTTATTCTAATTTGATTAGAATTAACAAATAAATAAATATCTTCTATTATTCTAATAAAATATTAATTCTAATATGATTAGAATAAATATTATTGGGATAAGATATTTAATTATTGCTAGAATAATTAAATATTCCTAAATTAGTTAGGAGCTCTTTTTCTATAAAATAAATATCTTATATTAGATAAGATATTATTTACTTGGAGAGAAAGAAAGAATAGAAAAAAAGTCAAAGTTGGAGACCCTCTCCTACAAGACTAGGGTTTCGAACCCCACTTATAAAAGGGCAAGGGGGTTCGAATTTTTTGGACTTACACGTGATATTGAGATCACGTCCAACCTTCATGGAATTTTGGGGATAATTCTCTTGCTCTCTATTTCTCGTTTCTTGTTTCTTTAATACGCATGTTATAGAACTAGTATACTCACTAACAGTCTAAAATGATTTGAATCTAGGTTGGTGTGGATTATTACTCTAGAGGATTTCTACTTTGGAATCTGGAAGAAAGAATCAAGAAACGGGGATTTTCACGCCGCATGAAGAACGTTTAAGGGTGGCTCAATATGTTTCAAGAAAACTTCAATTCGTGTGAGTTTCTTGAGTCCCAACGTTACGATACGAACATTGCAAGTCTTTTAGATCCCTTCTGGAAAAAATTTTAAACTTCCGCTGCGTTTACTCCGTTGTTTTCCAACAAGCGGTATCAGAGCCACCTTTCAACGTTCGTATTGTATCTTTACTGCTTTAGAATTTTGACTGAAAATTCTTGATTTTGGATAATAGTTATGTATTCTTGGTTTTTGTTTGAAATACGAAATTGCCGGATCAAAACTGTTTCTTGAAAATTTTGTGAAAATTGTTTCCTGAATAAATCTGGTTTTAAGCTGGCTATATTCGGATTTATTTGAACTGTTTTAATTCGAAATTGGATTGCTTGAATTTATCAAAATTACGAAACGAGAATCAGAACGGGCCTGCCCGCACTCGATTGCGTGTGGGATCGCGCGCAACATGTACGCGCATAGGGCCCTTGCGCGGGCACTTGCCTAGCCCTGCCTAGGACAGTTGCGCGGGCTGTCCCGGGACCTGTTTTCGTTTCGTGTTTTTCTAGTTTCGTAAAATCCCGTTATTTTAAAATCTGATTTTATTTTAAAATATGATTTTATTTTAAAATTTGATTTTAATTTTATAAAATTATTTATTTTAAATAATTATAAAATTTGGGATTTTATGAATTAAAGTCAAGTTCTAATTTTTCGAGAAAATATTAAATATCACTTTGAATGATATTTTTGACAAAAATTTAATTTTTGGAATTAATTGAGTTTTTGTCATGATCCGAAATTCGTGTTTTGAATAAATTCTTGAATAGTGAACTATATTCAAATTACTTAAGTTAGTTGTAACTTGAAGTTAAGGGAATTTTAAATTTAATTGGTAAATTTAAATTCAAGCGGTTTTATGCTAGTGTAGGTGATCATGGGTTAGTCTTGTGAATGTTTTAAATTCTGCACATGGATGATTTCAATTGGGGTATGCCCCGTGTACTTGTCTATGGTCAATATGAAGATTAAGTCATATTACTTTATGTTAAGAGAGTAGAACTTAGGAAGTGAGGATTTTTCTTTTCATTTTGGAGATAAGCACCCAAGGAGCAAGAAGGATCTACAAGAAACACTTGAAGAATGGTGGTCATAAGAGAAGACCCCTCAAAATGTTTAGGAGGGTTTCTATTAATGTAATAGATAGGGTTTTCCATTAAATTCTGTACCCCTATGTGATATGAACTGTCTTATGTGAGATGAATGTTAGAACTAGCAATTATGGAGTGGCTCCCATAATTGCACATAAGATAGGATATCCATGATCATCTCATATTAGTATCATGCTAGGACATATTATCTGCTAATTGCTTCTGTGATGCACTTTATGTGAAACTGCATTAAACAAGACAATTAAAAATGGATAACTATACATGTTGGTGAGGTCAAGACCGGACAACTCTCCGGTTAATTCGAAAATCTCTAATTAAATATTGAGCAATTTTTGAATAAATAGGTATTCTATTACGGTAATAAAATTCCTAGTATTCCATCAATAGGATTTAAGAGTTAGTAGGTAAGCTAATTGCTGTCTCACGAGTCGTGGGGTAATTAGTGCAACCTATTAAATCTTAGTTTCTTGATTGATCACCTTAGGTGATTAATATTTCTTGATCATTTTAGAATGGGCGATGTCTCACGAGTCGTGGGTCATTCTGGACTAAGTTTGATTGAGATCTTATGATTGATGGGTCCTGCTCAACACTGAAGGAGATATAGATGTCTCACGAGTCGTGGGTCCATGATTGAAAGATCAGTGAAGCAAAAACATTACTAGGAATTCCATGGAGATGGAATTGGCAGTTTTGTACCTACCTAAAGATTCTTAGACCTTTGGATGTCTCACGAGTCGTGGGTCCAAAACTAAGAATGCTTGGGATCCTAGTGTTAGGAATAGTGCCCTAAAAGCCGATTGTATATCCGCTTTGTGCTTTTCCTTATTGTAATCACAGACAATCTTTGAATGAAATAACGAATTGAGGCAACACTTCTTTATATGCTCTTGTTTGGTATGCGTTTACTTTAGCTGTGCATGTATGAGAACTCCCCTAATCCTGATGACTTTAGGACTCTACCATTTAGGTGAAATGGTTCATGAAACGAGCCCTATATCACATAAGTCATGATTAGTAAATTACTCCAAGCCGATGAGTCCTACAGACAGTGGGAGTGTCAACCTGACTCCTCTAAGGCTTGCTTGTGGGATCACGCCCTTAAGAAGGACCACCTTGTTTCTTGGAGGTGCAAAGTGTATAGTTGATACGTGCGTGATACATGAGGGTGCTTACTTTAATAAGTAAGTTTACTGAGGTGCCCCGTGTGAGAAGATTCCTAAATGGGAAAGGAAGTTTCTATTTCAGGAAATGAAAACTTCCAGATTAGGAAATATCTCACGAGCCATTGATGTGATTAATTGATCCTTAGACTTGAGGTTCCTTGTCACTTTATGAGTTAACTCTGTAGTCTTAGGTATAAGCTTTAAAGGGTGTCGCCTTAGACAACTGATTCAAGGCTTATGCTGGGGCTGCACAAGTGATTTATGAAAGTGAATGAGAATCAAGAAAGGACCTACACTTGCGTTTGCAAGGTGATCTCTTATTGTGTAAGTCATTCATATGCCATATGGAGTCCTTGGCCAAGGCAGTAGATCAAGACATCAAGAAAAGGGTTTCTTGGATTGAGATCAAATGGATATGAAATGCACTTAGCTTTAAGACCGGATTATTAGGGTTCTGATTATTCCCTTGCCCTAGATCTTGGTTGAGAGATAGTAAGTAGGAGGATTGTATCTCACATGAATCAATGACTTAAAGGTTCTGTCGAATCCGAACATTCCAATTCAGCTAGGGGTTAAACACCTGTTGCTAGACTATGGTCGTTTAATCTGTGGACTGATTAATTAATTAGTGAATTAATTAATTAGGGTCACTACTAATTGAATTGAGAACCTAGAGGGTCACACACAACAACTTGGTTACATGAGTTGAGGCTTTAAAATGATTAAACGAGTTAATCGGGCCAAGAGGGTTCCACACGTGTGAAATCACACGTGTGGCTCACGTGAGTGACACGTGTCACTGTGACACGTGTCACACACGTGTGAATATATATATATTATATATATATATATGTATTAAATAATTAAATGTGTTAATTATTTAATAGACTTTGGTTTAATTTTTGAAATAAAAAGAAAGTCTTATTTTGGAGAAAATAATCTAGTTAATTAATCACGAATTAATTAATTAGATAAAAATAAGTTATTTATTTTATAATAAATAAAGTATAAAATTATCCAAAAATAGTTTGGATATTTTTTAGCTCTCTTAAAAGTTGACTTGAATTAGAATTCAAAGTCAAAGTTGGAAATTACTTGAAGATCAAGTAATAGGAGAGAGGAACCAAAACCCTTGCCTATGAGGACAAGGATTTCGGCCGCCCCTCCCATTTCCTATATATAGGGGAGCTCATGCTCCCCTTTAGAGCTAATTGGCAATTCTTTTGGTTCATGTGTTGAACACCTTCCTTTCTCCAAGATAAAATAAAACCCTAGGTTAAGCCTAAACACTAACTAGAGAACTAGCATCCTTACTAGTTAGATTGTGATCAAGTTGGTGGACTTTCTCTAGAGACTTCAAGTTAGAAGTTTGAAGATTCGAGCTTTACCAAGGAGAGGGGATCAAGCCGCGAGAAGAGCGTTCTTGGTGGCTTGAAACGCTTCAAGAAAGAACAAAAGAAAAGTAAGTTTTCTATCTTTACGAATTTGGTTACACGATTGCGAGTTCAAGATCCTTTTGTTGGGAAATTTTTTTTTAAATTCCGCTGCTTTCTGATTCGTGTTTTCCAACAAGTAGTATCAGAGCCACCTCGTTAATCGTGTTTCTGATTCGTCTCAATTATTCTGAATTTGGTAGAAATTCTTAGGCTTAGATGCGAATTAGGTATTCATGAGTTCTTTTAGAAAGCCTGAAATACGAAACTGTAATTTTTCTTGAATTTCTGAAACTGTTTTCTTAAATTGTGTTTTTGGAAAAACCGTTTTGATAGAAATTAATTTAAATCGTGTTTTTTGAATTTGGATTGTTTTGGTTTTTGAACTGAAAGTACGAAACACGAAATCGCGTTACGAAAACGCGAGCCTGGACGTGCTAGGGCGTAGTATGCCAGGCCCGCGCGCCCGCCCGCCCAGCAGTCCCGCAACCGCGTGGGACTGCCTGCCGCTGCCGCCCGCAAGCGCCTAGGCGAGCCCGCCTGCACCTCCCGCAACCGCGCGGGAGCCTCCCGGCCGCGGCCGCCCGCCTCTCCCAGCTGGTGCGCGCGACGCGCGCAAGGATGCGCGCGCACGCTGGCAGCGTCCGTGCGCGCGATGTTGTGCGTCAGCCGGGCTTGGTCTCGGGCGGACGTGCAGTCCGTTCCGGGCACTTCGTTTCGCGATCTTGATTTTCGTGTTTAGTCCAATCCAATCCCGATTTAATTTTTCTAAAAAATTTTTATTTATTAAAATTGAATTATTTTCGAAATAATTGTTTAAATTGGGATTTTTGGAAAATTAAGCGATTTAAATCTTGAAAAAATTACAATCTTTGTTTTCTGAAAATATTGAAAGAATAAAATTATTAATTTCAGAAATTAATTGGAATTTTATTAGTTTAATGTTTTTCGGGTTTTGTTGAAAAGGCTCTTGAACAAGAATTGCATCTAAGTCGTGTTTTAAGCTATTAGAGCTTAAAGCGAGAATTTTAATTTATTGGTTAAATTTAAATTCTTGCAAAAGCATGTTAGGTGATCATGGGTTTAGATCTATGTATGGTTTTAATTTATGCACATGAATGGTTTAAATTGGGGTTGGAGCCCTATAGTTGCGTTTTTCAATTGAGGTTGGAGCCTCACTTATGTGAGTACTGTTATGTGATTTATTATGTGGCTTTCCATATTACTGTTTTTGAGGCCGGGGTATGCCCCGTGTAATTGTCTAAGGCCAATATGAAGATTGAGCCTTATTACTTTATGTCTTTTTCTTTTTATTGTAATTTGAGAGTAGAGATAGGTGGTGAGGTTTTATTTTCATTTTGGAGACAATGCACCCATGGAGTAAGATGGACCACATTCAAGTAACAAGGAGGCCATAAGTGAAAAGCCCTCAAAATGTTAGGGAGGGGAATCTCAATTGTTAAATGTAATAGAGATAGGGCTCGTATTTTGTTACCGCTTTCCCTTATGTGATTTAAACTGTTTATGAGGCATGTATGTTAGAACTTGTTATTGTGGAGTGGCTCCCACATATCACGCATAAGATAGGTAGAACCCATGATCATTACATGTTAGTATCATGCTAGGACATGTTATCTGTTTATGTGCTTGTTTGATATGCATTTAAGTGCACTTGCATTAATCAAGACTAATAAAATTGGATAACATATATGTTGGTGAGGTCGAACCGGACAACTCTCCGGTTGATTCGAAAATTCCCCTCAAATATTAAGCTAATTTCGAACAAATAGGTGTTTAATTCGAGATGCAAATTTTGAATTAAATTCCTAGCATTCCATCAATAGGTTTTAAGTTTAGTAAGTGAAGCTGGTTATTGTCCGCGAGTCGTGGGATAGCTAGTGGAGCTTATTAGTTCTTAGTTACCTAATTGATCATTTTAAATGATCAATATTTCATGATCGATTTTAGCAAGGGCGATGTCCGCGAGTCGTGGGTCGTTCGAACTAAGTTTTGATCATGATCTTATGATTGATGGGTTTAGCTTAACGCCTAAGTAAATATGGATGTCGCACGAGTCGTGGGTCAATATTGAAAGATAGGTGATGCAAAAAAAAAACAATTACTAAGAGTTCTAAAGGTGTTAGAATTGGTAAGTTGTACCTACCTAGGGTTCTTACTTAGAATGTCCGCGAGTCGTGGGTTCGAGGTAAAATGCCTAGGATCTTAGTACCCATTGGGAAACGTGTTCCTCGTAGATCTTTGGGAATTGTAGATCTTTGAAAAACAGTGGGAGCTACAATAGATTAAAGACCTTATCTTTTGTATATCGTTATAATTCAGCATGCTCACTAGTTCTCTGTTTTACCATTTAGGTCGTAGATTCTGTGATTCTCTACGTGTTTTGAAATGGCAACCAAAAACCCTCTTGTATCGATCCTCGAGTCAAACAAGTTGACTGGTCCCAACTATTCTGATTGGCTGAGGAATCTAATAATCATTTTAGATTCTGAGAAGAGAACTTATGTTCTCTTCGAAGGGGAGCCCAGTCCCGATGGGGAGGCTCCCACTCGGGCCGAGCGGGATGCGATTCAGAAGTGGAAGGATGATAATCTCCAAGCCCGTTGCCTTATGTTGGCCAACATGTCTCCGGACTTGCAAAGACAACATGAGGCCATGGAATTTGCTTGGGAGATTTACGACCACTTAGAGCAACTTTACCGCCCTCATGAACGTGTTACAAGGTATAACACTTCAAAGGAATTGTTCCACTTGAGAATGAGGGAAGGTTCAAGTGTCCATGAATATGGACTCAAGTTTCTTGCCCTTACTGAGAAACTTGCTTCCATGGACATGCCACTGAAAGATGAGCTTTCAGTGGATTTGTTGCTAGCTTCGCTCCCACCATCATTCAACCCATTTGTCCTTAACTTCAACATGAATCATGCTGGTGCTACTGTAGCTGAGCTGATTAGTCAGCTTGTGACTGCTGAAAGCACGATCAAGAAGGACAATAAGGTTTTGATGGTGAATGCTCCATCTTCCTCTTCTGGGCCTTCAAAAGGTAAGGGCAAGAAAGCCCAAAAGAAGAAGAAGAAACCCCTTAGGCCCACTGGTGGCATTTCGAAGGGGAAGACCCAAAAGAAGAAGCGTGATCAGAAAGAGGATGTTTGCTTCCATTGTGGCAAAGCGGGACATTGGAGGAGAAACTGCCCAGAGTACAAGGCTACTCTAAAGAAAGGTATCTTTCTCGTTGAAGTAAATCTTTCTATTAATTCTAGTTCTTGGGTACTTGATACCGGTTGTGGAACTCATATCTGTAATGATGTACAGATGCTAAGTGAAGTCCAACAACTCAAAGAAGGAGAATGTGTCTTGAAGATCGACGATGGCTCAAACGTTGAAGCTCGAGCTTTAGGCACAATTAGATTAGATTTAGGTAGTTTTGAGTTAGTATTAAATAAAGTCCTTTATGTACCGAGCATTATTCGTAATATAATTTCAGTTCCAATATTAGATTGTGAAGGTTATGAAACTTATATTAAGAATGGTAAATACTTTATCAAACGGAACAACTCTTCCGTTCATATCGGTACTCTAAGTAATGGACTTTACCTAACTCAAAATATCAATATTATGAATATACAACGAGAAACAAAGCGTAAGAGAGATGACAAAGTTTCAGCTCCCTTATGGCACGCTAGATTAGGACACATTTCCAAGAACAGAATTAGCAAAATAAATACTTTAGGATCATTCTCTGAAAATGATCTCAAAGAGTTAACTTCTTGCGAATCCTGTCTCAAAGGAAAAAATGTCCAAAGTCCCTTTTAAAGGAACTGTGGAACGTGCCACTAAGGTTTTGGATTTGATTCATACTGATGTTTGTGGACCGCTTAGTGTAAGCACTAGAAACAATCATCAGTACTCCATAACCTTTACTGATGACTTTAGTCGGTATGGTTATGTATACTTAATGAAGTATAAATCTGAAGCTTTTGAGAAATTCTTAGAATTTCAAAAGGAGGTTGAGAACCAAACTGGTCACAAGATCAAAGCACTTCGATCTGATCGAGGAGGCGAGTATCTTAGTGAAGAATTCCTTAATCATCTCAAAGATAATGAGATTATCTCTCAGTGGACTCCTCCGGGAACTCCTCAGCTTAATGGAGTTTCTGAGAGAAGGAATCGAACCCTACTTGATATGGTTCGTTCCATGATGAGTTTCACTGACTTACCACCTTCTTTCTGGGGTTATGCCCTAGAAAGTGCAGCAAAGATTCTGAATCTAGTTCCCTCTAAGTCAGTCCCCAAAACGCCCTATGAAATGTGGCATGGTAAAATCCCTAGTTACTCTTACTTAAGAATTTGGGGTTGTCCTGCTTACGTGAAGAGGACAGTGGGAGATAAGTTAGAATCTCGTTCTAACTTATGCTACTTTGTAGGTTATCCTAAGGAATCCATAGGATACTACTATGATCAATCTGAGCAAAAGGTGTTTGTTTCCAGAAATGCCACTTTTCTTGAGGAACTGTTCCTTAAAGAAAAGAAAGGCAAGATCATAGAATTAGAAGAAGTACAAAGTAACCCCACGCCACCCACTGAAGAAACGTCCCCTACTGATCAACCACAACCAATCACGAATTTCGATACACATGTAAATCCTCCTCTAAGGCGTTCTGAACACACTCCTACACAGCCGGAAAGATGGTATGGATTCTTCCATGAAATCTCTCAAAAGGATAATGATCCTTCAACATATGAGGAGGCACTTTCAGATTCTGACTCTGAACAGTGGATAGAAGCCATGAAATCCGAAATGGACTCCATGAACTCCAACCAAGTTTGGACCTTGGTAGATTTGCCTGATGGGGTCAAACCCATAGGTTGCAAATGGATCTTTAAGAGAAAGCTTGGAGTTGATGGAAGCATTGCAGCCTACAAAGCAAGACTGGTTGCAAAAGGATTCACTCAAAGACCCGGCGTGGACTTTGACGAAACCTTTTCACCAGTTGCAATGTAAAAGTCCATTCGAATCATGCTTGCCATTGCTGCATATTATGACTATGAGATATGACAAATGGATGTGAAAACTGCCTTTCTCAATGGTGACATTGACAAAGACATTTATATGGACCAACCCACAGGTTTCACATTCAGTGGGAGTGAGCAAAAGGTTTGCAAACTCCACAGATCAATCTATGGATTGAAACAGGCTTCTAGGAATTGGAACATTCGATTTGATGAATCGGTCAAAGCGTTTGGCTTCATCCAAATTTTGAATGAATCATGTGTGTATAGAAAGGAATTGGAGACCTCAGTGCAATTCTTAGTACTTTATGTTGATGACATCCTTCTTATTAGGAATTCGAAGGATGACATGAAAGTGACTAAGTTATGGTTATCGAACCAATTCGAGATGAAAGATCTTGGTGATGCATCCTATATCCTTGGAATTAAAATCTATAGAGATAGATCTAGAAGGTTAATAGGACTATCACAGTCGATGTACATTGACAAAGTATTGAAGAGATTCAATATGGAGTCAGCAAAGGTTAAGAACCTTCCTATGAGTGTAGGAACATGTCTTTCAAAGAAGATGTGTCCTAAGACTAGCCTTGAGAAGGAAAGAATGACTCATACACCTTATGCATCAGCAATAGGTAGCATAATGTATGCAATGTTATGTACTCGACCGGATGTGGCTTATGCACTTAGTGTAACAAGTCGTTTCCAATCTGACCCTGGAGATGGTCACTGGGCTGCCGTGAAGAATATTCTTTACTTGAAAAGTACTAAATATTTATTCTTAGTTTACGGAGGTCAGAAAGATCTTAATGTCGAAGGATACTGCGATGCAAGCTTTGCATCTGACTTAGATGATTTTAAGTCAATGTCAGGATACATTTTCTGCCTAAACGGCGGAGCAGTGAGTTGGAAGAGTTCCAAGCAAACTACCACTGCAGATTCGACCACTGAGGCCGAATACTTAGCTGCAAATGATGCAGCTAAGGAAGGTGTTTGGATTAGAAACTTCATTTAAGAGTTGAATGTTGTTCCTAGCATGAAAGACCCCATTACTGTGTTTTGTGACAACACTGGGGCGGTTGCTCAAGCAAGAGAACCAAGATCTCACCAACGGACCAAGCACATTATGAGGAAGTATCACCTAATCCGTGATATTATCAAAAGAGGAGATGTGCAAATTGAGAGGGTCACATCAGCAGAGAACGTGGCAGATCCACTTACTAAACCCCTTAGTCGAGAAGCTTTCCAAGGTCATCTTCAGAAGATGGGACTTAGAGTAGCTTTAGAATGGCTTTGACGGGCAAGTGGGAGATTGTTAGGAATAGTTCCCTAAAAGCCGATTGTATATCCGCTTTGTGCTTTTCCTTATTGTAATCACAAACAATCTTTGAATGAAATAACGAATTAAGGCAACACTTCTTTATATGCTCTTGTTTGGTATGCGTTTACTTTAGCTGTGCATGTATGAGAACTCCCCTAATCCTGATGACTTTAGGACTCTACCATTTAGGTGAAATGGTTCATGAAACGAGCCCTATATCACATAAGTCATGATTAGTAAATTACTCCAAGCCGATGAGTCCTACAGACAGTAGGAGTGTCAACCTGACTCCTCTAAGGCTTGCTTGTGGGATCACGCCCTTAAGAAGGACCACCTTGTTTCATGGAGGTGCAAAGTGTATAGTTGATACGTGCATGATACATGAGGGTGCTTACTTTAATAAGTAAGTTCACTGAGGTGCCCCGTGTGAGAACATTCCTAAATGGGAAAGGAAGTTTCTATTTCAGGAAATGGAAACTTCCAGATTAGGAAATATCTCACGAGCCATTGATGTGATTAATTGATCCTTAGACTTGAGGTTCCTTGTCACTTTATGAGTTAACTCTGTAGTCTTAGGTATAAGCTTTAAAGGGTGTCGCCTTAGACAACTGATTCAAGGCTTATGCTGGGGCTGCACAAGTGATTCATGAAAGTGAATGAGAATCAAGAAAGGACCTACACTTGCGTTTGCAAGGTGATCTCTTATTGTGTAAGTCATTCATATGCCATATGAAGTCCTTGGCCAAGGCAGTAGATCAAGACATCAAGAAAAGGGTTTCTTGGATTGAGATCAAATGGATATGAAATGCACTTAGCTTTAAGACCGGATTATTAGGGTTCTGATTATTCCCTTGCCCTAGATCTTGGTTGAGAGATAGTAAGTAGGAGGATTGTATCTCACATGAATCAATGACTTAAAGGTTCTGTCGAATCCGAACATTCCAATTCAGCTAGGGGTTAAACACCTGTTGCTAGACTATGGTCGTTTAATCTGTGGACTGATTAATTAATTAGTGAATTAATTAATTAGGGTCACTGCTAATTGAATTGAGAACCTAGAGGGTCACACACAACAACTTGGTTACATGAGTTGAGGCTTTAAAATGATTAAACGAGTTAATCAAGCCAAGAGGGTTCCACACGTGTGAAACCACACGTGTGGCTCACGTGAGTGACACGTGTCATTGTGACACGTGTCACACACGTGTATAAATATATGTGTATATTTATTTATGTATTAAATAATTAATGTGATTAATTATTTAATAGACTTTGGTTTAATTTTGAATTAAAAAGAAAGTCTTATTTTGGAGAAAAATAATCTAGTTAATTAATTATGAATTAATTAATTAGATAAAATAAGTTATTTATTTTAAATAAATAAAGTATAAAATTATCCAAAAATAGTTTGGATATTTTTTAGCTCTCTTAAAAGTTGACTTGAATTAGAATTCAAAGCCAAAGTTGGAAATTACTTGAAGATCAAGTAATAGGAGAGAGGAACCAAAACCCTTGCCTATGAGGACAAGGATTTCGGCCGCCCCTCCCCTTTCCTATATATAGGGGAGCTCATGCTCCCCTTTAGAGCTAATTGGCAATTCTTTTGGTTCATGTATTGAACACCTTCCTTTCTCCAAGATAAAATAAAACCCTAGGTTAAGCCTAAACACTAACTAGAGAACTAGCATCCTTACTAGTTAGATTGTGATCAAGTTGGTGGACTTTCTCTAGAGACTTCAAGTTAGAAGTTTGAAGATTCGAGCTTTACCAAGGAGAGGGGATCAAGCCGCGAGAAGAGCGTTCTTAGGTGGCTTGAAACGCTTCAAGAAAGAACAAAAGAAAAGTAAGTTTTCTATCTTTACGAATTTGGTTACACGATTGCGAGTTCAAGATCCTTTTGTTGGGAAAATTTTTTTTTAAATTCCGCTGCTTTTTGATTCGTGTTTTCCAACACCTAGTACCCGCTGAGAAAGCAAGTTTCTTCTAACGTCGTTTGGGATTTGTAGACCTTCTAAAAACAGTGGGAGCCACATACGATAAAAGACCTAATCCTATGTGTTACGTTATTATTCAATATGCTCACATTTTCTCTGCTTAGCATTTAGGTTGTAGTTCTGTGATTGTCTACAAGTTGAAATGCGACCCATTAGTATCCGTCCTTGAGTCAAGTAAGTTGACTAAAGTCCTAACCACTGTGATTGACTTCGAATCTTAAAATCCGTTTTAAGATTTCAAAGGAGAAAATTATTCTCTATAAGGCGAATTTTTACACCTATCGTGAAAATTCGACCTAAGCTTAAGAGCAGCAATTGAAAAACGAAAGGAAATTCTCCAAACACTTAAGAGCAATTGTACTCCCTCATAAATGTGTTACAAAGTATAACAGATTATAGGAACACTTAAGAGCAATTGTACTCTCTTGCGAGCATGTTACAAGGTATAACACATCGAAGGAATTGTTCCATATTTTTATGAAGGAATACACGTGTAACGTGGGCTGAAAGTCCTCACTGAGGAGGACCTTGCAGCCACGCAGTACACTAAGAAACGAGTTCTTAGTTCACTGATTGCTTGAATTGTTTCTATCATCATTTTAGACCCTTTTTTTGCTCAATCTTAGATGATGCTATTGTAGCATAGTTGATCAAATTAGTTGATAACTTAAGAGAGCATCCTTGTGAAGGACTAAAAGGTAATGATGATTAGTTCTTCTTCTAAACCTATTGAGGTAAAGGCATTAAGGCCAAAGAAGAAGAAACCCTTAGAACTCGATGGAGGGGTGAGAGAAGGGAAAGTCTAAAAGAAAGATCAGACTTTAGCTTCCATAGTGGCAAACTAAGGCCTCGGAAAGGAACTGCAAATAGTATAAGGATACTCCATGTGTCTCTCATTGTAGCAATTCCGATAGGATCAGAATTCAGTCTTGAGTTGATTTAGCATAAGCTGTTATGCAAAACACAAAGCATTGATGTTTTGAACATACAACGAGATAACGTTAGTAAGTAAGATGACAAAGTTTCAAATAACTTTGGAACGTCCTAAATGAGATTAGCAAGTTAATCATCTTAGAATCATTTTACGAAATGAACTCAAAGACTTAACTTCCTAAGAATCCCATTTAGAGGGAAACGTTCCCGAAAACCTCATTTATGTGAAACGAGAAACACGTCCCAAAGTTTAGATGGATCTCGATCCATACTAAGGATTAAGGTTTGCTTAATGTAAGCACTACACTAAATGTTAGTTTAATCATTATGAATGTGCGTACTTACTGAAGTACGAATCTGAAACTTTTGTGAAATTATTAAGAATTTCAAAATAAGGAAGGTTAGGAACCTTAGTAGTTATAAGACATAGGTAGCTCGATTGGATCGAGATAGCAGATATCTTAGTGACTAACTCCTTAGTCATCTTAGAGATAATAGGATTATCCCTTAGTAAGCTCATTCAAGAATAACTTAGTATTTTTGAATGAAGGAACATAGCCCTATGGGATATGGTTCGTTCCTTGATGAGACTTACTGACTTACCTTCGTTCTGAACTCATGCTTCAGAAAAGCGTAGTTGGGATTTTGAATCTTGCAAATTCCAATTCAGTCCCTTAAATGCACTATGAATTGTGGCTTTCGAAATTCCCTAATAATTCTTATATTAGAATTTCGGGATTGTCTTCTTAAATGAAGAGGACAGTGGGAGTCTTCTTAAGAGAAGAAGACAGTGGGATATGAACTTGAAACAAGTTTAAGTTTATATGAACAATATATATATATATTGTTACTTTTGAAAATCAATTGAACCAAATGTTGTTTGTTCTAAAGAATGTATCTCTCCCGAGTCTTCTTAATTGAAGGAGAAATTGAGAGATAAGATTGAAACTAGTTCTAGTCTATGCAAACAATATAGAATATTATTTCTACGACTCTTTTGAACAAATGTTGTTTGTTTTAAAGGATATACCTGTTGGAAAACACGAATCAGAAAGCAGCGGAATTTAAAAAATTTTCCCAACAAAAGGATCTTGGACTCGCAATCGTGTATCCAAATTCGTAGAGATAGAAAACTTACTTTTCTTTTATTCTTTCTTGAAGCGTTTCAAGCCTCCCAAGAACGCTCTTGTCGCGGCTTGATCCCCTCTCCTTGGTAAAGCTCGAATCTTCAAACTTCTAACTTGAAGCTCTCTAGAGATAGTCCACCAACTTGATCACAATCTAACTAGTAAGGATGCTAGTTCTCTAGTTAGTGTTTAGGCTTAACCTAGGGTTTATTTGATCTTGGAGAAAGGATGGTGTTCAACACATGAACCAAAAGAATTGCCAATTAGCTCCTAGAGGAGCTCGAGCTCCCCTATTTATAAGAGGGGGAGTGCCGAAATTCCTAGTCCTTAATGGGCTAGGATTTTGGTCTCTCTCTCTCCTATTACTTGATCATCAAGTAATTTTGACTTTGACTTTGAATTCTAATTCAAATCAACTTTCAAGAGAGCTAAAAATATCCAAACTATTTTTGGATAATTTTATACTTTATTTATTTAAAATAAATAACTTATTTTATCTAATTAATTAATTCGTAATTAATTAACTAGATTATTTTTTCTCCAAAATTAGACTTTCTTTTTAATTCAAAAATTAAACCAAAGTCTATTAAATAATTAACACATTTAATTATTTAATATATATATATATATATCATATATATACATATACACGTGTGAGGCACGTGTCCCAAGGACACGTGCTCCTCACGTGACCCACACGTGTGATTTCACACGTGTGGAACCCTCTAGGTCCGATTAACTCGTTTAATCATTTTCAAGCCTCAACTCATCTAACCAAGTTGTTGTGTGTGACCCTCTAGGTTCTCAATTCAATTAGCAGTGACCCCAATTAATTAATTCACTAATTAATTAATCAGTCCACAGATTAAACGACCATAGTCTAGCAACAGGTGTTTAACCCCTAGCTGAATTGGAATGTTCGGATTCGACAGAACCTTTAAGTCATTGATTCATGTGAGATACAATCCTCCTACTTACTATCTCTCAACCAAGATCTAGGGTAAGGGAATAATCAGAACCCTAATAATCCGGTCTTAAAGCTAAGTGCATTTCATATCCATTTGATCTCAATTCAAGAAACCCTTTTCTTGATGTCTTGATCTACTGCCTTGGCCAAGGACTCCATATGGCATATGAATGACTTACACAATAAGAGATCACCTTGCAAATGCAAGTGTAGGTCCTTTCTTGATTCTCATTCACTTTCATGAATCACTTGTGCAGCCCCAGCATAAGCCTTGAATCAGTTGTCTAAGGCGACACCCTTTAAAGCTTATACCTAAGACTACAGAGTTAATTCATAAAGTGACAAGGAACCTTAAGTCTAAGGATCAATTAATCACATCAATGACTCGTGAGATATTTCCTAATCTGGAAGTTTCCATTTCCTGAAATAGAAACTTCCTTTCCCATTTAGGAATCTTCTCACACGGGGCACCTCAGTGAACTTACTTATTAAAGTAAGCACCCTCATGTATCACGCACGTATCAACTATACACTTTGCACCTCCATGAAACAAGGTGGTCCTTCTTAAGGGCGTGATCCCACAAGCAAGCCTTAGAGGAGTCAGGTTGACACTCCCACTGTCTGTAGGACTCATCGGCTTGGAGTATTTTACTAATCATGACTTATGTGATATAGGGCTCGTTTCATGAACCATTTCACCTAAATGGTAGAGTCCTAAAGTCATCAGGATTAGGAGAGTTCTCATACATGCACAGCTAAAGTAAACGCATACCAAACAAGAGTATATAAAGAAGTGTTGCCTCAATTCGTTATTTCATTCAAAGATTGTCTGCGATTACAATAAGGAAAAGCACAAAGCAGATATACAATCGGCTTTCTAGGGCACTATTCCTAACAATACATTTCTTTGGGAATCGTTCCTAAGAGAGAAGAAAGGTAAGCTCAAAGACTTCAACAGGTTTGAGGATATAACCCATGCTACTAATAGGAAGAGATAAATCGTTCTGATAAAACTTGGCCAATCTTAAGAGATAGTACATGAGTGAACTCTTCTCCCTTGATGCGTTCAAAAAGCATTCCTAGATAGGCTATAATATGGTTTTCACCGTAAAATCTTCTTGAGTAGATATTAATCCATTTACCCATGAGGAGGTGCTGTCAGATTTGGAATCTGAGCAGTGAAAAACAATTATGAAATCTGAAATGGATTTCATATGGTCAAACTAAGTTTGGACCTTAGTTGAACTACTTGATAGGATCAAGCTTGTCTTATCAATATGAGATTGATGAAGATATAAATATGGAACATCCGTGGATTTCACATTTAGTGGGAGTAAGCAAAAGGTTTGCAGACTCAAATTGGTCAATTTACGAAATTGGATCAGGCTTCTAGGAATTAGAGTATTCGAATTAGTGAAATAGTCAAAGTTGTTTGTCTTAAAATTCGAGTATAGCGTGTACACGAAAGTGTTAGAAACTTAAAGTTCAACTTATGGCTTTATAAAGATGGCATCCTTCTCATTGGGAATGCGAAGGATGACATAAAAGTTACCAAAACCTGGTTAGGAACCATTTTGAGATAAAAGATCTTGGTGATAGATCCTACATTGTCAAGACAAATATCTATGGAGATAGATTTAAGAGAATAATAAGATTATCACAGTCAAGGTACATAAACATTGTACTAAAATTGTTTAGTATGGAAGATTCCTACAGAATTTCCAATGGACAATGGAACATCTCTTTTGAAGAGGATGTGTCCTAAAATAACTATGAAAAGTTAGAATGTCCAAAACCCTTTTCGGGAAAATGGTGCATAATATATGCAATGTTATGTACTTGACAAGATATGACTTCCCACATAGCGTGATGGGCCTAGTCTGAATGTAACCTTAGAGAAGGTCACTGGATTGCTGTAAATATACCCTCTGAGTACTTTAGAAGAAATGAGGATATGTTTTAAGAGTCCAACAAGATCTTGTCATTAAAGGATTGTTTGATGTAATCATTGCATCAAAATATAGATAATTATTTATCTATAAGTGGATACGTCTTTTGCCTAGAAGGCAGAACAATGCTTTGGAAAGAGTTCCAATCGAGAGATACTACAGATTCAACCCCTAAGGTTGAATACTTAGTCGTATTGAATACCACTAAGTTAAGCGTTTGGGTAAGAAACTCCTTCTAACGGGTAGATGTAGTTCCTAGCATGAAACAACACCATTATCATATTGTATGATAAAATGGATGGTTGCTCGAGTAAGAGAACCAAGACCTCTCCAAGGGACCAGACGCTTGATTATGAATCACGTGAATAAGGAAATCGTGTTTCCTTAATGATGTGTAAATTAGAAACATTCACATTAGCAGAGATAGCAGATCCACTTTGGAAACGCCCAAAGTCAATAAGGCTCTAAAGGTACATCTTGGGAAGATGGGACCTAGAATAGACCTGAAAGGCTTTTACGGGCAAGTGGGAGATTGTTAGGAATAGTGCCCTAGAAAGCTTGTATGCTTTGGGACTTTCCCTATATCACAGACAATATTTGAATAATATACGAATGATAACAATCACAGGCGAACACTTCTTATGTGCTAATACGTGTTTTGTGTGTTTTCATTACGTGTGCATATCTAGAACTCCCTTAATCCGATGAGGCCGTTAAGAACTTTGTCATTATGGGAATGACACATGAAATAATTTCTTAACTCCATAGGCGAGATTAGAAACTTCTCCAAGTCAATAAGGCCGACAGACAGTGGGAGTGTCGACTTTGCCTCTGTTGAGACTTGCTTGTGTAGTTGTGTCTTTAAGAAGGGTCATCCTGTTTCATGGGGTGAAAAGTGCATAAGTTGATGCGTACACAATACATAAGGGTGCTTGTTGTAAGAACAAGTTCACTGAGAAGAGTGCCCCGCGTGAGAAGATTCCTAAATGGGAAAGGAAGTTTCCTGAAACTTCCAGATTAGGAAATATCTCACATGTCAATGACGTGAGGAATTAATCCTTAGACTTGAGATTCCACATTGTCTCATATGAACTAACTCTGTAATCTTTGATATAGACTCAAAAGGGTGTCGCCGTATAGACACCTGAACCACGGCCTATGTTGGGATTACACAAGTGGCATATGAGAATTGTAGGAATCAACAAAGGACCTACACTTGCTGTAGACAAGATGATCTCTTATTACACAAGTCATTCATGATTCCATCCTAAAAATCCTTGCGCAAGGTGGTTAGATCAAGACATCAAGAAAATGGGATTTTCTTGGATTGAGATCAAATGGAATATGAAGTGAACTTTGTTTTAAGATTAAGGTTAGTAGGGCTCTCTATATTTCCATGCCCTAGATCTTAATCGAGAGATAGGATGGTAGGAGGATCGTATCCCACATGATGTCATTGACTGAAAGGTTCTTTCGAATATATATTCACATTTCGGGTAGGGATCATACACCTGTTGCTAGACTATGGTCGTGTGATCTGTGAGGTAATTAATTAATAAAGTGTATTAATTAATTAGGCTCACTACTAACTGAAATTAAACCTAGAGGGTCACACACAAATACCGGGTTCAATGGGTATTATGGAAAGATCAAATAGTTGATCGAAACGAGACCACAGTGTAAAGTACACGTGTGGATCGAGAGCATTGTTTGGGACGTGTGATTCATTTGAGAAATTAGATCATGTGTTAATTAATTATCAAGCCCAAATATAATTAATTAGTGAATTAATTATAAAGCCAAAATATAATTAATTGGAGAATTAATTATATAGCCGAATAAAATTAATTGGAGAATTAATTTTAGCCCGTTATAATTAATTAGTGAATTTCTTGAGTCCCAACGTTACGATACGAACATTGCAAGTCTTTTAGATCCTTTTTGGAAAAAAATTTAAACTTCCGCTGCGTTTACTCCGTTGTTTTCCAACAACATTCACTCAGAGGCCAAGGGTTGACGTGGTGGATTAACATTGTTTGGTAAGAGTTACCTAGATGACATGTTAATAAAGAATAATTCCTACTTTTCTAAGCAGTTTTCGACCTCGCCTCCGGGGAGTCAACTGCGGTTAGTTAAGTCACCATTGCATAAATAAAAAATGTTTATGTGGATTTCATTTATTGGTTAGACGCAGAAGAAAGTGAAATACAAAATCATAAATTGCATAATTTTAATTAATTCAGTTTCAAAATTACGATCTCTCTTAGCCCACTTCAAACTATATGTCTATAAAGAAATAGGCTAGTATGGGTTCAACTATGCTGACTAGGAAATGAATCTTCACATCGTGTTGAGACACGAAAGTTTACGTATTCACTGAACCTTATCCGAAAAATTCAAAAACTACAGCCAATCAGGATAAGAAAGACATTTATGCTTAATAGATCAAGTGTAATGATCTAGCTAGTCTTATGTCCTGACATCTGTCTTAAAAGTTCTTGAGCAGCAGATGCATGAGATGTTTACTGATAAGAACATGTTTTGAAGACAGAATCGTACGAAGGTATGAGCCTATAAGAAGGTTGTTAGTTATAAAGATGTTTGAAGGATCAACGATTCAGGATTATGTTATGAACACGATGGCTAACCTGAAAGAGAATGAAAGCCTATGTGCTTAAAGAGATAATCTTAACAGATAGGATACGATCCTATACTCTCTACGTAAGTCGTTTGAACGTTCAAGATTAATTTTAAATATTTTTTTTAAAACCCAACCTGAACCAATGAACGACCTCAATATGGCAGAAAGGGTGATATAAACTAAGGAAAAAGTTCTCTTAAATCAGACATCAATATCCACGGCCTAGAAAGGCAGTGAATGGAAGGAAAAAAAAAAGGTTCCCAATCCTAAGGTTTAGAAGAAGAAAACTAGATCCGATAATGAAAAATATTTTTATTTCGGTGGGAACGAGTATTGGAAAGGAAATTGTCCAAAATACTTAGTTTGTCCATTTACTACGCCGTTTAGATAAGATATGAAGTTATCTTACTCGTTGAAAGTATGTTTAGTTGGAAATTCACCAGACTCCTGGTGTGTGGATTCGAGCTCAACTAATCATATATTTGCAATTCGTTGCGAAGATTCAAACTTACCAGGAAGTTTGAAAAACGTCTAACACACAACTAATGCTCGGTGATAATACAAGTGTAATTGTATTAGCAGTAAGGACTATAAAGTCGTATTTTGGCAATAGGATTTTAATATTATATGTGTCATATATACAGAAATTTGATATATGTGAGTTATTTGATAACTAATGGTTTAACTGATTGTTTTGAATAAAGGTTCACCATTAAACAAAATAAAAGGTTTATTTACTCTGGCACAATAAAAGATGGTCTTTTATATCCCAATAAAAATCCTAATTTCAAGATTAACACTGAATAACTTGACTTACAATCTAAGAGGAAAAACTTCTACGTGGCACCTATCTATTGGTCAATTGAATCTGAATAGGATGCAAACACTGATTGTTGAGTCTTATTGACTTGAAAATAGTATCAATCTGCGAATCCTATTTAGAAAGTTAAAATAACCAAGAAGCCTTTTTGAGATAAAGGGTATTTAAGCCATAAAGTTGCTTGTGTCAGTTCATACGGATATGCGATGAATGTTCAAGCAAGAGGAAGTTTTGGATATTTCATCATTCGTTTGGATGATCACTCTAGATACAAATATGTTTGTTTGATGAGACTTAAGTCTGTATTTTTGAAGAGTTCAAAGAATATAAGACTGAAGTCAAAGAGTCAAACTAGAAAATGTATCAAGACACTTTGATTAGATCGAAGTAGTAAGTATCTATGTTCAGAGTTAAATAGAATTTCTCAAATGAGATTAGATCTCAACTATCTGTATGAGAAACGTCTTAGCAAGAATGTATTGCAGAAAAGAGAAATAGAACTCTGATAGAGATGGAAAAGATTCATGAAGAGTCATGCTACCCTACGAATTTTGTTTTGGAGTCTTGTGCTCAAAAAATGACAAAACATACTAAACCTAGTTCTATCTAAGTCAGTTCCTAAAACACAGATAGATCTGTAGTTAAGGTGAAAACCCTGTATCTTTTATCTTCGGATTTAAGGTAGCCTGACCCATGTGTTAAGGATGGATCCTGACGAGTTAGAATAAAGACCAAAGGTTTACTTGTTCTAAGGTTATCCTAGAAGAACAAGAGGAGGTATATTTTGTAATTTGAGAAATCATAAAAGATGTTTGTGAATATTTCAAAGATGATTACATAAATAACCACAAAGGGTGGAAGCAAAATAGTGTTAAAAGAAAATAACAAGTATTTGATACTGATTTCCATAAACTCGTAATAACTGAAAATGTATTAGATACATGTGATGTAGAAACGTGTACACGAGAGCATCATTGTAGTGGGAGGATTGTCAGGACACCTGACAAGATACCTAAGATTAACCCAAGTGGTTGAATCTAACGTACTTGATCCTGTCACGTGTAATGAAGCTGTGGATGATATAGACGCCAACCGTTTGGTCAAAAGCCATTGGATCATAGTTAGAATCCTGGTATTCTAACAAAGTTTTGAACTTGTGGAGGTGCCTGAAGGCATTAAACCCATTAGATGCAATTGGGTTCTACAAGAAAATAAAAGGAGAAATGGACGAAAAAGTAGAGGCTCTAGAGCAAAGCTTATGGCAAAGGGTTTTACCTAGAAAGAAGAAGTCATTTATGAGATATTCTCGCCTATAGCAGGGCTTAAGTCCATAAGAACTCTCCTCTCCATTGTTTCTCATTTTGATTATGAGATTTGACAAATGGATGTAAAGACTATGTTCTTGAACGGGCACCTTTAAGAAGAAAAACATGGCATAACCTGAAGGCTTCACAGCTAGAAATCAGGTGCATATAGTATGCAAATTTAATAGATCATTTTGTGATCTTAAGCAAGCGTCTGAATCATGAAACATCAGAATTAAAAATATAATTTAAATTCTTTAGATTTGAGCAATTGCCTGATGAACCATGAGTGTACAAAATAACATCATGATAATATTGTAACATTTTCATTTTGTAAGTAAATGATATTCTGCTCATTGGGAATAATGCAAGAATTTTGTCAGTGGTGAAGATTTGGTTGTCAAAGCAGTTTGACATATAAAACCTAGATGAAACCAATGTTATTCTAAGGATCAGACTTTTGTTGTGATCATAAGAATAAGAAGATTGGTTTATTACAAGATGCATATATATTTAAGATACTGGTAAGGTATAATATGACAAATTCCAAGAAAGGTTTAGTACCTTTTAGATATGGAATATATCTATCTCGGGATCAGTGTCCTGAGACAACTGAAGAGATAGAAGACATGATTAGAGTTCTGCAGCGGAACCTTTACGTATGTCATATTATGTACAAGGCCAGATATCTATTATGAATTAGGTCTAAGTCAGCAGATATTAGTCAAACCCTAGAATCTGACACTGGGTAGTAGTAAAAGCGTATATTGGAGTACTTGAGAAGAACTTAAGATTATATGCTAGTCTACCATAGTGATGAGCTCATTTCAATAGAGTACAAAGATTCGGATTTACAATCTGATTTGTATTCTAGATGTTTGACATCAGAATACGTGTTTACTCTAGAAAGAGCTATCGTTAATTGGGGAATGTTAAGCAGACTTGTATTGCTTACACCACCATAGAAGTTAAATACATGGTAGCTTGAGAAGCAGCTAGTTAGATGTATTGGATTCATAATTTCCTAGTTGTTGGCTCAGAGAAATATCTAATAGATTCCTTCACTAAAGTATTGGCGCAAAAGAGTGCAAAACGAGTTTTGACACTCATGTGGAAGGAATAAGACTTAGATGTGTGGCCAAATTGAATTTAGGGCAAGTGGGAGATTGTTGAGAATAGTGCCCTGAAAATTCAATTTGTTGAATTAATTAAACTGAATTTACAGCGAGTTGTGAGTATTTCACATATTGATAATTAATAGCGTGTGGTGGTATTCTTATATGAAATGTGTTTCATAGGAAAAGACTTTGAATACCTAAATCACGTGTCACTAAAGTTCTAGTCGGTAAGATAAGAATATGTTCTTATCAAGATTATAGCGTGGTTATATAAGATGATTAGTCTTTCATCATAGGGAATGGTGATTCCAATTATAACACGTTGATGATTTTCAATGGGATTGGAAACATCGAACTGGACCACTGAGATTATTCATTTTATACTGCTATCTAAAATGAATAAAATCTCAGGAAGCATTGGTACTCTTATCCTAATAATATTTCGGCTTTTGGCATAGACACTGTAATATACTCGAAGTGAGGTCTCGGTAACGGATAGCCAAAATACTAATTTGTACGTTCAATGACAACATGAAATGTGCTAAAGAGTTATATTGATCAAAGAATCTGTGGCCTTGCTGGAAGGTAAAAGATATCACTGAAATAGATTTGCAAAAGTTCGAATTAAGACTTTGGCCAAAGCACTTCACGTGACGCGTCACCGAAGTTGTATGTTGAATGTGTTTCACATACAGAGAATTTGAATTTAAGGCGAATCAATAAATTTCAGATTAGGGATGAAAAATGAATGATAGTAGTTACAATTTATTTTTCATGGATATCTACACAGAGGAGTGAAATGCGAAATTATTCTAGATCGAGATATTCGTGAATAATTTAATTAATTTTAGAGTGCAACAATATTTATTTAGTGAAATTAAATATTGTTAAATATTGTTAAACGGTAATTAATTACTATCATGAGATGATAATATATTAACCCGTTTGAAGCTAAAATTAATTAGTCCTGCAGGTCCTCCTGCGAGCCCCAATTGAAAACCCGAAGAGAAAAATATTAAAAGGAGAAAGATAAATGAATTTTCAAAGTGTTTGAAAATAGCCAAGGTTCCAAGAGTTGGAAATACTCGGAATTTTATTTTGGAGAAAATAAAATTTTCATCGGAAAAAAAAAATAAAAATAAAAATTTATTGACGTGGCATGAGGTGGCGCTGACTGGGAGCCAAGTGGCCCGCCACGCGTACGGCAGAGATTGCGCCGCATCAGCGCACGTAAACAGTCCAGATTAGATATGGACCAAGCCGGTCAACCGGTCGGGCCAACGGATAGGGTCGGATCACACGGGACACATGGCAGATTCGGGATTGACCACGTGTCGAACCGGACCGAACCAAGTTCGGTCGGACCGGTTTAAGCCCTTAAAACCCTAGCCACGTGTGTAACACACGCGTCACCTGAAGGTGGCGCGTGAGGGCGCGTCTGGGGGCGGATCGGCGCGTTCTCGGCGGCGTTGGACTCGTGGTGATGAGATCTTCAACGTGGTGTCTTCAAAAGTTTGATGCAAGTTGCACACGCAAGTGGGGGTGTGAAATTACTATTTTACCCTTGGTTTTTCCCCTATAAATGGGGGGCTTGACTCTTCATTTTTTCTCACAAGTTTGGGAGAGGTTTTGGCTGAACTTTTGGCTTTGAAACCATATCCCTTTTCTCCTAATTAATTTCTTATTATTTTGGAATTAATTTTAATTAGGTGTTTATATATTTAATATATAAAACGCTTAATTTCGGGAGATTAAACCCTGAAAAGGGTTTTCTAGTTTAAAGTTTATTTTCTCTAGTATTTAGAGAAATACTTTCGGAGCCCACACTCCGAGGGTTTCTCCAGGGATATTACGGGGAAGCTCTGCCGGTCTCACGAAAGGAAAGGAGCTGGAAAAATACCGTTAGATAGCCATATATGCAGTATGGTAATATTTTACAGTTGTATTATTTTAAGCATGATAAATTATATGCTCTTAAGTGTTGATTGCATGTTAGATATTTATCTGCTTAAACGATTTAAAACTTATTACCAATTGCATGTATATACTTGAGTAGATGCGGATAGTCTTCCGCTATTGTATTAAAATGTTTTAGAAATATTTTAATACTTGTATTATAAACAAAATTTTAAAATACTGTCCCGGACTGTAACGCCCCAAATTCCGGAAGTTCAGGCAAGCACGCCACGAGCGGGTCTTCGGGAGTTGGGAGGTTTAAATTTAAGTATTTCATTCAATTATTTACAACCTTCATCATATTATATACATTACATCTCTATGCATGTATATAAATTGTCATTTACGTGAATTATATGAACTAATTGCTATATGTGACCTAATTGCACTAAATGTCCTTGATTGACCCTTTGTGTAAAGTTATGGACCTGATTGCATTAAAGAAATTGGAGCTATTTGATCTTTTGTGTAGAGAGGAAATTTGATTGAATGAAGTCAAATATTAGGAGGACTTAGTTGCAAATTGTGGTGATTCATCATAGTTAGTGGAAGACTTTAGATTAATTAGCTTTTATATTACATTGTATGTATATATTTCATTTCATACATTATATTTGCAAGAGAGCTACACATACACACACATTGAAGATCGATCAAAACACCAAGGAGGAGAAGGAAGATTCATCTCATAATTCAAGTCATATTTGGAAAGAATTGAGAAGCTAGCATCATCATCTTCATCATATTGCCATTCCATTTCACTTCTAGCTTATCTCAAGGTATAAGATGAACTTGGATGAATTTCTTGATTGGTGATTGAATAGGGTTTAGGAAGTATTTGATGAATTCGTGGTTATTTGGAGTTAGAAGCATGATCTTGATCATTTAGCTTGCCAACTTGCATGAATTCTTGAAGAAATGGGAGGTTGATGGCATGAATTCATATGGGTTTGGAATGATGAAATCTTGATGATTGATGCATGTTTCATGGTTTATATGCTACCTAATTGATGTCTTTAAGTTATATACATGTTATGTGCTTATTTTGGAGCATTTTGGTTGAGGTTACTTTAGGTTTTCATTCCTTTTCTTTCTTCCCCGAAGCTACCCCTGTTTTGCCCCTTTTTCCAGCTCTAGAACAGTACCCGGGCGGGTACTTTTTGTGCATGACTTTTCCCCCGTAAAGCTTCTGTACTGCTTTACCCGGGCGGGGGACTTTTCCCTTGAATTTTACCCGGCCGGGTACTCCCTCATCCGAACTCCAAATGACCTGATTTTTTATTCTTTGGAAAGCTCTTGAAGTCTAGAACAATCTGCAATTAGAATCACCTCAATATCTTTTTCCATTTGTGAGATATTATCAATTCTTTTTGGTGTCGCTGCTTTACCGACAAACTGCATTCACCCAACTGCAAGCTTACGCCATTTCCTCCTCGCTTTGAACTAGAAAACGAGCCATATATAATTTTAAAGGTATACTTGTATAGTTTCATTCCCAACAAACAAAACCCAATTCGAATATCTAGAACTTTAGATATTTCCCTTTTTCCACAGCTTGGTCATTTTCAAAAATTGCCGGTTTTTGCCAAACTTCACCAAAACCCTTGTTATTGCGTTCCTTTCACTTTCTTGGCTCCCATATGTGACTTATATGAATTGTATGCCTACTTTATTGATAAGTATGCTCCTATTTGATACTCATTGATTATAAATGCATGATTGAGGTTACATATCATTGTCGTTCGTCATAATTGGTTCATTCGAGTCGAGTCTTATTTCACACTTGTCCTTGTTGCACAGATCTCGGTCCCGGAGACGAGGAGCATGCTCCATAAGGTGTTTCTTTGTTCCCTTTTGTTGGTTAAGGTGAGGTTTAAATTCTAGATATATAGAACCCTTACAACCCTTATGTGATTTTGGCCAAAACGTATCTATATATCTATAGTTTTCAAACCTTATGATTTTCAAATGATTTCATGAAAATGGATTGATTGATTGATTAATTGACGAATTGATTGTTTTGGCGAGTAACATTTGTTCACGTTGGGCCCGAGGGTAGTGTATTGAGCCAACCGGGAAAGCAAGGGCTGACGGGTAACTCTTGCACTATCCTCACCATTGTGGGATCACCTCTGAATCCACCAGGAGGTTTGGTGGAGGAAGAAATCTCGTGCGTGGGAGTCATGTTCCCGACGTACACCATGATTGGATGGCTGGGTCTTGCAAGCCCGCCATCACCCGGAGGAAGAAGGAATTATTGATTGAAATTGCTAATTGTGCACGGAATTGTTGTGTGATCACCTAATCCACTAATAAATTGAAGTATTATACACAGTCGGTGAAAGGTTGGAGATTTGCCCTCACTCGCCGGGCCACAAATTGATTGTATTGAATTGATAAAATGGATTAATTGTAACCTCGGGCGATATTATCTCTTCTTTTCTAAATCGTGTTGTTATCTTCCAAAATTATTACCCGAGATTATAACTTGTATGTATGTGTGCAAATATTTATTTATACCCCCTCGCTCAGTCCGTGTTGGACTGACACCTCAACCTTTCAGCTTTTGCAGGTTCGTGCTAGGTGGGAATTAGAGTCTAGCCTGTCTTTCATTCGGGTCTAGCACTTCACCTTCCTATTTTGGCTCATGTATTGATACTTCTTATATTTTGTATTATGCCTTACCTAATGTTGGAGGCGATATTGTATTGTATGAAATGTTGGTATCTAATAATAAATATGTAAATATGGTACCTATAAGTATTGAATGTTATTGTTTCCGCTTTTATTGATACAATTGTTTAGTGGTATTAATTGAGGGTACCCGCCTAGCTTTTGAGTTTTTATTGTCTCCCGTTCGCTGTAGTTTCGGTTCATGTATGAATTGCCCGTTTCATACGTGGATTGAGGCTATAGTGCGGGGGATGTGGCGCCTAGCTTTCCGGGTGCTACACGAACCGCTACTGTTTTGGGCCCTCCACCTAGCATTGATATGTAAGGGTGAAAATGGTATTTCAGATTTTAAATATAATGAAATCAGCTCAAGGGTAGTGTGCAATAATTTTAAAACACAAGGCTTTTTATATGTATTTTTAGAACAGAAGGTTTTTCTTGCTCTTTGGGCATAACACAGGATTTATGGAGCATATATATATATATATATATATATATATATATAATTTATCCATAACTACCACTTATTAACAGTTTAACACTCAATTTTACCCTATTAAAAATCTTTTAGTACTTTTTTTTGGGACCTTTTTTTGGTCGTAAGCGAACTTAACGAACCACGCATGAGTCAGGGATTAAAAAACAAAACAAAGCTACCCAAAGGCTGTTAGGAATAGTGCCCTAGAAAGCCGATTCGACGTAATCTGCTTTGGGACTTTTCTTGTATCACAGACAATCTTTGAATAATATACGATTGATTATAGGCAAACACTTCTTTATATGCCAATACGTGTTTTGTATGTTTCCATTACGTGCGCATGTATGAGAACTCCCCTAATCCTGATGACTTTAGGACTCTACCATTTAGGTGAAATGGTTCATGAAACGAGCCCTATATCACATAAGTCATGATTAGTAAAATACTCCAAGCCGATGAGTCCTACAGACAGTGGGAGTGTCAACCTGACTCCTCTAAGGCTTGCTTGTGGGATCACGCCCTTAAGAAGGACCACCTTGTTTCATGGAGGTGCAAAGTGTATAGTTGATACATGCGTGATACATAAGGGTGCTTACTTCAATAAGTAAGTTCACTGAGGTGCCCCGTGTGAGAAGATTCCTAAATGGGAAAGGAAGTTTCTATTTCAGGAAATGGAAACTTCCAGATTAGGAAATAACTCACGAGTCATTGATGTGATTAATTGATCCTTAGACTTGAGGTTCCATGTCACTTTATGAGTTAACTCTGTAGTCTTTGGTATAAGCTTTAAAGGGTGTCGCCTTAGACAACTGATTCAAGGCTTATGCTGGGGCTGCACAAGTGATTCATGAAAGTGAATGAGAATCAAGAAAGGACCTACACTTGCATTTGCAAGGTGATCTCTTATTGTGTAAGTCATTCATATACCAAATGGAGTCATTGGCCAAGGCAGTAGATCAAGACATCAAGAAAAGGGTTTCTTGGATTGAGATCAAATGGATATGAAATGCACTTAGCTTTAAGACCGGATTATTAGGGTTCTGATTATTCCCTTGCCCTAGATCTTGGTTGAGACATAGTAAGTAAGAGGATTGTATCTCACATGAATCAATGACTTAAAGGTTCTGTCGAATCCGAACATTCCAATTCAGCTAGGGGTTAAACACCTGTTGCTAGACTATGGTCGTTTAATCTGTGGACTGATTAATTAATTAGGGAATTAATTAATTAGGGTCACTGCTAATTGAATTGAGAACCTAGAGGGTCACACACAACAACTTGGTTACATGAGTTGAGGCTTTAAAATGATTAAACGAGTTAATCAAGCCAAGAGGGTTCCACACGTGTGAAACCACACGTGTGGCTCACGTGAGTGTGACACGTGTCACACACGTGTATAAATATATGTGTATATTTATTTATGTATTAAATAATTAATGTGATTAATTATTTAATAGACTTTGGTTTAATTTTGAATTAAAAAGAAAGTCTTATTTTGGAGAAAAATAATCTAGTTAATTAATTATGAATTAATTAATTAGATAAAATAAGTTATTTATTTTAAATAAATAAAGTATAAAATTATCCAAAAATAGTTTGGATATTTTTAGCTCTCTTGAAAGTTGATTTGAATTAGAATTCAAAGTCAAAGTCAAAATTACTTGATGATCAAATAATAGGAGAGAGAGAGACCAAAATCCTAGCCTATTAAGGACTAGGAATTTCGTCCCTCCCCTTTCTTATATATAGGGGAGCTCATGCTCCCCTTTAGAGCTAATAGACAATTCTTGGTTCATGTGTTGAACACCATCCTTTCTCCAAGATAAAAGAAACCCTAGGTTAAGCCTAAACACTAACTAGAGAACTAGCATCCTTACTAGTTAGATTGTAGCCAAGTTGGTGGACCATCTCTAGAGAGCTTCAAGTTAGAAGTTTTGAAGATTCGAGCTTTACCAAAAGGTGGGGATCAAGCAAAACGATCAGAAGGGATGATGTAACGATTCTGAACCCGACGTGAAGCGAATGAAAAAATCGAACCAAAGAAGATGGCGAAAACCGTTCGTCCATATCCTGAAGGATGAATTTTTTCACGAGGGTTTTGTGACTGGCAGTTTTCTACTTTCGCAAAAATGTTTTCGAAGGGAGTTTCAATCCTGCTTTTCTCGTTTCATGTTTCTTTCTTTATGTTATATTGTTAAGAACATCTCTAACATGAATTGAATCTAGGTTTGTGTGGATTGCTATCCCGACAATGGATTCTGAAGTAGAAAGAGACTTTCGAGGGACGGGTTGTCAAGCCGCGAGAAGAGCGTTCTTGGGTGGCTTGAAACGCTTCAAGAAAGAATAAAAGAAAAGTAAGTTTTCTATCTCTACGAATTTGGTTACACGATTGCGAGTCCAAGATCCTTTTGTTGGAAAATTTTTTAAATTCCGCTGCTTTCTGATTCGTGTTTTCCAACAAGTGGTATCAAAGCCACCTCGTTAATCGTGTTTCTGATTCGTCTCAATTATTCTGAATTTGGTAGAAATTCTTAGGCTTAGATGCGAATTAGGTATTCATGAGTTCTTTTAGAAAGCCTGAAATACGAAACTGTAATTTTTCCTGAATTTCTGAAACTGTTTTCTTAAATTGTGTTTTTGAAAACCGTTTTGATTGAAATATGTTTAAATCGAATTTTTTAATTTTGGATTGAATTGGTTTTGACAAACCGAAACACGAAAAGGACGAGCCTAGGCGTGCTAGCACGTCGCACGCCCAGGCCCGCCGCTGCCGCCCAGCTCCTCCCGCAACCGCGCGGGAGCCGTCCCGGGGGCGCCTAGGCGCGCCCGCCCAGCCCGTCCCGCAACCGCGCGGGACGCCTGCCCAGCCCGCCTAGTCGCGGCGGGCGCTGCTGCGCGAAAGTGCCTCGCGCGGCTAGGCCCCTTTTCGGGCCCGTTTTCGTGTTTCGTGCTTTTGTGTTTTCGGTCCGTAAAATCCTGATTAAAATTTTATTTTAATTTTATCTTTTAAAATCAGTTTTGGTAAAATAAAATTATTTTAAAATTTTGATTAAATTGGGATTTTTGAGAAATTAAGCGATTTAAATTTTGGAAAAATTACAATCTTTATTTTCTGAAAATAATGAAAGAATAAAATTATTAATTTTGGAAATTAATTGGAATTTTATTGGTTTGTTGTTTTTCGGGTTTTATTGAAAAGGCTCTTGAACAAGAATTGCATCTAAGTCGTGTTTTAAGTCATTAGGACTTGAAACGAGAATTTTAATTTATTGGCTAAATTTAAATTCTCGCAAAAGCATGTTAGGTGATCATGGGTTTAGATCTATGTATGGTTTTAATTTATGCACATGGATGGTTTAAATTGGGGTTGGAGCCCTATAGTTGCGTTTTTCAATTGAGGTTGGAGCCTCACTTATGTGCGTACTGTTATGTGATTTATTATGTGGCTTTCCATATTACTGTTTTTGAGGTCGGGGTATGCCCCGTGTAATTGTCTAAGGCCAATATGAAGATTGAGCCTTATTACTTTATGTCTTTTTCTTTTTATTGTAATTTGAGAGTAGAGATAGGTGGTGAGGTTTTATTTTCATTTTGGAGACAATGCACCCATGGAGTAAGATGGACCACATTCAAGTAACAAGGAGGTCATAAGTGAAGACCCCTCAAAATGTTAGGGAGGGGAATCTCAATTGTTAAATGTAATAGAGATAGGGCTCGTATTTTGTTACCGCTTTCCCTTATGTGATTTAAACTGTTTATGTGGCATGTATGTTAGAACTTGTGATTGTGGAGTGGCTCCCACATATCACGCATAAGATAGGTAGAACCCATATCATTACATGTTAGTATCATGCTAGGACATGTTATCTGTTTATGTGCTTGTTTGATATGCATTTAAGTGTACTTGCATTAATCAAGACTAATAAAATTGGATAACATATATGTTGGTGAGGTCGAACCGGACAACTCTCCGGTTGATTCGAAAATTCCCATTAAATATTAAGCTAATTTCGAACAAATAGGTGTTTAATTCGAGATGCAAATTTTGAATTAAATTCCTAGCATTCCATCAATAGGTTTTAAGTTTAGTAAGTAAAGCTAGTTATTGTCCGCGAGTCGTGGGATAGCTAGTGGAGCTTATTAGTTCTTAGTTACCTAATTAATCATTTTAAATGGTCAATATTTCGTGGTCAATTTTAGCAAGGGCGATGTCCGCGAGTCGTGGGTCGTTTGAACTAAGTTTTGGTCATGATCTTATGATTGATGGGTCTAGCTTAACGCCTAAGTAAATATGGATGTCGCACGAGTCGTGGGTCCATATTGAAAGATAGGTGATGCAAAAACAATTACTAAGAATTCTAAAAGTGTTAGAATTGGTAAGTTGTACCTACCTAGGGTTCTTACTTAGAATGTCCGCGAGTCGTGGGTTCGAGGAAAAATGCCTAGGATCTTAGTACCCATTGGGAAACGTGTTCCCTTTAGATCTTTGGGAATTATAGATCTTTGAAAAACAGTGGGAGCTACATTAGATTAAAGACCTTATCTTTTGTATATCGTTATAATTCAGCATGCCCACATTTTCTCTGCTTAGCATTTAGGTTGTAGTTCTGTGATTCTCTACAATATGAAATGCAAACCCATTCGTATCCATCCTTAAGTCAAATAAGTTGACTAAGTCCTGACTAACTCTAAATGGCTTCAGATCCTAAAATTCATTTTAGAATCCGACTAGAGAAAGGCGTTCTCTAAAGGGTGAAGTTTTCAATTGTGAAAAGTCGACCCTGGCCAAAAGAGAAGCAATCTGAGGTGAATGGATTTTTCCAAACCACTTAAAAGCAATTGAACCACCTCATAAAAATGTTACAAGGTATAACATTATGGAATTATTCAATATTCCAAATGAGGAAACAAGTGCACACGAACAAGGTCTAAAGATCTTAATTGAAGATCTTATGGTCTCGATCATCAACTGAGAAAAGAGTTCTCAATGCACTGATTGCTTACATTGCTTCGACTATCATTCAAACCCTTTATGCTCAATTAGAATGATGCTAATGTAGCATAGTTAATCATTTAGTTGATAATGGTTGAGAGTTTCCTTAAGAAGGAATAAAAGGTTGAGATGGTTAATTCTTCTTCTAAACTCCCTAAGTTAAAGGCTTGAAGGCCTAAAGAAGAAGAAACCCTTAAGAGCCCAATGGAGGGGCATGTAAGGGGTACGCCCAAAAGACACTAGAGATCAAATAGGACGTTTGCTTCTATGGTAGCAAATAAGGACTTTGAAAGGGAACTGCAAAGAGTATGAGTACTTTGAAATGTTAACTCGTTTAGTAATTCTACTAGGAATAGAATTTACTAGTCTTAAGTCAATTCTGCATAAGCCGTTGTGCAAAAACTCAAGGCACTAATGTTCTGAACATACAACGAGATAACAAAAGTAAGTGAGATGACAAAGCTTCGAATTACTTTGGAACGTTGAGAAATAAAAGGATTAGCAAGTCAGACACCTTAGGATCATTCTATGAAAATGAACCTATAGTGTTGACTTCCTGTGAATCCTGTCATGAGGGAAGCGTTCCTGAATCCCGTTTATAAGAAACGTGGAACGTTCCAAAATTATAATGGATTTCGATCCGTGCTGATGAGTGTAAGATGCTTAATGTAAGCACTAGATACAATCGTCAGTTTAATCATTATGAATGAATGTACTTGTTAAAGTACAAATTTTAAACTTATATGAAATTCTTAGAATTTCGAAAGGAGATTAGGAACCGAAGTAGTCATAAGTTATAGGTAAATCGATATGATCGAGATAGCCAATATCTTAGCAACTAATTCCTTACTCATCTTAGAGATAATAGGATTATCTCTCAATAAACTAATTCGAGAACACCTTAGTGTTTCCGAATGAGGGAATGAAATCTAATGCAACATGGTCCATTCCATAGCAAGCTTTACTGACTTATAATCATTCTAGGAATAAACTCCCAGAATATGCAGTTAGAGATTTTGAATTTAGTACCTTCCAAAATCAGTCCTTTAGTTGCACTATGCAATGTGGCATATTAAATTCCCTAATTATTCTTATCCAAGAATTTAGTAGAATCCTCTTAAGTGAAGAGGATAGTGGGAGACAAGTTTGAAATGAGTTCAAGTTTATACAACGATATTGAATATCATTTCTGCAATTCCCTTAGACAAAGGTTGTTTGTCTCAAGGAATGTATCTTTCTTAAGGAATCGTTCCTGTAGAAGAAGAAAGACAAGCAAGCAGACCTCAAAGAAATTTGAGGATAAATATTCACGCCACATATAGAAGAAACGAGCCCATCTGATAAAACTTAGCCAAATTTTAGAGCATGTACACGTGTGAAACCCTTCTCTTAAGACTTGTTTAGAACGCGTTCCTAGATAGCCAAGGAATTACTTGAAGAGGAGACACTGTCAGATTTGGAATCTGAGTAGTGTAAGCAAGCCTTGAAATCCAATATGGATTCCGAATACTCGAACCAAGTTTTGACCTTGGTTGATCCACCTGATAGGATCAAGCTCATGCAGCTTCGAGTGAATGAAAGCATTACAACCTTCTTGACGGTTGAAATGCAAAAGGTCCATTTGGATTGTGTTTATCACATCCTCATATTCTGACTATGAGATATGATAAATGAATATGAGAACTATCTTGTTCAATATGAGATTGAACAAGACTGAAATAAGGTATTTCTATAAATCTCATATTCAGTGGGAGTATGCATAAGGTATGCAAATCCCTAAAGTCAATCTGTGGATTGATAAAGGCTTCTAGGAGTTAGACAATTCGATTCCATAGGATAGTCAAATCGTTTGACACAGATGGAAGTCGAATAAGTCTCAAAAGTGTACATATGAAAGTTAGTGATGTAAGAGTCAATTTTGGTTCTTTAGAAAACGATGTCCTTCTCATTAGGAATGTCAAGGATGACGTGAAAGTTACCAATTCTTGTTTAAGAAACAATTTGACATGAAAGATCTTGGTGATTATCCTATATTCTCGACATTCAGATCTATAGAAGATAGATCTAAGAGAATAAAAGGATTATCACAAAATGAGTACATAACCACGGTACTAAAAGGAGTTTAGTATGGACAATGGAACGTCTCTTTTGAAGAGTATATGTCCTAAGATAAACTTTGAGAAAGTTAGAATGTCAAAAATCCCTTTAAGTGAAAGGGTGCATAATGTATGAAAAGTTATGTATTAAATTAGATATGACACAACACTAAGCGTAGTAGGCCGAATCTAATATGACCTCAGAGAAGGTCATTAGATCTCTGTAAAGGATATCCTCAGAGTACTTGAGAAGAAATGAGGATATGTATTAGTTTACAGAGCCCAAAAGATCTTGTTGTTAGAAGGATATTTGATGTAACCGTTCATCAAACATGGATGATTATGAAATCATTGCAAGGATACAACTTCTACCAGAATGGTAATGCAATGTGTTGGAAAGGGTTCCAAGGACGGACATTGCAAAACTCGACTGTCGTAGTTGAGAACTTAGTCGTATTATATAACGCTAAGTTAAGTGTTTGGGTAAGAAACTCCATCTAACCAGTTAGATGAAGTTCCTAGCATGAAACAACTCCTTTATCATATTGTATGATAAAATGGATGGTTGCTCAAGTAAGAGAACCAAGACCTCACCAAGAGACTGAACACGTGATTACGAATCACTTTATAAGGAAAAGGTGTTTCCTAAGAGATGTGTAAACAAGAGGGTCACATCAGCAGAGAATATAGCAGATCCACTTTGGAAACGCCCAAAGTCAATAGGCTCTCAAAGTGCATCTTGAGAAGATGGGACTTAGAATACCTAAATGGCTTTTACGGGCAAGTGGGAGATTGTTAGGAATAGTGCCCTAGAAAGCCGATTCGACGTAATCTGCTTTGGGACTTTTCTTGTATCACAGACAATCTTTGAATAATATACGATTGATTATAGGCAACCACTTCTTTATATGCCAATACGTGTTTTGTGTGTTTCCATTACGTGCGCATGTATGAGAACTCCCCTAATCCTGATGACTTTAGGACTCTACCATTTAGGTGAAATGGTTCATGAAACGAGCCCTATATCACATAAGTCATGATTAGTAAAATATTCCAAGCCGATGAGTCCTACAGACAGTGGGAGTGTCAACCTGACTCCTCTAAGGCTTGCTTGTGGGATCACGCCCTTAAGAAGGACCACCTTGTTTCATGGAGGTGCAAAGTGTATAGTTGATACGTGCGTGATACATAAGGGTGCTTACTTCAATAAGTAAGTTCACTGAGGTGCCCCGTGTGAGAAGATTCCTAAATGGGAAAGGAAGTTTCTATTTCAGGAAATGAAAACTTCCAGATTAGGAAATATCTCACGAGTCATTGATGTGATTAATTGATCCTTAGACTTGAGGTTCCATGTCACTTTATGAGTTAACTCTGTAGTCTTTGGTATAAGCTTTAAAGGGTGTCGCCTTAGACAACTGATTCAAGGCTTATGCTGGGGCTGCACAAGTGATTCATGAAAGTGAATGAGAATCAAGAAAGGACCTACACTTGCATTTGCAAGGTGATCTCTTATTGTGTAAGTCATTCATATGCCATATGGAGTCCTTGGCCAAGGCAGTAGATCAAGACATCAAGAAAAGGGTTTCTTGGATTGAGATCAAATGGATATGAAATGCACTTAGCTTTAAGACCGGATTATTAGGGTTCTGATTATTCCCTTGCCCTAGATCTTGGTTGAGAGATAGTAAGTAGGAGGATTGTATCTCACATGAATCAATGACTTAAAGGTTCTGTCGAATCCGAACATTCCAATTCAGCTAGGGGTTAAACACCTGTTGCTAGACTATGGTCGTTTAATCTGTGGACTGATTAATTAATTAGGGAATTAATTAATTAGGGTCACTGCTAATTGAATTGAGAACCTAGAGGGTCACACACAACAACTTGGTTACATGAGTTGAGGCTTTAAAATGATTAAACGAGTTAATCAAGCCAAGAGGGTTCCACACGTGTGAAACCACACGTGTGGCTCACGTGAGTGACACGTGTCATTGTGACACGTGTCACACACGTGTATAAATATATGTGTATATTTATTTATGTATTAAATAATTAATGTGATTAATTATTTAATAGACTTTGGTTTAATTTTGAATTAAAAAGAAAGTCTTATTTTGGAGAAAAATAATCTAGTTAATTAATTATGAATTAATTAATTAGATAAAATAAGTTATTTATTTTAAATAAATAAAGTATAAAATTATCCAAAAATAGTTTGGATATTTTTAGCTCTCTTGAAAGTTGATTTGAATTAGAATTCAAAGTCAAAGTCAAAATTACTTGATGATCAAATAATAGGAGAGAGAGAGACCAAAATCCTAGCCTATTAAGGACTAGGAATTTCGTCCCTCCCCTTTCTTATATATAGGGGAGCTCATGCTCCCCTTTAGAGCTAATAGACAATTCTTGGTTCATGTGTTGAACACCATCCTTTCTCCAAGATAAAAGAAACCCTAGGTTAAGCCTAAACACTAACTAGAGAACTAGCATCCTTACTAGTTAGATTGTAGCCAAGTTGGTGGACCATCTCTAGAGAGCTTCAAGTTAGAAGTTTTGAAGATTCGAGCTTTACCAAAAGGTGGGGATCAAGCAAAACGATCAGAAGGGATGATGTAACGATTCTGAACCCGACGTGAAGCGAATGAAAAAATCGAACCAAAGAAGATGGCGAAAACCGTTCGTCCATATCCTGAAGGATGAATTTTTTCACGAGGGTTTTGTGACTGGCAGTTTTCTACTTTCGCAAAAATGTTTTCGAAGGGAGTTTCAATTCTGCTTTTCTCGTTTCATGTTTCTTTCTTTATGTTATATTGTTAAGAACATCTCTAACATGAATTGAATCTAGGTTGGTGTGGATTGCTATCCCGACAATGGATTCTGAAGTAGAAAGAGACTTTCGAGGGACGGGTTGTCAAGCCGCGAGAAGAGCGTTCTTGGGTGGCTTGAAACGCTTCAAGAAAGAATAAAAGAAAAGTAAGTTTTCTATCTCTACGAATTTGGTTACACGATTGCGAGTCCAAGATCCTTTTGTTGGAAAATTTTTTAAATTCCGCTGCTTTCTGATTCGTGTTTTCCAACAAAGGCGCCGGTATCTCCTAAGCCCAGAGGTAATCATAAAATCTTTTAGTACTAACTGCAAGTTAAAAAAATTAAATTTCTTATTAAAACCCTATTTTAAATAATATGATGCATGAGTTTCTTGTCAAACTTTAGGGATAATAGAATAATTTTATTTAAAATAGAGTTTGGATAAAAATTTAATTTTTCAAACATGTATATTGTACTAAAAAATTTTCAATAGGGATAGATAAGTGATAATTATCAATAATTATCTATATATATATATTGTGTATAAAATCATTAAATTTGATTAAAGCCTCAAAATACGATTAACTGATTAAGCATGCATGGACAATGCTTTTGAATTGGTTTCCAGCGATAAAGTAACAATCCTAAATTAAAATGCATGATTCTCTTGTGAAGGGACTATTTTCTTTAACTTCTTCTTTTTTTTTTCTTTTCTTTTTTTTTTTTTTTTTGACTCTAAAAAACTTAGGAGTAATTCGAAATATATGGGAATTTTATTCCGGACTTTTCAAGATTTACAAATTGTTTATTAGAAAAAGATTATGGTTAGAAGAAATCCAACTAACTTTTATTGTCGTCCATAAAAAACCCTTAACTAATTGGCCGGTACTTGATTAAGTTGGATTTGAATATGCCACGCAAAAACTATATTTTGTACCATTGGAAATTAAATTACTGTTTTCAAAAAAAAGAAATTAAATTACTATCTTTGATTAGGTTAAACGAGTACTACTAATTATGTGATAATTATTATAATTTACACTTTATAAGCACTCCCAAGTGGGATTTGAACATGAGTTATTGTTCATGTGAATGAATTCATCCATTATTTCGACCAACCCTCTTGGTTTAGAATTTACACTTGGTAATTAATTAGTCGGGAAAGTTTGGTTTATTTTGCTTAATTATACATGCAAGCATTAACTATAGTAAGGAGACTAACCAAAAATACACAGCTATAGTAGTAATAAATCATTCTGTGGAGCAACAGCTGTGAATAATTAAACTATTAATTAATCTCCAAAAATGAGGCTCTTCTCGTACCAACAACAAATTACATAATTTTACAGCTGAATTCTGAAATTAAAAAACAAAAAAAAAAAATTCAAATCTAGGCTTGTTCTTGTGATGATGATGATTCTTGATGATTTTCTTGCGATTTTATCTCCGTTTGATTTTCATTTCTTGATTTGTCATGGTTGATGGACGTGGGTGTGGCCAAGAAAGTGGGCTTCACGTCGCCGGCCATGATGACCAGAAACTTCTCCTCAAACGCCGCCGTGGCCTCGGCGTTGGAACCGTTTCTGCATTTCTCGGCGGCGGCGGAGCCACCCTCCAAGTCGCTCTCGTCGTTATTCTCGCTGTTGTTACCTTCGCCGGGGAGCTTCGAGTAAGAACAGGCGAGGAGGAGGAGGGCGAAGGCTATGAGGCCCATCGTCGCGGCCAGGCCGCCGAAGAGGTACGGCACCGGGGAGTGCCACGGCGAGAGTTGGACGGTGGGGGACGGAGTGATTGCCTCCTTTGCAGCGGCGGGGCTTCGAGGGGTTATCATTTGGGAGGAGTAGAATAAAGTGGCGGTGGCGGTTCTCATTGTTACTTTGTGGGAATTAATGACGGCGGTGGTGGTTCTTGGGTGGTGAGAAGCGAGAGTGGTGGCTCATGGGTCATGGCTGCGTATTTATAGGTGAAGCAGTGGTGGTGGGGGTGACTGGTGAGCTGTGTTTGCTTAGGTCACTCACGAGTTTCCGCATATGCTAGGTCTTTACCCATTAAATAATTTCTCTCAAATTCTAACACTTGTCACTATCTTGTTCTTCTTTATTTTCTATGCATTATCTTTGTTTCTGTTTAATTTTTTCTTATTTTACTTTTTCTATTTTGATGGATTATTATTTCTTATAGAATATATAATTCTATTTATTTTTCAATTATCACATATATAAAATAAATTTAATTATTTATATTATCCATTTAGACTTATTCGCATTTAACCCCCAAATGAGTTTTAAAATAACAATATACCCCCACTTTTTTTTTTGGTGGGAGAATACCCCCACATTTAGATATATTAACATTGAATACCCAAATAAATTTTAAAATTACAAATAACCCCCTCTCCATTAAAACAATTATTTAAAAACTATTGTATTCATTTGATATATCTAGATGTAAAAACTCATTTTTTTGGGGTGTTCTATGTTTTAAAAATTTATTTAGATTAAAAGTTTGGACGAAATTATCAAAAATCCTAACGGAGAAGGGGTCATTTGTAATTTGAAAATTTATTTGGGTATCCTATGTTATTTAAAAACTCATTTGGGGTCTAGATGTAACTCACTGCTTGTTTTTTATCTAATAAAATATTGTATATGGAGAATTAATTTATTTTTTATCTACAAATTCATTTTATTTTCAAAATATATTTAGTTTATATTTTAACGACTCAAATTATTTGAATTCATGATAATCAGTTTTTTAAATAATTAATAATATTTCATAATTGAATAATATGTTAAGTTTTAAGGAGTAGTGATTTCATAAGTAAGGGAAAAAGTTTTTAAATAATATATTAGATAAAAAAAAGAAATATAAATAATTAAATTTTATTTTGTACATATCATAATTGGAAAATAAATAAAATTATATATTTTGTAAGAAATAACAAAATGAGAAAAGTAAGGAAAAACTGAAAAAAATAAAGATAATGCATAAAATGTAAAGAAGAAAGAGAAAATGATAAGTGTCCGAATTTGAGAAGAATAACCTAGTGAGTAAGAAACTAGCATATACTAAACTGGGCATTGGCTATGTCTATCTACAGATACCACCTGGCGGGTGTAGTATAATTAGGGCAAGTTAATGCTTTGAAAACCCTAAATTTAATAATTGAATACTAGGAGAGTGTTTAATTCTTCTGGTCTTCCAAACTCTAACCATTCAAATGAGAAATGTATAATACTTGTTATTTAATTGTTCACTTTTATTACACTAATTTGCCCAATCAGACTCGTACTAAAACTATATTACACACTCAAAAGAAGCCAATTTTTAGGATATTTTTAAATTTATGAGAGGGTGTAAATGTAATTATTAAATTTACAAGGGTATGTAAATGTAAGTTTTAAATTCATGAAGGAATGTAAATGTAATTATTTGAATAATTGACACAAATTATAGGGGTTTATATGTAATTATAGTATATATAATATATGAAAGTAATTGAGGCTATTTATATATGTATGCTTAAAATGTGATATAATTAAGCCGATAAATTCACAATCCCCATGTACATGAAAAGGCACTCAAATGATTTGATGTGAGTATGATGAAAGATACCACAATCATTTAAGCTTTGCATGAGTGAATAATATAATTGTAGGGTAAAGTTACCAACAAATGTATGGCCATCTTTTTCCTTTTTCTTTTTTGTTCATCTTTGGATCATCATTTGCTTTCTGATTTGATCCCAATGTGCCCTACCAAAACAACCACAGTGTGATAGCAGTCATTACGTATTGCGGAGTCAAGATTTTAACGTCGGGTTCACATTTTACGAATCAAGATATACATTACATATCTAAATATAAATTTAAAATTAAAAGATTTAGAAGCAGTCGAATATCTCTTGTTCCAAAAGGTGCAATCGCCCACCTTAGGCACCCCTCCTAAGTGACCCCCAATGGCGGAGGCACAGTCTAATGAGGGGGTACATTTGACCCCCCCTCAAAAAAAAAAATTTTATTTATTATTATGTGTGTATATATATATATTTGTGTTAATGTGTATGTAATTTTTTTGAGTTTTTCATTATTGACCCCCCTCATAAAAATTAAAATTAATACTAGTGAGGGTCAATATAATAAATTAATAATAATTGGGATAAAAAAATAAAATATTATATATATATATATAAGCCCAAAGACTAATGGCCAAAGAAAAATACACAATCAATAGACTAATGGGCCAAAAAAAAACACACACACACACACACGAGGAGCTAAGTATATATATATTAATATATATATATATATAAGCCCAACGACTAATGACCCAAAGAAAAATATATAATCAATAGACTAATGGCCCAAATTTGTAAGTGCTTTAAATAAAAAGTTGAATTTCACTTGTTATTTTTTCTGGGATATTATGTTTTGGTCGACCCCCCTGAATAAAATCTCTGGCTCCGCCACTGGTGACCCCACACCAGTAGGAGAGGAGGTAAATCACGGTGACTCACGGCCCCACAAGATAGGAGGACGGTCTCTGGTGGCCAGAAGGGGCTGTAGCACCCCGCACGTGAGGCACCACATCCCCCGCACTAAGGCTCAACACGAGTAACGAAATAGTAAATCCGCACCCGTATCAAACCCTAGCGAACGGGAGACAAACATAAAAACTTTCCTAAGCCAGGCGGAGCTAGACCCTGCAATGATTACTAATCCACAAAATATAATGAAGCAAAGCCAAAGTTCAATCATAAGTAGAATTTGGGCTCTTCAGGCCTCTTTTAAAACATAGCAAATCCCAATCGAATCAATTCAATAATAATTTCATAAATATTCAAGTTCGGGATACTAAGGAATCGAATCATACATAAATCTAATACATGAATGAGTGCAGAGACTCTCCTAACTAACTCGACCACTTAAAGACTTCAAACACCTCCGCCTAGCCCGAAACTCCAAAGATCAACCTGCACACTAAAAGATTGGGGAGGGAGAGGGGTCAGTCTCTAGAAGACTGAGTGAGCAGGAGCGATACATATATAAAAACATGCACATGCAAGTCATAAATCCCGAGCAAGGTTTTATTTGAAATTAGTTCCCAAAAAGGGCAAGAAACTAGATAAACAATGCTCGACTTTTACGACTAATTCATATTAAATTCATTACATTTATAAATCATACAAAAATATAAGGCTCGGCGAGTGAGCGTGCACAATCTCCAACCAAACTCCGACCGTGTACGACAAATATCAGTAATAAGTTGATTAGGTGTTCACGCGATATATCATAATACACACAATTCATATATCAAATCCTAAATCATATTCGTTTGGGCAATCCGTTTCCCGGCCTTCCCGCACGGTGCCTATCAATCATAACATATTCATAATCATAAGTATAAATCATATCATAACCAACCTTCTTCCTCCGGGTGGTGGACGGGCTTGCAAGACCCGACCACCTCAATAATAGGCCAATGGGGTTTCATGACTCCCCCAAGGGCACTCAGCTCCCATTCCCCGCTAAACCTCCTAGCGAGGGCCGGTATCACCGTATATAAGTTGGGACTAGTATATGGGATCCCCGTCAGCCCTTGCTTCCTCGGTTAGCCACATATACTAAGTCCCGGGGCCCGTTAAGTAATAAGTAATAAATGTGTCTCGCCAAAACATAACAATCATAAGTACATACTATAATTCATAAATCATTTGAAAAGGGTTTACTCGATCAATACATACTATAAGAAATCATACCTTACCGTGTAATTCGGCATATGCTATATACGTACCTCTCCGTGTCATCCGAATCCGTAGCTAGCATGAAGACACACGGTTTGGAGCATAGCCTCATTACAAAACCATTTTTCAAGCTTATATACGCTCATATGTATAATTCAGAAGAATTTACTCGATAATTTCGTTTGAAAACCATATATATATATAATCATAAGGTTTTGGCCAAAGCTTTTCACATAAGGGTTGTAGGGTTTGTTACATAGCTAAAACAAAAACCACCCTCACCTGAACCGTGATGAAACAAGGATCGAGCACCAATTGCCCGAACGATCAAAAAGCTCTCCACCCTGGAGACAACTGTACAAAAGACCACAAGACGTGTTCGTGAGACTCAAGACTCTAAATGAACCATATATGACGCACGGCAATGCTCACACATGATATGAAGACATAAAGATCATATTAAGTCATGAAAATCATATAACCAATTCATTCACTTATTCAATCATAGATCATTCAATTCATATCTCCATTCAATTTATTCAAGAACTCAAATAGAAGCATAGAACATGTTCAAACTCTCCCAACATGCTACTACATACTTCATATTACATAACATAGCATATATACAAGGTTTGACGACAAGAAGAAATCATATGATATAGAAAATAAGTGATGCGATTCATAAACGACATATAGACACACATAAACGGCAATAAACAAAAGCATACCTATAACTCATCCAATTGCCACGAAATTGAACCACAATACTCCTAACACATAGCAAAACAAGTTCATAGTTTAACACAAAAGGAGATAAAGTCATTAAGGAGGTGAAACAAATCAAAAACCGAAGAGGAAGTAACGAAGACTGCGTATGGGAAGTGACACGGGGGTGTCACCAACCCTAGCCCAACTGAGCCACGGGCGTGGCTCAGTACAGAGCTGCCCAGAAGGTGTGACACGCCCGTGTCTCCCTCTTATGAGTAAATGAGACACGGGGGTGTCACGGTACAGAACTTGAGGTGCATGCAAAACCTAACCGGCAAAACTGATCCTTTACAAACTCCATCCAAAGGCATACCAAATGAACTCCAAATGCTCTGAAACTTAATATACAACATATTTGGCATGTTATGAACATTTTTCATTTAGAGTGCAAAGGCTAAATCACACGTTAAGATCATCGAATCCATGCAACAAAACTGGATCGCCAAAATCGCACATATGAACCGTAATGATTCTATCATGCCTTGATCAAGTACTTGGGGCTTGAATTTGGATCTGAAACTTTGGGGAATGCATGCTAACATACTAAACAACTAATATACATCATATATATGCAAAATGGCACAATTTAAAGCACATTAGAAGGACCATCAAGTTACCAAACTCAACAGCAATAATTCTGTCAAAGATCATGCATAAGAACAGGCCATGTCTTGCGGTTTTGAGGCTTCAAATGGAACCAAATACTTAAAGCATGAATGCTAACATATAGAACAATGAGTGTACATCAACTCCATGCATTTTCACACGAAATGGAAGCCATATGATCATGCAACAACACCAAATCTCACACAGCAGTTCAAAAACAGGGGAAACAGTTTGAACATCAAGTTTGGAGCTCCATAACTCATAATTTCATAAAAGGAGCAAGAGATGAAATCCTCCTAACATCATATACTATCAGTTAGGAAAGAAATAAGCCAAGAAACAAGTTCATATGATCACATATAAGCAAGAAATTCAGCCACACAAACATATAGGTCACAAGAATAAAAATCCCTAAAAGTTCATACCAATCTCATAATTCAAACCCTAATCAAATCTGATCCAAATCATGTTTTAAATAGATGAAATCAAGCATAATTGAGTAGAGAAGACATAAATATTCATACCTTGAAGTTTTGGTGAAGGAAGATGGTGATTTGAGCTCCAAAATCACAAAGGGCCAAGGGTTTTCTTCCTTTCTTCTCTTCTCCCTTCTCTCGATCAGTTGCAGCTGGAAATGGAGGCATATGGTTCGGTTTTCAGAGCTAAAGAGGAGAGAAAGGGCTTAACTCAAGGTAGGTAAGTCATGGTTAAGGTATGGTTAAGTTAAGGGGTGTTATGGGGTCCCACCATGAAGACTAGTCAACGAAAGTAGTTCTTCTTGCACGAGTTGCTCGTTACGGTTGGATTTCGGAGATCTTAATGATCCCAAAAAGGTATGAGGCTGGTTCCATTGTCTCCGGATCGTCGATACGAAGGCAACGGAGTTGACGGAATTCGAATCCGAATTCCCGAGCTCAAGATATCACGTACGGAACCAAGGGTGCGCTAATTGCTCGTTAGCCCCCGACTTGGTTCCACAATCAAAATTAAATTCATAAACACGTCAAATGAATCCGAAAACATAAACCTAGCACATAGGCATATTCATAACACACATATTTACAACATACTAAATTTTCACGACATTTCGGTATCAATACATATATGAACAAGGCACAAATAGAACACTCATGCGCATAAACGAATTCATAACGTTATAAATGAATTACTAAAACTTAATTCCATAATAAATAATTTTAAACCGACTAATAACATGTTGAAATTAATTAACGAAATTACCGAAATAGTTAAGGTAACACGAAACCTTAATTGCGAATTTAACACTAAATATCAAAGTAGAAATAAAATGAATTAAATTAAATATTAAGAGTTTACAGTTTAAATTAAATAAAAATACTTATAAACAATTAATCATATAATTAAATAATTAAATCGCGCAATTTATAAACAAATATGCCACATTATTTAAACTGAAAAACGGGGGCGTTACAGGGGCTATCCAAGAGAAGGTAAATCACGGTGACTCACGGCCCCACAAGGTAGGAGGACGGTCTCTGGTGGCCAGAAGGGGCTACCCAACACATTGGATGGATAAAACCCCCACAGCTATGCCTGCCAGAGTTTGATCCTGGGTCCTTGTTCCAATTCTGCTACCTGTGTTACCGTTGAGCTAAACTCGTGGGGGTGCAGTCGAATATCTCTTATTTATACTTGCACTATTGATACAATATATATTAGAGTAATTTTAGAGTTAGAGATGATTAATTATTTGTTCCCTTAACTTACACGCAGCTTAGTAAAAATTCCTCTTTGTTGGAAAATTTTATTTATTTATTTGGAGCTTCTAACTTATAGCCCTCCGCCTAATTTAAAAAAATATATGCCCTCTCAAGTCAATACCATATTCTAATAAACCCCTTTGATGGGCCTCATAGGCTGACTATTGGGTGGTTGTTACTATCACGAACGAATTGGGCCTATAAATTTTAAAATACTTTATGTTATTTTGTGGTCCGATTTCAAATCCCATAATATTCGAATTTATTTATTTTGAATTCATACTGATCCGATACGATCAATAATAAATTTTAGTTTTTTAATAACAAAATTAATATAAAAAAATAAATGTAATTATATAATATTTAATAAATTTTTTTTATTAAATAGATTATTTGATAGTCTTTTTATATTTATTTAAAATATATTATTTTAAATTTATTAATAAAGAAAAATATATACTTTTAGAGTAAAAAATTCAAATTTTATTATTATTTAAATTAATAAATATGTGAAAATTTTTATTTTAATTATTTTACTTAATATTATGTACTAGTAAATAATTTATTTAATTAAATATTATATATAAAATCGGATTTGGATTCTTAACGGATCGTATTGCTTAATTCCATATTTGCTCTATTTATTTCGGATAACGAATATTTATAATCGGATATGCTCATTCAGACTTTTTTTATAGAATTAATATGCTAAAATCGGATCGGATCGGATCCGTTTTAAAATTTGACTCATTGACAACCCTATTTTTATTATCCATTTCTTTTAATATATTTAAAAATCAAAATATTATGTGCTAATGAGAATGGAATAAATCACTCAACACACAAAAATTTTCTTTTATGGAATAAATTATTTTATTGTGTGGTATCATGTAGAACACTCGAATTGAATATCATATTCGACACTTTTTATTTGAATTATTTTAAAAATATTCATATTATTGTATACATGTTGTGTCCTATCGTGTCTGTATAGTTGTATTCATATGAATGCGTGATAACTAAGTTTAACAAATAATTCATAATTCAATATTATTTTTCTCTAATATCTGAATAATAAAGTTAAATAGAAAAGTTAATATATTTGCCAGCTAAGCAGTAGACAAATACCATTCCTGAGCTACGTGGCGGCTTTCAATTCGCTGACACAGCTAATAGTACGTAGCAGACCTGTTCCCGGTCCAACACCGTTGAAACTTGAAGGTGAACCTGAAGACCGGGCCCGCAACAAAACCAATTCCTAATTAATTTCATATTCCATATTTCTTAAATGTGAAAAAACCCTAAATTAAAATCCTGGATCCCAATTCAGTAGGAATTTCCGCCTTCCGAAGCAAGTAAAGCACAAGTTGATTACCCGAATTTAGGGTCAGAAAAGCTTGAATTCATCCAAAGATTGTGACTTGAGCGACGGGAAGTTGAGAATTGGGTACAATCCTGATCAGATGGAGGCAGAGCTCAAAGATTTGCTGAGTGATATTGGTAGTCTCAAGGATTCTTTGCCTGATCCATCTCATCAGGATTTAATTCAGAAGGTAATCATGATTTCTGCATTTTTGTGATTCGATTTTGATTTGGTCCCTGATGGTGGTTTCAGATTTCAGTGCTGTTGTTGTCGTAAATATAATGGTGTGCTGGTGTTAATTTTTACAAGTGAAGGGCAATGGGATAGTAGGAGTGGTGGCATTGTTATCTTTTGTTTTAATAGGTAGTGAATTCAGTTTTAGAGGCTCTAATTGGTGAGAGAATGTGAGGGACTGAGCTAAGCTTAGCTGAGGATTTTAATATTATTAAAAGTTCCAATGCAAATTGGTGCGGCAAAAACAATCCTTGAACCAAAATAATGATCATAGCAGATTTAAGGATATAGTTTCTAAATTTAAGATGCCAGGCAATGCTGCTTGTTTTTAATCTTCATGGATCCCAGCTCCTTCTCAGTTTGCATGGCCTGATTATGACTTCTGTAAATGTAGATCCGATCACGTGTGGAACACATTTCTGCAATGGAAAGGTCGGGAAGTGCTCAACGTTCCAAAATTAAGGTTGTTTTTTAAGGTTTTTTTTTTGCTTATTTAATTTCACAATTTGCTCTACTCAGAACATTTACTTTTTACAATTTATTATGCAGGATATGAGCTCTGAGGTGGTTGATAGCAACCCATACAGTAGACTCATGGCACTTCAAAGGATGGGTATCGTGGACAACTATGAAAGAATTCGGGAGTTTTCAGTTGCCATAGTTGTCTGTACTTAACTTCTCTTGTTAAAACTTCAGTTTCATTTATAATTATTTCATGCTTGTGGTTATCGTCCCAATAAACATTGTTATGAATGTTAGTGATTACTTCGATAACAATTATTTCCTGTTCCAGTGCTGCTTCAATCTGAAAAATTGATTGCATGAGTGTACCTTATGGCAAAAACAGTTGGGCAATTTCAGCTTCCTTGGAAGTTTGATTCGTCTTTGATCTCATAAATTATGCTAATTTAGGGAATCTTTGCAGTTTTGTGTTCATAATATTCCTTAGTCTCTAATTGATGCTATTCCTAGACCATCTTTCCAAATCCATGTGCAATATATGATGACGGAATGGAAGATCTAACCCTCCTTATGTATTGTTTTTGCTGTACAGGGTATTGGTGGCGTTGGCAGTGTTGCAGCTGAGATGCTAACAAGGTGTGGCATCGGTCGTCTTTTGTTGTATGACTATGATAAAGTCGAGTTGGCTAACATGAACAGGCTATTTTTCCGTCCAGAGCAGGTGCTTTTAGAACATACACTTGAATTCTGTGTCAGACTTTTGAGATATGTGGTTATTTAGACTTGGAGCCTAGTATATAATCTAATTTCCTTTCAAATGCTGTTATGACATGCATGATACTGATATGGGGAGTTTCCCTTGAAAGGCAATAACTGATTTTATTTTTGGATATAATAATTTGTTGATTTTTGCCATTTCCAGTGTGGCATGACTAAGACAGATGCTGCTGTCCAAACTCTCTCAGACATAAACCCTGACGTTGTGCTAGAGGTAAAGCATTGGTAAACTTTGCACTTCCAATTCTCTTTCAGTTTTTTTCCTATTGTATTGTTTTTTTCTATTCCTTGTGGTGTATTTATCTGTTAATTGTGTTCCTCAGAGCTATACATTGAACATCACAACCATACAAGGGTTCGAGACCTTCATGTCAAGTCTTACAAACAGATCATTTCGTCCAGATAAAGAAGGTACTGGGGTTGATCTTGTTCTAAGCTGTGTAGATAATTATGAAGCACGGATGGTGGTAAATCAGGTCAGAGCAATTATATTATTATCAAAAAACTGTTCTATATGTACTGCTGGTGGGTTTTAACTGAGTTGGGAAAATTGGATATCGTTTTAATTCTATCTTACTTTTAAACACATGTTATGTATGCAGGCTTGCAATGAATTGAACCAAACATGGATGGAGTCTGGTAAGTAATATGCAATTGCTTACGCCAGATCAAATTTTATAAACTTTGTGCTTTTGAGTTGGAACCACATGAGAAATAATTAGAATTATTGTTATGTTGATCTATGTATGGAAATAATGCGAGTTAACTTGGTTCAGGTGTATCGGAGAATGCTGTTTCTGGCCATATACAGCTATTGGTTCCTGGTGAAACTGCGTGTTTTGCTTGTGCACCTCCCTTGGTAGGTTCACTAATTGAAATATCATCATGGTCCAAATTGTATATGAAATCCTGGAAAAACAAATTTCTTTGAAGATTTGTATTTCATGCGGTCAATCATTCTTTGGTTAACTAAATTTCCCTCCTTAGGTTGTGGCATCAGGGGTTGATGAACGTACATTAAAGCGTGAAGGGGTTTGTGCTGCTTCTCTGCCAACTACAATGGTGAGCATTTCGACTCAATCAAATTTTATATGTTCAGTTTACTCTCCTTGGCTGTCGTTACATTATTTCTTACACTAATTTACCTTGAAGGGAGTTGTTGCTGGGCTTATTGTACAAAATACTCTCAAATACTTGCTAAAATTTGGAAGTGTCACACCATATTTGGTAAGACACACTCTCTTTCCCTCTCTCAAATACTGAAAAATTATAATTTTTTCCTTGTTTTTCTTGGTGCATGACTTCGATTTCTTGTTCTTAGGGTTACAATGCCCTCAAAGACTTCTTTCCAACAATGGAAATGAAGCCAAACCCTCAATGTTCTAATGCTGCTTGTTTGGAGAGACAGGTAAAATGAGCCCGAATAGTTTTTTCTATAATTTGATTTTTTTAATCTGCGTTAAAAATTCTCAATTTTCGTTAAGTTGGATAAAATAAATTCTATGTTGCAGAAAGAATATCTTCTAGCAAAGCCAGCCAAGGACGCTGCTCTCAAAGCCAAGATGAAGGATGAAGAGTTATTAGAATCCCAATGCCTCCATGAAGACAACGAATGGAATATCAGGTAACATATTCAACTGTTCCTTCATCTACAATATCCATTCATTATCTTTATTTCAAATCGATTAATATTTCACCGTAACACACCTTTTCATGTTTTCCATGATTCAGTGTTCTCGATGATGATACCAACGTACAAGGCTCAAGTTCCACCTCAGGTTACTACACTCTTTCTGCTTTTATGCCATAAACTTATCCCGTTTATATTCCTGACAATTTTTACCCTAATAACAAAAATTGTACCTGTAGGCCCTCTCCCTGAAGGTCTAGTTCATGAGCTTCCAACTGCAGATGAATTCCAAAAGCCACCTGCTACAGAGGAAATCACATCCACAGCTGATGACCTTGAAGAACTGAGAAAGCAACTTGAAGCCCTTAACCAGGACTAGCTTACTGTAATTAATGACCTTAATTAATTTCCAGAGCAGGATTAATGCTTTTAAACATGGGATTATTTAAGCCTTTTTTTTGTCCGTTTCATACTCATAAACACAGTTTTGCCTGGATAAACACCCTTTGGGCCAAAAGATAGGTCCCTTTCGAGTCAAATATGGATTGTATTTTATGTACTCTCTTGTAATGGCTGACAATTTGATTTCAAGAATTAACAATAACAGTTCTTGACTGATGGTATGAACTTTCTCTGAAAATTTATGAGTATTCAGTATCTTTAGTGTTACGAAGGGATGTATGTAGCCGAACTTTGTCTATTTGTTGGCTCGAGGGAGCTCAAACGTAATGGCATGAGCCGGGGCCTGGGCTTGAGCTCGTGGAACACGCAAGCTCACCAAATGGCATGAGCTCGGGCTCGTCGGACACCTCCATAATTCAGAAATCGGTATAAATTTTGTACGAAAATTATTTCAGTACAACTACTTGTAAGTCGGAACGAGCCATAAAAAGACGTAGTTTTTTCTCTCATCAAACATTCTTAGAAATTTACACATATCACCCCTTTCACAACAGCATATGTGAGCACACCAGCACTAAAGAGAGAAGCCTAAGCATTAGAAGCACTAATGGTGAAAATTGACAAAGAGAGACGACTATACATTGATGTCAAAACTTTCCTAACTCGATTTTTCTCCATTTTTTCCCCTTTTTTCTGTACAAGATTCAAACATTTACAAAACGCAGTTAGGATAGATACTGCTGTAGACATTGTTTTAAGTTTTGGAATGTAACGGGCTTAGATACGAATGAATCCATCCCGTTTGCATAACACTCGTCTGCGCTTTCTGATAACGCATTCGCTGTCATCTGCAAATAAAATTTCAAGTCACTCGCATATATATCATTTATATTCGCACGCGCGCACACACACAGAGTGTTTGTATTGCGAAAATAATGAACTTACAGCTATGATAGGAATCCTTTTTCTTGGTTTTTCTTGCTGCCAATGCAAACTCGACGACTGCATCTCAACTCCAGCCTTCACTGCTTCATCCCAATTACCAGTTTCCTCAAAAGATCTGATCAACTTCGTGGCTTGAAGACCATCCATCACGGGCATGCATACATCCTGCAAATATTTCCCATTGATTCATTTTCTTCTTAGAACAGCTTTTTCTTTTTTTTTTTTGGATATTTAGACAAGGTACCGAGATTCATACCATAAGAACGAGACTATAACATTCACGTTGAATTGCACGAATTGCTTCTTCTCCATTGCTGACCACAACAATCTCATGCCCCAACTGCTTCATCATCGATTTTGTAACCATCACGTTAATCTTATTGTCCTCAACTAGAAGGATCTTAGGTTTATCTCTCTGTTCATCTTTGGTATTTTCAAGACTATTGCTCGAAGAGCATTCAGGAGGATGACATTTTTCTCGGTCCAAACTATCCTTGGGAGTTTCCTGAACAGAAGGGCTACAATGTCCATTCACATGATCCGAAGCTTCTACTTCAGATGAAACATCAGCTGCTGAACTGCACTCTTCTTCTGAACTCATCTCTTTATATGTAATGTTGCTATTTGGCGAAGGTGAAGGCGAATCCTCTAACAATCCATTACATTTATTGAATCCATAATTGTTCGGCGAGAGCTTCTGGATCCTTCCGGAAGTTTGGGAAGAGAACAAAGAGCCCAACGTTCGCGGTTGGAACAAGAAAACACCCTGATGTAAGTCATCATCATTCCCAACATCACAGCGGTCCATGTCTGAAAGGTCGTCTGGATCGTCTGAATTGTCTGAGATCGATGAAACTTTGTAAGGAAGTACAAATGTAAAGGTAGAACCGTGATGCTCTATGCTTGACACGGTTAGATGGCCTCCCATGAGCTCAACCTGGTTTGCATGACAAGAAAATCACAAAGTGTAAGGCTATGTGTAAACTCTCGAACTATAGGGGGTCTTTTTGTTATACATCTTACTTGAAGGAGGGTGGTTGTATTTTATCCTTCGGCGCTATCATGACAGAATAATATAATACTTTTACTACATGAGATAGGATCTTCCTATGCCTAGAGAGTATATGTGTAATTTTTCAAAACACAATGGGAACTATGTGTAAATACATCTAACGAGGGGGTTTAGACGAAATTTACCAGCTGCTTGCAAATCGCAAGGCCAAGTCCAGTCCCCCCATACTTCCGAGCAGTATCAGCACCAACTTGCATATATTTCTTGAATAGAGTCGGTATAGCATGTTCTGTTTACACATAACGTGTCAGTTAAAAAATCATCCATCAAACTGATATAACTGTGAACTGAAATGGATGGGAGAAAAAAAAATAGAAACTTAAGAAAAAATACCGGGTATTCCGATGCCCGTGTCATAGACATCACAACGAATCCACACGACTGATTCTTCAGGTTTCATGTGACTCACTTTGTCTTCATCCATTTTACCATTGAGTTGGCCATTTTCAGTAGTAGTTGATTTCTCAGAAGAACTACTCTTCTGTGTCGGCTCTGAAACCACATAAAGATTTATTCCGACCTTGCCCTCGTGCGTAAACTTGATGGCGTTGCTGTAAATACATTAAAATTTTGATACAATACTATTATTGATGTTTATGTGATAAAAATGAACTTGAAATGTGCATATGTTACACATGCATACCTGACCAAGTTGGTGAGAATCTGTCGAATCCTTAGGACATCTCCGATAACCTCGATCGGAACATCATCAGCTATATGACCTTCCAAGGTTAGCAATTTCTGCAGTGATGCTGCTGCTGTCTGAAGAACATGCTTTACCACTTCTCTTGGTCTAAACTTAGCAGCTTCCAGTTTCATAACTCCTGAGAAAAAGGGTGGAAAATATATAATTCTTCAAATTTTTGGGTCAAATCGTGAAATTATACAAAAGTAGCAATGAAGTATCTCACGAATAACATTCTATCCCACACCTGACTCGACTTTGGAAAGATCGAGGATGTCGTTTATGAGTTGAAGAACCAAATCACCGGAAGACAACATTACATTCAGAAGCTGCTTTTGCTCTTTATCGAGTTTTGTGGTAGAAAGGATCTCAGCCATGCTTACGACTCCGGATAGAGGAGATCTTATCTCGTGAGACATCGTTGCTAACATTTGTTTCGCTCTCATTGATTCCTCTGCAACAATAACAAACATTTCGGAAAGCAATAAGCTACAGCTCCTTCTTTTTAATTCTGTTACTCATTATAAGTATGATGACTATGAACCTCAACAATATTACCTGTTATGTGGATTGTTTTGTTGAGCTCTGTCTCCTTTGCTTTTTGTACAGCCATTTCCTCTCTAAGCTTCGCCATTTTCTCGCGCTTTCTCACCTGCGATACGATTGTGCATAACTTGTTGAGTATCGAAAATTCTTTAACATCTTATACGTACTTCAAAAACATAATCTTCACTAAAAATCCCTCGAATATTACCTGATCAGTAACTTCCATTCCCATGTAATTTACACCTATAGTCTCTCCAGCCTTGCTGAAAACCGGTTCGACATAAATTAAAAATGTTTTTGAACCGAAAAGCTCTGTTTCAAATGTGATCTCCCTCTTTGCAGGCAATCCTCGTTCAAGAACCTCTTGTTTGAAGTCTTGAGATTCTTTCACACCGGCACCGGTGAAAATTTCCACATCCGTTTTGCCTATAATATCCTGTAAAATCAGTTGTTTCGACAAAAATAAGCAAATTTCAAATATGTGAATGAGTTAAGGAAAATTTAATCAGAACTATTACCTGCTCACCCAAACTTGGGAAATGATTAAAGATAAACCGGTATCGGAGTTCTTTATCCTGCAAGATAGAAAACATCCATTGGTCATGAATCAATTAACTTGTAAACTAAAAATTAGAAAAATAAAATAAAGGGCTAATTACATCTATATCTCTCCCGAATCACAACACTACAGTTGGTAACTGCATGTTTGAATGTCTACAAATTACCCCCTCGATTTTGTTTCTAAAATTACACTAACCACCCCTAAGAGTTTGAAAAAATTACACATGTAGACTCCTACCGGGTGGTTTGAGTAAATTTAAACATTTTTAGGATTTTTTACAAATTTATGAGAACCCACTGTAAAACACTGACCTCCGAAGGGGGTTGATGTAATTACGTCTAAAATATTACCTGATGGCCGATGACAACGGGTGCATTTTGCAGCACAAAATGCAAGAAATTATCAGCTCGTTCCAGAACCTGAGACAACTCCTCAACCGGAGTTGATTGCCTTTCAAGCTTCTCAACACTTTCCTGCAACTTCTCCATCAATATCTGCTCCCGTTCGAGGCTAGCTTCTAGAAGCTTCTCGAGCTGCAACGCCCTTTGCTTCCAATACACCACACTATCATACTCAGCCTCAACTTCCACTCTCTCACCTTGAAAAACAACACTAGCCTTCCTCCTCGGCAAATCCTGATACAAATACTTCATATTTTCATCAAGGATCGAAACGGGACGTTTATCCCCTCCATATCTTTCCTCCTCAAATCTATGTTCTTCCAAAATCTCCAACTTCTTGAGCTCAACTTCTTCTTGCTGCTTGCTTAGGCTTTCGAGCTCTTCTCTGAGGAGACGAACCGCGTTTTGTTGCTTGAATTCCCAATTCTTTACCAGATTAGCCAGTTGCCAGTTTCCCTTATCTGTGTGATTTGTCAGCTCCATTAGACGTCTGAAATCCACTATGTTAGCCTCTTTGTTGATCGTTACCTCCTCTAACATGTCTTGATCGGCACCTGGCCTTTCTACATTGAATTGTCTGCCTGCTTCGTTTATGTCTTCAGGCCACATCGAAGAAAGAACTACGTCCATATCTTCTGGTTGATCGATTTCCATTGTTTCACAACCCATTCTTCTTCTTCTTTTTCAGATATTGTTTATGATTTCCTTCTTTTTAGAACTATGTATATACCACTAATCTGATAGTAACATGCTACTGGGCATCTGTCTGTAACGGAGGATCAGATATCTGCCGTAGGGGGCAAAAAAAAAAGCAGTTTTAAGTTGTAAGTGTTTAGAATGAGTGCAGTAGCCGGAATGAGAGAAATAGCAACATTAAATGATAAAGACTTGAAGGATTTAATGAAGAACAAATTTAAATCAATTATTATTTCAAGAACATAACTTTCCAACAAATTTCAGTGATTTATATTCAAAAGTTGCATATGATGGGTCCTCAATATTGTCATGATCTGGCCCCCCATAAAACAGGGCAGGTACCCCTATTTGAAGTTTTGAACACACACACCCAAACCCAATAAACAAAGATAAATAAGAAGTAAAAAACCAGATATTTGACGAAATTGTTTGAAATAGAACGAATTTGGCTTCATTTGAGTATTAAAATCAAGAATTATATATGATCACATCAATCACTATCTGGTATTCTGGATATTATTGATCTCAACTCAGAATCACAACAAATTTCAAATACTACCACAGTTGACAATTTCACAGACTCCGTCTTTCCCAGCAAACCAACAAAAGAAAACAGTTGAAACTCGGAAAGCAGAGATTCATTGACCGGAATTCAACAACCAGCTCGTAATGGCGAAAAGATAAGCACATCCCATCAAAATTATGCCCAAAAAACACAAGCCCATATGAAGAAAACGATCAAATTGCTGCAAAAATCTGACCTTTTTGAGAAAATTCAAGAATCCTCCACAGTTATTCTCTTCTCTCTCCTGCTTCAAGACACGAACGAAAGGGCTTAAGCTCATCCAATGCCTAAAAACTTTTCACTGTAGATCTGAAAGAATCTCTTCGGGGAACTCAGTCAAAGAAAAAAATAATAGTTTCTGATAAAAGGGCCAAGGTTTTGGGGCAAATAGAAAAATGTTGCGAGGGAGAGAGAAGGGAAATAAATGGTGAGGTGGTGTGATGAGAGAAGAGCATGTGCTGGAAATACAAACAAGAACGCAGAGAAAAATTATAATAAAATTGAGAACGAATACCCAAGAAAACAAAAGGGAAATATATATATATATATATGTATATGTGGGATTAATTTAGGAGGAGCTCAAGAAGAAGCCATGTGCGGTTGAGGTGAAAAATATTGCAAGAAAAACGGTTGCTTTGCTTGCTGTTTCTTTTATTTATACTGCATCTTCACAACTTCTCTCTCTCTCTCTGAGAACGTGTCTACTGTGTGTTGTGCGTGTTTCTGGGCTGGGTTCATGGTATACGTTCAGCTGAGAGATTCACTGTCACTTCGGTGTTATATATCCTCGTGTTGTTTTAGTTTCAAGACTGTATCTATATATATGTATGTATGTATGTATATACAGAGAAATGATTTGTTCAATCAAGAGAGAGAGAGTATTTAAATGGAGAGTCCTCCCCGCCCTTTACTGGTACGGCGTCGAAGGGCGGCGCGTGTGAATGACACGCAAAGTTGGAGAGTTAATCATTTGTCGTACAAGCCTTACAATTACTCAATTAGTATGAAAAATGATGATATAATTAATATTTAACATTACTCCCAAAAAAAAAATAACGATAATAATAATAATAATAATACTTACATTAATAATTTGATTAAATATATAAGAGTTCTTGCTTAGTTGTTTTTTTTAAATTAATACATATTCCAAATAGGATTCCAACCGTCATTGTCCTAGATAATAAACTTATTAATCATTTGGACCAATTTCTATTGGCGTGCTTAGTAGGGTTAAGATATCATTATTATTTCGTATCTACTATCTAACTTGAAATTGATATTTTGAAAATTAATTTCTAAATATATGTACGAGTACTTCTATCTTTTAAGTTCAATTTCATCATATTCATTTGAGTAAAATTGTGACCATTACGGCAGCAACTGAACTTCTTGGCATTAGAGAAGGTCTACACCTGGCTTGTGATAAGAGTTACAAACGTATTCTTGTTGAGACGGATTTTAAAATTACGATTTTTTTATTGGTGAACTTCTTGGTATCATAGAGGGTCTCCACCTAGTTTGGGATAAAAATTACGAACGTATTCTTATTGAGACGGATTTTGAAATTACGATTTTCTCTATTGGGAGTCAAGACATAATGATCATTCCTTCGATGTTATTGTCAAAAACTATCAAATGCTTATCCGTCTGCATTGGGCAATTCGAATGTGTTCTCACCAAATTAGGATGGCTCAAAAATTTACGAACGATCCTATAGAAAATTTGAAGGACTTATTGATGAATGATTTATTCTTCGTTTGCTAGTCTTCTTCTTTTGCACCCAAAAAAAATTGAATAGAATTGAAAATTTCAATCTAATCATGAACTTTTTAACAATAATTACGATGATCAAATATGAAGATTTTATTATAAATTAATTTTAAGAAATGAGAAAAAAAAAAAAAAAAAAGGAGTATATAAAAGCAACAAGAACATGAAATTTGTTGTAGTACCAAAGTATGTGTTGTGAAGAATCTTATTGGTAAGCTAATTAACCTTTGATCTAAGTATCTCACTAATATTTGATTAATTAAAACAATTAATCCATCGTAATTTAATTAAAAAGTTTCTTTGGATCATGGCTGCGGGGCACGTGGACCGTTTCATTGGTTACAACCATTTGCGATGATAAAATAATCCGCCCTTTTGCATCTCTTTATAGTTCATACTAAATTCCTTTTATTAATCTAAAGATAAAAAGTTATCTAAATAGACTTTAAAGAAAAACCAATTGTCACCGCAAGAAATCAGTCCCTCGAACTGTCGAGTATTACACCTGGAATAATTAAATACGTGGAGTTCAATATATAATAATTTGGTAATTTTTCTCTCGACAGTAAGCTTTTATGGATAAGTAAGGTCAAATATATTATTTATCATGGTATCAAAACTGGTTCGATTATAAGCCTGTCTTTCTACCACGTCAGATTTTTCGATTCCGGGCTTGTTCATTTGATTGTTCCCCTAATCGTCTCTCCGATCTCTACACCCTGCCTTGCAAATGTTTCGATTGTTCCCCTAATCGTCTCTCCAATCTCTCAAATGATTTGATTGTTCCCCTAATCGTCTCGGCATTGCAAATGTTTCGATTGCTCCCCTAAAATTTGAATTAATGCAATTTATGCTCTAGAAAATTTTAATCGGGCTAAAATAATAAGATAAGTGATGATAATATTAATCTTGAAGTTGTAAGTTGGAAGTACATGCATTTGCATTACAAGGTCAGGTTATTTTTGTTGTCCCCATAAAATTGAGCACTGAAATCCTCGTAATTTGTTAATTGGACATCATGAGGAAAAGGTAGGCGATTTCGTAACCGTCCATAATTGCTCATTTTGTCCGCGTACTTCGTATTATATACTATCATAAATGATAATCCCACAAAAGAAAAAGAAAAAAATTTGATCGATCAAAGAAGGTGTACGATAGATAGAGTTTTGACGGTGGCTTCCGACAACTAATAAAGTTGATTGGATTACGGGTTTTGTTCGTATTAAAGAGACAAATATGACAATGTTCTTGAAGTTTGGGTTGCTATGATAGAAGATAAATCGGCGATTAAAATTTATTAAAAGGGATTACCTGTAATATTTTTAAAGGTTAGAAATTAATTCAAAGATTATGAGATAAAGCGCATTAAGAGTTAAAGAATGAGGATGTCCGCGGGAACTAACCCTTATTATTATTATTATTATGAGTGATTTTCCCAGTCAATTAGCATTTATGTGATACATGCACGGATGATTCATCACCTCAAAATAAAACAAGAAAAAGAATAATAAATGTCGATGCAAATTAATTAAACTTTGGCATACACTGCTAATTAATTAATTAATTAAAGATGATGGGGTTAGTAGAACATGGAATCCCACATTAATCGAAATTTCCAGCCCTAATTAAAATAATTAGTGACAAATTAATTATTAATAAATATTACTTTTGTTATTTGTATAGGAAAAGAGGCAATGATATGTAAGAAATAAATTTATATAAGTTAAGAGGGACCATGATGATGCGATACATGTATATAATAATTAACTTAATTAATTTTATAATAATATTATTTGTATAGTTTAATGCGATTCACAACTAAGCTATATTCGTTTCTTCCATCTCTATGGCCGACTTTCGCCACAATATGGCACTTCCTCCATGTGGGGTGGGGATAGGGTTAATTAAATATTTAATGTTAATTGTGTTTTCGAGTTATTAATTATGCGTTTGAGTCGAAACGAGATTATTGATGTAGGAAGTGTTGGATAAAAAAAAGATGAGTTTTGCAAATTTAATCTGATCAACGCTGATTAGATGAAATTAAAAATAATATTGATCAAATTATATGTTATGTTTGATATAAAAGAATTTCAGGATTTGTCGGTTTCATATACGAGGAGGAGTTCTTGATAATAATCATACCATCTACTTATTTTTTTTAATTTTTTTTAATTTTTTATTTTTTGTAACAACTGACTCGAGTTAAACTAGTTGCTAATATCTTCATCCTCGAGCTCGATGCCTTCCGTTGGGTGCTCCCACACCCGATTCTCGTCCATCATTCTTTGTCCAAGCTTGGCCATAGCATCCACCAACCTGTTTCCCGTCCTCCTGATATGCCGTAAGCTGCAAGCCCAGGGCCTATGCAGGAGCCAACGGCAGTCCTTCACTACTAGTTCATCCAACGGATGATCTTCCATATCCTCCTAAGAACAAGGTTGACTACGATTTTGGAGTCGCATTCGATTTTAAGCTTTTGATATCTCCTCTCCCAAGCCAATCGGAGAACTACTTGATTGGTTCTCTTATTATTTAGCTTTGTGAGTAATCTCATTATATAGATACGATAAAAGATAAGAAAAAAAAAATATAAATATTACGTGAAAAGTGTCTAACAAAACGATTTATAATTCAAAAAAATTTAATCTTACATGTCAAATCGAACATGATAATAAAGTTGCAAAGCGGGCGTTGATGGGGTCAAAATACGATCGTCCCACGTTAGGACACGTGGCATCACCGAGATGATGACATCTGTCCCCCCAAGGCTGCACCCATCAGCGCACGAGCGCTAAGCGCAACGAGCGCAATCCTTCTTCATGAGTTAAGCCCAACAAGCGCTGTCACTCTCACGAGCGTCCTACATACTTAATGATTGGCACGCCAACGTGCCAAGGGAGCCCTCTTCGAGCGTCACACTCCCTCAGAGTGGCCTCCCCTTCGGCCCGTCACTTAAACTGGAGCCTTCATTCCCCTCAGCGGATATCTTGGCCTCCAATACTCCAGTTTGTCACGAGCGCGCTCTCAAGCCCTCGTTACCAACCACCCAAATGGCTCTCTGACACAACGTACATGCCCGCGCACCTGCCACTGTTGCCAGCACCAACTTTTGGCCGCTTTTGCAGAAGATTCCTCCTAGGTTTCTCTCTCATGGCGCCACGTGTTAGGGTAACATTCGGCCAGGACCACTTGAGGCAAATGACCAAAGGGCCCTTGACCCTCAACTATAAATAGCTAAAGTCATCTTCTACTCAGGTAAGCATTCTTCACCACTGAAACTGTGACTGAACTTACATTTTTCCTTCATACCTTGAACTGACTTGAGCGTCGGAGAGCCAAACTGGGTATCACCCCCAGTTCCCCCAGCTTGGCCTTCTGACTTTTCTCGTGCTTGTCCCAACAGGTAGAACCCCTTTTTCATTTTCGGCGAGTCTCCGGTGGTTTCCTCCACAATTACAAATCGTAAATTGATCGGATTCGGATCCGCACGTTTCTGAACCCATCATTTTTTGCGCCGTCTGTGGGAAACCGTTCCTCTATCCCTTTCTTCCTTTTTTGTTGGTAGAAAAGCGAGCACACTCTTACCCTTAACAGTCATGGTTGCTACAAGATCTGGAGCTGTGGGAGGAGGAGATAATGCCTCCCAGGATGCCAATATCATTATTCCCTCCACCGCTACTGGTGGAGCCCCGCCTCCTTCCGTCGCCGCTGGTGGAGTACCTCCCGCCGCAGGAGTGACCCCGCAGGCAGAGTCTTCAATACCTCCACCTACACCGCCGGCACTGCCCATCCTGGCCGCCGCTGGAGGAGTCTCTCTCTCTGCTCCTCCGCAGCCTGCTCAGAACCCCTGGATCCATCCCCAGATGAATCTTGGAGTACAGGGTTATATGATGCCTCCACCCGGATATACCCTCACTCCGGCCGTTATGATACCGCCGGTCCAGCCGTATCATGCTGGTCAGCTCCAACTCCCGGTGGTGGTTCCCAGGGAGATTGAAGGAGTGGAGTTACCTCCACTGACCACCCAGCAGTTGAGGGCTCTCTACGCCCAGTGTGAGGTTCAGGCGGCTCAGGGGGCATGGGAAAGGTTCCATTCCATGTACTTTCCCTCTGGGCAGGCCACTCAAGTTGCAGCCCCTTTGGGCGGACAACAAAACTTTCCCCTCAGAGAAGCCCAGGCTGTCCTGAGGGCGCAACCACCACCACCACCAGCCAGAGAAGTGCCGCAGCGGGAGGACAACGAGCGTCCCTCCATGGGCAGGAATAAAGAGCCCACAGAACGGGTGAATGAGAATGAAGGGGACTCTCATGCCTCTAGGAGGGGGTCACGAGCCCCCAGACAAGGGGACGTAAATCCTGACATCCTCGCGGCTGTGCAAGACCAGCTGCAGGGTCTAAAGGATATTGTGGGACAGCTCTCACGAGGGCGTTCAACTCAGATCTCCCCTAGTCGGGATGAACGGGTTGACGCCAGAAGCACCCGTACCAAGGACCCTCCACCAAAGGTCCCCCGCCGCAAGGAGCCGGAGGAAAATTTCGGCACGTATGAGTACCACCCATTGGCGAGGGGTTCACCCCTCGTGGAAGAAGTACTGATGGCCCAAGCAGGCATGGCCAAAATCCCCACTTCCATCAACCGTTACGACGGGACAACTGATCCAGCTGAACACTTGGATCATTTTTTGCATCTTATGCACCTTTACGAGCATTCCAGCAACTATTGGGTGAAAGTCTTCGTCACTTCCTTGGTAGGAATGGCTCAAGAGTGGTACAAACGACTGCCGCCACGCTCGATTCACTCATATGAAGAGCTGGCTCATGCTTTCCTCAACCACTTCAATTCTTTGAAAGCGCCAGTCACTGCACCTACTGCCCTTTACAATGTGGTGCAAGGCAGGAGCGAGTCTCTGCGCTCGTTCTTCGCCCGCTTCAACAAGGAGATCCTACAGGTGGAGAGGCCTTCTATGGATTTCTTGATCGCAGTGCTCTTTCAGGCTGTGGATCACAAGCAATATGTGAGCAAGAAATTTGCCGATGCCATTGTGGAAAGGAGGCCAGGGACCCTCATGGCCTTGAGAGAGGTTACCGAGCCGTTCTTCGCGCTCGAGGACATGTATGGGACAAATGGTCCCCGGCATCACAGTCCGGCCAGGAACGAGCGACCCCATCACGAGCGGGGACGGGACATGGCCATCAAGAAGGAGCGCCCTCAAGAGCGCAGAAGGTCGCCACCACCCCCTCGTCGATTCGAGCGAATCCCGCTCACCAGGACGAATTCAGAAGTCTACAACCTCTCCGATAAGAAGCTCTTCAAGAGACCCATCAAGATGAGGGAAACAGACTCGCTCAGGCGCTCGAACAAATACTGCGCTTTCCACAAGCAGAGGGGGCACGACACGGATGAGTGCCGGCAGTTGGAAGCTGAGATTCAGAGGCTCGTCGCAGGGGGCCACCTGAAGGAGTTTGTCCGGGTGCTTGAGCGTTACGATGAACGCTGCAACGAGCGTGCTGGGGGAAGAAGGGGGAGTCCGTCCCGTTCGAAGAGCCCAAGGGGTAGGGGACCCCCTGAAAGCAGCAGCCGCCGGGGCAATAAAGGAAAAGCCCCTGAGCAAGAAAACGAACCCTTCGCAGTCATAAATATGATTGCAGGAGGCTCATCAGGAGGGGATTCAAACGCCTCCCGACGGAGGTACGTCCGGAGCTACAACCAACGCCCAGCAGTGCCTAAACCTATCTATGCCATCCAGAGTCCAAGCGCTCAACGATCAAGAGAGAATGATGTAATAGGCTTTGATGATAGGGATTTAGAGCACATTGTAACACCCCGTGGGGAGAGTGTAACTTCTGATTGCCCCATGGTGGTTAGCGTAGATGTTCATAATCATGTTGTAAAAAGGGTGTTGGTGGATAGTGGAAGCTCCGTTAATGTTTTGCCTTATTCTACGTTTTTAAAGATGAAGGCTGACCTTCCGCTCGAGCCTCTCAAAATGGCCCTCATTGGCTTTGGAGGCTCGGAAGTTGCCCCACGAGGGCAAATACGCTTAGCTACTTCATTCGGCCGAGCCCCTCAGCACAAGACACTCTTGGTAACATACGCGGTGGTGGAGATTGACCTTCCTTATAACATCATAATTGGGCGCCCTGCCCTCGTGGATTTCAAAGCCATCATCTCCACCTACCACCAGAAGATTAAATTCCCCACCCCCGAGGGTGTGGGAGAAGTACTGTGCAATGTGCAAGAGGCTTGGGAATGTTACATGCTGTCCCTCAGAAAGCCTAAAGCGGAGAAAACCTTCCAAATTGGGTCCACCAAGAAGTCAGTGGATTTCCCCAACCTAGATGAGGACAACCCGGCACGGAAAAGGGCGAAATTGAACAAGAAGAAGAACAAAAAGAAGAGGGGAGACAACGTGGAGAATCCCCTCGAAAGTGCACCACCAGGGACCGTTGGTGAATCATCCTCAGAAGGAGACGAGCCAGGAGAGGGTGAACCAGCACCCGGTGACCGTTTGACAGGAAAGAAGAGGGCGCTCGAGCTTTCTCGCCCTGAGATAAGGATCGAACCCTCGGAAAAGTTCCTTACCATTGAGCTGGAACCCGGAAATAAGGATAAGACTACACAGATAGGATCAAACCTCTCGGGGCCTTCTCAGATTATGATGATTGACTTCCTCAGGGAAAACAGTGATGTATTTGCATGGAAAGCCTCCGACCTCACAGGGATTGACCCGAGCGTCATTGTCCATAGGCTTAATGTGGATCCCTCTTTCAAACCCGTCAAGCAGAAAAAGCGGGATGTACATGGCTTTCGGAAAAAAGTCATTGAAGAGGAAGTTAATAAACTTCTAGAGGCTCAGTACATCGAGCCCATCTTGTATCCGGAGTGGTTGTGCAACGTCGTCTTGGTGCCCAAGAGCGCGAATAAGTGGCGCATGTGCAACGATTTCACTGATCTCAACAAAGCCTGCCCTAAGGATCCTTACCCGCTGCCCCGGATTGATCAATTGGTGGATTCGACCGCTGGCTGCGAGCTCATGAGCATGATGGACGCTTTCCAGGGATACTATCAGATCTTTATGGCCCCGGAAGACCGCCCCAAAACCTCGTTCGTTGTCCATCTGGGGGTATATTGCTTCTTAGTCATGCCTTTCGGACTCAAGAACGCCGGAGCTACGTATCAATGGCTCGTCAACAAGATGTTTGAAAGAGAAATTGGAAGGTCCATGGAGGTTTACGTGGATGATATGATTGTCAAAAGCGAGCGCCAGGACTCCCACTTGGAAGATCTCAAGCGCACTTTTTCAATCCTGCGTCAGTATGGGATGAAGTTGAACCCTTCGAAGTGCACCTTTGGAGTGCAAGGGGGAAAGTTCTTAGGATACATGGTCAGTCAGAGGGGAATTGAGGCTAATCCGGAGAAGATCAAGGCCATTTTGGAAATTCCCTCCCCTCGAAATTTGCGGGAAGTGCAGGTCCTAGTAGGAAAAATCATCTCGTTGAACAGGTTTATTTCGCGCTCGGCGGACAGGAACCTTCCCTTCTTCAAAATTTTGAGGAACGCACGTAACTTTGCTTGGACAGAAGAATGCGAAAGGGCGTTACAGGATATGAAGGCTTACTTATCAAGCGCACCACTGCTGACTAAGCCTGTCGAAGGCGAGAGGTTATTTATGTATCTTTTCGTTTCTCCCGAGGCCACAAGCGCGGTTCTGATCGCTGTGCGGGAGCGGAAACACTTACCCGTCTATTATCTGAGCAAAACATTGCAAGGAGCCGAAAAGAAGTATTTGGAGATTGAGAAATTCGCGTTCGCTCTTATTAACGCCTCAAGAAGGCTAAGGCCTTACTTTCAAGCGCACTCCATAACGGTTCTCACCGACCAACCCTTGAAGCAGGTGTTGTCCAAACCAGATGTGTCTGGAAGATTAATCAAGTGGGCCATCGAATTGAGCCAGTTCGACTTATGTTTCGAGCCCAGGACCGCGGTACAGGCTCAGGTTGTGGCTGATTTATTGGTCGAACGCTTTGGTTTAGAGCCCACCGTTGCGGAGAATGAGGGATTATGGGTACTGCACACAGATGGTTCCTCAACCTCTCAAGGGGGAGGAGTAGGAGTGGCCCTCAGAAACCCCGATGGGATTGAGCTGGACTTTGCAATCAACCTGGATTTCCAAGTCACTAATAACGAAGCAGAATATGAGGCCCTCGTGCAAGGATTGAATATTGCTTTTCAGAATGGAGCCTCCAGAATCACCTCTTATGTGGATTCACAGTTAATTGCGAGTCAGATTGAAGGAACTTATGAGGCTCGAGAAACCACCATGGTACAGTACTTAAGTAAAGCCAGAGAAATCATTGGGAAGTTCAAGGAATTTCATCTACTTCAAGTGCCCCGAGGAGAAAACGAGCGTGCGGACGCTCTGTCAAAGTTTGCATCAGCTTTAGAGGGCACTTCTGAACGCTCTGTTACGTTCCTCAGAACTGAGGAACCTTTGATCAAGGAAAGGGTCGCCACCAAGATAATCGCCATGATTGATCCAAACGAGCCCTGTTGGCTTGACGACATCGTCATTTTCCTTAGGGATGGAATTCCTCCCACTGACAAGGTGGAAGCTAGGAAAGTCCGAAGTAAGGCCCCTCGTTTCGCTTTGGATCCCGAGGGGAGGTTATTCAAGAAATCAATTCAAGGACCCCCAATGAGATGCCTGAGGCCCTCACAAGCGAAGGAGACGCTCGAACTCATCCACAATGGAAGCTGTGGGAATCATTCCGGAGGGCGTATCTTGGCAAAAAAGGTCCTGAGAAGTGGGTTTTATTGGCCTACAGTTCTCCAAGATGCCATTGAATTTTCGAAGAAGTGCCCCAAGTGCCAATTTCATTCAAATCTCCCTCAATTGCCAGCCGCACAGATGATCCCAATAGACGTCTCTTGGCCTTTTGACCAGTGGGGAATAGACATCGTGGGCCCCTTGCCCATGGCTGTGGGACAAAAGAAGTTTGTCATTCTAGCCGTCGACTACTTCACCAAGTGGGCCGAGGCCGAAGCTGTTGCAAAAATCACTTTCAGGGTTGTGAGGGACTTCATTTGGAAAAACATCATTTGCAGATACGACATACCGAGGGTGCTCATTTCTGACAACGGATCCCAGTTCATAGCAGTTGACACGCGCGAATGGTGTTCCGAGTTGGGGATCGAGCAGCGATTTACCTCTGTAGGACACCCTCAAGCCAATGGGCAAGCAGAAGTTACCAATAGGATCATCTTGCAACATCTGAAAACCATGCTTGAGAGCAAGAAAAGTGAATGGGCTGAAGAGCTGCAAGGAGCGCTTTGGGCTTATCGCACCACCCCACGAGCGGCCACTGGAGAAACTCCTTACGCGCTCGTTTATGGGTCAGAAGCAATGATACCAGCGGAGATAGTAAATGAATCCGCTCGTGTCGGCTATTTCGAGCCTCAGCTCAACGATGGCAACAGGAGCTTGGAGTTGGACTTGCTGGATGAAAGGAGAGACAAAGCATGGGCTAAGATCCACCACTATAAAGCCTCTGTGGCCCAACAATACAACAAGCGTGTGAGGGAAAGAACTTTCCAGTTGGGAGACTTGGTTTTGAAGAAAGTGGAAGTATCCAAGCACGTGGGGAAATTGGACCCCAATTGGGAAGGCCCATTCAAGGTCGTACAACTCAGAGCTAACAACACTTACACCCTGGAGACACTTCAAGGTGAGCGCTTGCCTCGCCCTTGGAACGCAGGTAACCTCCGGCGGTTTTATGTTTAAAAGCTCTTTGCAAACCCGGATGTAACAACCCTCTTTGACGGGTTCTATGTACTTCCAATCACAAGTAAGCGGTAACATAATCTTTTTAATTTCTCTAATACTCCTGTTTCTGTGGTTGCTTGAATGGATAAGTCCCACGTCCCTCGTCTTTGCGAGCGTGGTTGGCAACCCATTCCAATATGTATGTTGTTATCTCGTATGGGTTACGCTTGCCAGCACTCTACTCCACATGGGGGGACGCCCTCATAAGGATAGACTGGTTACGCTCACAACCAATTAGGTGGACTGGAAGAAGATTATGAAGAAAATCCTAGTAGGCCTTGGCTGTTTCTTAAAACGCCTTGCGCTCGAAAACGGGATCTCCTACAGAGAAAATCCTAGTAGGCCTTGGCTGTTTCTTAAAACGCCTTGCGCTCGAAAACGGGATCTCCTACAAGAGCAAATCCTAGTAGGCCTTGGCCGTTTCTTACAATGCCTTGCGCTCGAAAACGGGATCTCCTATAGAGCAAATCCTAGCAGGCCTTGGCTGTTTCTTACAACGCCTTACGCTCGAAAACGGGATCTCCTGCAAGAGCAAATCCTAGTAGGCCTTGGCCGTTTCTTATAACGCCTTGCGCTCGAAAACGGGATTTCCTGCAGAGCCAGAAATACGACAAGAGCCAGAGCGCTCAAACAATGGCCTCAGAATCAAGAAGGTATTGCACAAGTCTTGAACGAGGGCAACCACTCAGTAAGACCCTCGCACACACTCAAGACTTAGCAAAATCCCCCAAGGGCGGAAGGAATGCCACAAGTCATGAACGAGGGCAACCACTCAGTAAGACCCTCGCACACACTCAAGACTTAGCAAAATCCCCCAAGGGCGGAAGGAATGCCACAAGTCATGAACGAGGGCAACCACTCAGTAAGACCCTTGCAAATACTCAAGACTCAGCAAAATTCCCCCAAAGTTAAGAAGAAATCGCACGAGCCTTGAACGAGGGCAGCCTCTCCATAAGACCCTCGTATATACTCAAGACTCAGCCAAATTTTTAAAGGCAAAAGTTTATACAAGTCTTGAGTGGGGGGCAATCTCACAGTAAGACCCTCACGATCGCTCAAGACTTAGACAAATTTTTAAGGCTTATGACAAAGGCAAAAATTTTTACAAGTCTTGAGTAGGGGGGGCAATCTCACAATAAGACCCTCACGATCGCTCAAGACTTGGTCAAATTTTCAAAGATTTACAGAAGTTAACAGAATTTCTCAAAGTTCTAAAGGCTTATCAGAGAAACAAAACATCCGCAGAGTATGCTACACACAATCTTATTATTACAAGATTTGTTCCAGCAAGCTCTAAGTATGAGTTCTGATTCATAAATGAACAAAAGAACAAAGTTACGGAGAAAAGAATGTATATTCATTGCACAAAAATATTACAAGGCAAAGGGCTCAAAGGCCCATGAAGTATCGTTTCAAAGAAAAGAAAAGAGGCATTAAAACAGGAAAATACAGAGAAACATTCTAAGGGAAAAGCTTCAGGCGGCTGGGGCGATGTCTTCATCAACGATCACCAGAATGTTCTGGGCCACGGGGCCAAGAACTGGGCCCTCAGGCTCTTGCGGTTGAGCTTGGGGATCGTTGGGCTCGTTTGCACCAGGATCGGGAACGTTGGCACCTTCAGCAACTAGGACCGGGGCTTCCTCCATGACGGGCGCTTGAGGCTCATCTTCAGGGTCATCATTTTGAGCCGCACCCCCTTCCCGATGAGCGTCGGTGTACTCATCTTGGATCAGCTTAACCAAGAATTCGTACTCCATCTCCGCAATGGCGTCCGCGGGGTCGTTGGGGTCCTCGTCCACTTTCTCACAGCGCTCGTTGAACATGAGCCCCGTGCCTTCTGCTCCCTTCATTGCCGGGTCAGTCAGCCCCTTGTGGATGCCCTGATCAACGGCTAAGTTGAAGGCATTTTGGGCCTCATCCAAGCAGTGTAACGAGGCTGCGAAATTAAAGGCTTTGGAGTGGCAGAACTTGATGAGAGCCTCCTTGTTCGCACGCTCCAGACTCCGAGGCCACTCGCTCACGGCATCGTTGAATTTCCTCTCGGCCTCCAGGGCCCTCGCCTTCCAGCTTTCCCGCTCGGTTTCTGCCTTATTGCAGCGCTCGTTAGCCTGGGCCAATTGGTTGCTCAAGCCACTGCGAGCGCTCTCCACCGCCTGGAAATCCTCTTTCAGTTTTCCCAGCTCCTCCTCCGTTTTGTTGTACAAATCCTTGAGGGATTCATACTTCGCAGTCTCAGCGTCCAGCTCCGCTTGAATCTGAGCCGGATCGTTGGAACGAGCCATCTTCTTATATTTGGCCTTTCGGTCAGGGTAGATGGAGGCTCGCATTTGCACGTTTCGGAGCCGGGGAAGAACTTGCTGCATAAGTTAGAAGAAAAGGAAATGTTAGCCAGAGAATGATAACTTACAGAAGTTAGCAAAGAAAGCCAGGAGTGAAGACTTACAGAGATTAGAACGTGGGTCGCATCAAGGGTCACCTTCTCCACAGACTCACTGTAGAGATGCCGGTGGTCCGCCGAGAACTGGGCCTTGTTGTAAAGGTTCTCGGTGACAGCTTGGGCGAGCGTGCCAGGCCTCAACAGAACCGGCCCGCCGTCGGGGGCACCTGTGTAATCCCTGTCCCCTGGTCGGGGGAACTCCCATATGTGTTCCTCCTCTGAAGAGGAAGTTTCCCCCTCGCCCCTGGGGCCCTCAACTACTTGCTTCCCTTTGCCCTTGATTGCCACTGAATCGGGCATCCTCTTCCTTTTACGGGAAGGCCTACTTGCGCTCGGGGGGAGCCTCGGTTATCGCCAGGGTGGTTACTGGCCTCGCGTGTTCTGCAGGCGTAGGGGGTTGAACATCTCCCGCTCTCTCTGAAGAAGACCGCCCTCTGGTCTCTCTGTTGACCAATCTACGCTCCCCTCGGCCACGAGGGGGTTGGACCTCTGGATTGGCACTCGAACTGGCACCGCTACGAGCGTCTCCTCGATTGATACGGTTACGAGGGCGCTGTTGCTCACGCTGTTGATCCCCTGGCTGGGCTTGATTCCTGTTGGCGTGGGCGAAACGAGCGGCTTGTCTGATCCCTCCTGCCATCTCTAATATAGCGGCTCCTGCGAAAATGGAAAGTACAAGGGTTATAAATCCTTAGACAAGAATTGTTAAGTGTGCAAGTTACAAGTACAGAGAAGCAGTTAGTATTCATTCCTATCTAAAGTTAGTGCCCTAAGAATCTAACCATCTCTCTCTATGTCACGAGCCGGAGGGTTGTCAAGGTAATGAGGGTCATTGGAAAGACCACACAGGAACATGAGCTCCGCATCGTCTATCCAATCTTTCGCTTGAATGAGGTGGCCCTCGTCCCTCAGGGTTGCTGCCAGGCTCTTGGCCCAATCTTTGGGGAGTGCGGATGGCAGGCGGCTCTTGGCAAACGAGCCCCATTGCGTGGGCACCCCAAAGCCCTCTTCTGTTGGAGCCTTGACGAAGATGAACTTCTCCTTCCAATCGGGGCCATAAGTGCTCGAGGGCAAGTTGATCAGTTTCATATGTGCCTTCGCCTGGACATAATAAAAACCAGCCTCGGGAGATGAACGAGAGGAGCTGACCACTTGAAATAGGGCGTTGAAGTTCCGCAAGAAGGGCTCGTAACCCATGCTCCTCATCAGAATCACAAAGCAGGTTAATAGAGCCAGGCCGTTGGGCACGATTTGTGATGGACAGAGGCCCAGATCGTTCAACAAGTGAGCCATCGAGATCGAGATAGGGAACCTCAAGCCTCCTGAACTCACTGTGTCCACGTATACGGCCATTTCCCCAGGAGGCGGATTATTAGCACGCTCGTGGTTTTCTGGGATTCTCCATGTATACCGCTCGTCCCAGTAAATGGGTGCCATCATCGTTTTCACGTCTCCCACGATAACTGTGCTGGGAGTCTCATCGGGCGTGCGCTCGGTAGCCTGGTAACCTGATCCTTCACCCTCGTTAAGCCCTTTGGATTTTTGGGATTTCTTGCTTTTTCCCTTATCACGGGCTCTTTCTGAAGGCCCGGTTATGGCTTCAGCCACTGGAAGCGGGTTCGCAACGGCCACGGTCCCGGTATGACGGTGAGGATGAGTGGCACTCTGAGTTATGGGGAGAGTGACCCCTTGCCTCTCTGCCTCCATCACCAGATCCATCTCCTCAAAGAGAGGATCCATTCCGCCTGGATTCCTATCCTCCATGGCCATCACTGCCGCCCCCAACTCCTCATCTCTAGGGGAATCGGGAGAAGAGGAACTATCAGTGGCCATTTCATTAATTTCACGGGCAAATTCCTCAACTTGTTGGTCAGCCATGGCAGAAGCGGAGATTTGGGAGAAATTCAGTCTCGGTTAGACAATGGGGTTTTCTTGGAAAGAGATTAGGGTTTCCTCAAGGAGAAAAATCTAAGGGGTTATGAAATCCTAAAGTCTGAATCTAAAGTTAGCAGAGTTAGAAAATTATGCTGGGAGTTTACCTTGAAGGTTTCTGAGAAAGTCTGGGAGAAAGGTTGAAGATGCCCTAAGAACTGGAGTGCGAGAGAATTCTTTTTGCAAAGGATACTTGGAAGTTCTGAATGCGTAAAGAGTATCAAGATTTCAGAATCCCGTACTTATAGGGATGGGAGTTGGTACCTTTTTAGGCAATAAATTCAAAATGGTAATCATTTCCCGCCTGGGAAACCGCCCACTTTAGGGAACCGTCACATGCTTCCCAATGCTCACGCGCCCCACGCACACCCGCATTTAATGCTCTGACGTTTCGGATACTAAAGAATAGTACAACACTCAGTGCGGAAGCATTACGAGTGGTTGGTTGAAAAGACCGCATTAATGGTACAATCAGAGGAAAAATTGCTCAACACGCCAAGTCCTATACGAGCGTTACATGTGAAAGATAGCACGTGTCAAAATTCTACAGTCCTTATCACTAAGGACTACAGAATTGGGGGGCAAAATGATGGGGTCAAAATACGATTGTCCCACGTTAGGACACGTGGCATCACCGAGATGATGACATCTGTCCCCCCAAGGCTGCACCCATCAGCGCACGAGCGCTAAGCGCAACGAGCGCAATCCTTCTTCATGAGTTAAGCCCAACAAGCGCTGTCACTCTCACGAGCGTCCTACATACTTAATGATTGGCACGCCAACGTGCCAAGGGAGCCCTCTTCGAGCGTCACACTCCCTCAGAGTGGCCTCCCCTTCGGCCCGTCACTTAAACTGGAGCCTTCATTCCCCTCAGCGGATATCTTGGCCTCCAATACTCCAGTTTGTCACGAGCGCGCTCTCAAGCCCTCGTTACCAACCACCCAAATGGCTCTCTGACACAACGTACATGCCCGCGCACCTGCCACTGTTGCCAGCACCAACTTTTGGCCGCTTTTGCAGAAGATTCCTCCTAGGTTTCTCTCTCATGGCGCCACGTGTTAGGGCAACATTCGGCCAGGACCACTTGAGGCAAATGACCAAAGGGCCCTTGACCCTCAACTATAAATAGCTAAAGTCATCTTCTACTCAGGTAAGCATTCTTCACCACTGAAACTGTGACTGAACTTAGATTTTTCCTTCATACCTTGAACTGACTTGAGCGTCGGAGAGCCAAACTGGGTATCACCCCCAGTTCCCCCAGCTTGGCCTTCTGACTTTTCTCGTGCTTGTCCCAACAGGTAGAACCCCTTTTTCATTTCCGGCGAGTCTCCGGTGGTTTCCTCCACAATTACAAATCGTAAATTGATCGGATTCGGATCCGCACGTTTCTGAACCCATCAGGCGTAATCAGACCTAATCAGATATATCGAACACTTCTTTACATAGTTAATGACTCGATTAGACATTTCTAATCTACACTATAATATATAGGAAGAGTGTCTTTTGACCAAATTGTGTTAATTTTGACTAAATGAAATTTTGTGGTTTTTTTTGAGATTTTTAATTAAAATTAAAATTTTAGATTGGTTGATGCTTAATAAATAAATTAATTTATTTATTAATTTTATATATCCCTTAATTTTTGGAAGTTATCCCCAATTAAAGCATCTTTATGGTAAATTTATTTTGAATGTACAAAATATGACACAATTTCCAAAATAAAGTTTTAAATTCAAATTCAAATTTTTGTTTATTGATCAAATTACTTAAATTATTCCATTAATTTTGTATAAAATAATGAAAAATTGATATATAAATATTACATCAATAATAATGTGCACAATTAATTTGAATTTTTACATATACTAAGGAAATTTATTTTTCTTAATATTGTTTTTAATTAATAATAACATGCACAACAACATGCATATTGCACAATAATTATATAGTCTCTTTGAAATTTTCAAATTTTCTAAATTTTTGAATTTTTTTAATTATCTTAAAAAATTATTATTATAAATTTATTTTAGAACATGCAAGTTATCCGTTTTTTATGTCATAATTATTCAATTCCTTAATTGAAGATGATTAATTCACACAAATTGTTTACATTAAATATTCTACAAATCATGTCCAAGATTTATTACAAATCATACCCAAAATTTGCTATTTTAATTTAGTAAAGTTTTTGAAGTTTGAAATTTGAATGTGCATTTTCATGTCTATTAATAATCTACTCTTAATCCAGTTTTTAGTATTTGTTTTGTATCTTCTTCTTCTTCTCCTTCGATTTTTTGCTATTTCAGTGAATGTTTTTTTCCTTTGTTCTTGCTTGATTTCGTTCGATATTTTGGTTTGTATATTTACAACTTCTCTGAATATTTAATATTGTGCTCAATTTTATGATATTAGAGAATGTAACGCCCCGGTTTTTCAATTTTATTAATATGTCATATTTGTTTCTAAATCGCGCAATTAAATTATTTAATTATGTGATTAATTGTTTTTATGTGTTTTATATTTAATTTTTATTATAATTGTTATTATTTCATTTTATTATATTTTATCTTTAAATTATTATTAATTCTAATATATATATATATGTACCGTATTATATATATATACATACATATATATTTCTTTAAGTATATATATATGTATACGTTTATTTATATTAGTATTAAATTAATGATTATGCTAATTATATGTTAGGTTAATTAATCATGTTTAAGCTAATTAATTACGTGCCTAATATAATTTATTTAACATTAGATTTAATTTATTTATTTAAATGTTTATTGCATGGGAAATTATATTTTTGCATGGGATTTTAAAAAAAAAGAAGTATGCATGAATTGCATGGATTGATCATATCACTAAGTTTGAGTTTCGTTCTTATGTGAAATGATTTCGGATTGCCACGAATATTTAGTATGTTGAAAATATATGTGTTATGAATATGATTTTATGCTCGATTTATATTTTTGAATTCATTTGATATGCCAACGGATTTAATTTGTGTTAAGGAGCCAAGACGGGAGCTAACGAACACTTAGCGTACCTTTGGTTCCGAATTTAATATCTTGAGCTCGGGAACTCGGATTCGAGTTCCGTCAACTCCGCTGAACTCGTAACGAAAATTCGAGTTTAGTAAATCTAGCCTTATAATTTTCCTAAGTCATTTGAAACTCCGAAATCCAACCGAAAAACGAAACGGAGACCAACTTGACCTTGTTGCACTAAATCAGCCATATCTTGGCCAAACCATAACCAAATTAACCATGGTTTGATCCTTTGAAACCCTAACTCAACCCTCTATCATGACATAACCAGCCTTGACCAAGATTATCCTCACACAAGCCCCAAAACTCAGCCAAAGTTTCTGTTCTGAATTCCAGTCCCGTAACCCTTCAAACCTTGGAGATTTTGGAGCTCAAATCTCATCCAAACTTCAACCAATCATCAAGGTAAGCTTAGGGTTGTATTATATGATTAATTCTGAGCATTTCCATCTTTTCATTCAAGATTTTGAGCATGGTTTCATGATTTTCTGGGCTTTTTCCCGAAAATGAAGGTTTTGAGCAAATTGTTGATCTTCTTTGATTCTTAACGGTTTTGATCGATTCCAAGCATGAGAATGATTGTTTTGACATCCTCATTTCATTTATGATCATTGATTACATGGTTGTTGAAGTATTTATGATATATCGTTTATGAAATTTGAGAAAAATCCCACGTATATGTCACGTACACTTTCATGTCCTGATTGATCACTTTTGGAACTGATTTCCTTGTTGAATATATGATATTTTGCTGCACATTTGTTGGACTTTTGGACTTGAATGAAATCGGATTGATTGAGCTCAAGCTTGCCCTGTTTTTCTTCTCGTTTGGCCCTGTTTTCACGCAGAGTAATTTGCTGTCAATTTGCTGTTTTTCCTTCTCCTTGTTGCTGTCATTTTTAGTGGCCTTTTAGCATGTAATTTGGTTGAGTTGTTGCACCAATTTGTGCCTTGTAATGTTGCCTTTCTTGCTCGTTCATGGCTGTAGTTGTTGCTGCAATTTTCTGTTAAAAACAGAGTATGATTCTGGTTTGGGACACGGGGGTGTCGATTTCTGCTTTTCCGGCGAGGCACGGGGGTGCTGGGAGGGTTGGTTGTTCTGTACCGAGACACGGGGGTGTCTCGGCCTTGGCTTGGAGGGTGACACGGGGGTGTCACCCCGTTCTGCGTCTTCCTTTGCTGCTTTTGCTGCTCCTTTTTGTGCAGAGTTGTGTGGTGTTTTGCATGCATGTATACAATATAAATATAGTATATATATTATGCTTGAAGTGTATATATATTTTGCATGCATGGGATATGTATATAATATATAGTATTTATGCATGCATGTGTGTGTGTGTGTTTGTACGTATATATATATATATATATTATATATTGTATTATTATATATATATTATATTATATATATGTATTATATATTTTAATTATTATTTGATTTAATTTAATTATTGAAATTAATTGATTTCTATTTCGCGTATTTAATTTACTGATTATTGATTGAACGTTTTATTTATTTATTCCTATTTGTGAATATGAATATAATATGTGTTATGCTTATTAAATGAATTTTAGATTAACTGATATGCATTATAAATGTTTTGATTGTTATGAATATTATGAATTTATGAATTTGAATGAAATATATGAACGAATAAATGATTATATGATTTAAATCTCTTAATCGTGCACATGAACATTTTATTGATATAATATGACCATTTATGCATTCATGTCATAGTCACTTCATTGCCGAGCGTCATATATGGTTCATTGGAGTCTCGAGTCTCACAAACACGTCATGTTGTCTTTTGTACAGTTATCTCCAGGGTGGAGAGATCTTGTTCGTTCAGGCACTTGGTATTCGTATCCTTGTATCGTCGCAGTTCAGGTGAGGGTGTTTTCGTTTTAGCTACGTATTAAACCCTACAACCCTTATGTGAAAATTTTAGCCAAAACCTTATGATTATATATATATATGGTTTTTAAATGAGGTTATCGAGTAAAACCTTTCTGAATTATGCGTATGAGCGTATAACTTAAAAATGGTTTTGTAATGAGGCTATGCTCCAAACCGTGTGTCTTCATGCTAGCTACGGAATAGGATGACACGGAGAGGTACGTATATAGCATATGCCGAATTACACGGTAAGGTATGATTTCTTATGATATGATTTATGAATTATGATATGTACTTATGATTGTTATGTTTTGGCGAGACACATTTATAACTTATGACGGAACGGGCCCCGGGACTTAGTATACGTGGCTAACCGAGGAAGCAAGGGCTGACGGGGATCCCATATACTAGTTCCAACCAAACTACGGTGATACCGGCCCTCGCTAGGAGATTTAGCGGGGAATGGGAGCTGAGTGCCTTTGGGGGAGTCATGAAACCCCATTGGCCATTGATTGAGGTGGTCGGGTCTTGCTAACCCGTCCACCACCCGGAGGAAGAAGGTTGGTTAGGATTTACGCCTCTTCTTACGTATATGTTTTGATAGAATTGCACCGTGCGGGAAGGCCGGGAAACGGATTGCCCAAACGCATATATTTATGATATGATTTATGGTCTGTGTGTATTATGATATATTGCATGGTCGCCTAATCAATATATTATTGATAATTGTCGTACACGGTCGGAGTTTGGTTGGAGATTGTGCACGCTCACTCGCCGAGCCTTGTATTTATGTATGATTTATGAAAGTATTGAATTAATATGATTAGTCATAAAATCCGAGCGCTGATTAGTCTTTCTCTTGCCCTTTTTGGGAACTAATCGCAACTAAAACCTTGTTCGGAATTTATGACTTGCATGTGCATGTTTTATATATATATGTATCGCTCCTGCTCACTCAGTCTTCTAGAGACTGACCCTCTCCCTCCCAAATCTTTTAGTGTGCAGGTTGACTTTGGAGTTTCGGACTAGGCGGAGGTGTTTGGAGTCTTTGTGTTGGTCAAGTTAGGTCAGGAGAGTCTCTGCATTCACATATGTATTGGAATTATGTATGATTCGTTCTGTTATACCATGAACTCGTATAAATATGTAATTGTTATTGAACTGTTTTATTGGATTGTATTTATGAGTTTAAAAGAGGCCTGAAGAGCCCAAATTCTACTCATGAGTTGTATGTTTGAAATTGAATTTGCAATGCATTATACGTTGTTGATTGGTTTCATTGCAGGGTCTAGTTCCGCCTGGCTTAGGAAGGTTTTTATGTTGGTCTCCCGTTCGCTAGGGTTTGATACGGGTGCGGATTTACTATTTCGTTACTCGTGTTGAGCCTTAGTGCGGGGGATGTGGCGCCTCACGTGCGGGGTGCTACAGAGAATGTATTATAAATATTGCTATTTATTTTTCAACACATCTTGTTTTTATCTTTTTCTTATTCGATTTTCTTAAGTTGCTACTTATTTACCACAATTGCGATTTTGATGAATATTGATGGTGCTAGGAAATGAAATCCGATTAAACAGCCACCAATTTAGAATTTGTTTAAGGGGAAGACTAGCACAGGCGTAAGAGCCTCAGGAACTGGGTTTCCAGAAATGCGTGGGTTCTTCCATCTAGGATAACACCAGGGCAAAGTAGTAAGAATGCAAGAAAGGTGAAAATGTTTATACCTGGGGAGGAAAACCAGAGAATATGCCCAGTTATGTATGCAATGTCTGTGTAGGAGATGACTTAGGGACTGTGTATAGGATTTTCCCATATTTATAGGTTGAGGGCGAGGGTAGCTTAGTAATTGTGGCCAAGTGGTCCCAAAACCCTGCGTTGCCCTAGACACGTGGCGTCGTGTGATGGTCTAAAAGTGACTTTTCTGAAAGATACCTATGGGTAGGTGGTAATGGCAAGTCAGAGGAATGTGTACGCACTACCACTGTGTCAGAGGTGGTTATGGAGCTGTCAATGAACGTCAGGGTACTCAGTTTAGTTTGCTCCTCACGCGATTGGGTGTGGCCTCGATGGGAACACTTTATTAAGGAGGGAACTGGCCTCTGGAAATCATGGATACCTTGTTGTAATGATGGCATGGGCGTCACAGGTGGTCCGAGTGTAAATATACCCTGGAAGGATTACCCGAGCGCTAGAGCGCCCGAGGGGAGGATTCCCCTGGCGACTTTATTCGAGCGCTGGGACGCTCGAAGCATACAGGGCACCCGACCGTGGGAGGTCCTCGAAGGAGGACTCCACTGTGCGAAGAGGAGGGTCCTTACGAGAGTAATGATCATCTCTGTGAGGCCTCAATGCGAGCGCTGAGAGGGATTAGTGGAAAATCCCACTCTCGATGTATGGGCCCTGGCGAGCAGGCCTCATGGCGCAAGACATTGAGTTGTATGGGCTGGGCTTACTTCACGAGCCTATATTCATGAGCGCCTAAGCTCAAGAGATATTGGGTTATCTGAATAAGCTGCCTGGATTGTGACACGTGTACGAATCTGATTCGAGCGTGATTTGGGCCCATCATTTTGCCCCCCAAATTCTGTTGTAACCCTTGATGTGTTCTGTAGAATTTCGATCGGGGACTCTTGACTTTGAATATCCGAGGGTCTGGCCGCTCATTGGAAAGTAACGCTCGCGAAATCCCCATTATGACAGTTCTGACATCGCATTTAATGCGGCCTTGCCACTTTGACAGCCTGAGCAACTCCGCATTTAATGCTTAGTGGGGGCGTGGTCGTGTGTATCAAGGAAACGGAGCGTGAATATTGGGGCAATAAATTGAAAAACCGCGTGTATCAAGGAAACGCAATAATCCTAGGCGGGAATGATTGCGTTTTTGAATTTATTACCCCAATCATGTGTATATCCCTTCCCTATAAATAGGGATTTGCAAATTATTTTAACTCTGTACGCATCCAGAACACTTCCAAGCTTTAACCAAACTCAGAGATTTTTGCAGATTCCGCCGAACTCCTTTCTTCTCTGTTCTAGGTAAACTTTGTTTTCTTTCTAACTTTTGCACTCTAACTAGCAGATTTAGGTTCTAGAGCCTCCCTTTCACCGTAGGCCCTTTCCAAAACTCCCCACTTTTCCATATTTCTCCTGAAAAACTCTCATCTTCAAGATCAAGAAATAATGGCGGATGAAATCATTAACCAGACGATGAGAAAGATCGATGAGATATCCAATACAAGTTCTTCTCCCCAACATAATATTCCGTACGCCATCCCCATGGCGGAAGTTCCAGCAGAGACCAGGGATAAAGATCTTGACTCTGCGGTTCAAGGGTTGAACGAGCGTAATCCTTGGGGGGTTGAACAAATTTTCGAGGAGATGGCACTGATAGAGGTAATGGAGCGTCAGGGTGAGAGGGTGTTTCCTGTAATGGACAGTACGGTTAGTGTTGGAAAACTACAGAGTAAACGCAGCGGAAGTTTAAAATTTTTCCAAAAGGGATCGTGATCTTGCAATATTCGTATTGTAACGTTGAGATTTCAAGAAACTTACAACAATTGAAGCTTTCTTGAAACGTTTTGAGCCGCCCTCAAACGTTCTTCAAGCGGCATGAATCCCCATTTCTTGATCGATTCTTTCTTCAAGATTCCAAAGTAGAAATCCTCTAGAGTATTAATCCACACCAACCTAGATTCAAATCATGTTAGTGAGTATGATAGTACTATAACATGCATATTAAAGAAACAAGAAACGAGATTAAATTGAGAGCATGATTAAATCTCTCTTCAAAACTCCTGTTTGACGAAGATTGATCAGCCACGCTTTCGAGCTTCGTGCGAGATGTTCCAGACATCTCCTGGACGAACCGACCCAATATTCCCAAGAAAATCGTGTTTTTCCAATCTGAATACATCATTGAAAAAATCGAACCATCAGCTCTTCATATATATATGGGGTTTCCTAAACCCTAAGTTTGTTTTTAGGAATAGGATTTCTTGTTTGACTTTTCTTCTATTTTTCTTTCTCTCCAAGCAATAACATCTTATCCAAATAAGATATTATTCTTCTAGAAAGAGCTCCTTCTAATCAAATTAGGAATATTTAATTATTCTAATAATAATTAAATATCTTATTCTAATAATATTAAATAGAAGATATTTTATATTTAACTTATTTATTTATTCTAATCAAATTAGAACAATTAAATAATCAAATATCTTGAATTAATTCTCCAATTAATTCCGTGAAGGGATTTAGAATTAATTCACCAATTAACTCTAATGGGATAAAATCAATTCCTAATTAATTTCGTTTGGGATATATACTAATTAATTATATTTGGGCTAATGATTAATTCTCTAATTAATTAACACATGGTCCAATTCTATAATTGGAACCACACGTCCGAAACATGCTCTCGATCCACACGTGTACTTTACACTGTGGCCTCGTTTCGATCAACTATTTGATCTTTCCATAATATCCTTTGAACCCGATATTTGTGTGACCCTCTAGGTTCAATTTCAGTTAGCAGTGAGCCTAATTAATTAATACACTTTATTAATTAATTACCTCACAGATCACACGACCATAGTCTAACAACAGGTGTGTAACCCCTACCCGAAATGTGAATGTATATTCGAAAGAACCTTTCAGTCAATGACATCATGTGGGATACGATCCTCCTACCATCCTATCTCTCGATTAAGATCTAGGGCATAGGAATATAGAGAGCCCTACTAACCTTAATCTTAAAACAAAGTTCACTTTCATATTCCATTTGATCTCAATCCAAGAAAACCCCATTTTCTTGATGTCTTGATCTAACCACCTTGCGCAAGGATTTTACGATGGAATCATGAATGACTTGTGTAATAAGAGATCATCTTGCCTACAACAAGTGTAGGTCCTTTATTGATTCCAACAATTCTCATATGCCACTTGTGTAATCCCAACATAGGTTGTGGTTCTGGTGTCTATATGGCGACAACCTTTTGATCCTATATCAAAGATTATAGAGTTAGCTCATATGAGACAATGTTGAATCTCAAGTCTAAGGATTAATTCCTCACGTCATTGACATGTGAGATATTTCCTAATCTGGAAGTTTCAGGAAACTTCCTTTCCCATTTAGGAATCTTCTCAAGCGGGGCACTCTCAGTGATGAAGTTCTTGTAACTATCACCCTTATATATTATGAACACATCAACCCATGCACTTATCACCCCATGAAACCGGGTGATCCTTCTTAAGGACATAACTACACAAGCAAGTCTCAACAAAGGCAAAGTCGACACTCCCACTGTCTGTCGGCCTCATTGACTTGGAGAAGTTTCTAATCCTCGCCTATGGAGTTAAGAACTTGTTTCATGTGTCATTCCCATAATGACAAAGTTCTTAACGGCCTCATCGGATTAGGGGAGTTCTAGACATACACACGTAATGGAAACACACAAAGCACGTATTGGCACATAAGAAGTGTTCGCTTGTGATTATAATCATTCGTATATTATTCAAAGATTGTTTGTGATATAGGGAAAGTCCCAAAGCATAACAGTTTTCTAGGTCTTTATTCCCAACAGTTAGGCCCCAAGACCACAGGGTCACTGTGGCGATTACTGCCCCCCAAGAGAAAACGGGGACTTCCGAGTGTCGTGCGGATAAAGAACCTCCTCGTCGTAAACATCGTCGAAAGGGGAAGGACCAGTCGCCCAAGGAAAAAAGTCTAAAATCCGAGGAGAAGGCTCTGATCCCCACAAGATGGAAAAGTCTCCAGACGAAATCCTCAGTAGCTTGTCAGTCGGGAAAATGGCTTCCGTGAGGGCCCCAATATATTGGAATGAGGCTTTCACTTACCGTCGTCCTGAGTCGTACGAGCGTGCCAACAATCCTCCACCTGGCATGATGAAGGTATACAAGGATATTGTATCCGCGGGCGGCTTGAGATTCCCAATTCCTGCTCCGATAGCCGAGATTTTAAATTATCTCAACTTGAGCCCCTCGTAAATTCTCCCCAATGGTATTGCTCTCCTGAATGCCTTTGTGATCGTGATGAAGTGCACAGGCCATGAGCCCTCTATTTCTAATTTCAACAGCCTGCTCCAAGTGTCGCGTTCGCCCCGCTTGTCTCCGATGGACGGCTTTTATTATATCCAAGCCAAATCTGGCCTGAGAATGATCGATTCTCCCTCGACATCGTATGGCGTTAACGGAAGGAAAAGTTCTTTTTCGTGAGGGTACCTGCTAACAGCGATTTTGGGGTTCCTCGAGAGTGGGTAGAGCATGATGAGGGGCCCATAGTGAAGCCCAAATCTACTTCATCAACCTTTGTAGATTAGGCCAAGAGTCTGGCCGTCGCCAAGAAGAATACCAACTGGCTCATCAAAGCCCAAGATTTGATAGATGATGAGGAGGTCCTATTTCGTTTTGGGCTCGTGAGTCCTCCTGACATGGTTGCTCGCCCACCCGCTCGTACGATACAGAGATGGTTAGATTCTAGGAACTAACTCCACTAACATCTTAGAATAGGGATGCTAACCCTTTGCTTAATGATGTGTCGTAAAGGGTGATCTGACCCTCGAATTCCTATTGTGCAGAAATCGATATACTCATGGCGGGAGGAGGTGCTGAAAACACTATCGCTCTGATGCGCGGTCGTAGGCCGGCCAACCAACAGCAGCGACCACAACAACAACAACAGCAAGTGGACCAACGAGGGGGCCATGGCGGTGGCCGAGGAGCCGGGAGAGGAGATAGTGGCCGAGGGGAAGGCCGTGGCGACGGCCGAGGTGGAGGTCGTGGAGATGGCAGAGGCACGAGAAGGGGCGATGGTCGCGGTAGGGGCCAGACCACCAGCCAAACGAGCGGGATGGCTCGTGGTGCAACCCCACCGGGCGCAATGGTTCTCGTACCCTCAGATGGGCCTGTTCAGCTGGGCCCCAACAGTTCCCGCAGAAACCGCTCGGGAGTGCTTATCAGGGACATGGATGAAGTAAGAGCCCAATCCTCGAGGAAGAGGAAAAGGTTGGAGGATTCTGTCCCCGTTTCGGGCAAGGGAAAGGACGTGGTGGTAGGAACTCCTGGGGAAGACAAAGATACTTCCTCTTTAGAGGAGGAGAGCCTCTGGAAATTCGAGCGAGGAGGGGACGTCCTGTTAGGAATAGTGCCCTGAAAATTCAATTTGTTGAATTAATTAAACTGAATTTACAGTAAGTTGTGAGTATTTCATATATTGATAATTAATGACGTATGGTGGTATTCTTATATGTAATGTGTTTCATAGGAAAAGACTTTGAATACCGAAATCACGTGTCATTAAAGTTCTAGTCGGTACGATGAGAATATGTTCTTATCAAGACTATAACGTGGTTATATAAGATGATTAGTCTTTCGTCATAGGGAATGGTGATTCCAATTATAATACGTTGATGATTTTCAATAGGATTGAAAACATCGAACTGGACCACTGAGATTATTTATTTTATACTGCTATCTAAAATGAATAAAATCTCAGGAAGCACTGTACTCTTAATCCTGATAATATTTCGGCTTTAGGCATGTAGTGTTAGTCACTGTAATATACTCGAAGTGAGGTCTCAGTAACCAGTGGTCAAAATACTTTGTACGTTCGGTGACAACATGAAATGTGCTAAAAAGTTATATTGATCGAGGAATCTGTGGCCTTGCTGGAAGGTAAAAGATATCCCTGAAATAGATTTGCAAAAGTTCGAATTAAGACTTTGGCCAAAGCACTTCGCGTGATACGTCACCGAAGTTGTATGTTGAATGTGTTTCACATACAGAGAATTTGAACTTAAGACGAATCAATAAATTTCAAATTAGATATGAAAAATAAATGATAGTAGTTGCAATTTATTTTTTATGGATATCTACACAGAGGAGTGTAATGCGAAATTATTCTAGATCGAGAAATTCGTGAATAATTTAATTAATTTTAGAGTGCAATAATATTTATTTAGTAGAATTAAATATTATTAAACGGTAATTAATTATTGTCATGAGATGATAATATATTAATCTGTTTGGAGCTAAAATTAATTAGTCCTGCAGGTCCCCCTGCAAGCCCCAATTGAAAACCCAAAGAGAAAATATTAAAAGGAGAAAGATAAATGAATTTTCAAAGCGTTTGAAAATAGTCAAGGGATTTATTTTGAGAAAATAAATCAAAGTTCCAAAGAGTTGGAAATGCCCGAAATTTCATTTTGGAGAAAATGAAAATTTTAAAATTTTTTTTAAAAAAATAATAATAATAAATTGATTAATTAATGGCTGATGTGGCACCAGACGTGTCACGCCACATCAGCAGATCGGGCCCCAGGTGCGTTGACTGGGCGCCGCGTGTGCTACTAGGATCGCGCGCGTCAGCGCCCATGTATGGCCCAGATGCGATCTGGACGGGCGGGTCAACGGGTCAGTCAATGGGTTAATGAACCGGGTTAATGGGCCGGTCTTCTAATAGGGTCAGTCGGGCCGGGTCTGGACAGGGTCAGACCCGGACACGTGGCGTCATCTGGAGTGGCGAGTGTTTCTCCCGCGCCAGAGAACTAACGGCCCATAGGCCGCGCGTGAGACACTCGCTGGGCGCGTGGAAAACGCCATTGTGCTCACAGTAATGCGTGCTGCCACGTGGCGTGCTCTGATTGGTCGTTGCGCAACTTGGCTACAAGTGGGCGTGGAAATGACGAAAATACCCCTTCAAATTTGGTTATAAATAGCTGATGCTTGGTTGCTAAATTTTTCATAATTTTTGGCAGCCAATTTTGGGCTGCTGCGATGCTTCTCCTTTCTTTTTTTTTAATCCTTTTAATTAAGGATTAATTTATTATATAATTAGGTGGTTATATAATTAATATATAATCCACTTAATTATTAGAAAATAGGGATTTTCTAGTTTTAGAAAAATAAGTTTTTCTAGAAAATATTTTCTCGAGTATTTAGAGAAATACTCGCGGAGCCCACACTCCAAGGGTTTCTCCGGGGATATTGCGGGGAAGCTCTGCCGGTCTCACGAAAGGGCAAGGAGCTGGAAAAATATCGTTAGATAGCCATATTTGCAGTACGGTAATATTTTACAGTTGTATTATTTTAAGCATGATAAATTATATGCTCTTAAGAGTTAATTGCATGTTAGATATTATCTGCTTAAGTGATTTAAAATTTATTATCAATTGCATGTATATGGTTGAGTAGATCCGACTAGTCTTCTGCTATTGTATTAAAATATTTTAGAAATATTTTAATACTTGTATTATAAATAAAATTTTAAAATGTGGTCCCGGACCGCTACTGTTCTGGGCCCACCACCCAGCAACTGGTATCAGAGCCATGGTCTAGATATATACATGCACTGACATGATGCATGCAAAGCATAATTTTAAATCTGCTATTGTGCACGTAAATTCTGTCAAAGGAGACTGGTTTTTAAGTGGGACCGATGTGAGCCCTCCAGTGTTTCCTAGGAATTTACGTGGAATGGAATTTCTTTGGGAAACAATTTAATTGCTTTTCCTGAAAAATTACCGAATCAGTATTTAAATTATGAGATAATTTATTTATAACATGTTTACTTTATTCCATTTATTTTAAGCATGATAATTATGTGATAATTATATGAAAGCATGTTTAATTGTTTTAATTTATGGCATGATCATGATAATATAAGATATTATGTTATTTACAATTATGCATATTTTATTTAATGTGATTAAATAATAATGTTTAATAGAGATTGAACGTGATGCGTAATTGGACTAATATTTTTCGGCCTAATTAATAAATAGTTATTAAATAGCCTTAAAATATTATTATTGGGATTTTAAATGTGATTTAATAATCCTAGTGGGAGCGTATCAATTAGATTAATCACTTCCAACAATAAGACGCCAAAAGTGATTATTAAATAATCAAAGATAATCCACACCTTTTAAAAATTCAAGTTGGAGCGAGATGAAAAGAGTTGAATTCTCACGACCTCCATTACTTGTCCATAGTATAGTGGATGTGTACTACTCCCTTCAGCGGGTATATATTCGCGGTATACAAGATTAGACTTCTACGGATAGAATGAAATGCGACGAAAGTCAGCTCGACCACGCCTCCGTGGAGTGTCTTGACCTACTCGTACGGACTTCTAGGTAATGGTACACACTTGACTAAGTAATATATTAACCTCCCTTCGGAGCTCTGTTACATTTACTTAGAGGCCAATGGTTGACGTGGTGGATTAACATTGTTTGGTAATAGTTACCTAGATGACATGTTAATTAAGAATAGTTCTTGCTTTTCTAAGCGGTTTTCGACCTCGCCTCCGGGGAGTCAACTGCAGTTAGTTAAGTCACCATTGCATAAATCAAAATGCTTACGTGGATTTCATTTATTGGTTAGACGCAAAAGAAAGTGAAATACATAATCATAACTTTTATTTATTTATTTCAGTTTTATAATAACGATCTCTCTTAGCCCACTCCAAACTTTTTGTCTATAAGGAAATAGGCTAGTAAGGGTTTAACTATGCTGACTAGGAAATGAATCTTGACATCGTGTTGAGACACGAAAGTTTACGTACTCACTGAACCTTATCCGAAAATTCCAGAAACTACAGCCAGTCAGGATTAGAAAGACGCTTATTCCAAACAGATCAAGTGTAATGATCTGGCTAGTCTTATGTCCTGACATCTGTCTTAAAAGTTCTTGAGCATCAGACGCATGAGATGTCTACTGATAAGAACATGTTTTGAAGACAGAATCGTACGAAGGTACGAGCCAATAAAAAGGATTATGTTATGAACATGATGACTAACCTGAAAGAGAATGAAAGCCTATGTGCTTAAAGAGACAATCTTAACAGACAGGATACGATCCTATACTCTCTGCCTAAGTCGTTTGAACGTTCAGGATTAATTTTAAATATTTTTTTTAACACAACCTGAACTAATGAACGACCTCAATATGGCAGAAAGAGTGATATAGACTAAGGGAAAGGTTCTCTTAAATCAGGCATCAATATCCACGGCCTAGAAAGGCAGTGAGTGGAAGAAAAAGAAAAGGAATGGTTCCCAATCTTAAGATTCAGAAATAGAAAGTCAAATCCGACAATGGAAAAGTGTTTCTATTTCGGTGGTAACAGGTATTGGAAAGGAAATTGTCCAAAATACTTAGTTTGTCCATTTGCTACGCCGTTTAGATAAGATATGAAGATATCTTACTCGTTGAAAGTATATTTAGTTGGAAATTCACCAGAATCCTGGTGGGTGAACTTGAGATCAACTAATCATATTTGCAATTCGTTGCGAAGATTCAAACTAACCAGGAAGTTTGAAAAATGGATAACACACAACTACTGCTCGAGGATAATACAATTCTAATTGTATTAGCAGTAAGGACTACAAAGTCGTATTTTAGCAATAGGGTTTAATATTATACGTGCCATATATACAGAAATTTGATTTTTGTAAGTTATTTGATAATTAATGGTCTAACAGTTTATTTTGAATAAAGGTTTACCATTAAACAAAATAAAAGGTTTATTTACTCTGGCACAATAAAAGATGGTCTTTTATACCTTAATGAGAACCCTAATTTAAGTTTAACATTAAAAAGCTTGACTTACCATCTAAGAGGAAAAACTTCTATGTGGCACCTATCTATTGGCCAATTGAATCTGAATAGGATCCAAAGACTGATTGTTGAGTCCTATTGACTTGAAAACAATATCAATCTGTGAATCCTATTTAGAAAGTTAAAATGACCAAGAAGCCTTTTTTGAGACAAAGGGTATTAAGCCATGAATTTACTTGAGTTAGTACGGACGTATGATGTTATGAGTGTTCAAGCAAGAGAAAGTTTTAGTGTAGCACCCCAATACGTAACACACCCCCGCACTATAGGTCGATCCACATATGAAATGGACCATCCGTACATGAATCAACCTATAGCGAACGGGTGACAATGCAAATAGAACAACAAGCTAGGCGAGACTAACTCATACATGCAATAGAACAAAGCGGAAGCATGTTATACTATCGATCATTTATCAAGTAATTTACACTTGATTTTACATATCAATACATTATCATCGCCTAAATACATAATAGGTAGCCTTAACAAGAATTCATTTGAAACGATAAATGCATAAATGCACCTTGCGGGCTCAAATGCAAGGACTCGACTCAGCTCGATTCCCGCCTAGAATGTACCTGCAAGAACAAGGCATGTATATCGATTTCCCAAATAACTCCATCACTCCCATGAACCCTATTACTCCAACAAACACCATCACTCCAATCACTCCATCACTTCAATATACTACATCACTCCAATAACTCCATCACTCCAATAACCCCCCTTCACTCCAATAGCTCCATCACTCCAATCACGATAACACGATAATGGGAAGGTAGTGAGCCTTCACCATTCACGATAACACGATAATCACGGTACGCGCATTGCTTTGCATGGCCTGACTTGCTTGCTAACAGGTGACACGACGATTCCTGAATGCGTGAACGTGCTCATTGATTCCAATCGCTGCTCGGTAGAACAACTGGACAAGGAAGAGATACATTTGTGCCCTCATTAGACCATAACTTGATAACGCTACCAAATAGAACACACGGCATGATCAAGTAACGAGATGGCATGCTTTCACGAATGTAGCATAATGTATTCATATTATTGCCTGTATTTGATCATATAATCACAAATTGGGATCAACAAAACCATTGGATTAAAATGTAAAAATTGAACTTTTATGCAGAATGTTTCTGCCTGATCAGACAACTGGGAACGGCCGTTCCGGCCCATAGTTAAAAATGGGAAGGGCCGTTCCCAGTATTGTTCATGCATACTCAGCAGGCTGGGAACGGCCGTTCCGGCCGTAGGCCAAAACTGGGAATGGTCGTTCCCATACTCGTGCCCTGTCATTTTCAAATGGGTGGGAATGGCCGTTCCCAGAATGAACTGGGACGGGAAGGGTCGTTCCCGCCATACAGAAGTTACAGAAACCAAAGCAGAAACAAGGGATTTTCGGGCCAATTCCAAAACCACCAAAACTCACATAATTCAAGCTCTAAATGTATAATTTCTTGAAAGAAACATGTTTACATGCTTAAGGTGCAATAAGATCAAACATAAACACCTAAATCATGCGCTAATCCTCATAATTATCAACTTTACTCCAAAGAAGAACTTATCGAATATTTCCATAACTCTCAAGATTTATGCATGAAATTCAAGGCTAAAGCTTAGAATCATACTTTTAACTACTAAAACATCAATTATTACATCAAGATCATGCCCTAGCTTCAAGAATCCATTATCAAGAAATCCTACATATTACCTTGAATGGAAAGGGTAAGATGAAGAAGACAAGATGAAGATATGATATAGATGATGCTCCAAGATTCTCAATTCCTCAACGATTTTGGCTTTAAATAATGAAATCCCTTCTTCTTTGTTAGGGTTTTTGGATCGGCAAGCAAGGAAGCAATGATGGTGGATGATTCTTGAATGAAAATGAAATGGAAGAATCAAGGAGAAATATATCACGTAATTCCTTCCTTGGTTTTGATGAAAAACCAAAATTATAATTAAATCCTCCAAGTTTTATAAGTTATGCAATTAAGGATATGAGGTTTGGAAAATGATCAATTTAGTCCAAGAATATATTTATGCAATTTAGTCCTTGAATTAAGTGGATGCACATTTAAGGACAATTAAGAAATTAAGACACATTCGGCAATTAATTCGCGTACCTGGAAAGCCGGAAATTGGGGTGTTACATTTAGGTACTTCATCATTCATTTGAACGATTACTCTAGATACAAATATGTTTATTTAATGAGACTTAAGTCTATAATTTTGAAGAGTTCAAGGAATATAAGACTGAAGTCAAAGAGTCAAATTAGAAAACATATCAAGGCACTTCGATTAGGTCGAAATAGTGATAAGTATCTATGGTCAGAGTTAAATAGAATTTCTCAAATGATATTAGATCTTAACTATCTGTATGAGATACGTCTTAGCAAGGATGTACTGCAGAAAGGAGAAATAGAACCCTGATAATGATGGAAAGATTCATGAAGAGTCATGCTACCCTACGAAGTTTGTTTTGGGGTCTTGCGCTCAAAACCACAAATACACTAAACCTAGGTCTATCTAAGTCAGTTCCTAAAACACTGATGGATCTGTAGCTGGGGTGAAAACCCTGTATCTCTTATCTTCGGATTTGAGGTAGCCTGGTCCACGAGTTAAGGATGGATCCTGACAAGTTAGAATAAAGAACAAAGGTTTACTTGTTCTAAGGTTATCCTAGAAGAACGAGAGGTGGTATATTTTGTAATTTGAGAAATCACAAAAGATGTTTGTGAATATTTCAAAGATAATTACATAAATAACCACAAAGGGTGGAAGCAAAGTAGTGTTAAAAGAAATAACAGTATTAGATACTGATTTCCATAAACCCGTGATAACTGAAAATGTATTAGATACATGTGATTTACCAAATACAACATGTGATGTAGAGACGTGTACACGAGAGCATCATTGTAGTGGGAGGATTGTCAGGACACCTGACAAGATACCTAAGATTAACCCAAGTGGTTGAATCTAACGTATCTGATCCTGTCACATGTAATGAAGCTGTGGAAGATATAGACGCTGACCATTTGGTCAAAAGCCATGGAACCTAAGTTAGAATCTCTGTATTCTAACAAAGTCTTGAGCTTGTAGAGGCGCCTAAAGGCATTAAACCCATTAGATGCAATTGGGTTCTACAAGAAAATAAAAGGAGAGAATGGACGAAAAAGTAGAGAGTTTAGAGCAAACTTATGGCAAGGGATTTTATTCAGAAAGAAGAAATCATTTATGAGGTCTTCTCGCCTATAGCAATGCTAAAGTCCATTATCCTCTCCATTTTATCTCACTATAATTATGAGATTAGATAAATAGATGTAAAGACTATGTTCTTGAATGGGTAACTTCAAGAAGAAGAGATACATAGTACAACCTGAAGGCTTTACAGCCAAAAATCAGGTGCATATGGTGCAAATTTAATAGATCATTTTGTGATCTTTATCAAGCGTCTGAATCATGAAACATCAGAATTAAAGAGGCAATTTAAATTCTTTCGATTTGTGCAATTGCCCGATGAATCATGAGTGTAAAAAATAACATCATGATAATGTTGTAACATTTTCATTTTGTACGTAGATGATATTTTGCTCATTGGGAATGATGCAAGAATTTTGTCAGTGGTCAAGATTCGGATGTCAAATCAGTTTGACACATAAGATCTTAGTGAGACCAATAATATTCCAAGGATCAAACTTTTGTCGTGATCATGAGAATAAAAGGATTGGTTCATTACAAGAAGCATATATAGATAACATGTTGGTAATGTATAATATGACAAATTCCAAGAAAGGTTCATTACCTTTTAGATATGGAATTTATCTATCTCGAGATCAGTGTCCTGAGACAACTGAAGAGATAGAAGACATGATTAGAGTTCCGCAGCGGAAGCTTTATGTATGTCATATTATATACAAGACCAGCTGTCTATTATGAAATAGGTCTAAGTCAGCAGATATTAGTCAACCCTAGAATCTGACACTGGGTAGTAGTGAAAGCATATATTGGAGTACTTGAGAAGGACTTGAGATTATATGCTTGTCTACCACAGTGGTGAGCCCATTTCAATAGAGTACACAGATTCGGATTTACAATCTGATTTGTATTCTAGATGTTTGACATCAGAATACGTATTTACTCTAGAAAGAGCAACCGTTAATTGAAAAATGTTAAGCAGACTTGTATTGCTTACATCGCCGTAGAAATTAAATACATGGTAGCTTGAGAAGCAGCCAGTTAGATGTATTGGATTCATGATTTCCTAGTTGTTGGCTCAGAGAAACATCTAATAGATTCCTTCACTCAAGTGTTGGGGCAAAAGACTGCAAAACGAGTTTTAACACTCATGTGGAAGGAATAAGACTTAGATGTGTGGTCAAATTGAATTTAGGGCAAGTGGGAGATTGTTGGGAATAGTGCCCTGAAAATTCAATTTGTTGAATTAATTAAACTGAATTTACAGTAAGTTGTGAGTATTTCACATATTGATAATTAATGACGTATGGTGGTATTCTTAAATGTAATGTGTTTCTTAGGAAAAGACTTTGAATACCGAAATCACGTGTCATTAAAGTTCTAGTCGGTACGATGAGAATATGTTCTTATCAAGACTATAACGTGGTTATATAAGATGATTAGTCTTTCGTCATAGGGAATGGTGATTCCAATTATAACACGTTGATGATTTTCAATAGGATTGGAAACATCGAACTGGACCACTGAGATTATTTATTCTATACTGCTATCTAAAATGAATAAAATCTCAGGAAGCATTGTACTCTTAATCCTGACAATATTTCGGCTTTAGGCATATAGTGTTAGTCACCGTAATATACTCGAAGTGAGGTCTCAGTAACCGGTGGCCAAAATACTTTGTACGTTCGGTGATAACATGAAATGTGCTAAAAAGTTATATTGATCGAGGAATCTGTGGCATTGCTGGAAGGTAAAAGATATCCCTGAAATAGATTTGCAAAAGTTCGAATTAAGACTTTGGCCAAAGCACTCCGCGTAATACGTCACCGAAGTTGTATGTTGAATGTGTTTCACATACGGAGAATTTGAACTTAAGACGAATCAATAAATTTCAAATTAGAGATGAAAAATAAATGATAGTAGTTGCAATTTATTTTTCATGGATATCTACACGGAGGAGTGAAATGTGAAATTATTCTAGATCGAAAAATTCGTGAATAATTTAATTAATTTTAGAGTGCAACAATATTTATTTAGTGGAATTAAATATTGTTAAACGGTAATTAATTATTGTCATGAGATGATAATATATTAATCCGTTTGGAGCTAAAATCAATTACTCTTGCAGGTCCCCCTGCAAGCCCCAATTGAAAACCCGAAGAGAAAATATTAAAAGGAGAAAGATAAATGAATTTTCAAAGCGTTTGAAAATAGTCAAGAGATTTATTTTGAGAAAATAAATCAAAGTTCCAAAGAGTTGGAAATGCCCAAAATTACTTTTAGGAGAAAATGAAAATTTTAAATTTTTTTTTTAAAAAATAATAATAATAATAATAAATAAATAAATAAATTGCTGACGTGGCACCTGACGTGGCACGTCACGTCAGCAGATCAGGCCCCACGTGCGCTGACTGGGCGCCTCGTGTGCTGCTAGGATCGTGCCGCGTCAGCGCCGATATATGGCCCGGATGCGATCTGGGCGGGCGGGTCAATGGGTTAACGGGTCGGTCTTCGGATAGGGTCGGCCGGGCCGGGTCTGGACAGGGCCAGACCCGGACACGTGGCGTCATCTGGAGTGGCGAGTGTTTCTCACACGCCAGAGAACTGACGGCCCATAGGCCGCGCGTGCGGGCGCGTGGAAAATGCCGTTGTGTTCACAGTGATACGTGCTGCCATGTGGCGTGCTTTGATTGGTCGTTGCTCAACTTGGCTGCAAGTGGGCGTGGAAATAACGAAAATACCCCTTCAAATTTGGCTATAAATAGCTGATGCTTGGTTGCTAAATTTTTCATAATTTTTGGTAGCCAATTTTGGGTTGTTGCGATGCTTCTTCTTTCTTTTTTGTAATCCTTTTAATTAAGGATTAATTTATTATATAATTTGGTGGTTATATAATTAATATATAATCCACTTGATTATTAGAAAATAGGGATTTTCTAGTTTTAGAAAAATAAATTTTTCTAGAAAATATTTTCTCGAGTATTTAGAGAAATACTCGCGGAGCCCACACTCCGAGGGTTTCTCCGGAGATATTGCGGGGAAGCTCTGCCGGTCTCACGAAAGGGTAAGGAATTGGAAAAATACCGTTAGATAGCCATATTTGCAGTACGATAATATTTTACAGTTGTATTAATTTAAGCATGATAAATTATATGCTCTTAAGAGTTAATTGCATGTTAGATATTTATCTGCTTAAGTGATTTAAAATCTATTATCAATTGCATGTATATACTTGAGTAGATCCGACTTGATAGGGTCAAAATACACTCGTCCCACGTTTGGACACGTGGCAATCCGACATAGTAACACATGTTCTCTTGTGATTACGGCAGTCATACACGAGCGCCAAAACCCCCCGAATGCCAAAGTTTCTCAAGAACACGTGCCATCTCTGCCACGTACCTGCGTGATTAACATTGCCTCTCTCTAACGAGTGCACTCCGCAACACCAGGCTGAGCTCCAATTTATCAAGAAAGCTCTCTTCGAGCGCTACACTTCCTCAGGGGAATTCTTCACTCCCCCTCGTGGCATAAGCCTTGGCCGTCATCCCTTAGCGGATTCTCTGGCCTCCAAGGCCCTCGGTTGACACGAGCGTGCTCTTAAGCCCTCGTTACCAATCCCCTAAAACGGCTCTCTGACACCCCGTACATGCCCGCACACCTACCACTGTTGCCAACACTAACTTTCACCGGCTTTTGCAGAAGATTCCTCCTAGGTTTCTCTCATAGCGCCACTTGTTAGGGCAACACTTGGTCAGGACCACACGGTGCAAATGACCAAAGGGTCCCTAACCCTCAACTATGAATAGACAAGCTCCTCTTCTCCACTGTAAGCAATCTCCATTACTGCAACTTCATATTTCACATATTCTCTCTTTCAGATCATCATCTGACTTGAGCGTCGAAGAGCCAAACTGGGAATCACCCCCAGTTCCCCCATCTTGGCCGTCTGACCTTTGTTTCTTTGGTGTTTCTCCTAGCAGGTTGAACCTACCATCTTTTCCGGCGATCATCATCAGTTTCCCCACCTTTAAACAAATTCTAAAGTGATTGGACTATGTACCCTATATTCAGACCCATCACGGCTAGTCTTCCGCTATTGTATTAAAATGTTTTAGAAATATTTTAATACTTGTATTATAAACAAAATTTTAAAATGTGGTCCCGGACCGCTACTGTTCTGGGCCCACCACCTAGTACGTCCATTATAAACGGTCCACAGATTCAGGCCCGATTCTCTTGGGCGACTCCCCCTCTTCCCGCAATCTTGTCCACGGGATTATTCACCGTCTGCAATTTTTTGGGGACCATCGGAAATTATTCGAGCAGAGCGCTGCTCAGGTGGCAGAGGATGCTTGTTACGCTCTTCTGGCGGTAAGTATTTGGATGTTTTGATAATTCTTAGTCTTTCCAGAATTACCCAAGACTTATTGAGATTCAATTCCTTGTGCAGGAGGTGATCCCAAGGTTAAAGAACCTCCAACGACGCTCTGAGACCTTACGAGCGTAAGGCCAAGTACAAGAAATTGATGCGCATTGCAGACCCTGGCCGACTGCAGGAGGACTTGGACATGACTACGGCCCAATATAACTCCCTCCGAATTGATCATCACAAAATCAAGAAGGCGCTAGAAGAGCAAGAGGCCGCTTGGGAAAGGTTGAACGAGTGTCACAAGAAACTGAAGGCTGAGCGGAACGCTTTGAGGGATGATAAGAAGAAGTTGTCCAAGGCCGTGAGAGAGCGTACTCAGCAGCTGGACAATACAAAGAAGGAACTTGAAGATCTCCATGTTAGGAATAGTGCCCTAGAAAGCCGATTGTATATCCGCTTTGTGCTTTTCCTTATTGTAATCACAGACAATCTTTGAATGAAATAACGAATTGAGGCAACACTTCTTTATATGCTCTTGTTTGGTATGCGTTTACTTTAGCTGTGCATGTATGAGAACTCCCCTAATCCTAATGACTTTAGGACTCTACCATTTAGGTGAAATGGTTCATGAAACGAGCCCTATATCACATAAGTCATGATTAGTAAAATACTCCAAGTCAATGAGTCCTACAGACAGTGGGAGTGTCAACCTGACTCCTCTAAGGCTTGCTTGTGGGATCACGCCCTTAAGAAGGACCACCTTGTTTCATGGAGGTGCAAAGTGTATAGTTGATACGTGCGTGATACATGAGGGTGCTTACTTTAATAAGTAAGTTCATTGAGGTGCCCCGTGTGAGAACATTCCTAAATGGGAAAAGAAGTTTCTGTTTCAGGAAATGGAAACTTCCAGATTAGGAAATATCTCACGAGTCATTGATGTGATTAATTGATCCTTAGACTTGAGGTTCCTTGTCACTTTATAAGTTAACTCTGTAGTCTTAGGTATAAGCTTTAAAGGGTGTCGCCTTAGACAACTGATTCAAGGCTTATGCTGGGGCTGCACAAGTGACTCATGAAAGTGAATGAGAATCAAGAAAGGACCTACACTTGCATTTGCAAGGTGATCTCTTATTGTGTAAGTCATTCATATGCCATATGGAGACCTTGGCCAAGGCAGTAGATCAAGACATCAAGAAAAGGGTTTCTTGGATTGAGATCAAATGGATATGAAATGCACTTAGCTTTAAGACCGGATTATTAGGGTTCTGATTATTCCCTTGCCCTAGATCTTGGTTGAGAGATAGTAAGTAGGAGGATTGTATCTCACATGAATCAATGACTTAAAGGTTCTGTCGAATCCGAACATTCCAATTCAGCTAGGGGTTAAACACCTGTTGCTAGACTATGGTCGTTTAATCTGTGGACTGATTAATTAATTAGTGAATTAATTAATTGGGGTCACTGCTAATTGAATTGAGAACCTAGAGGGTCACACACAACAACTTGGTTACATGAGTTGAGGCTTGAAAATGATTAAACGAGTTAATCGGGCCAAGAGGGTTCCACACGTGTGAAGTCACACGTGTGGCTCACGTGAGTGACACGTGTCACACACATGTGTATATATATATATATTATATATTAAATAATTAATTAGTTAATTATTTAATAGACTTTGGTTTAATTTTGAATTAAAAAGAAAGTCTAATTTTGGAGAAAATAATCTAGTTAATTAATTACGAATTAATTAATTAGATAAAAATAAGTTATTTATTTTATAATAAATAAAGTATAAAATTATCCAAAAATAGTTTGGATATTTTTAGCTCTCTTAAAAGTTGACTTGAATTAGAATTCAAAGTCAAAGTTGGAAAATACTTGATGATCAAGTAATAGGAGAGAGGGACCAAAATCCTAGCCCATAAAGGACTAGGAATTTCGGCACCCCCCTCCCTATAAATAGGGGAGCTCGAGCTCCTTATGGAGCTAATTGACAATTCTTTTGGTTCATGTGTTGAACACCTTCCTTTCTCCAAGATTAAATTAAACCCTAGGTTAAGCCTAAACACTAACTAGAGAACTAGCATCCTTACTAGTTAGATTGTGATCAAGTTGGTGGACTTTCTCTAGAGACTTCAAGTTAGAAGTTTGAAGATTCGAGCTTTACCAAGGAGAGGGGATCAAGCCGCGAGAAGAGCGTTCTTGGGTGGCTTGAAACGCTTCAAGAAAGAATAAAAGAAAAGTAAGTTTTCTATCTTTACGAATTTGGTTACACGATTGCGAGTCCTAGATCCTTTTGTTGGGAAAATTTTTTAAATTCCGCTGCTTTCTGATTCGTGTTTTCCAACAAGTGGTATCAGAGCCACCTCGTTAATCGTGTTTCTGATTCGTCTCAATTATTCTGAATTTGGTAGAAATTCTTAGGCTTAGATGCGAATTAGGTATTCATGAGTTCTTTTAGAAAGCCTGAATTACGAAACTGTAATTTTTCTTGAATTTCTGAAACTGTTTTCTTAAATTGTGTTTTTGAAAACCGTTTTGATTGAAATATGTTTAAATCGAATTTTTTAATTTTGGATTGAATTGGTTTTGAGAAACCTGAACACGAAACGGAACACGAAAAGGACGAGCCTAGGCGTGCTAGCACGTCGCACGCCCAGGCCCGCCGCTGCCGTCCAGCTCCTCCCGTAACCGCGCGGGAGCCGTCCCGCCCGCCCAGCCCGTCCCGCAACCGCGCGGGACGCCTACCCAGCCCGCCTAGTCGCGGCGTGCGCATGATGCGCGGCCGGCGCGCGCACGCGAGCGGCAACTGCCGTGCGCGTCTGCGCGCGCTGCTGCGCTAAAGTGCCTCGCGCGGCTAGGCCCCTTTTCGGGCCCGTTTTCGTGTTTTGTGTTTTTCGTGTTTTCGGTCCTTAAAATCCCGATTTAATTTTATTTTAATTTTATCTTTTAAAATCAGTTTTGCTAAAATAAAATTATTTTAAAATTTTGATTAAATTGGGATTTTTAAGAAATTAAAGCGATTTGGATTTTGGGAAAATTATGAATTTTATTTTCTGAAAATAATGAAAGAATAAAATTATTAATTTTGGAAATTAATTGAAATTTTATTGGTTTATTGTTTTTCGGGTTTTATTGAAAAGGCTCTTGAACAAGAATTGCATCTAAGTCGTGTTTTAAGTCATTAGGACTTGAAACGAGAATTTTAATTTATTGGTTAAATTTAAATTCTTGCAAAAGCATGTTAGGTGATCATGGGTTTAGATCTATGTATGGTTTTAATTTATGCACATGGATGGTTTAAATTGGGGTTGGAGCCCTATAGTTGCGTTTTTCAATTGAGGTTGGAGCCTCACTTATGTGCGTACTGTTATGTGATTTATTATGTGGCTTTCCATATTACTGTTTTTGAGGCCGGGGTATGCCCCGTGTAATTGTCTAAGGCCAATATGAAGATTGAGCCTTATTACTTTATGTCTTTTTCCTTTTATTGTAATTTGAGAGTAGAGATAGGTGGTGAGGTTTTATTTTCATTTTGGAGACAATGCACCCATGGAGTAAGATGGACCACATTCAAGTAACAAGGAGGCCATAAGTGAAGACCCCTCAAAATGTTAGGGAGGGGAATCTCAATTGTTAAATGTAATAGAGATAGGGCTCGTATTTTGTTACCGTTTTCCCTTATGTGATTTAAACTGTTTATGTGGCATGTATGTTAGAACTTGTGATTGTGGAGTGGCTCCCACATATCACGCATAAGATAGGTAGAACCCATGATCATTACATGTTAGTATCATGCTAGGACATATTATCTGTTTATGTGCTTGTTTGATATGCATTTAAGTGTACTTGCATTAATCAAGACTAATAAAATTGGATAACATATATGTTGGTGAGGTCGAACCGGACAACTCTCCGGTTGATTCGAAAATTCCCATTAAAAATTAAGCTAATTTTGAACAAATAGGTGTTTAATTCGAGATGCAAATTTTGAATTAAATTCCTAGCATTCCATCAATAGGTTTTAAGTTTAGTAAGTAAAGCTAGTTATTGTCCGCGAGTCGTGGGATAGCTAGTGGAGCTTATTAGTTCTTAGTTACCTAATTAATCATTTTAAATGGTCAATATTTCGTGGTCAATTTTAGCAAGGGCGATGTCCGCGAGTCGTGGGTCGTTCGAACTAAGTTTTGGTCATGATCTTATGATTGATGGGTCTAGCTTAACGCCTAAGTAAATATGGATGTCGCACGAGTCGTGGGTCCATATTGAAAGATAGGTGATGCAAAAACAATTACTGAGAGTTCTAAAGGTGTTAGAATTGGTAAGTTGTACCTACCTAGGGTTCTTACTTAGAATGTCCGCGAGTCGTGGGTTCGAGGTAAGATGCCTAGGATCTTAGTACCCATTGGGAAACGTGTTCCTCTTAGATCTTTGGGAATTCTAGATCTTTGAAAAACAGTGGGAGCTACAATAGATTAAAGACCTTATCTTTTGTATATCGTTATAATTCAGCATGCTCACTAGTTCTCTGTTTTACCATTTAGGTCGTAGATTCTGTGATTCTCTACGTGTTTTGAAATGGCAACCAAAAACCCTCTTGTATCGATCCTCGAGTCAAACAAGTTGACTGGTCCCAACTATTCTGATTGGCTGAGGAATCTAAAAATCATTTTAGATTCTGAGAAGAGAACTTATGTTCTCTTCGAATGGGAGCCTAGTCCCAAAGGGGAGGCTCCCACTCGGGCCGAGCGGGACGCGATTCAGAAGTGGAAGGATGATAATCTCCAAGCCCGTTGCCTTATGTTGGCTAACATGTCTCTTGACTTGCAAAGGCAACATGAGGCCATGGAATTTGCTTGGGAGATTTACGACCACTTAGAGCAACTTTACCGCCCTCATGAACGTGTTACAAGGTATAACACTTCAAAGGAATTGTTCCACTTGAGAATGAGGGAAGGTTCAACTGTCCATGAATATGGACTCAAGTTTCTTGCCCTTACTGAGAAACTTGCTTCCATGGACATGCCACTGAAAGATGAGCTTTCAGTGGATTTGTTGCTAGCTTCGCTCCCACCATCATTCAACCCATTTGTCCTTAACTTCAACATGAATCACGCTGGTGCTACTGTAGCTGAGCTGATTAGTCAGCTTGTGACTACTGAAAGCACGATCAAGAAGGACAATAAGGTTTTGATGGTGAATGCTCCATCTTCCTCTTCTGGGCCTTCTAAAGGTAAGGGCAAGAAAGCCCAAAAGAAGAAGAAGAAACCCCTTAGGCCCACTGGTGGCATTTCGAAGGGGAAGGCCCAAAAGAAGAAGCGTGATCAGAAAGAGGATGTTTGCTTCCATTGTGGCAAAGCGGGATATTGGAGGAGAAACTGCCCAGAGTACAAGGCTACTCTAAAGAAAGGTATCTTTCTCGTTGAAGTAAATCTTTCTATTAATTCTAGTTCTTGGGTACTTGATACCGGTTGTGGAACTCATATCTGTAATGATGTACAGATGCTAAGTGAAGTCCAACAACTCAAAGAAGGAGAATGTGTCTTGAAGATCGGCGATGGCTCAAACGTTGAAGCTCGAGCTTTAGGCACAATTAGATTAGATTTAGGTAGTTTTGAGTTAGTATTAAATAAAGTCCTTTATGTACCGAGCATTATTCGTAATATAATTTCAGTTCCAATATTAGATTGTGAAGGTTATGAAACTTATATTAAGAATGGTAAATATTTTATCAAACGGAACAACTCTTCCGTTCATATCGGTACTCTAAGTAATGGACTTCACCTAACTCAAAATATCAATATTATGAATATACAACGAGAAACAAAGCGTAAGAGAGATGTCAAAGTTTCAGCTCCCTTATGGCACACTAGATTAGGACACATTTCCAAGAACAAAATTAGCAAGATAAACACTTTAGGATCATTCTCTGAAAATGATCTCAAAGAGTTGACTTCTTGCGAATCCTGTCTCAAAGGAAAGATGTCCAAAGTTCCTTTTAAAGGAACTGTGGAACGTGCCACTAAGGTTTTGGATTTGATCCATACTGATCTTTGTGGACCGCTTAGTGTAAGCACTAGAAGCAATCATCAGTATTTCATAACCTTTACTGATGACTTTAGTCGGTATGGTTATGTATACTTAATGAAGTATAAATCTGAAGCTTTTGTGAAATTCTTAGAATTTCAAAAGGAGGTTGAGAACCAAACTGGTCACAAGATCAAAGCACTTCGATCTGATCGAGGAGGCGAGTATCTTAGTGAAGAATTCCTTAATCATCTCGAAGATAATGGAATTATCTCTCAGTGGACTCCTCCGGGAACTCCTCAGCTTAATGGAGTTTCTGAGAGAAGGAATCGAACCCTACTTGATATGGTTCATTCCATGATGAGTTTCACTGACTTACCACTTTCTTTCTGGGGTTATGCCCTAGAAAGTGCAGCAAAGATTTTGAATCTAGTTCCCTCTAAGTCAGTCCCTAAAACGCCCTATGAAATGTGGCATGGTAAAATCCCTAGTTATTCTTACTTAAGAATTTGGGGTTGTCCTGCTTACGTGAAGAGGACAGTGGGAGATAAGTTAGAATCTCGTTCTAACTTATGCTACTTTGTAGGTTATCCTAAGGAATCCATAGGATACTACTTCTATGATTAATCTGAGCAAAAGGTGTTTGTTTCCAGAAATGCTACTTTTCTGGAGGAACCGTTCCTTAAAGAAAAGCAAGGCAAGATCATAGAATTAGAAGAAGTACAAAGTGACCCCATACCACCCACTGAAGAAACGTCCCGCTCTGATCAACCACAACCAATCACGAATTTCGATACACATGAAAATCCTCCTCTAAGGCGTTCTGAATGCAATCCTGGACAGCCGGAGAGATGGTATGGATTCTTCCATGAAATCTCTCAAAAGGATAATGATCCTTCAACATATGAGGAGGCACTTTCAGATTCTGACTCTGAACAGTGGATAGAATCCATGAAATCTGAAATGGACTCCATGAACTCCAACCAAGTTTGGACCTTGGTAGATTTGCCTGATTGGGTCAAACCCATAGGTTGCAAATGGATCTTTAAGAGAAAGCTTGGAGTTGATGGAAGCATTGCAGCCTACAAAGCAAGACTGGTTGCAAAAGGATTCACTCAGAGACCCGGCGTGGACTTTGATGAAACCTTTTCACCAGTTGCAATGCAAAAGTCTATTCGGATCATGCTTGCCATTGCTGCATATTATGACTATGAGATATGGCAAATGGATGTGAAAACTGCCTTTCTCAATGGTGACATTGACAAAGACATTTATATGGAGCAACTCATAGGTTTCACATTCAGTGGGAGTGAGCAAAAGGTTTGCAAACTCCAAAGATCAATCTATGGATTGAAACAGGCTTCTAGGAATTGGAACATTCGATTTGATGAATCAGTCAAAGCGTTTGGCTTCATCCAGATTACGAATGAATCATGTGTGTATAGAAAGGAATTGGAGACCTCAGTGCAATTCTTAGTACTTTATGTTGATGACATCCTTCTTATTGGGAATTCGAAGGATGACATGAAAGTGACTAAGTTATGGTTATCGAACCAATTCGAGATGAAAGATCTTGGTGATGCGTCCTATATCCTTGGAATCAAAATCTATAGAGATAGATCTAGAAGGTTAATAGGACTATCACAGTCGATGTACATTGACAAAGTATTGAAGAGATTCAATATGGAGTCAGCAAAGGTTAAGAACCTTCCTATGAGTGTAGGAACATGTCTTTCAAAGAAGATGTGTCCTAAGACTAACCTTGAGAAGGAGAGAATGACTCATACACCTTATGCATCAGCAATAGGTAGCATAATGTATGCAATGTTATGTACTCGACCGGATGTGGCTTATGCACTTAGTGTAACGAGTCGTTTCCAATCTGACCCTGGAGATGGTCACTGGGCTGCCGTGAAGAATATTCTTAAGTACTTGAAAAGTTCTAAAGATTTATTCTTAGTTTACGGAGGTCAGTAAGATCTTACTGTCGAAGGATACTGTGATGCAAGCTTTGCATCTGACTTAGATGATTTTAAGTCAATGTCAGGATACATTTTCTGCCTAAACGGCGGAGCAGTGAGTTGGAAGAGTTCCAAGCAAACTACCACTGCAGATTCGACCACTGAGGCCGAATACTTAGCTGCAAATGATGCAGCTAAGGAAGGTGTTTGGATTAGAAACTTCATTCAAGAGTTGAATGTTGTTCCTAGCATGAAAGACCCCATTACTGTGTTTTGTGACAACACTGGGGCAGTTGCACAAGCAAGAGAACCAAGATCTCACCAACGGACCAAGCACATTATGAGGAAGTATCACCTAATCCGTGATATTATCAAAAGAGGAGATGTGCTAATTGAGAGGGTCACATCAGTAGAGAACGTGGCAGATCCACTTACTAAACCCCTTAGTCGAGAAGCTTTCCAAGGTCATCTTCATAAGATGGGACTTAGAGTAGCTTTAGAATGGCTTTGACGGGCAAGTGGGAGATTGTTAGGAATAGTGCCCTAGAAAGCCGATTGTATATCCGCTTTGTGCTTTTCCTTATTGTAATCACAGACAATCTTTGAATGAAATAACGAATTGAGGCAACACTTCTTTATATGCTCTTGTTTGGTATGCGTTTACTTTAGCTGTGCATGTATGAGAACTCCCCTAATCCTGATGACTTTAGGACTCTACCATTTAGGTGAAATGGTTCATGAAACGAGCCCTATATCACATAAGTCATGATTAGTAAAATACTCCAAGCCGATGAGTCCTACAGACAGTGGGAGTGTCAACCTGACTCCTCTAAGGCTTGCTTGTGGGATCACGCCCTTAAGAAGGACCACCTTGTTTCATGGAGGTGCAAAGTGTATAGTTGATACGTGCGTGATACATGAGGGTGCTTACTTTAATAAGTAAGTTCACTGAGGTGCCCCGTGTGAGAACATTCCTAAATGGGAAAGGAAGTTTCTATTTCAGGAAATGGAAACTTCCAGATTAGGAAATATCTCACGAGTCATTGATGTGATTAATTGATCCTTAGACTTGAGGTTCCTTGTCACTTTATGAGTTAACTCTGTAGTCTTAGGTATAAGCTTTAAAGGGTGTCGCCTTAGACAACTGATTCAAGGCTTATGCTGGGGCTGCACAAGTCACTCATGAAAGTGAATGAGAATCAAGAAAGTACCTACACTTGCATTTGCAAGGTGATCTCTTATTGTGTAAGTCATTCATATGCCATATGGAGACCTTGGCCAAGGCAGTAGATCAAGACATCAAGAAAAGGGTTTCTTGGATTGAGATCAAATGGATATGAAATACACTTAGCTTTAAGACCGGATTATTAGGGTTCTGATTATTCCCTTGCCCTAGATCTTGGTTGAGAGATAGTAAGTAGGAGGATTGTATCTCACATGAATCAATGACTTAAAGGTTCTGTCGAATCCGAACATTCCAATTCAGCTAGGGGTTAAACACCTGTTGCTAGACTATGGTCGTTTAATCTGTGGACTGATTAATTAATTAGTGAATTAATTAATTGGGGTCACTGCTAATTGAATTGAGAACCTAGAGGGTCACACACAACAACTTGGTTACATGAGTTGAGGCTTGAAAATGATTAAACGAGTTAATCGGGCCAAGAGGGTTCCACACGTGTGAAGTCACACGTGTGGCTCACTTGAGTGACACGTGTCACTGTGACACATGTCACACACATGTGTATATATATATATATTATATATTAAATAATTAATTAGTTAATTATTTAATAGACTTTGGTTTAATTTTGAATTAAAAAAAAAGTCTAATTTTGGAGAAAATAATCTAGTTAATTAATTACGAATTAATTAATTAGATAAAAATAAGTTATTTATTTTATAATAAATAAAGTATAAAATTATCCAAAAATAGTTTGGATATTTTTAGCTCTCTTAAAAGTTGACTTGAATTAGAATTCAAAGTCAAAGTTGGAAAATACTTGATGATCAAGTAATAGGAGAGAGGGACCAAAATCCTAGCCCATAAAGGACTAGGAATTTCGGCACCCCCCTCCCTATAAATAGGGGAGCTCGAGCTCCTTATGGAGCTAATTGACAATTCTTTTGGTTCATGTGTTGAACACCTTCCTTTCTCCAAGATTAAATTAAACCCTAGGTTAAGCCTAAACACTAACTAGAGAACTAGCATCCTTACTAGTTAGATTGTGATCAAGTTGGTGGACTTTCTCTAGAGACTTCAAGTTAGAAGTTTGAAGATTCGAGCTTTACCAAGGAGAGGGGATCAAGCCGCGAGAAGAGCGTTCTTGGGTGGCTTGAAACGCTTCAAGAAAGAATAAAAGAAAAGTAAGTTTTCTATCTTTACGAATTTGGTTACACGATTGCGAGTCCTAGATCCTTTTGTTGGGAAAATTTTTTAAATTCCGCTGCTTTCTGATTCGTGTTTTCCAACACTCCAAAGACAAGTTCCTGACATTCAAGCTACGGCCGCTCGAGAGGCGGCCCTTAAGTTTGCCCGCTCGAAAGCCTTCCATTTTGCGGCTAACCTCCACTGCTTTAACAACGCCGAGCCCTTTTTCAAGAAGGCCACCGGGCAGATGATTACGTTGGGAATGGCGCCTCCCTCCGCTCGTTCGGACAATCGGCTGCGCATGGACTTGGATGAGAACCTAGAGCCGCTCGTCCAGACAGGGGACCCATCAGATGACTTAACGGAGCCAGAGTATAATGATCTGGTTGTCACGCTTCAAGACGAATTCATGGCTTCTCATCCGGTCGAGCCTGAGCCCGTGAACATTGATGAGGGTGCCAACACCGCTGCTCCTACAATCGAGGGTCAGCCTAGTGCGCCTATCGCCGATGGTCAAGGCAACATACCTACTTCTGAGGATCAGACCGTCGTTTAAACTGCCTCTTCAGGGCCTGTTTATCATCGAGTTCTTGCGCCTATTCCTCTGTCCGTTGTGGCCCCTGCTTCTCATGCTCCAATCCCGAACGCTGAGGTGGTGAATCTGGAGGAGGATTCAAATCCTAACGCTCAGGAATCTGTGCCCTCAGCTGTCGTTTCCGGGAATCAGCCCTCAAAAGGCCATCCCTTACTCTGCCTTCAACCAATTCTGAACTTCTATGATGATTTCCTTAATTTGCAATGTACTTTTTCTTTCGTAGTATTGTAATTTTCCTCCTTTAAGATAATGGAATTTGGTTTTTTCTCTTTGCGTTGTTGTGCTTTGGATAATTTCTTCTTTCGATTGTTAGGATGATTGGGGAAAGCGTATAAGTATTCGGGTACGAGGGTATCCGCTCAAGGGATATCCTGGCCATAATCAGCATAAAACTTGGCCCAAAAAGTAACAACTTAGTTGAAAATTATCCCAAGTGTATGATACTTTCTGAGCGTAGTAGTAGTAGTAGTAGTAGTAGTAGTAGTAGTAGTACAAATTGAACTTAGAAATTAACAAAGGAATTTGCTAAGTGTTTATTTACTACGAACGTACGTTAGAAGAGGGATCCGTTCAGGGATCGCGAGTGCAAACTAGAGCGATGGGTCTAGTTGTCCTAAATAATAATAATAATAATAGCGTCCTAATTGGATCTGCTCGATTTAAGAGGGATTCGTACAAATAAGATACCAAGCCTTTCAACGTGGAGTGCTCTCGACACGGAGTTGGCATAGATATAAGGCAAAGTAGATTATCACAAGATAATAATTAAATAAAACTGTACGAAAAATACATACTGATGTACATGGTTTGTATTTCTATCAAAAGAAAATACACAGTGTCCCGAGCGGGCATTTTACAATGTTTGTAATTACACATAGAATCTTCTGAGGTTGCACGTATTCCATGGTCAAGGGAAACGCTCGCCTTGTAAAATCTCTAGCAGGTAGGTGTTGTTCGCTCGTACCTGAATGACTTTGAAGGGGCCTTCCCAGTTGGGGTCCAACTTTCCCACATGTTTGGACACTTCAACTTTTTTGAGGACAAGATCTCCCATCTGAAATGTTCTTCCTTTAACACGCTTGTTGTATTGGTGGGCTACTGCCGCTTTATACCTGTGTATACGGGCCCAAGCGTTGTCTCTTTTCTCGTCCAACAAGTCCAATTCGAGCGCCCAGTTACTCTCGTTAGTTGTAGGCTCAAAGTAAGCAACGCGTGCGGATTCATGAGCGACTTCAGCAGGTATCATAGCTTCAGAGCCGTAAACGAGGGAGTAAGGGGTCTCTTCTGTCGCTGCTCATGGGGTAGTACGATACGCCCACAAGGCTCCTTGGAGCTCTTCAGCCCATTCACCCATTTTACTCTCAAGCATCGTTTACAGATGTTGGAGTATGATTCTGTTAGTGACTTCAGCTTGACCGTTGGCCTGCGGATGGTTCACGGAAGTAAAGCGTTGTTCAATGCCTAGCTCTAAACACCATTCTCGGGTGTCAACAACGATGAATTGAGAGCCATTGTCTGAAATTAGCACCCTCGGGATACCATATCTGCTGATAATATTCTTCCAAATAAAGTCCCGTACCACTTTGAACGTGATTTTTGCGACCACTTCAGCCTCGGCCCACTTAGTGAAGTAATCTACAACAAGGATTACAAACTTTTTCTGCCCGGCCGCCATTGGTAAGGGTCCCACTATATTAATGCCCCACTGATCAAAAGGCCAAGAAACGTCAATTGGGACCATTTGTGCAGCTGGCAGTTGAGGGATGTTAGAGTGGAATTGGCGCTTAGGGCATTTCTTGGAAAAGGCAATGGCATCTTGGAGAACCGAGGGCCAATAGAATCCACTCCTTAGTATCTTCTTGGACAAAATACGCCCCCTAGAATGATTCCCACAACTTCCGCTATGCACATGTTTGAGCACCTCCCTGGCCTGCGAGGGTCTCAGGCATCTTAATGGTGGGCCTTGAAAAGACCGTTTAAAGAGCCTACCCTAGTTGTCAAGTGAGAAACGAGGGGCCTTACTCCTGACTCTTCGTGTCTCCACCTTATCAGTCGAACAAACTCCATCCCTTAGGAATCTGATGATGTCATCAAGCCAGCAAGGCTCGGATGGATCAATCATACTTACCTCTCCCGTGGGTTTCTTTTCGCTTATCAATGGTTCTTCCGTCCTGAGTAACGTAACAGAACATTCGCATGAGCCTTCTAGAGCGGATACGAATTTTGAGAGGGAATCAGCGCGCTCGTTTTCCACTCGTGGAACCTGCAGTAAATGAAACTCCTTGAATTTAGAAATGACTTCCTTAGCCTCTGCCAAATATCGCACCATGGTGGTTTCTCAAGCCTCATAAGCACCATCAATCTGGCTCGCAATCAGTTGAGAATCAACATAGGCGGTGATCCGAGAGGCCCCATTCTGAAGGGCAATTCTGAGCCCTTGGATGAGAGCCTCGTACTCGACCTCGTTATTAGTGAATTGGAAGGCTAGCTTGATTGCGTAATCGATTTCAACTCCATGGGGGTCTTTGAGGGTCACCCCCGCTCCTCCCCCCTGAGAGGTCGAGGAACCATCTGTGTGCAAGAGCCACAGACCTTCATCCAACGAGGGTGTGGGCTCTAGACCAAAACGTTCAACCGAGAGATCCGCCACTGCTTGAGCCTGTATAGCTGCTCTAGGCTCGAAGTTGATGTCAAATTGGCTGAGTTCTATTGACCATTTTATTAACCTTCCTGAGACGTCTGGTTTCGAGAGGACCTGTTTGAGCAGTTGATCTATAAACACGGTGATGGAATGAGCCTGAAAGTACGGCTTTAGCCGTCACGAGGCGTTCACGAGGAGAAAGCAAATTTCTCTATTTCCATGTATCTCTTCTCAGCTCCTTGCAAGGTTTTGCATAAGTAATATACTGGCAGGTGCTTACGCTCGTGTACTGCTACAAGGACTGCGCTCGTGGCCTCCAAGGAAACTGAGAGGTAAATGAACAAGTCCTCTCCTGGGACTGGCTTCGTCAGTAAGGGTGCGCATGAGAGATATTGTTTCATGTCCTGCAACGCCTTTACGCATTCCTCGCTACAGGCAAAATTACGAGCGTTGCTCAAAATCTTGAAGAAGGGCAAGTTTCTGTCAGCCGAGCGTGATATAAATATGTTTAAAGAGATGATTTAACCCACCAATACTTGGACTTCTCAAACATTACGAGGGGAAGAAATCTCCATAATGGCTTTGATCTTCTCCGGGTTAGCCTCAATACCCCTTTGGCTTATCACATAGCATAGAAATTTGCCTCCTCGGACGCCAAACGTACATTTGGAAGGGTTTAGCTTCATACCATAGTGACATAGGATGTCAAAGGCTCATTTGAGATCCTCCAGGTGTGAATGTTGGCGCTCGCTTTTGACGATCATGTCGTCTACATAGACCTCCATAGACTGTTGGAAAACGGGAATCAGATAGCAGCGGAAATTTAAAAATTTTCCTACAAAAGGATCGAAACTCGCAATCGTGAATCCGAATTCGTAGAGATTAGAAACTTACTTTTCAATAATCTTTCTTGAAGCGTTTCAAGCCACCCAAGAACACTCTTCTCCTGGCTTGATCCCCTCTCCTTGTTAAAGCTCGAATCTTCAAAACTTCTAACTTGAAGCTCTCTAGAGATAGTCCACCAACTTGACTACAATCTAACTAGTAAGGATGCTAGTTCTCTAGTTAGTGTTTAGGCTTAACCTAGGGTTTATTTTATCTTGGAGAAATGATGGTGTTCAACACATGAACCAAAAGAATTCTATCACTCTCTAAGGGGAGCATGAGCTCCCCTATATATAGGAAAGGGAGGGGGACACCGAACCCTAGTCCTTTTGGGCTAAGGATTTGGTCCCTCTTTCTAATTACTTGATTACCAAGTAATTCCAAACTTTGACTTTGAATTCTAATTCAAATCAACTTTTAAGAGAGCTAAAATATCCAAACTCCTTTTGGATAATATTATACTTTATTTATTAAATAAATAAATAACTTATTTTATCTAATTAATTAATTCATAATTAATCAACTAGATTAATTTTCTCCAAAATAAGACTTTCATTTTAATTCAAAATTAAACCAAAGTCTAATAAATAATTAACACATTAATTATTTAATATACAAACAATTATACACGTGTGGCACACGTGTCCCAAGGACACGTGTCCAGTCACGTGACCCACACGTGTGATTTCACACATGTGGAACCCTCTTGGCTCGATTAACTCATTTAATCATTTTCAAGCCTTAACTCATGTAACCAAGTTGTTGTGTATGATCCTCTAGGTTCTCAATTCAATTAGCAGTGACCCTAATTAATTAATTCACTAATTAATTAATCAGTCCACAGATTAAACGACCATAGTCTAGCAACAGGTGTTTAACCCTAGCTGAATTGGAATGTCTCGATTCGACAGAACCTTTAAGTCATTGATTCTTGTGAGATACAATCCTCCTACTTACTATCTCTCAACCAAGATCTAGGGTAAGGGAATAATCAGAACCCTAATAATCTGGCCTTAAAGCTAAGTGCATTTCATATCCATTTGATCTCAATCCAAGAAACCCTTTTCTTGATGTCTTGATCTACTGTCTTGGCCAAGGACTCCATATGGCATATGAATGACTTACACAATAAGAGATCACCTTGCAAATGCAAGTGTAGGTCCTTTCATAATTCTCATTCACTTTCATGATTCACTTGTGCAGCCCCAGCATAAGCCTTGAATCAGTTGTCTAAGGCGACACCTTTTAAAGCTTATACCTAAGACTACAGAGTTAACTCATAAAGTGACATGGAACCTCAAGTCTAAGGATCAATTAATCACATTAATGACTCGTGAGATATTTCCTAATCTGGAAGTTTTCATTTCTTGAAATAGAAACTTCATTTCCCATTTAGGAATCTTCTCACACGGGGCACCTACTTACTTATTGAAGTAAGCACCCTCATGTATCATGTACGTATCAACTATACACTTTGCACCTCCATGAAACAAGGTGGTCCTTCTTAAGGGCGTGATCCCACAAGCAAGCCTTAGAGGAGTCAGGTTGACACTCCCACTGTCTGTTGGACTCATCGGCTTGGAGTATTTTACTAATCATTATTTATGTGATATAGGGCTCGTTTCATGAACCATTTCACCTAAATGGTAGAGTCTTAAAGTCATCTGGATTAGGGGAGTTCTCATACATGTACAGCTAAAGTAAACGCATACCAAACAAGAGCATATAAAGAAGTGTTGCCTGAATTCGTTATTTTATTCAAAGATTGTCTGTGATTACAATAAGGAAAAGTACAAAGTAGATATACAATCGGCTTTCTAGGGTACTATTCCCAACATAGACTTCCCAATTTCGAGCTCGAACATCCTGTTCACAAGGATGACCAGGAAACAGTAAACTCATACATGGACCACAAAGGACGTTTTGGGGCGATCCTCGGGCGGCATAAAGATTTGGTAGTACCCTTGAAATGCATCCATCATGCTCATAAGCTCGCAACCGACCGTCGAATCTACCAGTTGATCAATTCTAGGTAGAGGGTAAGGGTCTTTGGGACACGCCGTGTTGAGATCCGTGAAGTCATTGTACATCCTCCCCTTGTTGGCGCTCTTGGGCACGAGGACTACATTGCACAACCATTCTGGATACAAGATCTCCTCTATGTACTTAGCCTCAAGGAGTTTGTTGACTTCCTTCTCAATAACTTATCGTCGGAAACCATGGACATCCCTCTTTTTCTGTTTGATTGGCTTGAAGGCTGGTTCCACGTTGAGCCTGTGAACAATAACGCTCGGATTTATTCCGGTTAGGTCTGAGGCTTTCCATGCGAACACATCAAGATTTTCTCTTAAGAAGTCGATCATCATTATTTGCGAGGGTCCGTCAAGACTGGAGCCTATCTGGGTGGTTTTATCTAGATTTTCGGGCACAAAAAACGGTCAGAAATTTTTCGATGGGCTCCATTCTAACTTCTGGTTGTGGGGTTTCGAACGCCCGCTTTTTCCCTGTGAGTCTATCATTGGCTTCCTTCGAGGGTTTGTTGCTATCACTCTCCAAGGAGGACCCCTCGATAGCTCCCAGAGGACCATCATCACTGTCTTTGGATCCGCTCGAAACTTTCTTCTTGTTTTTCTTTCGGTTCAGTTTGACCCTCTTGCGCTCGGGGCCATCCTCATCCAGCTTGGGAAAATCAACAGATTTTTTGGTGGATCCTGCTTGGATTGTTTGCTTGGGTTTGTGGCTTTGTCGAGACAAAATATAACATTCCCAAGCTTCCTTGACGTTGCAAAGTACCTCGCCAGTCCTTTCGGGGGTGGGAAATTTGACTTTCTGGTGGTATGTTGATATAGCTACTTTAAAGTCAACAAGGGTCGGACGTCCAATGATGATGTTGTACAGGAGATCCACCTCAACTACTGCATAAAGGACGCTTAAAGTTTTTTACTGCGGGGCGCGATCAAAAGAGGTGGCCAAGCGAATTTGTCCACGAGGGACGATCTCGGAACCCCCAAAGCCAACAAGGGCTGTTCTGAGGGGTTCGAGGAGAATGTTTGTTATATTCATTTTCTGAAACGTTGAGTAAGGAAGAACATTCACTGAGCTTCCACTATCAATTAAAACCCTTCTTACAACGTGATTATACACATCTAGGCTAACCACCATGGGGCAGTCAGAGGTTTTCTCAACCCCATGGGGTGTTACAATATGCTCGAGATCTTTCTCAGTGAATCCTAAAACTTCATTCTCCCTCGAGTGAGGGGCGTCTTCCACAGAGTATACCGGCTTGGATTGCAAGGATCTCTGATCGTAGCTACGTATATGACGGCGATGGGAGGTGTTGGAATCTCCTCCCGAGGGTCCTCTGGCGATCATGTGGATGACGATAAAAGGCTGGTTCTCAATTTCAGGGCCCTTTTGTTTGCCATGGCTGCTGGCCTCGGGGTGATTGTTGTGAGGGCTCTTTGAGCGCGAATGACTTCTTCCTCTTGCTCTGGTGCACTCGGCGTAGTGCTCGTCGTATCTCTCCAACACCCTCACAAATTCCTTGAGGTGCCCTCCAGCGATGAGTCTTTGGATCTCGCTCTCCAGTTGATGGCACTCATTGGTATCGTGCCCCTTTTGTTTTTGAAAGACACAAAACTTCCCCAAACGCTTCTGAGCCTCGGTTTCCCTCATTTTTGGTGGCCTCTTGAACATTTTTTTATCCGCCATGGAATAGACCTCAGCAATAGGTCTGTTGAGGGGGATGCGCTCATATTTGCGGGGAGGAGTGGAGTTCCTTCGAGCGGGGAGCAGGGCTGCGGCGGAGGTTTCTATTGGGCTCTCCCTTGTCCTCCAGGCCTTTGTCAGCCCCGAGGGCATTGGCAAGCTTTTGCGCCCTCGCAATGTACATGTCTTCAAGTGTGAAGAATGAGTCAGCTATTTTCCTTATCTCCATCAAGGAACGAGGCTTCTTCTTTGCCACTTCTTCCACAAATTCTTTGCTGACATAATTCTTCAGGTTGATGGCCCCGAATAGCACATGTCTCAGGAAGTCCATCGAGGGCTTTTCCACCAGCAGAATTTCCTTGTTGAACCTACCCAGAAAGGATCTGAGGGTCTCGTTGGGTCCTTATACCAGGCTGTAGAGAGCCATGGCCGCAGGTGCTCGTGCCTTCAGAGAGTTGAAATGGTTTAAAAAGGCATTAGTTAAATCATTGTACCCTCGAATGGAACGAGGGGGTAGCTTCTTGTACCATTCCTACGCCATTCCCACGAGGGAAGTGACAAAAACCTTGGTCCAGTAATGACTGGAATGCTCGTAAAGGTGCATTAGGTGTACAAAGTGATCTAGATGCTCGGCTGGATCAGTGGTTCCGTCGTAGCGGTTGACGGAGGTTGGGATCTTTCCCATTCTGGCCCGAGCCATTAATACCTCCTCCACGAGGGGAGATCCGCCTGTCAATGGCCTGTAATCTCCGCCCTCATAATCATGCTATTTATAGTCTTCTTCCCTCCGACGACGAGGGACTTGGTTTCGTGGGTTACGAGCGTCTCTGGCCCTAGACCTCTCGTCCCCAGCATGGGGGACTTGAGACCGCGCTCGAGAGAGCTGCTCCACCATTTGTTGCAGGTCTTCAAGTTGATTCTGGACTGCAACCATCCGAGGGTCGTTTCCCTCCCTCCTACTCACTCTTCTGGAAGCCTTGGACTGAACCTCCTCTTATGTATCCTCCCTCTCCCTCACTTAAGGGGTTTTCCCTTTCTCAGCAGGGTGTTGCTCCTGCTCGCCCCTCGGGGGGGCTTCTTTCCCTTGTGCTGGTGGTGGTAGTGGCGGTTGAGCCCTCAACACGTTCTGGGCAGCCATTAAAGGGTGTGTTTGCCATCCTCCCATCGAAGGGGTCATTTGAGCGCCCATTCCCGGGGGGGAATAGGCGGTGGTGAAGTGTTTTCAGGCGTTTTGAGCAGCCTGAACTTCGCATTAAGCGTATATAACTTGAAGTTGTTGTTATGTCATGGGGGGCATTTCTACCCCCAGAATCTCCTTAGGGATGGAGACTGGAAGCTGTATGGATCCCACTTGATAGGGTTGTACCATGGGTACCACTCCAGGCATCATGTTGGGTTGCATGCACACATAACCTGGGGGTGGCAGCGCCATGGAGTATGCGGGGGTTGGTGACGGCGGCAGCGGGTACGATCGCCGCAGGCGGAATAGCAGAGTCAGAGCCTCCAGCTCCGATTCCTCCAACTGGGAGAGACCCCACCATAGTTCCTTGCCTCAATTTCCTACAGCAGTAGGGGGAGCATCGCCGTCCACGGATGTATTGTTCGCGCGAAAAGCGGTGACTACAGCGACATTTGCACCCCCCTCTGGGTTCTCCTCATTCACTGGAGGAAGAGTTCCTCTGTTGTCCAAAGCTCCAGATCTCGTTGCAGCAACCATGATAAAAGTTGTTGGTGTTACTTTTCAACTAGCTGAAGAGGAAGAATTAGATGAAGATGAAGAAGTTGATGATGGTTTCCCACAGACGGCGCCAAAAATGATGGTGCTAGGAAATGGAATCCGATTAAACAGCCACCAATTTAGAATTTGTTTGAGGGGAAGACCATCACAGGCATAAGAGCCTCAGGAACTGGGTTTCCAAAAATACGTGGGTTCTTCCAGCTAGGATAACACCAAGGCAAAGCAGTAAGGATGCAAGAAAGATGAAAATGTTTATGCCTAGGGAGGAAACTGTTTATCTCCTACAATGTCTATGTAGGAGATGACTTAGGGAATGTGTATAGGATTTTCCCATATTTATAGGTTGAGGGAGAGGGTAGCTTGGTAATTGTGGTCAAGTGGTCCGAAAACCCTGTGTTGCCCTAAACACGTGGCGTTGTGTGATAGTCTGAAAGTGACTTTTCTGAAAAATACCTACGGGTAGGTGGCAATGGCGTGTCAGAGGAATGTGTACGCACTACCAGAGGTGGTTACGGAGCTGTCAACGAGCGTCAGGGCACTCAGTTTAGTTTGCTCCTCACGCGATTGGGTGTGCCCTCGATGGGAACCCTTTATTGAGGAGGGGATTGGCCTCTGGAAATCATGGATACTTTGTTGTAATGACGGCATGGGGGTCACAAGTGGTCCGAGCATAAATATACCCTGGAAGGATTACCCGAGCGCTAGAGCGCCCGAGGGGAGGATTCCCCTGGCTACTTTATTCGAGCACTGGGACGCTCGAGGCATATAGGGCACCCGACCGTGGGAGGTCCTTAAAGGAGGACTCCGCTGTGCGAAGAGGAGGGTCCTTATGAGAGTAATGATCATCTCTGTGAGGCCTCAATGCGAGCGCTGAGAGGGATTAGTGGGGAATCCCACGCTCGATATATAGGCCCTGGCGAGCAGGCCTCATGGCGCAAGGCAGTGAGTTGTATGGGTTGGGCTTACCTCACGAGCCCATATTCATGAGCGCCTAAGCTCAAGAGATCTTGGGTTATCTGAATAAGCCGTCTGGATTGTGACACGTGTACGGATCTGATTCGAGCGTGATTTGGGCCCATCAAATACTTTAATATTTGTATTGCTTATTGTTACTGATTTTTTCTTAGTTATCTATCATAAAATTGAGTACATTCCAATAATAAAATTTGCATCAGATTATTTTTTTGTACAACTTTATATCAAATATTTTAACCAAATTTTTTTCTTTATGAAATTACCACCATAATTTTAAAAAGGGAAAGAAGAAGGGTATTTTATAATACGAAATCATCAAATTTATTTATTATGATCAACTTTTTAATAGAATCATTTTATGTATTCAAGTTTTGCTTGATATTTGATAATATAACATTTGGGTTGTTGCTTGAATATGGCAATGTAATTAGATTTTAGAATTCTTTGATAATTACAAATACATGTGAGATTCTAAAAGATTTTTTTTATCAAATTTTCATAGATTTTCTTCTGTAATCTTTGTTTCATTTAATTTTTATGATTTTTGTAATTCTTTTGGGTTTTTATTATTAAAGAACATTTTTTTTGAGATTTTAACTTCATCCAATTTAGAATTTCAATACTTATTATTGTAATGTTTATTTTTTATACTTATTTTATTTACTTTGTATCGTTATTATTTTCTTTAATTTTCATCTTATTTTCTTAATGATTTAGCGATTTTTTCTTTTTATTAACTAACCTGATTTCCCCAAATTGAGGAAATATATTATACCTTTATATAAATTTTATATTTTTAATATTTAATAGCAGTTTTCAATCACATTTATATATTTAACTTTTATTTTCTAAGAATGTTACCTAATATTGTTTATAACCTATTCAACTTCTTAAATCTTTTTTTATCTATATAATCAGATCTAATATTTTTTTTATATATTAAATTTTTCAGAATAATTGCATTGTTTATTAAATTTATAATTATTTATAGTTTTACCTATTCTAAATACGGATTTTTTTAAATATCATTTTAGTTTACGATATCTAGCACTATTATGCAATACTACAATTCACATAGTATAATTTATATATACAAACCGTGTATTGCACGGGGTATATGCTAGTTAATATCTTATGAGACTGCTAATTAAGTTATTTTATAGTATAAATTACTAATAATTCGACAGGAGCACATCTAATTACGATGAAACCCGATTTTCGTTGACTTAATTTCTTCAATAATAAACCAAAGATTATAATAATTAAACATAGGCCCGTATACATGTATTTTATAAATAAAGATTTAGTCATATTCTTTAGTTAACTAATTATTTTATTAATTTTGCTGGAAATTCTATATGTTTTTCGTATATTTATGTGAGCGTAAGGCTGTCACTATAGATGGTCAACCTTTTACTTATATTTTCCAAAGTTCAAAGGTATCATTTCCATAATTTTCAAAATGACTTAATTTGCATTGAGAAATCAAGAATTAAAATAATAATCACTTCAATGTATCTTAAAAGGGGGAAAGTGTTATAATATTTTTTTATTTGTTTAAAAGAATACTATATGTTATTTATTTATATGAATAAATAAATTGCAAGTGCAAGATGTGTAAGAAATAAATTTAATTAATAGACAAAAATCCGTAAAATTCGGATTAATGAATTAATAATTAGTTTGAAGATAACGAGGTGCAGTCCCTTAGTTGGGACCTTGGTCCTCAGCCCGGAAAGTTGAATTTTGGAGGGGTAGTAATTTATCTAATATCTAAAATTAAACTTATATTAAAAAGGGATATTTTGTTGTCAATATTTTATCTGTAGTTATTCGATGCCTGACTTGAATTTGGTTTGATTAAATTAATATAAACGAACATTTTATACTCGACATAATCAATCAAGCAAATAGAAGGTTTAGTACACCTATACAATTCGAATCCAAATAAATACGATTCTAAGAAAATATTTAATACAATTATCGTATGTAGAATCGTGTTGGTCGAGACGGGTTGGATTAGAAATTCCAAATAGGCCCACACATGACACCACTAGTAAAAAAAAGTGAAAAATAGTATAGCTAAGAGAGATGGAGTGTTGGTTAGTTATGGGCTAGGGCCTATTGAGCCCCCTAAATTACGGTATTTTGGGCCTATTTATACGTAGGGTTGTTTGTACTCGTTGTATAATCCTATCCTAATGGACCTACATAATCCACTTGGGATTAGAATATAATCACAATTAGACTATTAAAACCACAATTAATTATCACTCAAACTTAATATTCCTTAAAAGAAAATTAATATAATTTTTTTAAAAAATTAAACCGGACAAGGAGACCATGAGGTGTTTAACGAGAGGCTCCCTCATTTATTTCGACAAGAGCCAAGAGATACATAACGCTGATCCACTCGTCAAGAAGAGCAAATATACAATAATATCCATGAAAATAATTAGGCTTGAACAACTTCAAGAAAAGTTAAGTGCATACTTGATGAGTATCCCTTTCGGTCAGTGATTTTGACCAAATTCTGAATTTAAAAATTGTAATTGGATCCAATAAGCTCAGGTGCTCAGGTGTTTGGAGGGTGTCACGATATATTTATATATTACTCTTTTTTTTCTTTCTTTTTTTTTGATATGTGTATATAGATGGATATATAATTTAAGTAGATAATATTTCATAATTTCTATTGGTTATTTTTAATGATTTTCATAAAATTGAAATAAGTGGGCCACCAATGGCAAAAACATAAAAAGGCCAAAAGACTAAAAAACATAAATCCTGGAAGCACGGAAAAACCTTGTTTTCCGATTGCATAAGTTTGTCTTTTCCACTTTTTAGTTTTTAGCAATCCCATGGCCCATGAACAACGTCAAAACGATCATACAATTCGGAAAATATATATATATATATACAAAAAGGAAAACTAGTTGTTGAGAAGGGAAGGAGCTAAGGGGTGGGTCAATAGGGATTGATGATTGATCCAAGTAGGGCTGTCAATGGGGCGGATTTTAATCCGAATTCGATCCGAATTTTATCATATCCGTCCGATGGATCATATTTCCGATTATAAATATTCGTTATCCGAAATAAATGGACCGGATATGGAATTAAGGAATCCGATCCGTTAAAGATCCGAATCCGATTTTTTTATAATATTTTATTAAATTAATTATTTTATTAATAAAGAATATTAAATAGAATAATTAAAATTAAAAATTTCACATATGTTCACTATAAATAATAATAAATTTTAAATTATTTATTCTAAAAAATATGTTTTTCTTTATTAAAAATCTTAACTTAACCTATTTTAAATGTATATACACAAAACCATTAAAGAATTCATCAAGTAATAATTATTTGTTAAATATTATCTATTTATATTTATATTTTTTTAATTTATTTCTTTATAAAAAAAAATTAAATTTTATTGTTAATCGGATCGGATCTTGTATCGGATCTGATCCGATCCGTTAACATACGGACTTAGTATTAATGAATCCGAATCCTATAGGATTCGGATTCGTATCCGGTTATCAGATTTTCTTATCGGATTCGGATCCGGAACTTCCTGATCCGGTCCGAATCCGACCCGTTGACAACCCTAGATCCAAGTGGACTAATGGGTTCGAATCCTATTTGGATTAAAAAAAAAAAGCTAAGGGGTGGGCATGGGGTGACGGTCCCCCCTAAAATTTTAAAATTTCTTAATTTTATATATATTTTTTGAAATATTTATTATTCTATTTCCCTAGTTTGAAATTTTACCCCTTCTATATTTTATACTAGCATATGTCCCGTGCTATGCACGGTTTTTATATAAACATTATAGTTTGTGATTTATAATATTATATATTAGTCGTAAATATTGTAAACTAAGATAATATTAAAAAATTATTTATTTTAGAATAGATAGTTAATTTAGGTAAAATATATGAAATAGAAAACCATCCAAATTATTTAAAAATATAGGTCATTATACTAAACTTGGTAATTATTATTATTGTTATTATTATTATATTTGAATTAAGCATATAAAAAAATAATAAGTAACAAAAAGAATAATGTGTAGATAATCAATTTATGTAAATTAAATTTAATGAAAACAAATAATAATTCAAGATTAAAAAAATTGCATTCATCATTACAATTAAATACATAAATTCAATAAACTAAAGTACCAAAATTTGGGAAATATTTATAATCAATAAAATAATTAATATATTAATTTATTCTAAACTTAACTAAACTTACTGAGGAGGGGAAAAAAAAAATCAAAAAAATGCATTTGTTTGGTTTACAATCATCAAAGATCCTTGGACCAAAAAATATTATTAAGAAATAATGAAAGTTATAAATAATTATAAATTTAATTAAAAATGCAATTATTTTAAAATTTTTAATAAAAAAAATACCCATCCAAATTAAAATCCAGATAAAAAAATTTAAATAGTTGAAAAAGTTATAAATATGTACTAGATAAACTTCTTAAAAAAGAAAAACTAAAATAACATATTTCTTCAATTTTGGGGAAAGCAAATTAGTTAATAGAAAAGAAAAATCGCTCAATCATTAAGAAAATTGAATAAATTTTTTTTAAAAAAATTAACATTCAAAATAAATAAAAATAACTATTAACAAAAAAAAATAAACATAATTATATTAAGTATGAAGCCATTAATTAAATGAAACTAAAATTTAAAAAAAATTGTTCATCAATAATAAACAAAAATATTATGGATAAATCAAAAAAAAAATTATACTCCGCATAAAAAAAATTAAAAACTATATATGATGCGTATGCTTTTATATAGATAGATAGATAGATAGATATATTAAACGAAATAAAAAAGGATGAACCAAATAGAAATATGTTAACCTTTTCTGTAGTTAAATTATAGAAAAAAATAAAAAAAGTTTAAATTATAGTAAATAGAAAAAAAAAATTATTAAAAAAATCTACAACAATTAAAGTAACTTAAAAAACAATTAAAAAATAAAAATATTTAGACTACAAAACAAATATATATATATATATATATATATATATATATATATATATATATATCGAAGAAATAGGTAATTGGAAAAAAATATATCATTGAATCCAAATATAAACTTATTACTATCATCTATTGTCAATATCATGTCAAAATTCAATGATAAACATGATATTAATGATAAAAATGGATCAGAAATTAATAAAAATAAAATAAAATTTTAATAAAAATGTCCTAAAACATATTAAAATTCAAATTGAAAAAAGTATGAAATAACATTTCTTAATTGCTTGAAGAAATTATTAAATCTAACTTTTAAATGTCTCCAATTATAAATATGAAATCAACTCAAAGAAGATCATAAATTATAAATGAATAAGAAAAGAACAAAAAGTTAAAAAACCGAAAATCCTTCGATAATTAATTTGATTAGTCTTGAGCATAGTGTTAAATATTATTTTATTGCACTAACAACCACAAAAAATATATTTTACGTTAAAAATATAATTTTTAAAATTTTTTTAAAAAAAATTATTAAAAAATACTTCAAATGCGTCAAATAAAAAAATAATTTAAATATTAATTTAAATACAATCATTAAATACAATAAATTTCTTTGAATAAACAAAAACAATTAGAAAAAGTATTAAAAACTATAACAATGAAAAATTAGAATAATTAGATGAATTCGTAAAACAATAAAAATAAAAGTTCAAATCTTCCATATAAATTTCATAAAAAACATAAATAAAAAAATCTCTAAAATGTTAAAATCGACAACAACAAAAAATATATAAAAATAATAATAAATCGAAACAAAGGTAAAAACTAACAAAACTTTGTGTATCAATACATAAATTTTGAATCTCTGTAATTTCTCGAGATAAAGTTTGCAATATAAAAAATAAGAAAATAATTGTTTGGACCGTGATAGAGGCAAAAAAAGATGAATGGAATCGGAGGTGTGGGAATGAAGAGAGAATGCACGAGAAAAAAAATAATAACGTGTGAAGATAATGGACGAGTGCTTAGAACTTTTATAATAAATATAAGAAACCCTAAAAGATAAACAAAGATACATATTAATTCATCAATTTAAAAGATTTCGTAAATCAGGGAGATAATTGATATGGTTTGAATTGTTTTGAAAAATTAAAGATTCCGATTATTACTAAATGACCTACCATAAAAATAATTTTATCATTTAAAATAATTCAAAATTTTAGAAAATTAGAATTTGGTCAAAATTAATATAATTGGGTTAAAAGACACTCTTCCTATATATTATAGTATAGATTTTAATTTCCATCCTCTTTGTATCTGGCAAGGTTTTTTTTGTTGAGGGGAGAATCGTAAAGTTATTATGAATTAAACACCACATCTTTAAAGTTTGGATACGAGATATTCTATGATTTTTACAAATATATATTTTTTTTCCATGAGAAAATTGTGAAATATATTTCCAATATAATAATAGAAGAAATGATAGTGGACAGCACCACTCCCGAATATCATGCGAGGCCCCCACAATCTAGTATCTTTTTTTAACATTTTGGAGTATATTTTGTAATTGTTCGAAAATTTTATTTTTTTTATAATTGAATTAATTTCAAGAACGTTCATAATTATTCGTTTTAAACATGTATAGTTCTTTTTTTCTACGTTCGTAATTATTCGTTTTTAATATGTATAGTTCTTTTTTTCTTGTTTCTTGTCCTATATCAAATATACTTGGTTTTGAGGCGTCCTATCTGCGACGATTTTATTTTCAAATATTCGAACATGAGATATCTAATTAAGTTATCGTTAACATTGTTGTTCTTTGTCGTCCATTAACTTATGGTATGATTCATGTTCGAATCCAAAATCCAACTCATCAATGGTCATAACATTGTTTTCAGATTCATGAAATTAATGATAGATGGAAAAATAAACTCGCAGTAGTACGAAATTAATTAAAACCAAAGGCAAATACATCAAAATATTAAACAAAAAAACAATACAATAAATGACGGAACTAACTCACAATTTAGTGGTTCGATACGGTTCGAACTCACCTCCTAAGGACCCAAACAAATGCGAACAAAAAAAAAAAAGAACTTTTTTTCCTAAAAGAAAATTTCGCCTTTCCATGCTATATTTTTCGTGTTATATGTTAATCATGCATAAATTATATATATAACACCTTAATTATTAATTACATTCTTGCATGCATGGATGATCTCCAAATTTCTCAATCCTCAGATGCTGGGGCGGGGGTGGGGGCCTCGTCGGGCGCCGCGGCCGACGATTTCGGCGTCGGTGCCAATGATGGCAGAATCGAAACTCTGGGTTCTGTGGCCACCGGCGGCAGAGACGTGTCGGAAAGTGGCGGCACGGAGGCGCCAGAGGGCACCGGCGCCCCCGCGGCCGTCGACGGTGGTAGATTTGTGGGGAATATCTCTATCAGACTACGAGCTGCTTCTGTAGAGTGGAGGGTCGAGAAAGCTGATGCCATTATTAAGGAAAATAGGAGAAAATGATTCAAAGCTGCCATTTTTTTTTTAAAGATATTACAAAAGAGCTGAAAAAAAATAATTTTTTTGGGAAAAAAATTTGAGATTTGAGGGAATTAATTACGTAGAAATGCACTTCTTTGGTTATTTTTTTGCATTATTTCTGAATTTATTCCATTTTTTACGTTGTTTTTATAGGGAATTCTTACATTGAATTTCTAATTTTCTTGTGGCAGTCCAAGATTCATATTACTGGCTGATAATCATGGTTTATTCACCTTCCAAATATTCTTGGCAAAACCACTTGTTCTATTTTCAATCATTTTCTAAATAAAGCACCATTTATTTTTGGCTTTAATTTATTTCCCCATATATACATTTCCTCTTGTTATTAAGGTTCAAATATTGATAATTGTTTATATTTCCTTTTTATACTTTTAACTAACGCACTACAAATCTCCTCCTCCGTCGATTATTGTGACTTTATATAGTAAAGTATTTTGAAAATAGTAAAAGGATATCATAATCTATATATCTATATATATTATATTATATATCTTATAAAAGCACGAAAGTTTCTTACAAAATGTTGATCGTCTAAAATAACCTCATAATAGTTATGTCAATAATTATTAGTTAGGGGTAATTATATAAATACATGTTATAAAATATTAATTTAAATATATTAAAAGAGTACTTATTAACTCGAAATAGGACTCTTCGTAGAAGAGAATTATTCTAATATTAAATAGGCTATAAAATTGATAAAATAATATAATTAAATAAATATTATTTACATAATATTTTAAAATATTCTAATAAAAAATTTTATGAGTTTTTAATTTTGTGGTTTTATTTTGTAGATACATATATCATGAATATCTTTGTAACAGAATGATTAATATGCATAACTCCATGTTAATGGGAGACGTGAATTAATATTCATTATTGTATTTACAGTGGTATAGTGAAGATACAACTTATAACGTTTTCATAGTGAAACACATTACCTTTCTCTACATGCACGTACAAATGATCGTGTTTAAGAAATATTAATCATTGGTTTCAAAAAATAATAATAATAATAATATTAATCATTAATAGATTATGAATATAATCAAACGTAATGTTGTCACATTAGTTGATGTTAAATGTGTGAGTGAGAGTTGATCGAAAGGATCTAGAGCCAATACAACTAGATAGGACCGTATCATGCCGGTAGTAGAGAGAGAGATATACAGTGACCATGGAAGAAGTCATGGTATAAAATTAGGAGGTTTGGATGAGGCTTATACTTAACCTAAAAAATAATTAGTACATATTACCAATAACAATTTTGTATTATACTTAATCAATTAATAAAAATAAATAATTAAATTTCACATGAGATCTCATTAGTATATTTAAAATTTAAAATTTTGATATTTTTAAATAATTTTATTTTAATATTTTAATAATTAAAAAATTTAGATAAATGTATATTTAATGTGCAACGCACGTTATTTTTACTAATTATTATATTATAAAATTAAAAATAGAGTTTTTGGTTTCCTACAACTTATTGTTCGCCCAAAATATCCTAATAATTATACATTTAATGATGTTTAACTAAAAGGTGAATTGATAAATACATATATATATTATTATATTTAAAATTTTAAAATGAACTTATGAGTTTTCCATGGTTCTTTAATAAATTAGAATTGAAACTCTTTCGATCTACAGAAACATATGGAGTATCATAATGAGGATATTTTTTAAATGATTAATTATAATTTACAGTTAATATATGAATTATAGTTGGATACAATATATTAAATAATTGAATTTATCAGGTGAGAAAAAATATAATCCACAAAATATGAAAACTTTAAAAATATAAGTTTTAAGTTTGACTATTACAAAGATACTAAGATAAGTAATTAAAAGTTTATCATCAATTTGAAAAAAAAAAAATGTCTCTTTAAGTTTGAACCAGTACTCTAAAACAACAGTTAGTGAACACTTTTCAATGATACGTTAAGATTTTTTATTTTATTTTATTTTCATTTTTTATTTAAGAGAATTAATGCTAATTCCCCTACTACCCCAATGATACTTTAAGCTGGAATCATTGTTCTAATACAATGGTCAATTAACACTTTTTAATATGCTCAAAAAATAAATAAAAAAAGAAATTTTTTTAAAAAGAATTTCCAAAGGTTATATATAAGACAAACCAGATAAATATTGAATAGATTTGAAGAAAGAATTGATGGCGGAATGTAACAAACTATTGAAACAAGAAGATATTATTTGGTTTCAAAAATCGAGAATTAATGGACTCCAATTTGGGGATAAAAATACACGCTTTTTTCATCTCTCAAACATAACCAAAAGGAAGAATTGGATAAATGCTTAAAAATAGGTGATGAATGGAATAATGACCAAGTGAAGCAACACACTTGGGAGTACTATACCAAACTATTCGATGGATATACCATCGAAGAGGTCACGAACCTTAGGGTGGTAGCGGAAATATAACTTGGAAGGAACGACCTCAAATGAGGAAATCCTAAGGGTAGTGAAGAGCATCCACCCATAGAAACATTAGGATCAGATGGTTTCCAAGCATACATTTTCAAAACCTATTAAGACATAACAAGAGACTCTCGGTGGTGAAATTTATTAATAATTGCATGAAGAGAAAATCAATTCCCATGTAGGCTTGCCAAACGTTTACTTGCCAGATTTCGAAAATTAATGCTAAAAAAAAAAAGAAAAAAAAAAAGCGAATTCCGACCCATTACGTTGTGCAACGTATTACTCAAAATAATTATCAAGATGATTTACTCCATCTTAGGCCATATATCAATAAAATTATGAGCCCAAACTAGAATAACTTCATTACCGACCGAAGTAGCCATGACAATATCTTGGTACTTCAAGAAGTGTTACACATGTTACATCACTCTAAAGACAAAAAGGGGGCATGGTGCTAAAATTGGATCTTGAAAAGAAGTACGACAAAGTTTTGTGGAATTTTCTAAGGGAAACTCTAACTTTCTTCGAATCCCAACAAAAATCATCAATATCATCTTAAGCAGAGTGGAGGGGATAAAATCGGAGATTCTATGGAATGGTGAACTAACGGAGGTTATACAGATAACATGTGGCGTTAGACAAGGGGATCCACTCTCGCTTTATTTGTTTGTACTTTGTACAGAAAGATTTATGTATATGATTGAGAAAGTTGTTTCGACCAAATAATGGAGGCCAATTGCGGTATGTTAGGGGGACCCTTAGATCTCACATTTAATTTGCTTTTTGTGGACGACTTAATATTTTGAGCCAAAGTTAACATGGATGAAGTTATATGCATTTAAAGTGAGGTTTAGGCGTTTGCAAGGTACCAAACCTCAAATTGAACTTGAGCAAATCACACGTATTGTTCGCACCGTATGTATCAAATAATTTAAAACAACAGGTTAGTGGAATTTTGGGTATGGAAAGTACAACCAACTTGGGGAACTAGAGGGGTGCAGATGAATTTTAGTCGAAACTATAGTGAGCTTTTCTCAAAGGTGATTGAGAGAGCAAAAAAGCTCATCGGGATAGAAAGTCAAAATGCTAAACATTGTCAGACAATTACATTTATTTCATTTATCATGAGCTCGAATTCCATCTAACATATGCCTACGAATTGGCTCCCCAATCACGCGTGCGATAAACTTGATCGACTCAATCGTAAGTTTCTTTGGGTGACTAATATAACAAAGAAATGAACTCATATTATAGGGTGAAAGAAGGTGACTAGAAAGAAGCGAGAATGAGAATTGGGTGTTAGAAAAGCCCAAAAAAATAGAATAGCGATGTTCGTTAAAATAGGATGGGGAATGCTCAACAAGAAGACAACACTGTGGAGTTAGATATATAAGAAAAGATATTTAAAAGAGGGGGGAAGGGATATTCTTGAAAGTAAGCCTCAACTTTTGGCTTCTCGAGCATAAAAGAGGATTGTTAGAAGTATTTGGCTCGGTAAACCGTTTTACAAATATTGGAGGATTGGAAACGGTGACGGGGTGTCTTTATAGAATGATAGATGGTTATCACAAGGCAAACTAGCCGACATATTGAAAGATAACATTTATGAGGAGAATAAAGTTTTTATGACATATGATCTCATTGGAATATATAAAAAATGGAACATAGCTAAGCTGAAAACAAAAGGGGACGAAAATTAAATATAATTAATATAAAGTGTGCGGAAACTAACGGTAACTCCTCCTATAAAATGACCTATAATCTACTTATGGTATCGAATGAGATATGCGAGAAAATACTAGAAACGAATTTAGAAATTATCTGGCCCTTAAAAGTTCAAAATTTTCTTGAGACTTTACCTACATGACAGCTTGCACACGAATGAATTGAAGTATGACTGAAAATTTAGGGAAACCGATATATGTACAAGTTGTTGTACAAGACGTGAAGATGTGGATCACGAGCTAAGAAGCTGTCCGTTCGCATTTCGGGTGTAAAACAAGATTGTTGATATGTAGACTGGTCGAAATCTTCGTGACTTGTAAGGTTTGAAATGGCTCGAAGAGGGCTTTTAACGACAAAGTTCAGAGCAACATGTTACCAGAATATCCTGGGTAGATTGTCTTGATCTCAACGCTCTGCAATCTTTGAAAAGCATGAAACTGATGAAGCTATTAAAATATTATGAAGTCTAGAAACGTCATTCTTCACCACATAAAAGAGTTACCTGAATCCTTGGTACTAATTAGTGAGGACAAAAAATGTAACGCCCCAATTTCAGGTACGTACGACACGTGTGAGATTTTCCGAGAGTTAGGATTTATTTAATTCTTTTGTTTAGTAAATTCCTACATTTTATGATAAATTTTATACAAATTATATTATGTGAAATATATATCAATTTGAGCATTACGGCATGAATTGGATTCAATTGTGTCGTCAGTTAATTTTAAACATGACTTGGTGGCTTATTTGTCCTTACTTGATTATTATTCTAAATGTGAGGACCGAATTGCATGAAAATGTTAAAGGACTAAATTGACCACTTTCCAAACCTTTTATACTTAATTGCATGATTTATAAAAACTTGGAGGATTTGATTACAAATATTACATTTTTCCCCCAAACATATCGATATATGCATCCCTTCTCCAAGCTTCATTCTTCACTTTCATCAAAACATACCATTTGCTTCCCCTCTCTACCGATCCAAACCCCAACCAAGAGAAGGAGAGATTTCACCATTTCTTGCCAAATCTTTGAGGAATTGGAAGCCTTGGGACTTCATCTTCTTCATCTTTTCCATCTATTTTCACTTGAAGGTATATATGATCATCTATGAATTCTTGAATTACATATATGAAGCTAGGGTTTATGATTCAAGCTTGATAATTCGTGTATTTGATGTTAGAAGCATGATTAGGGGCTTTTAACATGAATTAGAACTTGAATTCTTGAAAATATGGAAGAATTTGGCATGAGCTCATATGTGAGCTTAAGTTGGTAATTATGGTGATCAAGGCATGATTTATGTGTTTAGATGGGTTCTTATTATACCATGAGCATGAATATATGTTACTTTCATGAATACTTGCATTTGGAATTGAAGTTATAGGAGTTATGAAGCTTGGTTGTTGAATTCGTGCATCCCCTGTTCTTCTCCCCTGTTTCTGAACCTTCTGTGTAACGGGAACGGCCGTTCCCGCCCCTTTTGAAAAAGGGGAACAGCCGTTCCCATTGTTTGAATAGTGTGTCAGGCGGCGAGGACGGGAACGCCCGTTCCCACTTTGTCTCACAGACGGGAACGGTCGTTCCCATCTTCGGGGAGCCCGACAGCGGGAACGGCCATTCCCACTTTGAACTGAAACCCGGAACGGCCGTTCCCAGCTCTCTGGAAGTGCAGAAACATTCTGCATAAAATGTGAAATCCCAAACCCCTTTCTTTACCTTTATTTAACCCCAACATGATATTATATGATCAATTACATGTCATAATATGAATATATCATGCTACATTCATGAATGCATATCATCTCGTTGTATAGTCATGCCGTGCGTCTTATTTGGTAACATTGATAAGTTATTGTCTCACAAGTACCCCGTGTCCTGTTTCTTGTCCAGTTACTCTCCCGGGGCGGAGATTGTGATCAACAGAGCACGTTCACGCACCCATGAGTCGTGTGTCGCCTGTCAGGTGAGGTTTAATTGCTAGTTACTTAGAACCCGTATAACCTTATGTGACTTTTGGGCCAGAAAGGGATATAAATATATAATGATAAGTGTTTCTGAACTATCCAGTCGTGTTCTTTCAAAGTAAATCATGTATTTATTGAAAGCAAGTCGTGTATCGTGTTATAAGAAAGTCAGGTATCGTGTTGCTAATCGTGTTCATGATAAGAGAACCGTGTATCGTGTTATCGTGTTACCGTGATCGTGTTTGGCGAACTCGTGTACCGTGTATCGTGTTTATGGGCCCGAGGGTGAGTGTTTGAGCCAACCGGGAAAGCATAGGGCTGACGGGTAACTCATAACACCTCTCTCAAACCGTGGGGATGCCCCCTGAATCCACCAGGAGGTTTGGTGGAGGAAGGAGTCCCGTACGTGGGAGTCATGCTCCCGACGTACGTCGTGTTATCGTGGGTGGTTCGGGCCTTGCAAACCCACCACCAATGGAGTGAAGGATGGATTTCATGTTATTGATCGTGTGCACTTTAATGACTTGCATGATAACCTAATTAAATGAAAGTGCAATCCTTGTTCACTGTCGAGGTGGGTTGGAGATCGTGCACGCCTCTCGCCAGGGCCACTGATAGTTATAATAACCGTGATTATCGTGTTAAACTTGATAGTTGTAATCTCGGGCGAGTCCTTGATATTCTTGCACTTATATTGTTGTTATTATTGTTTTAGTTACAAAACCTTACCCGAGGTTACAACTTGCATGTTCTTTGCGCTAATATATATCTATGCCCCTCACTCAGTCTTCCATAGACTGATACCTCCACCTTTCAGGTTCTTGCAGGTGCACGCTAGGCGGGAGTCGAGTCGTGTCAAGTCCAGTCCATGTAGTCGAGTCCATCACGGTGCATATTGTTTATTGTCGTTTTAGAACTTTTATTATAGTTACTTGTTATTTATGTTCGGAGATGATAATGTATTGATATGTAAAGCTAGAACATATTTTGTCTTACTTGGCAATCGAGAAATGTTGTGACATGTTTATTGATTATATTTGATCGTGACTAGTTTATGCTTCCGCTTTCACTCGTTGCATGTATACATATCCCGCCTAGCTTGTCGTTTGCTGCATTGTCACCCGTTCGCTGTAGGTTGGTTCATGTACGGATTGTCCGTTTCGTATGTGGATTGACCTATAGTGCGGGGGTGTGGCACCTCCACGTGTCCGGGGTGCTACATCTGAGGTGGTATCAGAGCCCGGTTGCAAAACCGAGGTTCTCGTGTCGTGTCATGTCAAGTCTAGGTCGTACGGCGTAGGAAGTATTTGGTAACTTGGGTATTGCATTCATTCTTGTCATTAATTGCTCACTACTTGACCTTATGTGTCGTGAAATTCATGTGATCAACGTGTCTACTTGAATCTTGTGAAATTAATTGTTATATTTGGCATCTGGAATTGTTTCTGAATATGACACGTGCATTGACATCTTAACCGGCATGCACAATTTCGTGATTCTTGTTAGTAAATATTCACTCCGGACTTCGGAAGGCTTAAGAAAGAAAATTTCATTTTCTTTCTTAAGGGGGAGAGACGGCCAAGGAACTAATTTAAGGAATCAAGTGTCAGCCGAACTACTACCACGAAGAATTTCAATGCACGGTGAACGGTACACTTGAACATGCATATCACGTGCATCATATATTTCATTATTGTTACATTTAATTCCCTGCTAGTTGGTTTATCTTGTTAGTCAAGAGACGGGGTTCTCTTGATTCTTGTGCGAGAGACGGGGTTCTCTTGAGACTTGTTAGAGAGACGGGGCACTCTCATTCTTGTTTGGCAACTTGTTTTAGTGGAAGATTAGATTTTCTCGCGAGTGTTCAGAATCCTGGAAAGTTGAGGGTCGTGATTTAACAGTAATGCAAGAAATCTCGCGGACTGAAGACCTCTTTCGGACTAATCCCAGACGGGGAATGGCCAACCCCGCGTGGGATGAAAACGAGAGAGTCAATTAACTCCCAGGAATCCGAGACAGTGAATCCGGGGACGGATTCTCTTAAGGGGGAGAGAATTGTAACGCCCCAATTTCAGGTACGTACGACACGTGTGAGATTTTCCGAGAGTTAGGATTTATTTAATTCTTTTGTTTAGTAAATTCCTACATTTTATGATAAATTTTATACAAATTATATTATGTGAAATATATATCAATTTGAGCATTACGGCATGAATTGGATTCAATTGTGTCGTCAGTTAATTTTAAACATGACTTGGTGGCTTATTTGTCCTTACTTGATTATTATTCTAAATGTGAGGACCGAATTGCATGAAAATGTTAAAGGACTAAATTGACCACTTTCCAAACCTTTTATACTTAATTGCATGATTTATAAAAACTTGGAGGATTTGATTACAAATATTACATTTTTCCCCCAAACATATCGATATATGCATCCCTTCTCCAAGCTTCATTCTTCACTTTCATCAAAACATACCATTTGCTTCCCCTCTCTACCGATCCAAACCCCAACCAAGAGAAGGAGAGATTTCACCATTTCTTGCCAAATCTTTGAGGAATTGGAAGCCTTGGGACTTCATCTTCTTCATCTTTTCCATCTATTTTCACTTGAAGGTATATATGATCATCTATGAATTCTTGAATTACATATATGAAGCTAGGGTTTATGATTCAAGCTTGATAATTCGTGTATTTGATGTTAGAAGCATGATTAGGGGCTTTTAACATGAATTATAACTTGAATTCTTGAAAATATGGAAGAATTTGGCATGAGCTCATATGTGAGCTTAAGTTGGTAATTATGGTGATCAAGGCATGATTTATGTGTTTAGATGGGTTCTTATTATACCATGAGCATGAATATATGTTACTTTCATGAATACTTGCATTTGGAATTGAAGTTATAGGAGTTATGAAGCTTGGTTGTTGAATTCGTGCATCCCCTGTTCTTCTCCCCTGTTTCTGAACCTTCTGTGTAACGGGAACGGCCGTTCCCGCCCCTTTTGAAAAAGGGGAACAGCCGTTCCCATTGTTTGAATAGTGTGTCAGGCGGCGAGGACGGGAACGCCCGTTCCCACTTTGTCTCACAGACGGGAACGGCCGTTCCCATCTTCGGGGAGCCCGACAGCGGGAACGGCCATTCCCACTTTGAACTGAAACCCGGAACGGCCGTTCCCAGCTCTCTGGAAGTGCAGAAACATTCTGCATAAAATGTGAAATCCCAAACCCCTTTCTTTACCTTTATTTAACCCCAACATGATATTATATGATCAATTACATGTCATAATATGAATATATCATGCTACATTCGTGAATGCATATCATCTCGTTGTATAGTCATGTCGTGCGTCTTATTTGGTAACATTGATAAGTTATTGTCTCACAAGTACCCCGTGTCCTGTTTCTTGTCCAGTTACTCTCCCGGGGCGGAGATTGTGATCAACAGAGCACGTTCACGCACCCATGAGTCGTGTGTCGCCTGTCAGGTGAGGTTTAATTGCTAGTTACTTAGAACCCGTATAACCTTATGTGACTTTTGGGCCAGAAAGGGATATAAATATATAATGATAAGTGTTTCTGAACTATCCAGTCGTGTTCTTTCAAAGTAAATCATGTATTTATTGAAAGCAAGTCGTGTATCGTGTTATAAGAAAGTCAGGTATCGTGTTGCTAATCGTGTTCATGATAAGAGAACCGTGTATCGTGTTATCGTGTTACCGTGATCGTGTTTGGCGAACTCGTGTACCGTGTATCGTGTTTATGGGCCCGAGGGTGAGTGTTTGAGCCAACCGGGAAAGCATAGGGCTGACGGGTAACTCATAACACCTCTCTCAAACCGTGGGGATGCCCCCTGAATCCACCAGGAGGTTTGGTGGAGGAAGGAGTCCCGTACGTGGGAGTCATGCTCCCGACGTACGTCGTGTTATCGTGGGTGGTTCGGGCCTTGCAAACCCACCACCAATGGAGTGAAGGATGGATTTCATGTTATTGATCGTGTGCACTTTAATGACTTGCATGATAACCTAATTAAATGAAAGTGCAATCCTTGTTCACTGTCGAGGTGGGTTGGAGATCGTGCACGCCTCTCGCCAGGGCCACTGATAGTTATAATAACCGTGATTATCGTGTTAAACTTGATAGTTGTAATCTCGGGCGAGTCCTTGATATTCTTGCACTTATATTGTTGTTATTATTGTTTTAGTTACAAAACCTTACCCGAGGTTACAACTTGCATGTTCTTTGAGCTAATATATATCTATGCCCCTCACTCAGTCTTCCATAGACTGATACCTCCACCTTTCAGGTTCTTGCAGGTGCACGCTAGGCGGGAGTCGAGTCGTGTCAAGTCCAGTCCATGTAGTCGAGTCCATCACGGTGCATATTGTTTATTGTCGTTTTAGAACTTTTATTATAGTTACTTGTTATTTATGTTCGGAGATGATAATGTATTGATATGTAAAGCTAGAACATATTTTGTCTTACTTGGCAATCGAGAAATGTTGTGACATGTTTATTGATTATATTTGATCGTGACTAGTTTATGCTTCCGCTTTCACTCGTTGCATGTATACATATCCCGCCTAGCTTGTTCGCTGCATTGTCACCCGTTCGCTGTAGGTTGGTTCATGTACGGATTGTCCGTTTCGTATGTGGATTGACCTATAGTGCGGGGGTGTGGCACCTCCACGTGTCCGGGGTGCTACAAAAAACACAGGCAAAAGAAAACATGCGTTGAATTACCTTGGAATAAATACGAGAAGGGATGGGTGAAACAAGATTTAGATGGAAGTTTTATAGCCACATCATCAATGCTTTGACTAGGAGCGTCATTCAAGATAACAGTGGAAGATGGGTGATAAGATACTCTCTAAATTTTGATAGAGTTCCAACAAAAGTGACGAAGTTATATATTAGGCTTACATAAAGGATTAAAGCTAGCTTGGGAGAGGCGCATTATGAAAATAAATATGGAAATTGATTCGGAGACGGTGGTGAAATGTATAATAAAGAAAGATTATAAAGAGCACCCCATGAAAAATTTAATATTTGATTGCCGAAATTTACTCCTCAGGCCTAGGAAGCTCAGATTGAGCATATCCCGATAGAAAGAAACATTATGGTGGATAAATTAGTGAGGATAGACTACAAGGTTCGAAATGGTTACTGGGCCTAGGATGGTCTACCACCGGACTTGAATAAGTCTTAACTTGAGGCTACTATTCCTCTATTGGGTTGCAAAGAATCCAATACATTAACATACAACTGTGAAGAGGGTGATTCTTATAGAAAATGCAATAACCTTTACATATTGAGTTATAACAAAGAAACATTTCAAAACATTATTTAAAAATCAAAGATAAATCACAAATTATATTAATGAAAACCAAATAATAGAAAGAATAAAGTACATATAATTAATATAGTATTTTATATGATCTTTTAAAATTTTTAATTTAAATTTTATATATGTCTTTTCATATACATTATCCATTTTAAATATTTTATTTTTATACAGTAACATACTTTCAAATATATATTTTGATTGTTTCTTTATTAATCGAATATTTTTCTAATTTAAATTTTTACTTATTATTAGATATAGTTCGAAAGGGAGATTTCAAATAAAATATTTTGTATGTGTAGTTCTACAAAATCAAATTGATTCATTAAAATTTTTATTATATTTATTTAATTAAATTGGATACTTTTAATATATTAATTTACTCAATAAACATAATAATTAAACTTATCAAAATAAACTAAATGATAAACGTGCAACGCACGTTGATTTTGCTAGTGAATATAAACGTACCTAGGCCTAGAAAACCAAGAAATTAAATTTGACCCATATATTAATCTAAAAAATCTTGATTGATCATATGTATATATATATATATATATAAAACTTTTGGTTCTGAAGTGTAACACCCAAATCTTGGATCATACATTAATTTCAATATAATCAAAACGAAAAACCCTTCAAACTTAGCCAATAATCCTTTTTTTTTTTTTTTCCTTCCATTTTCTGCCACAACACTTACATATGATCAAGCATTTAGTGAGCATTCAGGCTTCCATGTAGATGGCTTAGAACAGTAATCATAAATCATGTAAGATCTCCTGTACTGGTTCATTTTCTGCTTTTGGGCATCGTTGAGCTCCCAGTAACTCTGCTTGTTCCAGAAAAGACCCGGCGAAGCACAGCCGGAGACGTCGTCGTTTGGTGCGGGGCAAGCATTGAAGTTGAAATCCTCGTAAGAGGCTATGAAGGGGGCTTGGCTCCAATCCACGGCTCCTGCCCAGTCCGCATTCCATATACTTGCTTCGATGTGCATCGCCCTATCGGGGTAGGCCAAACCATGATCTTTGTGGTTCTTGAACACCCTTACGGGAATTCCATCAATGATGAACCTAAAATTGTGTACGTACATTTCAAGATTTTAGTTTGGATCAGTATATAATAGGACAATCTTGTGATTTTAATAGAATCTTGAAAATTTAGGGTTTAGGGTAACAAGTGGTACGAAAGCTTGTAAGGAATGAGTACGTGACAAGTTCTTACACTATTTGGCGCGAATTCCATAGGAATTCATAAGTGTGAAAATCCTGAGACGGGTCAAACCAAAGTTGGAAACTTTGTTCTCGACTGCCTTGATCGTTGTCATACACATTTGTCTGAACCGTCCCGTTTGTGCCCAAGAACTCATAGTCGATTTCAAAATGATTCCCCGGCGGTTGGTTAACCGGTGCCGAAGTTAACTGCAAATAAAAAGATAAATAAATTAGCAAAAATATTAAATCACTTGATAATTAAATTAAAATTTAACAAATAATAGGAAACTTACAAAGAAAGAGGTGACAATTCCTCCAGTTTTCTTCTGGGGGATCTTCATTCTTATGCGGAACAACCCCGACCCGTAATCCTGCTTCGACTTGAATCCCGCACCTATACACATATATTATATATCAATCACAAGATAAATGTCGATACAAAATTTAATTTTAATGCAATTAATTAATTAATTAACCTGATGATTGATCCATCAAAAGCTGGAGGCTATTTCCTGAGGGGTCAAAAGAGATGTGGTTGAATCCCCATAGAGGAGTGTAATACGTGTCAAAAGTTGCATTTGTTAGTATTGCAAGTGCACCAATAAGAATGCTCAAATATGTGACAAAAAGTACCATAGTTGAATGAGATTTAATTGTATTTTTCTTGGAATTTTAGGATTTAGGGTTTTAATTCTCTCAATTTCTTCACATATATATATACATAGAGAAAGAGAGAGGGGGAGTGAAATATGATCACGTTGATTAAGTTAATGATCTTTAGTTAATGATCATGGATACTTAACTAATTGTGCTAATTGATTGAGATTATTTTTGTCTAGATTTTGTGATGATTTTTTTCTTTAATTATGATAATTGTTTATGTATATAGCAATGTTTTAAAAACCGGACCGTTAAGCGAACCGGAAAATCAACTGGGTCAAGGGTCACTGGTTCAACCGTTGGATCAACCGTGGTCGAACCGGTGATGTCATAATTATGTCATAAATAATATTAAATATTTATAAATAATAAATAATAAAACATATTTTAAAATTTACTTTTATATTTTCTCAATTTATATACAAATATAATATGCAAATATAAGAATATTATAAACAATGAATAAAAAACCAAAGATTATGAACTAAAATAAAACATAAATTCATAATTCATGATTAGTAACATGAACATTTAAAGTTCAAAAGTCCGAGACAAGAAAATAATCATCCCAAATTAAATGAAAATATATAATAGTGGAGAAAAATATAGAAAATTAGAGAAATTGGGGTTTAATTTTATCAATTTATTGTTTTTTAAAAAATCGAACGTTCACTCGACCCTGGAACGGTTCTACGGTCCGAACGGTCCAACCGCGGTTTGAAACGGTTTTCACAAAATAGAGCGGTTTTTGAGTGCGAACGGTTTTGGGGTGATGATCGGTTCGTCCTTCCGGCCGGTCGACGGTCCGGCCGGTCCGACCGTCCGGTTTTTAAAACATTGGTATATAGTATGGCTGAAAAAAATTATAATTCAGATTCGGTTCGGCTGAACCTCAATTAATTATATAGTAGGTGTCTTGCACTTACTATTTAATTGATCATTTTTCCTAAATTTTTTTTCGGCTAGACGAAAATATAAATACTCAAACTGTTGTTGCACTAGTTTGATATAGCCTAGTATATGGTAAAATTAGCGGAATCTTCAAAGAAAGCCTTAAATTAAAGATGTTCCGATTTTACATTAATTAGGCCTTAATTAGAGCAAAGTGAACATAATTTCTAAGTTAGCTTGGCTTTAATTACTCAATTAAATCTTCTTCAATTTAGGGTTACGCCTAAGATCGTGGCTTTTCAATTACCAATAAATCGTAGTTGGATAATCGAATAAAGAAATAAGGAAATTGGGCCTATATTGAGTACTAGGCCTGTTTATGGTCATTGTCCGGAGCCCAAATTATGATTATAAGGTTCAAAAAAGAATAGGCCCATTTATATCAAAATAATTATCAAGAATCAAGATTAATTTTGTTTAAGTTGTTTTTTATTATTTTTTAAGCTACTTCAGTGATTCGGTGCTATGTTAATTTAGCTAGAGGTTTTGAATTCAAAGTTATTGTGAATGCTCTGCTATTAAGAAAGAAGTTTACATTTAACTGGTCGGATCCAACTGGGCCACAGAAATAGGCTACAGAACAGATAAAAAAATTAAGCTATCAAAACCTTTTGGCATTTTTTTTAAAGAAACTAATTTTACTATTGAAAGAATTATTTTGGCTACCAAATTTTGCAGCCACATTAAGATTTCTATTAAAGAAATATCTGAAAAATTAAAGAGAAACCAATATATGCATTTATAGCACCAACTTATATAAAAAAAAGGACGGTGAATATTTATGAATATTATTAAAATTCCCCTTTCCCCATGATTCTAAGATAATTGGCTGAATTAGAAATATACCGACCCAATTCCATCGGATTCGATCGAAATTTATTAAAGATTGTCTAGTTTATATTATGAGATGCAAAAACTTTAATCGTGTAATAAATAATTAAAAAAATACTGATAATTAAATATGATTAATACAATATGGTGTGTCCATATGTTAGGTGAAAATAGTTGCAAATTATAATGCATCCACACTTCTAACTTAATTATTTTGTTATACGATGTGATATCAAACCTCATATAGAATATTTATTTATTTATTTTTGATAAATTTTGAAAAAGAAAAATAATATCAATATGCCATTATTTATGTGGATCCTTTTATTTCAAGTAGTGTAACTTAATGGTTCGGTGCTATATTAATTTAAGCATACATCTCGTATTTAAACTTTTAAGAAGAACACAACTTCCATTTATAAGAAGAATAAGGTAAATTTTACACTTTTAGTAGATCATGTGTCCGAACCCGTAAAAAATAATAGAAAAGAATATAACTACCACTATAACAAGAGTAAGAAGAACTTTACACTTAGTGGTCCGATTCGACTCTATAATTAGTGATCTTACTTGACTCAACCAATATAAATGCGATTTAGAAAAAAAAAAAAATAGTGGATTCTTTTACCTTGCTATAGAAATAAATAATTATTACAAATTAATTAATAAATAAATAAATAGAGGAGAGGGAGAAAAAGAGGAAGCTCAATGGCTTTTTTTTTCTTTTTTTTTTTCTTTTTTCAAAAAAAAAAAAACACAGCGCACATGCATGCAATATTTCTTTCTTTATTATTTACACTTTTCTTTTTATTATTATTTTTTTGCTCTGTATATGCGAAATTACGGTTCTTCTTTCTCAACTCTACTCTTCTACTGCTACATCCATACACTTTTCCTTCATCGCTTCGCCTTCAAGATTCTCAGATTTCCCCATTTTTAGCGTCTTTCTTGTCCTGATCCGATAGAATTAGGAGAAACCCATATTGTATCATCGGTTGTATGTGAAGAATTTCCGAAATTTGATCCGTTTTCAGGTGAATTATGAGCTTTTTCTTGATGCTCTTTTGTTCAATTTATCTTCAAAATCGTGATTTTGGTTTCTTTATGATGTTTTCAGTGTTTCTTGATAATAGGATGCTGTTGGATTTAATGAAGATGGAGTAATTGGACTCGAATCCTCTGGTGGGGCTGTTTTGCAGTTCTTTGTTATTATCGAAAAGGTTGAATCTTTTTTGTTTCCTGGCGATTGTTTTGGATATATGGAGTACAATAATCTGGAGTCAACTCCATATTTGAGGTTAGTGTGTGTTTATGTGTGTGTTTTCTGCAAATCTGGATTCATAGCAGACAAGTTAATGGTTTGATAGAGGCATAGAGCAGTAATGCAGTGTAACATGAGCTTTGAATTGAAATGATGGATAAGCTGTTTGTTTTTAAATTCAACAGTTTTTAGTTCAATTTTGTCCAAATTCATGCTGTTTATATGCATACTTTCACAGTGAATGAAAGATTAAGGAGATTGCACAATTGTAAATTACTTATGAGAATGTGGAAAATGCAGTTTAACTGCGGCCGTATCGTATGGAGTCGCCTCGATGGCTATGGTGTTCATCAATAAAGCAGTGATCATGCAGTATGCACACTCATTGACACTTCTCACTCTTCAGGTTGTGCAGAGGACCTTCTCTTCTGTTTTTGTTTTTTGACAGCCGTTTTTGCCATTTCGATTATTTATTATAGTTTTTGTTTCTGTTGTTACCAGCAAGTGATGACGACTTTGCTTATACGCATCGGTGGAATGACGGGATACACAAAAGCCAAAGAATTTAATTTAGAAACAGCGAAAAAGCTTTTTCTAGTTTCCTTATTTTACAATGCTAATGTGGGATTCGCATTAGCGAGCTTGAAAGGAGTAAATATTCCAATGTATATAGCCATTAAAAGACTTACCCCACTTGCTGTACTTATAGCTGGATTCTTTTATGGAAAAGGGAGGCCGACTACTCAGGTTTCGTGTTATTTTTCTCCTGAATTTAGATGATGCATTGTTTTATTGGTTTTCTTGAAATGTATGTGCTGTTGGCTTTCTCACAAGCATTAAGTATTTCTGAAACAGCTTTCATTGTTGCTAATAACTATAAAACTTATACACTATTATTCGTCAATAGATTACAATCGGAATTCGACTGTGTATGTTACATGTTTTATGTGTTTAATTGTTTGTATTGTAGCTATCTCGACAAATAGTCTCTGCATCCCTTAATATGTGTTTAATTATTCTCTCTCTCTCTCTCTCTCTTTCTGAATTTAAGTTCTTATATTTTCAGGTCACTTTGTCTGTTCTTCTAACTGCTGCCGGAGTTCTAATAGCAGCACTTGGAGATTTTTCCTTCGATCTTTCTGGATATAGCATGGCAATTATTTCTGTTTTTTTCCAGGTGCGCTTTCCCTCTTTTACCCTGCACATTCGACACTTAACCATCGGATTTTCACACATTACCATTTCATGTGATGGAATCCCATCGGGATATGCTTTTATAAAGAGAATACCCCTCTTGAAGTAACACGTGTTCTCCTTTGCAGACCATGTACCTGGTATTGGTAGAAAAATCAGGTGCAGAGGAAGGGCTTTCGTCGGTTGAAATCATGTTTTATAACAGTTTTCTGTCACTACCTTTTCTTCTCTTCCTCATTATAGCCACTGGAGAATTTCCAACTTCTTTGTCTACACTATTCGCAAAGGTTAGTACCCCAAACCATCATTTACACTTTCATCTTTAGAAGGGGGTAACTGTAAGTGAAGATAAGTTATAGGGGAAGTACCGTAATTTTGATACTTAAGAGGGGAGGTTTATGTAATTTATATATAGTTACAAATTTTCTAACATGTAATTTTGTTTTGATGGGACAGAATATGTCTCCATCATTTTTCGCTGTTCTTATTCTTTCCCTGGTGATGGGTATAGTTCTGAACTATACCATGTTCTTGTGTACAATTGTCAACTCGGCTTTAACCACTACCATAGTCGGAGTACTCAAGGGAGTCGGTTCTACAGTATGTAACTCACGTTTTATTCTCTTTTTACGAATATTTCCTTGAAATAAAAAGAAGATAGAATCTTTATATTTACAAATTTGTTGCTTGCGTGCATCCAAAACAGACCCTTGGCTTCGTCTTACTAGGAGGAGTTCAAGTGCATCCTTTGAATGTCACCGGACTAGTAATCAATACTGCTGGCGGTGTGTGGTATTCGTTTGCCAAATATCATCAGAAGAAAAAGAATAAATTGCCCAAGATGATGTCGGATGTGGAAACACGTAGTAAATGAGACATCACGCATTCGTGAAAGGTGCAAGGGTAGTTTGGACATTTCACAATATAAAATTATCTCTCTTTATTTATGAATTTACCTTTTTCATGCAGAATTTAGTCTTATACTGCTGCTGACTTGCATGATCTTCTGCTTTTACCTCTTATATTTCAGCTGATTGGTTAACAGAGCAACCAAAGGAAGCTTTGTTTGCTTGCAAATGAAGGTGCTCGGTTTTTGGATTTCTGTAGTACGATTGTCAGATAAAACTACACTCTTTTATTTCTGAAATACGATTCCCAGGTGTTGGCAAAATATACCAGAAGATATACTTCGACATAGACGAAACGAGGTCTTGATATTCGTCGAACGTTGTTATAATGTACTGCAACTACGTATATTGCTTTCTTCACTAACCTTGTTATGAAATTATGCAATATTTTTGTTAATGGATAGAAGATTGGTCCTTACTGCTGTACCTTATTTTTTTTTTTTTGGTTCTATTGTCCATTTCCATGGGTCGAGCCGGGACGAACCACTTAGGGTGTAAAGTTCTCCCTACTAATGGTAGTTGCGTTTCCAAGGACTCAAACTCGAGACCTCTGATTAAGGTAGCATAGTGCCAAATCGCTAAGCTATACTACTTGGTGGTTACTGTTGTCCCTTAATGATGTAGAGTTTTGTTTAACATTTAAAATATTAGTTATAATTTCCCTATTATTTCAATTGGTATATATACACCTTGAATGGGAGTTATGATGCGAGGACATTATTAAAAATACTATTTTGTCGTGTTGTGTTGTGTGGAATGTGGATACCGTGTCTAAAATTTCTTACCCGGTGAATTTAAAAAAAAATCTCATGCCGGTAACCCCTTGCATTTAGGTTGATAACCTGTCTGTGGTCCACTAACACCAGAATTTTGCAGTAACTTGTCTATGGTCCACTTACACCAGAATTTTGCAGTGATATGAATGTCATATGTAACAGGGAATTGGGAATTTGTCAGATTAAATCAACTGAATAATTTTCTTCTCTGCGAGATTATGATGCATTGACACTTTTAAAAATATCATTTTGTCGTGTGATATCGTATCGTGTTGGACATCGTGTTCGATACTCACGTGACGTGGAAAATTCAAGAAAAAAACTGTATCATCATATCCGTGTCGCTGTGTTCATATCCGTACATCATAACTGTGTGATTATAAAAAATGAAAATCTTGTAAGTTTAAATTAAAAAAGAGGGTTATTGTGTATAAAGCCACTCCAAAGATGTAGTATTACAAGTGCACACACTTGGTTGAACAAACTACAGTACCTAATCCTGGAAAATTTATATATTACATGAAGTACCCCCGTAGTTTACAAAAATACAAGAACATCCTTGGGCTTTTAAAGTTACAGTGGAGTATGTATACACATGGCAGGGAGTGCCTGTAATATATTTAAAATTTTCCAGGATTAGGTATTGTACCAACAACTGCAGTATTGCATCTTCCCGACGGCTTTAAACATAAATAACCATGAAAATTACATGTATACTTGAAGTGCATTAGAATTGGTTTTTCTGTTTTAGTTTTCTGTATCTATTCATCATCGGGATCAGCCGAAAAGTCTGGCTCCTCAGGCTTCTGAAGCTTAGGCAATTCGATATCCTTAACCTTCTGGGCTCCTCTTCTTGTATTTGCAGCAAATCTTGATGCCAAAATAGTAACTCCCAAATGTTGCATTGCATTAGAAGAAGAATCATCCATTGTTGCAGCAGAATACGACGCTTGGTCTATTCCACTATCGCGATAATAGAAGGATTCCCTCAAGCTCAGGGTTTTTGCCATGAGTCTCTTCTTGTAGCGCCTCCAAGCAGCTTGAATGAAGCATGCAGACCACGTTCGCCAATGGTGGGAATAATACCTAAACGTGTGCTGAAGTTTCTTGCTGTGGAGACGTCTGAATTGATTAGCCACAAATCTAAGGTCTTCGGCTCTAAGAGCAAATGCTTCCACTTCACTGAGAGCTTTAACTGTTCTTGTTGATGAAGGCAGGTTTAGGGACGAACGAGGGAGTAATGCCCATGCTAGGAGTTCCTCCCCGCAAAAATCACCTAGACAGAGTCGGAAATATGGTTTAGTTACTTTATTTTTTCTAAGCATATATATACAATGATTTTCTAAATATTTTGTGCATGCGTGCGTGTGTTGGGGCGTGCGTGGAGTAGAGTGGTCACGAGGATTCATCCGTAGTTACCAGGTCGTAATGAGGTTGAGTTGAAGAAACCCGTGCGGCCTCCGTTTGTGGTTGAGCTATCCAAAGTACCCCTGATAATGAAGAGCATCTCAGAGACGGGATCCCCCTCGCGAACAATGTACGTGCCTGGGGTGCTTAAGGACGAAACGAGCCTCTCGCATATTGCATCAAGAAGTTGATCATCCATCTGTGAGAAAAAGGGTACCTGAAATTTGGAAAACGGCATCATTTGACAATGACCAATGAGGCAATGATGGTAGAAAGAACAACCAATGAAGCTTTGCCAGGGGTATCTGTGAAAGCAAGTAGGGAAGATCAAGAACCGGAAATCTTACACGACGAACAAGGTCTAAACAAAGGTGGCGTTGGATGTCCTGCTGTAGATCAGTATGCAGCGCACGGAGGATCGTTTCTTCATCAACTCCTCTTGTGGTCAGCCATTTGTACTGTGTGAACTGTCTCACCCGTTTCTGCAAATCTTCCGGGAGCTGACGATGCCTCATCCACTCCTCGGTATCTCTGCGCTTAAGTCTCCACTCCTCAAGCCTCACAGTGATAGATTGTAGATAGGTCTATATCGAAATAAATTCGGTATTACGTATCACAAGAGCTTAACGAAAACGTTTAAATCAGTGACGAAGCATAATGACGAGAGTGTAATAAATTCATAACATACCTGCATATTTCCAATCAAATGAGCAAAGAGAACGAGCCCCAAAATGGCAATAAGTATGGCAAACAAAGTTTCCCCAACAAACGTGCTCGTCGACAATGTCTGACCATAAGAACTGCCAAACATAAAACAAGAATTTCAACTAAGTTTTCTATCACATAAGAATCTTCACCTAGTACAAACCTAAATTACTCAAGACCATGTAAGAGAAGCATTACCTTAAGTTCTGCAAACCCCACCATAAGCAGTAAAAGTACTTCTCAAGAAACTTAGACGAAACAACGTTGTTTGCGACAGCATTCCCAAATATACCGTGATTGAAATAGCTCGTGTCTTCGGGGTTGCAGTTCGTAAAGACAAGTGTACTATTCACCCATCTTTGTCTGTCAATGTATGTCAAAGTACCACAATCAAGAAAACTAAGGGAGCATCCCGTGCTGTTGAATTCATCGATGCAAGCGGATTTCCAGCACGTCGCGTGTCTTTCAATGGAAATTAAGTACCACGAAGCCCCTAACACCTGCAAACATACTTTCGCGCGTTCTATTAAAAAGTAAATTAAAGACTACTTAAAGAAGAGAACTGATCTAGAGACTTACGTGGCTTGCTAGCATGTAGAGTAGCATGTTGTAAGCTGCACCGGCCCAGGCTGTCTTCGTGACAACTCCCGTAGCTTTGATGATTTGAGAACTTAACGGGAAAATGAGGTATAACCTCGGGATATACTGTAAGAGGACGATTAGTACCAAGGCGTTGTTGGTATGATCAGCATGAGAGCTTCGAATGGCTGGTAATATGGACCATATAACAATCTGCAAGAAGCAGAAGCCAACAATGTAATAATTCTAAAAATCGAAACTTCCATGCCAAACGAATCGATGAAAATGCACTTAGGGGTGAAAAGGGGAGGTGCTTTCTTGTAATGAAGTGACTGAAATTGTACAAGATACATATACAGAAGATACTTCTATCATTTTCGGGCATAAATTCAGAAAATTTACTTGAAATACTTATCCTTCTAAGCAAATGGCATCATCAATAACCTCACACTCACAAATATTATCCCAGATTAGTCCCAAGAAAGCAAAGACAAGTTACCTGAGGAAGAGGCAATGCTGCAATCACATCGACCAAGAATTCGGACTTCAAGTACCTCTTTGCAATCTCATTGAGATCCATAACGAGTTCGCCTTTGCCGAACACCCTCGAGCTAGGAGACACATAGGCTGTCCTAAACTTCACAACTACATGCAAAATATAGAAAACATCTGCAACTGTCCTAAAACAGGTAACAATGATTCCTAAATTCAAGTCTGTCTGCATACATGAAGCATTGTCCTGATTCACAACCGAAGGAAGATAGAAAAACAGGGGATCAACAAAGAGTGCCATCAAACAAGAAAACAGGAAAATTCTGTTCCATCTCAGGACAATGTCACTCCCAGGATCAAGGACTGTTCTTCTATCTGATTCTTTATGACCATTTTGCCCTTCTGGGAAAACTTTAGACCTTCCAAACCTAGGTATATGGTCTCTATACCTTCCACCCACAGATTTTTCTGAAGGGTCTGCATTTTTGTAAACTGGGAGCTGCTTCTCATGGAGTTGCGCCTCATTCTTCTGTAAGAAAACCTCAAGATTCCTTTTTTCTTCCTTGTGAAACCTATAAAGGATGCAACTTTTTCAGCCCATGAATCAGAATCACGTAAAACACCAAAATTTTGAAACAGAAACCTACCTAACTTGCTTCTCTTTTCTGAAATCCATGCTTGCAATCTTGTGCAGAGTCCCTACAAAATTTCAGAGCATAACACTTGAGCTGAAACAGGAACAAGAAAAGCCATTCCCACATGATTTCTTCCTGAATCCATGCCTTTTTTTCCAAGTCTTGGAAGCAATAATTGTGAAATGAGACAAAGGGGTGTCAAATTTCAACAATTTTTCAAACTCCACAGTGTTTAAAGGGGAAATTCAAGTGGGAAAAACCAACAATGGAAAGACAAGAATCCAGAAAAATGTCTGTTTGTGGATGAGTTGGAAGCTGAGGTTGTATGTGGTTGGTTGACTTGTCATTAAAAGATTCAGTTAATAACCAGCTGTAAAAGAATACACCAAAACAAGAATCATTTATACGAACACTCGCACACGTTACACTTGTGTGTATGTGTGTGAAAAACAGGGTGTGCAGGCCATGACCCCATTAATCCTTCTTCTTGTGCAAAGAGATTCTACTTCCTATTTTCCTTTCTTGTTTTTAAGGTAATGACTTCTTGTATGTTGGAATAGTCAAAGCCATGCCATTGAAGTTCCATATGTTTAGTTGAGGATGGGACCACTTAAATTATACAAGATTCGCATTCGGATTCGGTTTTATTATCTTTTATCAGATTCGAATTTAAATTTTTTAAATTCAATCCGATTCTGACCCTTTTGATCGTCTAGGCATAGGCGGTGAAGACCTATGATGCACGAATATGGTACAGGCAAGATAGGGAAAAACATATATCGTAACACAATTTGTCCTGACCAAAAGAAAATAGAGGATTATTGCTTACTTTTTTCTTTTGTGAAGTCCAACATTAATAAATCAACATAATCTTTTTTTTTTTGCAAGTAAATTAACCCTAAACTCTATACCCATAAATTAACATAATCCATAGGCATAGAATTGTAAAAGAAATTAATTTTGAGTTGACTTCCATTAATTAGGAAGATAAATAGGTTTGCCAAATTTGTGTCGGTGTCAAATTTTCAAATTGGTAAACTTAGTTTTTGTAAACTTTTTGGGGAAAAATAGTAATGTAAATCTTTGTTTTTTAAGATCATTTATATGAATCGAGTCAAGTTCCTTGACCTGAACTTTTTGGACCAACGATAAATACGTTCTTAAATGCTCAAACTCGAAGCTTTTCATTAAAACTAATACAACACCCAACTGTTAAGTTAGTCCTGAAAACAGTATGTAAATGTATATCATTAATTTATTTAATCATTTGACATCAGATTATCCTCGACGAATTTGGCGCAGTGTATGTTAATGCACGTTTGAGGCACGTGGTCAACAATAATCATTGCGTAGCAAGTATTTGAATGTTAATAAATCAATAATAAATACAAAATTAGTCTTTATAGACTGCAACAAGTCGATATTATTATTGGATAGTTGGAACCACGATTTCAGACATTAACCAACAAACTGTTACACATGGCTTCCACCAACAGCTTTAGGACCAAATACAAATCAAAGCAAGTTCCAAATGCATACCAATTCAAGAGAATATCTCAACATACACAAGACAACTACAAGAAGTTGAATATATATATTTGTTCGAGGAGACTTGGTGTTTCCAGTTTCCACCAATTAGTGTGCAGATATGATTTCAAAAATACAAGAAAAAAGCTAAGTATGAAACGACCCAACAAGAAGTACCAATACCAAGTGTATCACTGGGAAGAAAAGTGGTCACACAATGCAGATCTTGGTTGAAGATCGTAAAGCATCGACTTCGAAGAGAAGGCCCGGAGGATGCGATTATAGATAGCCCTATGCGATAGATCTCTCGATAGGAAAACACCAGGGATAACAGAAGTCACGTTCGCCTGATTTCAAAAGGCTCTCCCAGTTTTGTTTCTCTCATTTGACAAGAAATAAAAGAACAGTTTGGGTTTTCAGCCATGTGCAAACCCCAAAAGAAAATAGATCAAGAGGAAATTTCATAATAGTACACTGACCTTATCCGTATCCATAGGGACTCAAGGTTTTCACTAATTTGGCGAACAACAAAGTTTATAAGAACCCATATTAACAAAGAAAGTTTACCTGAAGGGTGCAAGTATCATAGACCCCCATTTAACAGCCTTTGGCTTTAAAGAAGAGCTTCTTTTCAAAATTTTCAACTCGTACGACTAACAATGCAAAACCCATTTGTGGAAAGTTTTGAAGGGAAAAAAAGAAGAAGAATCTTTAGGTAGTTTAAGAAACAAGTCAAATGGTGAACTTCCATGCAATTGATTAAGTACCTGCCATTGGCGTGTGCCGGTTCATCATCCTTAAATCTAATGAAATAGCATTACTATTGAGGAGCGATGCGTCATAGCCGCAGACATTCAATGTAAAGAAGCAGATCTAGCAGAGTAGAGTAGAGTAGAGTAGCCAACTGGGATCCACAATCATTCAAATTGAAGATCCCACAGCAGAAGTGCAGATAGACAAAACCAATGAAGCAGTAGAGCACGAATACACCTCGACACAAAAACAAAATCATAAAATTTTTAGCAATGTTCTTCATAACTTGCTAATAGAAAAATATTATCAGATCCATACACATAAGGATGTCGCTTTCAGAATTGTTCAAAATGGAAATGGAAGGATTAGGTAACAAACTTACTACTCGAGTAGTAATGACACTCAACCAAATCCACGAGTTGCAGCTGAGGGCGTCACCCCACTTTAACAGTCCGAAATAAGTCCAACCACAGTAAACACACAATTTGAAAAACTTCTGCATAGATCGAAAATAGTACTAAGAACTACTCCAAGCTCAGCTCCTGCTCCTGCGTCTTTCAACTCTTTCTTTGATCCCATTTCTGCACAACAAATACAAATGAAGTGCAAGTAAGTCGAAATACAAATAACAGAAGCATGAAAACATATTCCCTAAATATAAAAGCCTAAGGAACAATTAAATAACTAATTCCATAAAACATTAAGCTGGTAGAAAACACTTCAAATGGACAATGATAGGCTTTACCCATTCGGATATGGCACTTCATCTCGTCCACGATAAGGTGATCTGCTGTAGCTTCGACCTCTAGGTGACAGACTGCGACGTCGAGGGGCTGGGGAACGACCACGAGGACTGTAGCTCCTGTGCCAGCATCAGAAAACATAAAATGAAATAATCAATCTTCCACAAAAAATATTCAGCCATATTGCTGATTCAATTATTGAAATGCAACATTCATTGTCCTTTTTTGCATCTTCAAACATTACCTTCGACCATAACTTGGGCTCCGGCGATATCTAGGGGGGCTGCGGCTCCTGCGCCTTCCAGAACCTCCCCTCATTCGGCACTCACGGGCAAAGTGGCCAGGCTCACCACATTCATAACACTTTAAGTCAGAACCACCGGAACGTCCCCGACCCCCACCACGGCCACCACCTCGGCCACCACTAGAGTTGTGTGATAGCTCCACTCTCCAGCCATTCTTACCTGTTCAGAAGAGAGAGAACACAAAGTCAGGTAATACCAGTAACAAATTATAATAACAAGATGCCGATTCAAGGGAGCACCCGAAAGATTGAGTCAACATGTTATAGAAAACAACATTGACCACTGAATAGGAGTTACTACATTCAACACGGAAAAGCTAACTAGCCAAATAAAGGTAGCAAAGTAAGCTGAAAATGGTGTAACCTGAACCACACACAGAAACAAATGTCATACTCGGTGGGCTACAACCATAAAAGTAACGTATAATATCAACAAGCTCACCGTCAATTTCCCTGATGGCATCTTGAGCATCCCTTCGGTCATCGAAATCAATGAAAGCATAACCAGGTGGTCTTCTGGCAACCCACACACTACAGAAAATATTCAAACAAATTAGACCAAAGAAATTCATCCGATTAAAATAAACTTAGACAATATGCAACCCAGTATCTCTTAACGCAAGTAAAACTTGATGATAACCACTCATCATACAAAATTACAACAAAAGTACAGAAATCATACCCCCTGTTAAACATTCATGAATAAATGACTTTTCTGCAAACTAGGGCTCTTCCACCCACCAACCAACCCGCACAACACACTTAATATTAGTTTACCTCCTGATAACTCCAAACACGCGAAATTCATCCTCTAGGTCCCGCTCAGTGACTCGGGGATCCAGATTACCAACATAGACCCTCGACATCTTCGAATGCAAGTTCTCGGAGAAAAAAACCCTAACAACAGAAACAAATCAAGATTTCTCCCCAAATACAATCAATTGCATAACACACCTTCCATTCCGGAACAGAAAATGGTAAAAGACAGATTATAAGAGCAAAAGAACCCGCATTACAGAAAGTTCAAAACCTTGAACAAACAAACAACACGAGACTCGCCAGGCAGTTTGAGAAATACAGACGAAACTAGGCTAATTAAAATTTCAAAATACACATAAACAGATCAAAGAAAACTTACCGTCACTGAATAAATTTAGCTAGAGAGAGAGAGGGAGAGCACCTGAAAGTTTGAAATTTTGAAAAACCCTAGTAGCTGGTGAAGTTAAGATCCACTCTCTCTACTGTAATGGTTCGTGATTCTCTTATGACGGAAAAATTTTAGATTCAAATGACATTACTACCCCTGCCTCTTTTGCTTAAGTACGCATAAGTACACTTTCTACAATTCCGTTGTAAAATTACTTTGTCGCCCTCCCGATTTCTCGAGATTTTGGGGCTTGCATTGAGCACTATGAGGTCCGTTCCAAACCAATAAAATGGTAATTCCGTAATTAAGCTTTGGGAGGCTCTGCAGCCCATTATTTTAGCCCAAGTCGAATTATTTACTTAAGGCCAAGCCCCAATTCTCAATAGGCTACCGCTATTGTATTGTTTGCTGAGTGTGTTCCGTGTGGCTAGTATCGAGCTTCTTGCACGCTACGTCCACGTAATTCACTAAGTACGTTTGATGTACATTACAATCGCGCCAACCCATTGGGACGCTTTCGATGGACAGCAACATTGAAGGGAAATTCACTTTCATTATATTCACAAAAAATATTTCACTATCGTGGGTGTCTACAAAGCAACGGGGAGAAATGCTCAATATTACAATGGACGTTGCTTAACTTTGCTTCGACTCGCTAGTTTCCCCTATAATACTTCAAAAAAAATAATCTGATCTGCCCTCACTACCGATTACAAGGGTTGTACAATGCGATTAAACGGATAAAATGGCAACAACCTGCCTACTTTACATGTACAAAGACCCTAACATCTAAGAGTCGATAGCAGCTTGTCTTGTCGCCGGTGCGATCTTGCTTACGGGGTGGCCCAACGACGACATTGAGTTGCCAGTCAAGAGGGTCTATAGTCAGTTACCAGTAACCTGAAATATTTAAAAAAATATTTTTATTTTTATATTCATGTATTGTATTCGTATCATCGAATTTATATGTATACAACTATACATCGTATAAATAACTAGCAAAAGCCCTATTTTTATCTGAATAGAAATTCGAGCTGAGTCCACCTCTTATTTTAGTTCATCTCGAATTAAATTAATAACAAAGATAATACCTTCAGTTATTCTTGTAATTATCCTTCGTAGTTTAAATTAAAGAAATTACGTCACAGATCTCCAATTTGAATTACTGACCCATCCATTTTTTCAATATATTATATTTTTGTAGACTTTGGTAGCCAAAAATCAAAAAAACAAGTTGTTAATTAATAATAAGCAATCTTCAAAATCACCCACTAATCAGGTCTTCTAGCTACTACTGTCCTCTACTCCTCTCCACTCATTATGAAGGAACAGAAAGTCAACACAATTGAGCCCCAAAAAAGTCAACACAATTGGCAACATATATATATATATTTTTTTTTTCTGTATTTCTGTATATCTCCCAGCTGTATCTGACTTTATATATTCTAATTTTCAATTACTTTCTGGAGTAGTTATTATAAATATTTGTTGACTAATGGAGAAAAGTCAACGCCCTAATTTATATCTAATCCTAGTCATTGTTTTAATTTACTTGAATAATAATAATAATTATTATTATTATATATGGTACAGTTTAAACCACATAATATAATAATATTTACTCAAATTTTCATATTATTGGTACAGGTTTATGGTCAATAGTATTTAATTGCAGACAAGATCTGGGCTTTATTTGCTGTCCCAATAACAAAAGAAACATAGAGAATAAGTTATGATTTTGTGCTAATTAAAGTCTTCCAATTTGCAAGATGATTTCATATTAAAATTATACTCTCTCTCTATAAAATAAAGTCAACGGAGCCTTTTTTTTTTTCTCTTTTTTTTTTTGGGGGGTGGGAGGGGGTCCTCCACAGAACCCTTGAACTATGAAATATTAAACTTTAAAAAAGTCAAAAGTTTGGCTATTTCTTTCTCCTTAACTTTGAATTAATGGGAGAATATATGATAAGTTTTATAAAAGTTAGTGGCATACACTTGTATTTCATAATAACGCTGCTTTTCTCCAAAGTGATCTGCTTTAATGCTAGATGAAGATCTAAGCAATTTCTACTTAAAATAATGGAAGGAGAGATGTAATTCTAATTTTACGTGTTTTTTTAATTGTGTTTTATCATTTTTTATATTTATAGTATATATTTCAGATGATTTACTAAAAAGAATCCTAATTTCATAATTATAACATTTTGTATCATGCTCGTATTTTTATGAAGATATCGATTTATCATGATTAGAAAATCACCATCTTATTTACATTTGTAAGTCTTTTTGAACTAAAATTAGAATTGAGTCATGGTGGGGTCAACCATCAACCAATTCACCTAGTCCAGTCAAAAATCTATATTTTCTTGGTATAATCTTCTTATTTTCATTCAACACTTCTCAATTATGGCCAATTTCCTCTTGAAGAGTTTGAATGGGTCATGGTATTTCTGGACATTTTTTGTATTGACCAGATAGTCATTGTTTGTAAATTCAAAAGTTGGTCATCAAAAGTACTTAATGACCAAGTTTTAACTTTTTTTAATTACTTTAGGACTTAGGTAATTTTCCAGGTAAATACAGTTTTGTTGGTGATTATTTTAAATTTTTAACCTTTTCTCAAATGAAAATTACTTTTACGGCAAATATCATATTTAGTTCTTAAATTTTGAGTTTGCATCGCATTAATTTTTAAATTAATTCATCGACAATGTTCCAGTGAGAATGTAATCGGAAAAAATTCATGCGATTGGTCTTGAAGGGTATCATTTTAAGAGTACATGACAAATATACCTTTACTAATTGCATACCTGACGCACATGGAATTTTTTTCCAACCTCCATTTTTAACGGAAAAGTTGTTGAGGGACTAAGTTGAAATAGATTTACGGACTTATATGTTGATTTTGAAACTTTAGAAATTAAAGTGATATAAATTCAAAACTTTAAGACTAAAAATAACATTTATTCATATGTTTATTAATACAAGATTATACAATTTTAGTATATGCGCGCCCTCCCCAAATAAAAAAAATATATCCCCCACACTCTTACAAAATCACATTTCCACGAAAAGCACCTGCAGTAACAGTAGTGCCACACGCCTTAAGAATTGCACATAATTCTGGCAGAATCAATTAACAAACTGGCGCTATCAATTCCTACATTTTCAACCCACTGGGACCCATGTTACACAGAAATGTCAAACGACTTAATCTCAGCCGTTGGATTTAGACCCTCAGTTTGACCTCAAATTGGTAACCAGTTATCCCGGTGGCCGGTCACCTCTCTCGCTCTTATATCCCCCTCTCTCTCTATGGCATCGCCATTAGCATCTTTCACTCATCTCCAGAAACGAAAATTCTCTCTCATGAGCTTGTGAAAATTTCTGATAATAATTTTCTGTTATTGTTGAAATGGCCGTGGACTTGCTCGGCTACACGAATCTCAACGAGCAGATGGCTGTTCAGGAAGCTGCGGTGGCGGGAATAAAATCGATGGAGGATTTATTCCTCTCGGTTTCTCGCCGGAATCCGGAGCTGGACTGCCGCGAAATCACCGATTTCACTGTTTCGAAGTTCAGGAAGGTGATTTCCGGCCTGAATCGGACGGGTCACGCACGGTTCCGCCGCGGTCCTGTCCAGCCGGAATCTCAGTCTCCGGTGGAGTGCTCGTCAGAGGCGTCTGGATCGACTCCGCCTCGGACACTGAACCTGTTTTACAGTTCCGAGGCGTCGCCGCACCCTGCTGCGGCTCAGCAGTTGACGCTTGATTTTACCAAATCTAAGTCCGAATTTGTGGAGAAGGAGGTGTTTAGCTTATCGGCGGCCCTGTCGACGTCGGGGAACTCGTCTTCGACTTTCGTGTCCACGATCACCGGCGAAGGAAGCGTATCCAACGGAAAGAGTGGATCTCCGCCGTCAGCTTTTCTCACTCCGGCGGTATCCGCCGGTAAGCCGCCTCTGTCTGGTAAGAGATGCCGCGAGCATGACCATTCCGATCACGTCTCCGGCAAAACCTCCGGCTCCTCTCGCTGCCACTGCAAAAAAAGGTAAGCGTAATCAAACAAATTCGATTATGATTTTGTCATTATACATACAGAAAACCTAACTATAAGTTAATTCTCTCAGAAAAAACAGAGTAAAGAGAACAATCAGAGTGCCGGCGATTAGCTCAAAAATTGCAGACATTCCATCGGACGAGTACTCATGGAGAAAGTACGGTCAGAAGCCAATCAAAGGCTCGCCATACCCACGGTAGCTACGCCGCACCTTCACCAATATCATAAATCACACACGCACATCTCCGGTCAGTTTTCACTAATGTCTCTATCTCAAATTTCAGGGGTTACTACAAATGCAGCACCGTTAGGGGATGTCCGGCAAGGAAGCACGTGGAGAGAGCCAACGACGATCCAACTATGCTGATCGTCACCTACGAGGGGGAGCACCGCCACACTCTTGCGGCGGCGCAGGTGGTTCCCACCGCTTGAGGGTTTTTGACCCTCTTTGTAATATTGAGATAGTTGGAGGGGGTGGATGTAAATTTTGGTAGGAGTAGGGGCAGATGTGGGAAAAGAGAAATGTTGGGGCCTTTTAAGTAATTAATGGAATGACTTTTTAGTTATTTAATTAATTTTGTGCTTTACTTGGGATTCTGCATGGGATTCCCCATGAAATAAAAAGTCAAAAAGATAGGGCACTTATTCAATAAAGGGGGTTGGAATATGGGACAGCTGCACATCACAGCTTAATTCAGTGCACTTAATCGCCATCTTTGACTCATATATATATATATATATATATATATATATATAATATAATATAATAAAATATCATAGTCTATTGAGTGGTTTAACTTATTGATTGGATATTATATTAATTTAATTAGATATTTCGAATTCTTGAAAACACAATTATCATTGGTATGATAACTTTATATTTAAGTAATTCATTCTGATTCGATCCATAAAAATAAATTATATAACATAATATATATAATATGATAGGAATATCTGATATTGATGTATTAAAATTGGTATTTAATTTAATTAGTTCTATAGTTTAGTTTTGAATTTGGGGGAATTGTTCCTTGACTTGGAGATGTGTGGGTGAGGCAGTTGAGTCATGGCTGCAGCTCTGGTGGTTTTAAGGAGCTTATGACCTACCTCACTACCAACTCTTTATCAAACAAAGAATGTCAATTATGCTTAGGGATGTCATTTCGGATGGATCGTATCTGACGTGGCACGTATCCGCTGTCATGTTGGACCAATCACCTCACTCCACCGATCTCGATCGCATGGTCGGATATCTAGTTACCGCACATAATTTACCACCTTAGCCGTCGACCCCTAGTCGGGCTTTCAGACCGGTTCTTGCGACCCAATCCCCTCTACCGGCCAGCACATTAGTCCACTAGTAATAGAGAGTGGCCGACCACGCATTTTATGCACGGTCTTAGTGGGGCACCTGTCAGCTCCCCATGCACGGTAACTTCTCTCTCTTCACCATATATATAGTTCCCCCTCATTTATTGCACGGTAAGTTTTTCCCACCTAACTTCTTTCACCGCTCAATTACTTCGACCATTCCCTTCGAACCTGACTTGAGCGTCGGAGTGCCAACCTGGGTCTCACACCCACCTTTCCCGAATTGGCCTCGGAGCTTACGTTTGCTTCGACCTGTGCAGATTTCGAGTAGTCGGACGGAAGTTTCCCCTCAACAAATAGAGTGACCGTGTCGGATCTCTCGATCGGACCTCAAGCAGGGATTTGGCTCGATATTTGGCGCCGTTTGTGGGAACCACAACGATAAGCCATCGAACATGACTACTCGCAATATCACTAGCAATCGTCTATTCGATGAGAATGGTCGGGAAGTCCTCCCTCATATTCCTCTGCAAATCGCTACACCTACCATCATCCCACCACAGCTAGTCTACTCGACGCCCGAGTTAGATAAATATTTAAAAGCTTGTCGAGATGAAGCTATAACTGCAGCTGCGGAAGGAAGGGAGCCGCGGATGCCAGAGTGCCCCCAAACTCTACCGGTGGAGATCATTTAACCTTTGATGAATCATCCTGGGTATGTACAACCGGTTCAATATCAACCGCCTGTCGGATATTGGGCTGGGATGGGACAAAATATACACCCTCAACCTCAACATCAACAACCACTACCTGCGCAAGGAAGTGCCAGAAGGCCAGTTCAAGATCGCTTGTCATTCCGACCGAATGATGAGGTCGATTCTAGGACACCCACTGACACCAGGATACGTCGAAATGACAACCACCGAGGACAAGGTATATCCCGACAAAGATCTCGACCCACTCATTCTCGAGGAAAAAATAACAATCATGGGCGGTCCGAACCTCAAAGGGAACGAGGCTCCTTCCAGCGTGATATATCCCCTCACAGTTCGAGTGGAATCTTTAGCCGACGCGGACCCCACGGTCGAGTTAGCCAGATCAGGAGATCAAATAGGGGACACATTGTGAAGTCAAATGACCTTCAGAATCAAATACCTCCACATCCTAGTCAACATGATAGTCGATATCGGAGTGAAAGCCAGGGGTCGCATAGCCACTCTCCCAGCCGATCCCGCTCCACCCGGCGTGAACGATCTAGATCACCTCGACACACACCGTCAACCCCGTGACCAGCCCGACAGTGGAGATATCGCAGTGAAAGAGAAGCTCAGTCTCCGTTTTGCGACGCGATCATTGAATCCACCACCGATGAAAAGATCCCCACTGGGCTACCCACGTATAACGGATCGACTGATCCTGAAAAGCATGTGTCACGCCTCGAAATGCAACTCAGCATGTTCGGTCACTCGCCTAACATTTGGGCTAAGATCTTTGCCACAACCCTTGATGGGCCAGCGCTGGAATGGTTCTCGAGACTTCCTCCTCGATCCATACCTACGTACAAGGTTTTGGTTGATCGATTCAAAGCTCAGTTCTCTGCCATGAAGGGAGATAAGCTACCTCCGACCTACTTGTACACCATCAAACAAGGTCCTAATGAATCTCTCCGGGACTTCTTCACTCGTTTTTCACAAGCGGTGGTCAAAACTGAAGAACCGAGCATTGACCTCTTGAGACCCATTGTTCACAAGGCTTTGGTCAGCATTGAAGCCGCTCGATACATCTTCTTGCAGAAACCAAAGAATTTAGCAGATATCCAGGCAGCCGCCTGCGACTGGATGCAACTTGAGGAATTGGAAAATTCCCAAAGAAGCCCGACTCATGATCGAAGAACAGATGCTAACCGTCCCATTAGGCAAGATGTCCGTCCCAAGAACGAAGCACCAATCGGATCCGCCCCTCGGAAGCACTTCACGCAATTGACGCGACCGATCGACGAAATTTACAACGTCATCGATCCTGCTCTTCTAAAAAAACCCAAACCAATGCGAGAGACTCCCAAGATTCGAGAAAGCAACAAATTCTGCAACTTTCACCAGCAGAAAGGGCACAATACTTCAGAGTGCAATGCACTACGAGATGAGATCGAACGCTTAATCAAGGGAGGTCACCTTCTTGAGTCTGTGAAGAAAATGGACGACAATGCCCGGAACCGAGACCATCACGACAGGTCGCCACCCAGGCAACGACAAGCCAAGCCCCCGACAGAGCGCGACCTGCATAACCCACCATGCCTCGGCCGGATTGACATGATTTTCGGAGGGCCATCCCGAAAAGATTCGAAGTCCGCTCGGAAAAAGACGCGACGAGCAGCGGCCCAAGGCTTCTATGGGCCTCGAGAAGTCATGCAAGTTCGACCAGAAGACGCTTGGATTAATGAAGAAGTAGCGTTTAGCGAAAATGATGTAATCAATGTATCGGCACAGTCGAGCGAGACGCCTAGTTGTCCTATGGTCGTCACGCTCGACGTCGCCAACTTTGTTGTATCTTGCACTTTGATAGATAATGGAAGTTCTAGCAACATTATCCTTTACTCGACTCTTATTCGCATGAACTTACACGATAAACTACTTCTAGATCCTATTCGAACCCCTTTTACAGGATACGGGGGAGCAGAGGTCTATACCAAGGGTCGGGTACGTTTGATCACATCCATGGGCACTCTGCCCCGACGGGCCACACGCGAGATCGAATATCTTGTCGTCGAAATGCCCTCCGCATACAACATCATTTTCGATCGACCAGGTCTCATCAGTTTCCGAGCGGTCATATCCACTTACCACCAAATGGTAAAATTACCAACCCCCGCCGGGGTCGGGGAATTGAGGTGCGATATACCGACAGCTTGGAGTTGTTATTCCATCTCATTGGAAAAACCCAAACCATCCACAGGGAAACATGTGCCTCTGATTATTGACGACCCCATCATCGAAGATGAGTTCGTAGACCCAGAAGCAGTCGACCCAGAAAACTCTAAGAAAATGAGTTCCTCTCATGCTGCAAAAAGAAAGAAACAAGAGGATAAAAAGCTCAAGCCCACATAGGAACTTGAAGAAATTCAATTAATCCCGGGGCAGGCAGAGAAAGTTACACACATAGGGTGTTGGGAATAGTGCCCTGAAAATTCAATTTGTTGAATTAATTAAACTGAATTTACAGCAAGTTATGAGTATTTCACAAATTAATAATTAATGACGTGTGATGGTATTCTTATATGAAATGTGTTTCATAGGAAAAGACTTTGAATACCGAAATCACGTGTCATTAAAGTTATAGTCGGCAAGATAAGAATATGTTCTTATCAAGACTATAACGTGGTTATATAAGATGATTAGTCTTTCGTCATAGGGAATGGTGATTCCAATTATAACACATTGATGATTTTCAATAGGATTGGAAACATCGAACTGGACCACTGAGATAATTCATTTTATACTGCTATCTAAATGAATAAAATCTCAGGAAGCATTGTACTCTTAATCCTGATAATATTTCGGCTTTGGGCATGTAGTGTTAGTCACTGTAACATACTCGAAGTGAGGTCTCGGTAACGGGTGGCCAAAATACTTTGTATGATTCGGTGACAACATGAAATGTGCTAAAGAGTTATATTGATCGAGGAATCTGTGGCCTTGCTGGAAGGTAAAAGATATCCTTGAAATAGATTTGCAAAAGTTCGAATTAAGACTTTGCCAAAGCACTTCGCGTGATATGTCACCGAAGTCGTATGATGAATGTGTTTCACATACAGAGAATTTGAACTTAAGGCAAATCAATAAATTTCAAATTAGAGATGAAAAATAAATGATAGTAGTTGCAATTTATTTTTCATGGATATCAACACGGAGGAGTAAAATGCAAAATTATTCTATATCGATAAATTCGTGAGTAATTTAATTAATTTTAGAGTGCAACAATATTTATTTAGTGGAATTAAATATTGTTAAATGGTAATTAATTATTATCTTGGGATGATAATATATTAACCCGTTTGGAGCTAAAATTAATTAGTCCTGCAGGTCCCCCTGCAAGTCCCAATTGAAAAACCCGAAGAGAAAATATTAAAAGAAGAAAGAGAAATAATTTTTCAAAGTGTTTGAAAATAGCGAAGGGATTTATTTTAAGAAAATAAATCAAGTTCCAAGAGTTGGAAATGCCAGGAATTTTATTTTGGAGAAAATAAAATTTTAAAAATTTTTTTATAAAAAAAAAAAAAATTGCTTACGTGGCAGGTGACGTGGCACTGACGTGTCACGCCACGTCAGCAGGCGGGGCCCAGTTGACACTGACACAGCGACCGCGTGGCGCGCCACGTGTGCGGACGAGATCTCGCCACGTCAGCGCAAATGGGCGGACGAGATTATTGACCGGGCAGGTCAACGGGGTCGTCGGTTCGGGTTAGAACCGGTTCAAATGAATAGGGTCGGACCATATTCGGGCAAGGTCAAACCGGGTCCGGTCCGGGTCGGACCAGACCCGGACACGTGTCACCATTTGGTGGAGCTACGCGTTTCAACACGCGCCAACCACTTGGCTGGCTTGTGGGGGCGCGTGCGGCCACGTGTCGGCGCGTGGTTGGCAGCGTTGTGCCCGCGGCGGAGAGAGCTACCACGTGGCGTGATCCGATTGGCCAGATGACACACGGTTTGTACGCGGTTTGCATAATGACCAAAATGCCCTTCAATTTATGTGGAAAATGACCAATTTGCCCTCAAGTTTATCCCTATAAATAGGGGTTGATACCTTCATTTCTCTTATTCACTTTTTTTGGAGCAATTCGGCTGAGCCTTTCCCTTTCTTTTAAGTTTAATTAATCTTTTAATTAAAGATTAATTAATACATAATTAGGTGGTTATATAATTAATATATAAACCACTTAATTATTAGAAAATTAGGGAATTTTCTAGTCTAGAAAAATGATTTTTTTTTCTAGAAAATATTTTCTCGATTATTTAGGGAAATACTCGTGGAGCCCCGAGGGTCGAGTCGGGGATATTGCGGGGAAGCTCTGCCGGTCTCACGAACGAGAAAGGAGCTGGAAAAATGCCGTTAGATAGCCATGTTTGCAGTACGGTAATATTTTTCAGTTATTCTATTTTAAGCATGATAAATTATGTGCTCTTAAGTGTTAATTGCATGTTAGATATTTATCTGCTTAAGTGATTTAAAATTTATTATCAATTACATGTATATACTTGAGTAGATCCGGCTAAGTCTTCCGCTATTGTATTAAAATGTTTTTGAAATATTTTAATACTTGTATTATAATAAAAATTTTAAAGTGTGGTCCCGGACCGCTACTGTTCTGGGTCCACTGTCCCAGCAACTGGTATCAGAGCCGTGCTCTAGATATATACATGCATTGATATGATGCATGCAATGCATAATTTTAAATTTGCTACTGTGCACGTAAATTCTGTTAAAAGAGGCTGGTTTTTAAGTGGGACCGTTGTGACCCCTCCAGTGTTTCCTGGGAATTTACATGGAATGGTAATTTTCTGGGAATCGATTTCAATAATCTTCCTGGTTAATTACCGAATCAGTAAACATGATTTAAATTATGAGATAATTTATTTATAACTGATGGGTTCAGAAACGTGTGGATCCGAATCCGATCACTTTACGATTTGTAATTGTGGAGGAAACCACCGGAGACTCGCCGGAAATGAAAAAGGGGTTCTACCTGTTGGGACAAGCACAAGAAAAGTCAGAAGGCCAAGCTGGGGGAACTGGGGGTGATACCCAGTTTGGCTCTCCGACGCTCAAGTCAGTTCTAGGTATGAAGAAATGTAAGTTCAGTCACAGTTTCAGTGATGAAGAATGCTTACCAGTGTAGAAGATGACTTTAGCTATTTATAGTTGAGGGTCAAGGGCCCTTTGGTCATTTGCCTCAAGTGGTCCTGGCCGAATGTTGCCCTAACACGTGGCGCCATGAGAGAGAAACCTAGGAGGAATCTTCTGCAAAAGCGGCTAAAAGTTGGTGCTGGCAACAGTGGCAGGTGCGCGGGCATGTACGATGTGTCAGAGAGCCATTTGGGTGGTTGGTAACGAGGGCTTGAGAGCGCGCTCGTGACAACCTGGAGTATTGGAGGCCAAGATATCCGCTGGGGGGAATGAAGGCTCCAGTTCAAGTGACGAGCCAAATGGGAGGCCACTCTGAGGGAGTGTGACGCTCGAAGAGGGCTCCCTTGGCACGCCCACATTTAGTATGTAGGACGCTCGTGGGAGTGGCAGCGCTCGTTGGGCCTAACTCCTGAAGAAGGATTGCGCTTGTTGAGCTTAGCGCTCGTGCGCTGATGGATGCAGCCTTGGGGAGACAGATGTCATCATCTCGGTGATGCCACGTGTCCTAACGTGGGACGATCGTATTTTGACCCCATCGTTTTGCCCCCCAATTCTGTAGTCCTTAGTGATAAGGACTGTAGAATTTCGACGCGTTCTATCTCTTGCACGTAGCGCTCGTATAAGGCTTGGCGTGTTGAGCAATTTTTCTTCTGGTTGCGCTATAAATGCGGTCTTTTCAACTAACCGCTCGTAACACTTCCGCATTAAATGTTGTACTATTCTGAAGCACCCGAAACGTCTGAGTATTAAATGCGGGTGCGCGTGGGGCGCGTGAGCATTGGGAAGCATGTGACGGTTCCATAAAGTGGGCGGTTTCCTAGGCGGGAAATGATTACCATTTTGAATTCATTGCCGAAAAAGGTACCAACTCCCCTCCCTATAAGTACGGGATTCTGAAATCTTGATACTCTTTATGCATCCAGAACTTCCAAGCATCCTTTGCAAAAAGAATTCTCTCGCACTCCAGTTCTTAGAGCATCTTCAACCTTTCTTCCAGACTTTCTCAGAAACCTTCAAGGTAAACTCCCAGCGTAATTTTCTAACCCTGCTAACTTTAGATTCAGACTTTAGGATTTCATAACCCCTTAGATTTTTCTTCTTGAGGAAACCCTAACCTCTTTCCAAGAAAACCCCATTGTCTAACCGAGACTGAATTTCTCCCAAATCTCAGCTTCTGCCATAGCTGACCAACAAGTTGAGGAATTTGCCCGTGAAATTAATGAAATGGCCACTGATAGTTCCTCTTCTCCCGATTCCCCTAGTGATGAGGAGTTGGGGGCGGCAGTGATGGCCATGGAGGATAGGAATCCAGGCGGAATGGATCCTCTCTTTGAGGAGATGGATCTGGTGATGGAAGCAGAGAGGCAAGGGGTCACTCTCCCCATAACTCAGAGTGCCACTCATCCCCACCGCCATACCGTGACGGTGGCCGTCGCGAACCCGCTTCCAGTGGCTGAAGCCATAACCGGGCCTTCAGAAAGAGCCCGTGACAAGGGAAAAAGCAAGAAATCCCAGAAATCCAAAGGACCTAACGAGGGTGAAGGATCGGGCTACCAGGCTACCGAGCGCACGCCCGATGAGACTCCCAGCACAGTTACCGTGGGAGACGTGAAAACGATGATGGCGCCCATTTACTGGGACGAGCGATATACGTGGAGAATCCCAGAAAGCCACGAACGTGCTAATAATCCACCTCCTGGGGAAATGGCTGTATACGTGGACACAGTGAGTTCAGGAGGCTTGAGGTTCCCTATCTCGGTCTCGATGGCTCACTTGTTGAATGATCTGGGCCTCTGTCCATCACAAATCGTGCCCAACGGCTTGGCCCTCTTAACCTGCTTCGTAATTCTGATGAGGAGCATGGGTTACGAGCCCTTCTTGCGGAACTTCAACGCCCTATTTCAAGTGGTCAGCTCCTCTCGTTCATCTCCCGAGGCTGGTTTTTATTATGTCCAGGCGAAGGCACATATGAAACTGATCAACTCGCCCTCGAGCACTTATGGCCCCGACTGGAAGGAGAAGTTTATCTTCGTTAAGGCCCCAACAGAAGAGGGTTTTGGGGTGCCCACGCAATGGGGCTCGTTTGCAAAGAGCCGGCTGCAACCCGCACTCCCCAAAGATTGGGCCAAGAGCCTGGCAGCAACCCTGAGGGACGAGGGCCACCTCATTCAAGCGAAAGATTGGATAGACGATGCGGAGCTCATGTTCCTGTGTGGTCTTTCCAATGACCCTCATTACCTTGACAACCCTCCGGCTCGTGACATAGAGAGAGATGGTTAGATTCTTAGGGCACTAACTTTAGATAGGAATGAATACTAACTGCTTCTCTGTACTTGTAACTTGCACACTTAACAATTCTTGTCTAAGGATTTATAACCCTTGTACTTTCCATTTTCGCAGGAGCCGCTATATTAGAGATGGCAGGAGGGATCAGACAAGCCGCTCGTTTCGCCCACGCCAACAAGAATCAAGCCCAGCCAGGGGATCAACAGCGTGAGCAACAGCGCCCTCGTAACCGTAACAATCGAGGGGACGCTCGTAGCGGCGCCAGTTCGAGCGCCAATCCTGAGGTCCAACCCCCTCGTGGCCGAGGGGAGCGTAGATTGGTCAACAGAGAGACCAGAGGGCGGTCTTCTTCAGAGAGAGCGGGAGATGTTCAACCCCCTACGCCAGCAGAACAAACGAGGCCAGTAACCACCCTGGCGATAACCGAGGCTCCCCCGAGCGCAAGTAGGCCTTCCCGTAAAAGGAAGAGGATGCCCGATTCAGTGGCAATCAAGGGCAAAGGGAAGCAAGTAGTTGAGGGCCCCAGGGGCGAGGGGGAAACTTCCTCTTCAGAGGAGGAACACATATGGGAGTTCCCCCGACGAGGGGACAGGGATTACACAGGTGCCCCCGACGGCGGGCCGGTTCTGTTGAGGCCTGGCACGCTCGCCCAAGCTGTCACCGAGAACCTTTACAATAAGGCCCAGTTCTCGGCGGATCATCGACATCTCTATAGTGAGTCTATGGAGAAGGTGACCCTTGATGCGGCCCACGCTCTAATTTCCGTAAGTTTCACTCTTTGATTTCTTTGCTAATCTCTGTAAGCTAACATTCTCTGGCTAACATTTCCTTTTCTTCTAACTTATGCAGCAAGTTCTTCCCCGGCTCCGAAACGTGCAAATGCGAGCCTCCATCTACGCTGACCGAAAAGCCAAATATAAGAAGATGGCTCGTTCCAACGATCCGGCTCAGATTCAAGCGGAGCTGGACGCTGAGACTGCGAAGTATGAATCCCTCAAGGATTTGTACAACAAAACGGAGGAAGAGCTGGGAAAGCTGAGGGAGGATTTTCAGGCGGTAGAGAGCGCTCGAAGCGGTTTGAGCGTCCAGTTGGCCCAGGCTAACGAGCGGTGCCAGAAGGCAGAGGCGGAGCGGCGCAGTTGGAAGACGAGGGCTCTGGAGGCCGAGAGGAAATTCAACGATGCCGTGAACGAGTGGCCTCGAAGCCTAGAGCGTGCGAATAAGGAGGCCCTCATCAAGTTCTGCCACTCCAAAGCCTTCAATTTCGCAGCCTCGTTACACTGCTTGGATGAGGCCCAAAATGCCTTCAACTTAGCCGTTGAGCAGGGCATCCACAAGGGGCTGACTGATCCGGCCATGAAGGGAGCCGAGGGCACGGGGCTCATGTTTAACGAGCGCTGTGAGGAAGCTGACGAGGACCCCAACGACCCCGCGGACGCCATTGCGGAGTTGGAGTACGAATTCTTGGTTAAGCTGATCCAAGATGAGTACACCGACGCTCATCGGGAAGGAGGTGCGGCTCAAAATGATGACCCTGAAGATGAGCCTCAAGCGCCCGTCATGGAGGAAGCCCCGGTCCTAGTTGCTGAAGGTGCCAACGCTCCCGATCCTGGTGCAAATGAGCCCAACGATCCCCAAGCTCAACAGCAAGAGCCTGAGGGCCCAGTTCATGGCCCCGTGGCCCAAAACATACTGGTGATCGTTGACGAAGACATCGCCCCAGCCGCCTAAAGCTTCTCTCTTAGAACGTTTCTCTGTACTTTCCTGTTTTACTGTCTCTTCTTTTTTTTTTTTTCTTTCTTTTGAAACAATGTACTTCATGGGCCTTTGAGCCCTCTGCCTTGTAATATTCTTGTGCAATGAATATACATTCTTTTTTCATGCCTTTGTTCTTTTGCTTACTTATGAATCAAAGCTAATACTTAGATTTTGCTGGAACAAATCTTGTAATAATAAGACTGTGTGTAGCATACTCTGTGGACGTTTCATTTCTCTGATGAGCCTTTATGACTTTGAGGAATTTTGTTAACTTCTGTAAATCTTTGAAAATTTGTCTAAGTCTTGAGCGATCGTGAGGGTCTTATTGTGAGATTGCCCCCCCACTCAGGACTTGTATAAATTTTTGCCTTTGTCATAAACTTTGAAAATTTGTCTAAGTCTTGAGCGATCGTGAGGGTCTTACAGTGAGATTGCCCCCCACTCAAGACTTGTATAAACTTTGTTTTTGCTCTTAAAAATTTGGCCGAGTCTTGAGTAGATACGAGGGTCTTATGGAGAGGCTGCCCTCGTTCAAGGCTCGTGCGATTTCTTCTTAACTTAGGGAGAATTTTGTAAGTCTTGAGTATTTGCAAGGGTCTTATTGGGTGGTTGCCCTTGTTCATGACTTGTGACATCCTTCCGCCCTCGGGGGATTTGCTCTTGTAGGAGATCCCGTTTTCGAGCGCAAGGCGTTTTAAGAAACGGCCAAGGCCTACTAGGATTTGTTCTTGTAGGAGATCCCGTTTTCGAGCGCAAGGCGTTTTAAGAAACGGCCAAGGCCTACTAGGATTTTCTTCATAATCTTCTTCCAATTCGCCTAATTGGTTGTGAGCGTAACCAGTCTATCCTTATGAGGGCGTCCCCCCATGTGGAGTAGAGTGCTGGCAAGCGTAACCCATACGAGATAACAGCATACATATTGGAATGGGTTGCCAACCACGCTCGCAAAGACGAGGGACGTGGGACTTATCCATTTAATCAATCAAAGAAACAGGAGTATTAAAGAAATTAAAAAGATTATGTTACCGCTTACTTGAGATTGGAAGTACATAGAACCCGTCAAAGAGGGTTGTTACATCAGGGTTTGCAAAGAGCTTTTAAACATAAAACCGCCGGAGGTTACATGCGTTCCAAGGGCGAGGCAAGCGCTCGCCTTGAAGTGTCTCCAGGGTGTAAGTGTTGTTAGCTCTGAGTTGTACGACCTTGAATGGGCCTTCCCAATTGGGGTCCAATTTCCCCACGTGCTTGGATACTTCCACTTTCTTCAAAACCAAGTCCCCCAACTGGAAAGTTCTTTCCCTCACACGCTTGTTGTATTGTTGGGCCACAGAGGCTTTATAGTGGTGGATCTTAGCCCATGCTTTGTCTCTCCTTTCATCCAGCAAGTCTAACTCCAAGCTCCTGTTGCCATCGTTGAGCTGAGGCTCGAAATAGCCGACACGAGCGGATTCATTTACTATCTCCGCTGGTATCATTGCTTCTGACCCATAAACGAGCGCGTAAGGAGTTTCTCCAGTGGCCGCTCGTGGGGTGGTGCGATAAGCCCAAAGCGCTCCTTGCAGCTCTTCAGCCCATTCACTTTTCTTGCTCTCAAGCATGGTTTTCAGATGTTGCAAGATGATCCTATTGGTAACCTCTGCTTGCCCATTGGCTTGAGGATGTCCTACAGAGATAAATCGCTGCTCGATACCCAACTCAGAACACCATTCTCGTGTGTCAGCTGCTATAAACTGGGATCCGTTGTCAGAAATGAGCACCCTCGGTATGCCGTATCTGCAAATGATGTTTTTCCAAATGAAGTCCCTCACAACCCTGAAAGTGATTTTTGCAACAGCTTCGGCCTCGGCCCACTTGGTGAAGTAGTCGACGGCTAGAATGACAAACTTCTTTTGTCCCCCAGCCATGGGCAAGGGGCCCACGATGTCTATTCCCCACTGATCAAAAGGCCAAGAGACGTCTACTGGGATCATCTGTGCGGCTGGCAATTGAGGGAGACTTGAATGAAATTGGCACTTAGGGCACTTCTTCGAAAATTCAATGGCATCTTGGAGAACTGTAGGCCAATAAAACCCACTTCTCAGGACCTTTTTTGCCAAGATACGCCCTCCGGAATGATTCCCACAGCTTCCATTGTGGAAGAGTTCGAGCGTCTCCTTCGCTTGTGAAGGCCTCAGGCATCTCATTGGGGGTCCTTGAAATGATTTCTTGAATAACCTCCCCTCGGGATCCAAAGCGAAACGAGGGGCCTTACTTCGGACTTTCCTAGCTTCCACCTTGTCAGTGGGAGGAATCCCATCCCTAAGGAAAATGACGATGTCGTCAAGCCAACAGGGCTCGTTTGGATCAATCATGGCGATTATCTTGGTGGCGACCCTTTCCTTGATCAAAGGTTCCTCAGTTCTGAGGAACGTAACAGAACGTTCAGAAGTGCCCTCTAAAGCTGATGCAAACTTTGACAGAGCGTCCGCACGCTCGTTTTCTCCCCGGGGCACTTGAAGTAGATGAAATTTCTTGAACTTCCCAATGATTTCTCTGGCTTTACTTAAGTACTATACCATGGTGGTTTCTCGAGCCTCATAAGTTCCTTCAATCTGACTCGCAATTAACTGTGAATCCACATAAGCGGTGATTCTGGAGGCTCCATTCTGAAAAGCAATATTCAATCCTTGCACGAGGGCTTCATATTCTGCCTCGTTATTAGTGACTTGGAAATCCAGCTTGATTGCAAAGTCCAGCTCAATCCCATCGGGGTTTCTGAGGGCCACTCCTACTCCTCCCCCTTGAGAGGTTGAGGAACCATCTGTGTGCAGTACCCATAAACCCTCATTCTCCGCAACGGTGGGCTCTAAACCGAAGCGTTCGACCAATAAATCAGCCACAACCTGAGCCTGTACCGCGGTCCTGGGCTCGAAACATAAGTCGAACTGGCTCAATTCGATGGCCCACTTGATTAATCTTCCAGACACATCTGGTTTGGACAACACTTGCTTCAAGGGTTGATCGGTGAGAACCGTTATGGAGTGCGCTTGAAAGTAAGGCCTTAGTCTTCTTGAGGCGTTAATAAGAGCGAACGCGAATTTCTCAATCTCCAAATACTTCTTTTCGGCTCCTTGCAATGTTTTGCTCAGATAATAGACGGGTAAGTGTTTCCGCTCCCGCACAGCGATCAGAACCGCGCTTGTGGCCTCGGGAGAAACGGAAAGATACATAAATAACCTCTCGCCTTCGACAGGCTTAGTCAGCAGTGGTGCGCTCGATAAGTAAGCCTTCATATCCTGCAGCGCCCTTTCGCATTCTTCTGTCCAAGCAAAGTTACGTGCGTTCCTCAAAATTTTGAAGAAGGGAAGGTTCCTGTCCGCCGAGCGCGAGATAAACCTGTTCAACGAGATGATTTTTCCTACTAGGACCTGCACTTCCCGCAAATTTCGAGGGGAGGGAATTTCCAGAATGGCCTTGATCTTCTCTGGATTGGCCTCTATTCCCCTCTGACTGACCATGTACCCTAAGAACTTTCCCCCTTGTACTCCAAAGGTGCACTTTGAAGGGTTCAACTTCATCCCATATTGACGCAGGATCGAGAAAGTGCGCTTAAGATCTCCCAGGTGGAAGTCCTGGCGCTCGCTTTTGACAATCATATCATCCACGTAAACCTCCATGGACCTTCCAATCTCTTTTTCAAACATCTTGTTGACGAGCCGTTGATACATAGCTCCGGCGTTCTTGAGTCCGAAAGGCATGACTAAGAAGCAATATACCCCCAGATGGACAACGAACGAGGTTTTGGGGCGGTCTTCCGGGGCCATAAAGATCTGATAGTATCCTTGGAAAGCATCCATCATGCTCATGAGCTCGCAGCCAGCGGTCGAATCCACCAATTGATCAATCCGGGGCAGCGGGTAAGGATCTTTAGGGCAGGCTTTGTTGAGATCAGTGAAATCGTTGCACATGCGCCACTTATTCGCGCTCTTGGGAACCAAGACGACGTTGCACAACCACTCCGGATACAAGATGGGCTCGATATACTGAGCCTCTAGGAGTTTATTAACTTCCTCTTCAATGACTTTTTTCCGAAAGCCATGTACATCCCGCTTTTTCTGCTTGACGGGTTTGAAAGAGGGGTCCACATTAAGCCTATGGACAATGACGCTCAGGTCAATCCCTGTGAGGTCGGAGGCTTTCCATGCAAATACATCACTGTTTTCCCTGAGGAAGTCAATCATCATAATCTGAGAAGGCCCCGAGAGGTTTGATCCTATCTGTGTAGTCTTATCCTTGTTTCCGGGCTCCAGCTCAATGGTAAGGAACTTCTCTGAGGGCTCGATCCTTATCTCAGAGCGAGGAAGTTCGAGCGCCCTCTTCTTTCCTGTCAAACGGTCACCAGGTGTTGATTCACCCTCTCCCGGCTCGTCTCCTTCTGAGGACGATCCACCAACGGTTCCTGGTGGTGCACTTTCGAGGGGATTCTCCACATTGTCTCCCCTCTTCTTTTTGTTCTTCTTCTTGTTCAGTTTCGCCCTTTTCCGTGCTGGGCTGTCCTCGTCTAGATTGGGGAAATCCACTGACTTCTTGGTGGACCCAATTTGGAAGGTTTTCTCCGCTTTAGGCTTTCTGCGGGACAGCATGTAACATTCCCAAGCCTCTTGCACATTGCACAGTACTTCTCCCACACCCTCGGGGGTGGGGAATTTATTCTTCTGGTGGTAGGTGGAGATGATGGCTTTGAAATCCATGAGGGCAGGGCGCCCAATTATGATGTTATAAGGGAGGTCAATCTCCACCACCGCATATGTTACCAAGAGCGTTTTGCGCTGAGGGGCTCGGCCGAATGAAGTAGCTAAGCGAATTTGCCCTCGTGGGACAACTTCTGAGCCTCCAAAGCCAATGAGAGCTGTTTTGAGAGGCTCGAGCGGAAGGTCAACCTTCATCTTTAAAAACGTAGAATAAGGCAAAACATTAACGGAGCTTCCACTATCCACCAACACCCTTCTTACAACATGATTATGAACATCTACACTAACCACCATGGGCCAATCAGAGGTTATACTCTCCCCACGGGGTGTTACAATGTGCTCTAAATCCCTATCATCAAAGCCTATTACATCATTTTCTCTTGATCGTTGAGCGCTTGGACTCTGGATGGCATAGATAGGTTTAGGCACTGCTGGGCGTTGGTTGTAGCTCCGGACGTACCTCCGTCGGGAGGCGTTTGAATCCCCCCCTGATTAGCCTCCTGCAATCATATTTATGACTGCGAAGGGTTCGTTTTCTTGCTCAGGGGCTTTTCCTTTATTGCCCCGGCGGCTGCTGCTTTCAGGGGGTCCCCTACCCCTTGGGCTCTTTGACCGGGACGGACTCCTCCTCCTTCCTCCAGCGCGCTCGTTACAGCGTTCATCGTAACGCTCGAGCACCCGGACGAATTCCTTCAAGTGGCCCCCTGCGACAAGCCTCTGAATTTCAGCCTCCAACTGGCGGCACTCATCTGTGTCGTGCCCCCTCTGCTTGTGGAATGCGCAGTATTTGTTCGAGCGCCTGAGCGAGTCCGTTTCTCTCATTTTGATGGGTCTCTTAAAGAGCTTCTTATCGGAGAGGTTGTAGACTTCTGAATTCGGCCTGGTGAGCGGGATTCGCTCGAATCGACGAGGGGGTGGTGGCGACCTTCTGCGCTCTTGAGGGCGCTCCTTCTTGACCGCCACGTCCCATCCCCGCTCGTGATGGGGCCGCTCGTTCCTGGCCGGACTGTGATGCCGGGGACCATTCGTCCCATACATATCTTCGAGCGCGAAGAACGGCTCGGCAACCTCTCTCAAGGCCATGAGGGTCCCTGGCCTCCTTTCCACAATGGCATCGGCAAATTTCTTGCTCACATATTGCTTGTGATCCACAGCCTGAAAGAGCACTGGGATCAAGAAATTCATGGAAGGCCTCTCCACCTGTAGGATCTCCTTGTTGAAGCGGGCAAAGAACGAGCGCAGAGATTCGCTCTTGCCTTGCACCACGTTGTACAGTGCAGTAGGTGCGGTGACTGGCGCTTTCAAAGAATTGAAGTGGTTGAGGAAAGCATGAGCCAGCTCTTCATATGAGTGAATCGAGCGTGGCGGCAGTCGTTTGTACCACTCTTGAGCCATTCCTACCAAGGAAGTGACGAAGACTTTCGCCCAATAGTTGCTGGAATGCTCGTAGAGGTGCATAAGATGCAAAAAATGATCCAAGTGCTCAGCTGGATCAGTTGTCCCGTCGTAACGGTTGATGGAGGTGGGGATTTTGGCCATGCCTGCTTGGGCCATCAGAACTTCTTCCACGAGGGGTGAACCCCTCGCCAATGGGTGGTACTCATACGTGCCGAAGTTTTCCTCCGGCTCCTTGCGGCGGGGGACCTTTGGTGGAGGGTCCTTGGTCCGGGTGCTTCTGGCATCAACCCGTTCATCCCGACTAGGGGAGATCTGAGTTGAACGCCCTCGTGAGAGCTGTCTCACGATATCCTTTAGACCCTGCAGCTGGTCTTGCACAGCCGCGAGGATGTCAGGATTTACGTCCCCTTGTCTGGGGGCTCGTGACCCTCTTCTGGAGACATGAGAGTCCCCTTCATTCTCGTTCACTCGTTCTGTGGGCTCTTTATTCCTGCCCATGGAGGGACGCTCGTTGCCCTCCTGCTGGGGCACTTCTCTGGCTGGTGGTGGTGGTGGTTGTGCCCTCAGGACAGCCTGGGCTTCTCTGAGGGGAAAGTTTTGTTGTCCGCCCAAAGGGGCTGCAACTTGAGTGGCCTGCCCAGAGGGAAAGTACATGGAATGGCACCTTTCCCATGCCCCCTGAGCCGCCTGAACCTCACACTGGGCATAGAGAGCCCTCAACTGTTGGGTGGTCAGTGGGGGTAACTCCACTCCTTCAATCTCCCTGGGGACCACTACCGGGAGCTGGAGCTGTCCAGCATGATACGGCTGGAGCGGCGGCATCATAACGGCCGGAGTGAGGGTATATCCGGGTGGAGGCATCATATAACCCTGTACTCCGAGATTCATCTGGGGATGGACCCAGGGGCTCTGAGCAGGTTGCGGAGGAACAGAGAGAGAGACTCCTCCAGCGGCGGCGGGGATGGGCAGTGCCGGTGGTGCAGGTGGAGGTATCGAAGACTCTGCCTGCGGGGTCACTCCTGCGGCGGGAGGTGCTCCACCAGCAGTGACGGAAGGAGGCGGGGCTCCACCATTAGCGGTGGAGGGAATAATGATATTGGCATCCTGGGAGGCATTATCTCCTCCTCCCACAGCTCCAGATCTTGTAGCAACCATGACTGTTGAGGATAAGAGTGTGCTTGCTTTTCTACCAACAAAAAGAAAGGAAGGAGATGGGGGACTGGTTTCCCACAGACGGCGCCAAAAATGATGGGTTCAGAAACGTGTGGATCCGAATCCGATCACTTTACGATTTGTAATTGTGGAGGAAACCACCGGAGACTCGCCGGAAATGAAAAAGGGGTTCTACCTGTTGGGACAAGCACAAGAAAAGTCAGAAGGCCAAGCTGGGGGAACTGGGGGTGATACCCAGTTTGGCTCTCCGACGCTCAAGTCAGTTCTAGGTATGAAGAAATGTAAGTTCAGTCACAGTTTCAGTGATGAAGAATGCTTACCAGTGTAGAAGATGACTTTAGCTATTTATAGTTGAGGGTCAAGGGCCATTTGGTCATTTGCCTCAAGTGGTCCTGGCCGAATGTTGCCCTAACACGTGGCGCCATGAGAGAGAAACCTAGGAGGAATCTTCTGCAAAAGCGGCTAAAAGTTGGTGCTGGCAACAGTGGCAGGTGCGCGGGCATGTACGATGTGTCAGAGAGCCATTTGGGTGGTTGGTAACGAGGGCTTGAGAGCGCGCTCGTGACAACCTGGAGTATTGGAGGCCAAGATATCCGCTGGGGGGAATGAAGGCTCCAGTTCAAGTGACGAGCCAAATGGGAGGCCACTCTGAGGGAGTGTGACGCTCGAAGAGGGCTCCCTTGGCACGTGGGCGTGCCAATCATTTAGTATGTAGGACGCTCGTGGGAGTGGCAGCGCTCGTTGGGCCTAACTCCTGAAGAAGGATTGCGCTTGTTGAGCTTAGCGCTCGTGCGCTGATGGATGCAGCCTTGGGGAGACAGATGTCATCATCTCGGTGATGCCACGTGCCCTAACGTGGGACGATCGTATTTTGACCCCATCAATAACATGTTTACTTTATGCCATTTATTTTAAGCATGATAATTATGTGATAATTATATCAGCATGCTTAATTGATTTAATTTATAGCATATTTATTTTGTGTCATTTAAAATTTTAAGCATGATAATTATGTGATAATTATATGAAAGCATGCTTAATTATTTTATTTTATGGCATGATCATGATAATATGAGATATTATGATATTTACAATTATGCGTATTTTATTTAATGTGATTAAATAATAATGTTTAATAGAGATTGAACGAGATGCATAATTGAACTAATATTTTTCGGCCTAATTAATAAATTGTTATTAAAGCCTTAAAATATTATTATTGGGTTTTTAAATATGATTTAGTAATCCTAGTGGGAGGGTATTAATTAGATTAATTACTTTCGAAAATAAGACGCCAAAAGTGATTATAAGATAATCAAAAGATAATCCACATCTTTTAAAAATTCAAGTGGGAGCGAGATGAAAAGAGTTGGATTCTCACGGTCTCCATTACCCGTCTATAGTATAGTGGATGTATACTACTCCCTTCGGCGGGTATGCATTCGCGGTATACAAGATTAGACTTCTACGGATAGAATGAAATACGGGAAAATCAGCTCGACCACGCCTCCGTGGAGTGTCTTGACCTACTCGTACGGACTTCTAGGTAATGGTGCACACTTGACTAAGTAATGTATTAACCTCCCTTCGGAGCTCTGTTACATTTACTTGGAGGCCAAGGGTTGACGTGGTGAATTAACATTGTTTGGTAAGAGTTATCCAGATGACATGTTAATTAAGAATAGTTCTTGCTTTTCTAAGCGGTTTTCGACCTCGCCTCCGGGGAGTCAACTGCAGCTAGTTAAGTCACCATTGCGTAAATCAAAATGCTTACGTGGATTTCATTTATTGGTTAGACGCAGAAGAAAGTGAAATACATAATCATAACTTGCATAATTTTATTTATTTCAGTTTTATAATTACGATCTCTCTTAGCCCACTCCAAATTTTTTGTCTATAAGGAAATAGGCTAGTAAGGGTTCAACTATGCTGACGAAGTAATGAATCTTGACATCGTGTTGAGACACGAAAGTTTACGTACTCACTGAACCTTATCCGAAAATTTCGGAAACTACAACCAGTCAAGATTAGAAAGACGTTTATTCTAAATGGATCAAGTGTGATGATCTGGCTAGTCTTATATCCTGACATCTGTCTTAAAAGTTCTTGAGCATCAGACGCATGAGATGTCCACTGATAAGAACATGTTTTGAAGACAGAATCGTACGAAGGTAAGAGCCACGAAAAAGGTTGTTAGTTAAAGATATTTGAAGAACTACCAATTCAGAATCATATTATGAATATGATGACTAATCTGAAAGAGATTGAAAGCCTCTGTGCTTAAAGGAACAATCTTAACAGATAGGATACGATCCTATACTCTTTGCCTAAATCATTTGAACGTTCAAGATTATTTTAAATAATTTTTTTTAAAAACCAATGAACGACCTCAATATGGCAGAAAGGGTAAGGGAAATGTTCTCTTAAGTCAGACATCAATATCCACGACATCAATATCCACGGCCTAGAAAGGCAAAGTGGAAGGAAAAGAAAAGGAAAAGTTCCCAATCTAAGGTTCAGAAATAGAAAGTCAAATCCGACAATGGAAAAGTGTTTCTATTTCGGTGGTAACGGGTATTGAAAAAGAAGTTATCCAAAATACTTAGTCTGTCTGTTTGCTACGCCGTTTAGATAAGATATGAAGATATTTTACTCGTTGAAAATATGTTTAGTTGGAAATTCACCAGACTCCTGGTGTGTGAACTTGAGATCAACTAATCATATTTGCAATTCGTTGCGAAGATTCAAACTAACCAAGAAGTTTCAAAAACGGCTAGCACACAACTACTGCTCGAGGATAATACAAGTCTAATTGTATTAGCAGTAAGGACTATAGAGTCGTATTTTGGCAGTAGGGTCTTTATATTATACGTGTCATACATATAGAAATTTGATTTTTGTAAGTTATTTGATAAGTAATGGTTCAACTATTTGTTTTGAACAAAAGTTTACCATTAAACAAAATGAAAGGTTTATTTGCTCTAGCACAATAAAAGATGGTCTTTTATACCTCAATGAAAAACCCTAATTTAAATTTAACATTAAGAAGCTTGACTTACCGTCTAAGAGGAAAAACTTCTACGTGGCATCAATGACTTGGTCACTTTTATCTGAATAAGATCCAAAGACTGATTGTCGAGTCTTTTCGACTTAATAGTTGTTAGTCTGCGGACCCTGTTTAGAAAAGTAAAATGACCAAGAAAGTTCCTTTTGAGACAAAAGGTATTTAAGCCATGAAGTTGCTTGTGTCAGTCCATACGGATATGTGATCCTATGATTATTCAAGCAAGATGAAGTTTTGGATATTTCATCATTCGTTTGAATGATTACTCTAGATACAGATATGTTTATTTCATGAGACTTAAGTCTGTATTTTTTAAGAGTTCAAAGAATGTAAGACTAAAGTCAAATAGTCAAATTAGAAGACATATCAAGGCACTTCGATTAGATTGAAGTAGTGATAAGTATCCATGTTCAAAGTAAAATAGAATTTCTGAAATGAGATTAGATCTCAACTGTCTGTATGAGATACGCCTTAGCAAAGATGTATTGCAGAAAGGAGAAATAGAACTCTGATAATGATGGTAAGATTCATGAAGAGTCATGCCACCCTATGAATTTCGTTTTGGAGTCTTGCACACAAAATGACAAACCTAGTTCTATCTAAGTCAGTTCCTAAAACACTGATGGATCTGTAGCTAGGGTGAAAACCCTGTATCTTTTATCTTCGGATTTAAGGTAGCCTGGTCCACGAGTTAAGGATGGATCCTGACAAGTTAGAATAAAGAACAAAGGTTTCCTTGTTCTAAGGTTATCCTAGAAGAACGAGAGGTGGTATATTTTGTAATTTGAGAAATCACAAAAGATGTTTGTGAATATTTCAAAGATAATTACATAGATAACCACAAAGGGTGGAAGCAAAGTAGTGTTAAAAGAAATAACAATATTAGATACTGATTTCCATAAACCCGTGATAATTGAAAATGTATTAGATACATGTGATGTACCAAATACAACATGTGATGTAGAGACGTGTACACGAGAGCATCATTGTAGTGGGAGGATTGTCAGGACACCTGACAAGATACCTAAGATTAACCCAAGTGGTTGAATCTAACGTGTCTGATCCTGTCACGTCTAATGAAGCTGTGGAAGATATAGACGCTGACCATTTGGTCAAAAGCCATGGAATCTAATTTAGAATCTCTGTATTCTAACAAAGTTTTGAGCTTGTGAAGGCGCCTGAAGGCATTAAACCCTATTAGATAAAATTGGGTTCTACAAGACGATAAAAGGAGAAATGGACAAAAGTAGAGACTTTAGAGCAAACTTATGGCAAGGGATTTTACCCAGAAAGAAGAAATCATTTATAAGGTCTTCTCACCTATAGCAATGCTTAAGTCCATTATCCTATTCATTTTATCTCATTATCCATTATGAGATTAGATAAATGGATGTAAAGACCATGTTCTTGAACAGGAAACTTCAAGAAGAAGAGATACATGGCATAACCTGAAGGCTTCACATCCAGAAATCAGGTGCATATAATGCAAGCTTAATAGATCGATTTGTGATCTTAAGCAAGCGTCTAAATCATGGAGCATCAGAATTATAAGGCAATTTAAATTCTTTGGATTTGTATAATTGCCTGATGAACCATCAAGTGTACAAAATGACATCATAATAGCGTTGTAATATTTTCACTTTGTATGTAATTAATATTCTGCTCATTGGGAATGATGCAAGAATTTTGTTAGTGGTCAAGATTTGGATGTCAAATCATTTTGACAAGAAAAAGACCTATGCGAGACCAATGCTATTCCAAGGATCAGACTTTTGTCGTGATCATGGGAATAAGGAGATTGGTTTATCACAAGAAGCATATATAGATAAGATGCTAGTAAGGTATAATATGATAAATTCCAAGAAAGGTTCATTACCTTTTAGATATGGAATTTATCTATCTCGGATCAGTGTCCTAAGACAACTGAAGAGATAGAAGACATGATTAGAGTTCCGCAACGGAAGCTTTCATATTATGTACAAGGTCAGCTGTCTATTAAGAAATAGGTCTAAGTCAGCAGATATTAGCCAAACCCTTGAATCAGACATTGGGCAGTAGTGAAAGCATATGTTGGAGTACTTGAGAAGGACTTGAGATTGTATGCTTGTCTACCGCAGTGGTGAGCTTATTTCAATAGAGTACACAGATTCGAATTTACAATCTGATTTGTATTCTAGATGTCTGACATTACAATACGTGTTTACTCTAGAAAGAGCAACCGTTAATTGGAGAATGTTAAGCAGACTTGTATTGCTTACACCGCCATGGAAGTCAAATACATGGCAGCTTGAGAAGCAACCAGTTAGATGTATTGGATTCATGATTTCCTAATTGTTGGCTCAGAGAAACATCCAAAAGATTCCTTCACTAAAGTATTGGCGCAAAAGAGTGCAAAACGGGTTTTGACACTCATGTGGAAGGAATAAGACTTAGATGTGTGGCCAAATTGAATTTAGGGCAAGTGGGAGATTGTTGGGAATAGTATCCTGAAAATTCAATTTGTTGAATTAATTAAACTGAATTTACAGCAAGTTATGAGTATTTCACATATTAATAATTAATGACGTGTGATGGTATTCTTATATGAAATGTGTTTCATAGGAAAAGACTTTGAATACCGAAATCACGTGTCATTAAAGTTATAGTCGGCAAGATAAGAATATGTTCTTATCAAGACTATAACGTGGTTATATAAGATGATTAGTCTTTCGTCATAGGGAATGGTGATTCCAATTATAACACGTTGATGATTTTCAATAGGATTGGAAACATCGAACTGGACCACTGAGATAATTCATTTTATACTGCTATCTAAATGAATAAAATCTCAGGAAGCATTGTACTCTTAATCCTGATAATATTTCGGCTTTGGGCATGTAGTGTTAGTCACTGTAACATACTCGAAGTGAGGTCTCGGTAACGGGTAGCCAAAATACTTTGTATGATTCGGTGACAACATGAAATGTGCTAAAGAGTTATATTGATCGAGGAATCTGTGGCCTTGCTGGAAGGTAAAAGATATCCTTGAAATAGATTTGCAAAAGTTCGAATTAAGACTTTGGCCAAAGCACTTCGCGTGATACGTCACCGAAATTGTAAGATGAATGTGTTTCACATACAGAGAATTTGAACTTAAGGCAAATCAATAAATTTCAAATTAGAGATGAAAAATAAATGATAGTAGTTGCAATTTATTTTTCATGGATATCAACACGGAGGAGTAAAATGCAAAATTATTCTAGATCGATAAATTCGTGAATAATTTAATTAATTTTAGAGTGCAACAATATTTATTTAGTGGAATTAAATATTGTTAAACGGTAATTAATTATTATCATGGGATGATAATATATTAATCCGTTTGGAGCTAAAATTAAATTAGTCCTGCAGGTCCCCCTGCAAGCCCCAATTGAAAAACCCCAAGAGAAAATATTAAAAGAAGAAAGAGAAATAATTTTTCAAAGTGTTTGAAAATAGCGAAGGGATTTATTTTAAGAAAATAAATCAAGTTCCAAGAGTTGGAAATGCCCGAAATTTTATTTTGAAGAAAATAAAATTTTAATTTAAAAAAAAAAAAAATGCTGACGTGGCAGGTGACGTGGCACTGACGTGTCAGGCCACGTCAGCAGACGGGGCCCAGTTGGCGCTGACACAGCGGCCGCGTGGCGCGCCACGTGTGCGGACGAGATCTCGCCGCGTCAGCGCAAATGGGAAGACGAGATTGGGTGTTGACCGGGCGGGTCAACGGGTCGTCGGTTCGGGTTAGAATCGGTTCAAACGAATAGGGTCGGACCATATTCGGGCAGGGTCAAACCGGGTCTGGTCCGGGTCGGCCCAGACCCGGACACGTGTCGCCATCTGGTGGAGCTACGCGTTTCAACACGCGCCAACCACTTGGCCGGCTTGTGGCGGCTACGCGGTGCATGTTAGATATTTATCTGCTTAAGTGATTTAAAATTTATTATCAATTGCATGTATATACTTGAGTAGATCCGGCTAAGTCTTCCGCTATTGTATTAAAATGTTTTTGAAATATTTTAATACTTGTATTATAATAAAAATTTTAAAGTGTGGTCCCGGACCGCTACAGTTCTGGGCCCACCGTCCCAGTATAGGGATCGGTCGAAAAGGCAAAGAACAATGCATGCTCATACAGTTCCTCCGAGATAACTTTGACGTGTTCGCTAGGAGCACTTCCGACCTTGTGGGAGTTGACAGGAAGGTGATCGAACATCACCTGAACGTCGACCCATCTTACAAGCCGATCAAACAAAAATTGCGCCCTCAGAGCGACTCTCGAAACACCATCATTGAGACCGAAGTTAACAAACTCCTCGATGCGAGATATATCATGCCAATCCAATATGTCGAGTGGCTCTGCAATGTTGTCCTTGTGCCCAAGCCGAGAGGAAAGTGGCGAATGTGAAACGATTTCACCGATCTGAATAAAGCCTGTCCGATGGATCCCTATCCATTGCCACGGATCGACCAGCTTGTTGACTCCACGGCCGGATGCGAGCGATTGAGCATGATGGACGCTTTCCAGGGCTACTACCAAATTTTCATGGCCATCGAAGATCAACCCAAGACAGCCTTCATCGTTTTCAATGGCATTTACTGCTTCAAGGGTATGCCATTCGGGCTCAAGAATGCAAGAGCAACGTACCAGCGAATGATAAGCAAGGTCTTCGAGCCAGAAATCGGCAACATCGTCGAGGTATATGTCGATGACATGCTCGTGAAAAGTGAAATGGCCGTCGACCATCTCGACCACCTAAAAAGAGCCTTCAACCTTCTCCGACAATACAATCTGAAGCTCAACCCAGCCAAGTGTACTTTCGGGGTCGACGGTGGGAATTTTCTTGGATACATGGTCAGCCAGAGGGGGATCGAGGCCAACCCTGCCAAGATAAAAGCCATACAGCTGCTTCCGACTCCCAATTCGATCCGCGACGTACAGAGGCTAGTCGGTCGCATCATCTCACTGAATCGGTTCATATCCCGATCTTCAGAAAAGAACTTACCGTTCTTCAAAATCTTGCGAAACATCAAAGATTTTGAATGGACTCCGGAATGCTACCAAGCCCTTGAAGATCTGAAGAAATATCTGACCTCCCCATCTCTACTTGCCAAACCGGTCGATGGGGAAACATTGTATCTGTATCTGGCCGTGTCCACAGAAACAATCAGCTCAGTACTTGTCACCGTTCGGGATCGAAAACATCTCCCTGTGTACTACGTGAGCAAAATTCTCCACGGCCCTGAAGTACGTTACCTCGAGATCGAAAAGTTTGCTCTTGGAGTGGTCCACACTTCCCGCAAGCTTCGAACATACTTCCAAGCACATCCCATCGTAGTCCTCACCGACCAACCACTGAAGACCGTCATGGACAAGCCAGAAGTTTCTGGCCGACTCACGAAATGGGCGATCGGACTCGGACAGTTCGAGGTGACTTATCGACCCAGGGTAGCGTATCAGGCACAGATCCTAGCCGATTTCTTGGTCGAGAAAGATCCTCACTCGACACCCAGAAGCGATCAAACCGTTTGGACCTTATCGGTCGATGGCTCTTCGACCGCCTCGGGGGGAGGAGCCGGTATATCCCTCTCTAACACGAAAGGTCAACAGATCGAATACGCCGTCGCCCTTGAATATCCTATAACTAACAACGAGGCAGAATACGAAGCTCTTTTAGTAGGATTGAGAATTGCCAAAATGCAAAACATCAGAAAACTCAAAGTCTTAACCGACTCACAACTGGTCGCCGGTCAAGTCACTGGCGAGTACGAGGCTCGAGAGGAGTCGCTTTAGCTAAGAAGGCTATATCAGAGTTCGAAGAATTCAAGCTCTCCCAGGTTCCTCGAGAAGAGAACCTTCGAGCAAACGCTCTCTCTAAGTTTGCAAGTGGATCGCTTGGCACGCAAGATCGAACCATAACCTTCATGACATCATCCGCCCGATCCATCGATCCAATGACTCCAGAGGTCAACTCCATCGACGCAGCCGAACCCTGTTGGCTCGATGATATAGTCTCGAACCTACAGGATGGTACTTTACCTGAGGATTCAATCGAGGCGAAAAGACTCAAACAACGTGCGCTAAGTTACACGCTAGACCAGGAGGGTCGTCTGTACAAGCGTTCATCCATCGCTCCAACAAAACGATGTCTCCGACCATCACAAGGTCGAGAAGTCTTAGCTGAAGTCCATGAAGGATCATGCGGAAACCATGCCGGGGGGCGGTCCCTCGCCCAGAAAGTATCTCGATCTGGATTCTTTTGGCCTACATAAGCAAGGATGCGCTCGAATTCGTGAAAAAATGTGATCGCTGTCAGAGACATGCAAATTTGACTCATCAGCACCCCGCAGATATGATTCCGATCGAATCATGCTGGCCTTTTGAGCCAATGGGGAATCGACATCATCGGCCCTTTCCCGATAGCCACTCGACAAAGGCAATTCATTATCGTTGCGATCGATTATTTCTCTAAATGGGTCGAGGCATTGGCAGTTGCAAAGATTACTTTCCGTGCGCTACAAGACTTCCTCTGGAAACACATCATCACTCGATTTGGTGTGCCTCGAGTCATAATATGCGATAACGGACCCCAGTTTCGAAGTTCAAAATTCAGAACCTACTGTTCGGACTTCAAAATTAGCCAAAGGTTCAGTTCAGTCGGACACCCTCAGGCTAACGGGCAGGTCGAGGTCACAAATCGAACCATCATACAGAACTTGTGTACGCGAATCGAGGCAAAGAAGGGTCACTGGGTCGATGAACTCGAAGGTGTCTTATGGGCATATCGAACAACTCCTCGAATCCCAACCGGTCAAACACCTTTCGCCATGGTGTATGGCTCGGAAGCAATGATACCGGCCGAAATTATACACCAATCCCCTCGAGTGGCCCACTTCCAGCGTGAGCGAAACAATGAGCTAAGGGCTTTCGATCTCGACACAATAAATGAAACCAGGGAGAAGGGGAACATGAAGATGCATCAATATCGAGTCACAACCGCTTGAGCGTACAACAAAAACTTACGACCCCTTCACTTTCAAGTCGGAGATCTAGTCCTTAAAAAGGTTGAAATCACTAATCACGTGGGTAAGCTCGATGCTAATTGGGAAGGACCCTACCGTGTTGTGGAGATAGGCAAAAATCGAGCGTATCATCTCGAAGATCTCGATGGACAACCCTTGCCTCGATCATGGAATGCCCACAACTTGAAGAAGTACTATTTGTAAACAAATTATGTAAATGTTTGGTCGATGAATTAATAAAGTTTTCCCTTGTCTTTCGATATGCATGTTATTCGATCTTATACTAAAATATTATTCGTTCGAAAGATTAGAGCAACTTGCCTCAACATCTTCTCGATCATAGATATCGATTAACATTCAAAGTTTTACTATCAAAGAATTCGAGGGAATACTTAAATTGATCATTCATTAAACTCCAGAAAAGAAATTACATAATAAATCTAAAATAAGTGCGTCGATAACAACTTTTCGATCGCACTCTTGCACAAATTTGGATTTTGCAAACGGGAACAACAAACGCTCGGATTCCTACCTATTTACACATAAATCTCGAGCCAACAACTACAAGAGTCCGACCCCAACAGTCGATACTCTGTAAAATTTGGTTCACCTTAGCTAAACTTCTGACCCCAACAGTCCATTCTCTCCGACTCATTTCTCGGCCACATATGGCCCGGTCCCCACCCGATCGGTACGATGGCCCCATCTCAGAAGTACTCCAGGCATATATCTCTTGGATCGAAGGAGGCGTCGAGGTCGAGATCAAAGGTGGTAATATTATCCTGTTCACCTGCAGCCCTAGACCGAGCCAGCTTCACAGCAAAGCCGTACTCATCCCCATCCCAATTTGGCTTAGGTGAAGGGGGTCGGGTAACTGGATCTACGGGACGAGGGTTGTCTTGGTACAGGCCGACCTTCTCCTGATCGTAGTCAAGTGGAAGATACTTGGCCGCCTGTACTTGGGCCATGCACAAGTTGAAGCCTTCCTCAACATCCTTAAAGCTCGCGATCGACACGGCCTTCTCATAAGCTTTGGACTTCATAAACTTGTACACCCCTCGTCTCTCGAGGTCGGAGATGGATTCTTCCAGTCCCCTCTTGGCTCGACTCAAGGCCAGCTTCGCACCCTTCCTTTCCCCCTCCGCCAGACTGCGAGCCCTTGCGTCGGCTTCCTCCTGGACCGACCTCGCAACCCGGTCCTCGGCAATCTTCAGGCTTTTCTCGGTCTCGGACAGCTTCTCGATGGCGTCCAAGAGGTTCTGGTCGAGTTCCTCCTTGTCCTTGTTGGCCTCGGTCAACTTCTTGTCCTTCTCTTGCAGCTCGAGCCTCATCTGATCGACCTGTTGCTCCGCCCTTGTCCTTATCTGCCGATGGACCCAACCCCTTCGAGCCACCTGAAAGAAATCTTGACCCAACTGCAACGAGAATATCGATCATCAGCATCTTCGAACCAACACTTCATCAATTACGAGTAAAAAGTTCTACAAGTATATTCACAGCGAAATACTTCTGGACCCAGGATGCCTCGATCTCATCATCCGAGAGCGCCCATCTCTCTTTATGGTCGACCGCCGTCTGGATCGAGCTATACAATGCCCCGAGTGCATTATAATCCTTGGGGGGTTGTACTGATCCGTCTAGGCTCGCCATTCTCGTTGACACTCGAGAGGCCGCTCGGAAAGTGGGGCTCCTGGAGGGTCGGATAATCGAAGAATAGCCACTTGTCCTCATCGGTGGGCTTCCATGGTACTGCGGTCGCCGCTCGGTTCCCCATAAATGGCCTTCGCACCCCTGCCAGGATACTTGCTACGTTTCGAGGCACGATGGCCGCTCGACCCTGGTTCGGTGGGGTCGAAAACTCTCCAGCCTGGACCTCAACGATCGGTCCAAGCACTGGTGGCATGGGCAGCAAAGGGGTCTCCTCTCGACCTTTTGTTCTTGTCTTTTCCGCCTCGACCATAGACTTTGCGTGGCTGCTGGTTTTTTGTTTTTTAGACTGGGGGGCTTCTGGATCTTCGAACCCCGATGGAGCTTTTCCCCTCTTTTCAGGGCGTCAGCTGTCTCCATCGAGAGGACCTTGGGTACTGCGTCGACAGTGGCGTCGGTAGCGGCAGCGATCTCCGCCTGGGTCGGCAGAGGCATCTTTTTCTTCTCGGCCGCCTTCTTCAGTTCGGCCATCTCCCTCCTCCTCGAGTTCAAAGTCGCCGACATGATGTATTGCTCTACAAGAAGGAAAATATTCGATCAGAAATTTGGACAAAAAAAAAAAAGAGAACAAAAACCTGTAAATGCGCTGCTTCGAGGGATGTATTCGAGGTACCGGGGTCGAATTGTTTTCTAACTCCTGGTGTGAGTCCCAGCTCGATTAATGATTGTGGAGCGATCATGTCTTCCGACTCCACACTTCCCATAATCCTCAAGGCTGCCATCAAAGTGTTCGGCCAGCCCGGTTGTCCCCTCGGAAGGTCCGCTCGAGGGACCCAACTCCACCCTGGATATTTTAGACCGGGCCAACCCTTCTCGCATTCGATGAAAACAAACCTTTGTTTCCATCCCACTCCGTTCGATGAGGTTGGCGACCTAAAGACCCGATAGTTGCTTTTCGACTGAAGTTGAATGTACCCCGGGCCCGACTTCGAGGTCTCGGTCGTTAGTCCCGCCTGGAAGATCTCGGAAAGACAGTAAATGTTGGTCTCCATCCCCAAGCACCTCAATAAAGCCCTCAACCCATTCACCATCGCATAAGAGTTAGGCATCAACTGCAAAGGGCTAATTCTAAGGGTATTGAAGAATTCGACCAGCTCCTTGGAAATGGGCACCCTGAACCCGTTCTTGACCACCAGATAGTTGATCGCGATGTAGTTCTCTGGCGGATTAGTCATTCTCTCTCCGACCTTGGGCCGTATCACCCGATAACCCCCAAATTCCGGGGCACCCCCGAACAGCCAGTGTTAGATTTCCCCAAATTTTTCATCCGTTATAGCGGGGGTTATTGCTCGAGGGTCCTTCACTAGGCGACCTTCCGGCTCGAGGTTCTCGACCTCCTCCTCCTCATCTTCCTCCTCCTCTCCTTGACCTGAAGTCGATGTCTCCTCTCCAACCGACCGAGGTACGACAATCTCTTCCACTTCCGCCTCAGGCAATGGGTTGGATACCTCCATCACGTCGACATCCTCATCCCTTCCTTACGGGTTGGTCGACCTCGTTTCTACGGTGGCTCCCTAGTCCGTCGAGGTTGAGCTCGATTCTGATGAATCCGAGCTCGACCCCACGCTTGTGGTCACCACATCCATCCCCTTAGGGCCAGTCTCCGCTCGATTTGTTGACATCCTACAACGATAGAATCATGTTTTACTATTGGATCGGATACGAACAAATCGAGAGAGAGGAAGCCTTCGAAGAGGGAAGTGGTAGACCTCTCCCTCGAAGCGATCGAGAAGAAAAGAAAAATAATAAAAAAAATACAGAGAAAGAAGACCGAGCTAAAGATCGGGAATATTACCTTTTGGTGTTTGGAAAAGATCTGGAGATTGCCTTCTTCTAAAACAAGCGACCCAGAAATTCGACGCACAAAAACGCTTGATCGATCGAAAACGGCTCGGAGCTCTCTTCAATTCTCTCTCGCAAAAGTAACAAATGAAATTACAGAGGGAACTATTTATAGGAGTGAAATTGGGCGGGAATCGAGAAGGTGAAACTGCGCAATGATTACAGCGGGTCCCACACTTGGGGGTTGAAACGTCACTGCCACGTCAGCCCTAACAGATGACGTTTCGGGGGGCTTATGACGTAGCACGTACCCGCTGTCATGTTGGACCTATCACCTCACTCCACCTGTTCGATCGAATATCATATCTCGATCGCATGGTCGGACATCCAGTTACCGCACATAATTTACCGCCTTAGCCGTCGACCCCTAGTCGGGCTTTCAGACCGGTTCTTGCGACCCAATCCCCTCGACCGGCTAGCACATTAGTCCACTAGTAATAAAGAGTGGCCGACCGCGCATTTATTACACGGTAAGTTTTTCCCACCTAACTTCTTTCACCGCTCAATTACTTCGACCATCCTCTTCGAACCTGACTTGAGCGTCGGAGTGCCAACCCGGGTCTCACACCCACCTTCCTCGAGTTGACCTCGGAGCTTACGTTTGCCTCGACCTGTGCAGATTTCGAGTAGTCGGACGGAAGTTTCCCCTCAACAAATAGAGTGACCGTGTCGGATCTCTCGATCGGACCTCAAGTAGGGATTTGGCTCGATCAGTATCGAATGGTCGAATTGAAGTAAAAATATAACATAAAATTTTTAACTCGAATTCAACTCGATCCGACCTGAAATTCAACCTGATACCCAAACCCTAACTTGAATTTATGGGATTGAGTTGGGTTTGAATTGACCTGATATTTTATCAGGTCACCTAATAACGTGACCCAACACGATAGACCCGATTCGTCCTGATTTTAATTTGATTGAATTTAAACAATTTAATTTTATAATCCATTAATTCAAGATCAAGGGTTGCAAAACAAATCACAGTAAACTTCTTCAATCACATAAAACCCTTGATTGATTTTTGTCCAAACTTTCTACAAGATCAGAGGAAGATAAAATCTTTACAGCTACATAACAAACTTCGTTAAACTATTCTTTCAGCAACAAAATTCTAAAATGAAAAAAAATAAAATATTAATTTCTCAATAAAAACTCAAGATCGAAAAATAGAACTTATTTTTTAGTACGAAAAAATTTAATAAAATTCAAGAAAGGATGACTTTAACACACACCCCTTTTTTGTTGCGGAAATAGAAATCATATCTTCAGATCTAGAAATAAAGTAGCCGAAGATCTTCAGATCCAGAAATTAAGTAGCTGAAAAAGTGTGATCTTGCTCGATGGAGGTGGAGGTGCAACAGCTGCTTACGATGGTGTGAAAAACACAATCGTTCTCCATTTTATTATGTCTTTCTCTCTGATCTCGTGAGGGTATGGGTGATGATAGCCAATGGAGACGGTGAAGGAGACAGCGAGTCGACGAGAATAGATAGCTGCGGTGGAGAGATGTGGTCACGGCGGGAGATGATGGCCAATGAGAGGAGGTGGTCTGGTGGTCTTACGGCTGAGAGTGCGAAAACGGAGAGAGAGTAAAAAACGACGAAAGAAATCAGAATTGAAAAATATGTCGGTAGAGATTAAGGTTTTTCTATTTATATTATTCATATATTAATGGGTGAGTTAGGTTAAATCGGGAAGGTTTGGATTATTAGTCGGGGAAATTACATCCAGGCCCCCTGAGGTTTGCCATAATTACAATTTAATCCCTGTTTTTTCATTTATTACAAAAAAACCCCTATAAACACTGTTTCAGTTGAAGTCCCTGGCGAAGTAGTGAAAAATTTAGGCATAGAATTTTTCGTGTTTTTCAAAAAAGTTCATGGGAACAGTGTTCATAGGGGTGTTTTTGTAATAAACGAAAAAACATGAACTAAATTGTAATTATGGCAAACCTCAGGGGGCCTGGATGTAATTTCCCCTTATTAGTCACGCGAGGTAATTTTCGGGTCAACTCGAAATCCACCCGAATTCTCCCTTTCTTCCTCGGGTTTATTTTGGGCCCGACCCGAAAACCTTCAACCCTAACTTGATATATAGTATAGGTGGGTGGGTCGGGTCGGGTCGTGTTCTCAGATCGAGTCCATTATTGACATCCCTAATTATGCTTCCACAAAAATGAATTTCACTTTTTGTTAACTAAATGTTATTATGAGATGCAAATGGAGATATGAAACAGATATGACGGCAAAAACAATATCTTAAATTTATTGTATGATCGGTGGTAATCCAAATAATTTCTTAAATTCTGCGTATGTCAATTGTTCGACATAAGTATTAGATATAAGTATTCGACACAATATGATATGAAAAAAATAATATTTTAAAAGTATTCGTGTCCGGTGCGTCTAGATGAAATATGTTCATGCAAGTTAAGGTTAGCGCTGTCAATGGGTAGGATTTTAATCCGAATCCGATCCAAATTTTAGCATATTCGTCCGATCAAAATGTCCGATGGATCATATCCGATTATAAATATTCCTTATCCAAAATAAATGGAGCGAATATGGATTTAAGGAATCCGATCCGTTAAGAATCCGAATCCGATAATATATATAATATTTAATTAAATAAATTATTTACTAGTACATAATATTTAGTGAAATGATTAAAATTAAAATTTTCTCATATTTATCACTTTAAGCAATAATAAAATTTAAATTTTTTACTCTAAAAGTATATTATCTTCTATTAACAAGTTTAAATTAACCTATTTTAAATAAATATAAACAAAACCATCAAATAATCCATTAAAATAATAATTATTTATTTAATATTATGTAAATATATTTATTTTTTATATCAAATTCATTATTTAAAAAAATAGATTTTATTGCTAATCGGGTCGGATCCTTTATCGGATATAATCTGACCCGATTATGTATGGATTCAAAAACAAAAATAATGAATTCGAATCCTATAGGATTCGGATCCGATAGTCGGAACGGATTCTAGGGGTGGGCGTTTCGGATCGGGTATATGGTACCCGATCCGACCCGATCGGGTAAAACCCGATCGGATCGGGTTTTCTTGCTAAGTTCGGATATCGGGTCGGGTACCCGATACCCGATATAATATATCGGATCGGGTTCGGGCAGTATTTTACTACCCGAACTACCCGATCGGGTACCCGAATTACCCGAATTTTTTTATTTTATTTTTTTTTTAATATATATAAATATAATATAATATATGTACATATATATTATATATCTTACGGTATGTCTAATATTATATATATATAATATAATATATGTATATATTACACATTACAAAATGTAAAATATTATATATATATGTATATATTATAATATGTGTACATATATTATTTATATTACACAATGTATAATAATAATATATATATATATATAATATAATATATGTATATATTATATACTACAATATGTATAATATTATCATTATATGCATATATATATTATATAATATATGTAAATATTCTTTTAAAACAATCAAAAAAAATAAGCAAAAAAAAAAAAAAAAAAAAAAAAGAAGTGGAAATTAATCGGGTACCCGAACCCGACCCGACCGGATACCCGAAAAAATCGGGTACCCGATTGTCGGGTACCCGACTATTTCGGATCGGGTTCGGGTAGCAAAATATGCTACCCGACATTTCGGGTACCCGACCCGAAAAACCCGAAACCCGAAAAACCCGACCCGCGCCCACCCCTAACGGATTCTCTTATCGGATTCGGATTTGAAATCTCCTGATCCAATCCGAACCCGACCCGTTGATAGCCCTAGTTAAGGTCATTGGGTGTACTGTAGCATCCAACAAAACCGATTGGGCTCCTCCTATTGGATAATTAATAATATGTTCTTTTCTAGCCCAATAGGTTTAATTCCCAGTTTTTCAAGCCCAATAGGCTCAATTACTAGTTTTATTGCAAAGTTAAATACTCCCTAATCTCAGCCCATAACACCACAAAAGCCCCTAATAATGAACAAAATCATGTAATAAAGTCGACACTTAAAAGATATATTACAATCAAATAGTTTACTTTAGAAATTCGGTGCTATGTTAACTTAATTAGAGGGACTAGAGTTTGAATCATTGGGAACGCTGTCACCATTGATAGGGAGAACTGATTCGTCCGACTCGATCATGAAAATGACTATAAAACAAAATAAAATGTCACTAACTCCCTAAATACTTCAAGAAATAAAATACAATAATATTTGTTAAGCCATATTAAAAGAAGCCAATAATAATTTGCAAAGCTCGAGAGAGAGAGAGAAGAAGTAGCTTGCAATAACTCCCCACCTCTTTTCCTACCTCCATTATTATGACTTTCGAATTCCATCCTCAAAGATTCTTCTTTTGCAATAACTGCGAATTGCCCAATGATTTTCATTCGTAAATAAAGAACGCATTTTTTTGACTATTTCAGCACTTGGCCTCTCACGATTCCTTCCACTCCAGTCCAGCAAACAGTGCTGGCGACAAAGCCGAGACCTTTTTCGAGTTCCCGATTTAGGGTTCTTCTCGCTCATCTCACTCTCTCTCTCTCTTGACACACCCTTTGAAAAGCATCGCCATTTTGGGTTCAGATTTTTCTTTGTGGAGTTGTGCTCATTTCTTGTTCGAATTCGGTGTTAATCTAGGTGAGTTTCTCTGTTTTTTTGTAAGGAAAGTTTTTTAGTTTGATTTGGTTGAAGTTCGTTCTGGGAGATTTTGATTTATCTGGTTGAGTTTTGGTGGAGGGGAAGGATGGAAGTTGATTATTACGACGACCCGGATTAATTTTTCTTTGCTGTGTTCTAGTTCTGGGCTGAAAAGTTTATTTTCTGGTACTGTTATTTGGAATTATCAGCTGGATTGAGGTTGTCTGTGATTGTTTCCGATGGATGATAAAGGAGCTGAAAGATTGTTATCTGCTAAGAACATGTTGAAAGCCAGTTTAGAGAAATCGAGAGCTTTGGGACTGTCTTTAGAAAAAGCTGGACCTAGGTTAGATGAGATTAACCTAAGATTACCTTCTCTAGAGTTAGCAATTCGGCCCATACGGGCTCAGACGGAAGCTCTTGGTGCAGTTGGTGGTCATATAAACCGGGCTGTGGTTCCGGCAGCTGCAGTTCTTAAGGTTTTTGATGCCATTCATGGCCTTGAGAAGTCTTTGTCGGATCCTCAATCGGATCTAGCCGGATATCTTGGTGTGCTCAAGCGTCTTGAGGAGGCGTTGAGGTTTTTAGGACAGAATTGTGGGATGGCGATCCAGTGGTTGGCTGATATCGTGGAGTATTTGGAGGATCATAAGGTGGCGGACTCGCGTTTCATCTCGGGTTTGAAGAAGTCGCTCAACAATCTTCAGGAGCTCGAGAAGGGTGAAGAAAAGGGCCGTCTTGATGGCGGGCTTCTGGAAGTTGCGCTGGACAGATTGGTAAACGAGTTCAGAAGGCTGTTGGCTGATAATAGTGTTCCATTACCGATGTCGTCACAACCGTTGCCTAATGAACAGGCCTGTATTTCCCCATCCCCGCTTCCTGTTTCTGTTATTCGGAAATTGCAAGCTATTTTAGGTAGGTTGATTGCGAATAACGGACTCGAAAGGTGTGTATCCATTTATGTTGAGGTTCGGAGCGCGAACGTTAGGGCCAGTTTGGCAGCCCTAAATTTGGATTATCTTGAAATATCGGTTTCTGAGTTCAACAATGTGGCGAGCATAGAGGTTTACATATCTCAGTGGGGCAAGCATTTGGAGTTTGCTATGAAACACCTCTTTGAAGCTGAATACAAATTGTGCAACGATGTGTTTGAACGGTTGGGATTGGATGTGTGGAAAAGCTGTTTTGCTCAAATAGCTGCACAAGCAGGAATGCTTGCTTTTCTCCAATTTGGAAGAACAGTTACTGAAAGCAAGAAGGACCCTGTTAAGCTATTGAAGCTTTTGGACATTTTCGCTTCCTTGAATAAATTAAGGTTGGATTTCAACCGTCTATTTGGTGGGGCTGCCTGTGCTGAGATCCAAAATCTGACACGGGATTTGATCAAGAGAGTGATTGAAGGAGCATGCGAGATTTTCTGGGAGCTTTTGGTTCAAGTCGAATTGCAACGACAGTCTCCCCCTCCTCAAGATTGTAGTATTCCTAGAGTGGTAACTTTTATAACCGATTATTGCAACAAACTTCTCGGGGAAGATTATAAGCCGATCCTCACACAAGTTCTTGTAATCGAGAGAAGCTGGAAGCATGAAAAGTACCAGGAGAGAATCCTTATAGGTGAGCTCTTAAACTTAGTTAAAGCCATCGAGCTGAACTTGGAAGCCTGGTCCAAACGTTATGAAGACCATGTTTCAGCCTATCTTTTCTTGATGAACAACCACTGGCATTTATACAAACATCTTAAGGGCACGAAGCTTGGTGGGATTCTTGGTGATTCTTGGTTGAGCGAACATGAACAATATAAGGAATACTATTCCAATATGTACGTACGTGATAGCTGGAGCAAACTGCCCGCACTTTTGAGCCGAGAAGGTCTGATTTTGTTTTCGGGCGGGCGTCAAACTGCCCGAAACTTGGTGAAACAGAGACTAAAAGCTTTCAACGAAGCCTTCGATGAAATGTACAAGAAGCAATCCAATTGGGTCGTTGGGGACAAAGATTTACGGGAGAAAACATGTCAGGTTATAATTCAGACTATTGTGCCCGTCTATCGCAGCTACATGCAGAACTACGGGCCGTTGGTGGAACAAGATCAAAGTGCTAGTAAATATGCTAAGTATACAGCTCAGTCTTTAGAGAAAATGCTTGAATCTCTTTTCCATCCCAAACCTGTGAAACAGGGTAGCTTCAAGGGGAGGCAGCTGAGTGGGAAGTTCAACAACGGGGTTGCGGATCAGAATCAAGATTCGCCGACTGTTAAATGATTGGATCTCTGAATCCAAAGCCCGTATTTCGGCCTTCTGAGGGGCCGTTGGCGAATGATATCCCGTTTGTGAGATTGGTTACGGGAATTTTGAGGGGAGGAATCGTCTTTTCGCTGACGCTTCGCCTTCGTCCGGTGAGAGGAGACTTGTGATATTTATGTTTTCAATGGTGATATATATATATATATTGGTAGTGAACTAGTGATTCTGTTGGTAGTTAAGTAGCAGTAGTGACTAGAGATTCATGTATCTTTATCTTTATCTTTGATGTATGTAAAATTTGGATGAGTAGTTGTAGCAGCTTGTAAGTTATTCAACTTCATTGGCAAGAATGATGGGAAGTGATTGTAGAAAGAAGGCTGTATAACTCTAAGCTTTAAGAGCACAATTTTCACTTGTTGTCAAAAGTATTGGCCTCTTTCACTTTGGTTTGTTGGCCTTTGTCTTTATTGGAAAGGGAACGCCACTGATGCTAGGATGCACGGACACGACGATATTTATTTTTTCTTAAAATTTTTACATGAAGAGTGTCTGACACATAACACACGACACGACACAATAAAATGATATCAGTGTATCATAGATATTGGATGAATATGAAGAAACAATATGAAATTAAAACTCATTGGATTAACTTAGTAGTTAGATACTATATTAATTTAATTAAATATTTTATATTTTAGTCTTTAGTTATCTAATTTTTTTTGTAATATGTAATTTTTGACGTTCAATTTTTAGGTGCACAACTACTCTTAATATGTAATTTCTTATATTCAAGTCTTTAGTTGCGTAATTTTTTTGTGTTCAAGATTCAGAATATATATATCTTCTTGTGTTCGAATATCTAGATATGTACGCCACTTACTATTGGATTTAAGTTCGAATATCTAGTTATGTAGCTACTATTAATAGAAAAAACTTAACTTACAACATATAATTGTTTTTTTATTACAAATTAGGGTATTCATCATCGACTAGGGTGATTAGTCATCTCGTTGAATTGTAAACACTTAAAAACATGAAACACCTAAGTCATAAAGGTCGAATATAGCAACTACCTTTAGTTGAATTGTAGGTACCTTAAAGGGTGGGGGCCGATCAATAAATTTAAAATTGTTTTATACTCAAAGTCAGGATTCGAACCTCCGATATTTGATTAAGAATGAACGAGTTTTTTCCACTCAATTACATCATAATGGCCCAGACTCAAATTTATAATAAATGAAACCTAAAACGATTTTGAAAACATTAATTATGCATAAAATTTATAATTACATTATTAGTGTTCATATTGCTTGGGGAAAAAAAAATTGCCTGGAAAAAAGGAAAAATTATTCTAGAATTAGTATATTTTAAGGTTTGAAATAAGAGGAAAAAGGATCACGTGACACGCGGCGTGTGTCCCTACGTTATCTTCTCCAGAATCCAAGCACCAAAATCTTCTCGCAATCTTCCAACCATAATAACTGAAGCTTGCGCAATCACCAATGGCTGTTTCTTGAATCTCCATCACCATTAGACATGCTGCAAATCGCGACCATTCGTGGAGCTCCGCCAGTTCTTCTTTCATCGCCGCCGCGCTTTTGCAGCACCACAACTTCACGTAGGCATTTGCGCAAACACTTTCCTGGCAAACTGCGGAAATGGCACCCTAGCTCCCCGTCGTTGGATTCGCTCAATCTGAAGCCCCTCACTGCTCGTATCGTCCGGCTAACTCGGCGGCGGCAGCTAGCTCAGGTTAGTATTAGTTTTGTCATTCTCTGATTAATTCGTTTTTCCCTAAAGAAAGTTGTTATCCATTTGTTATTTTGAGGGGGATTAGCATTGAAACTTCATGATTGTGTTCAATCAGAATTTTCTTTGACTGTGAGTAATATGTGGAATATTTGTTTTTGCATGTTCTGATTGGCTTACAAATTCAAAAACTGAGCTTGAACGTAGTAGGATGACTTATCTTTCTTTTTGCTGGTTTTAGATATTCGAGGAGATAGAGATTGCAAAGAAGCAACATGGGAAGCTGAACGTAATCGTCATGAATGCTGTAATGCAGGCTTGTGTTCATTGTCGTGACATTGAATCAGCTCTTAGAGTGTTTGATGAAATGTCAAGGCCGGAAGGGTGTGGAGTTGATGAGGTTACCTATGGCACGCTGCTTAAGGTACTCAATCTTTTATTAGAGAAAGTAAACCTTGAGATCAGTAACTTTCAAGAAAACTAATTATAGATCCATGCAACTGACTACCTTTTGTTCATTCAGTAAATGATTACGATCCGTCTCTTTAGAACAAAGTTACAAAGTCTTATCTCTAATTCAGACATCTGTTCAACAATATTTTGTCTTCATTTCCTGGTGAAAAATGCACTTTTCCATGATATCTGGTCTTGATCATTCTTTTTTCATCTTTTATGAAGTGTCTGGGTGATGCTCGGAGATTTGATGAAGCCTTTCAAGTGCTTGAGTCTGTCGAACAAGGTACAGCTGTTGGTAGTCCAAAATTGTCTTCGGCACTTATCTGTGGCCTCTTGAATGCATTAATCGAATCAGGTGAGGTTTTCCACTCAAAATAGACTGTGATTTTTTCATTTTTCTCTCTTTTGGTTCGAGCCAGAAAGTTGGATTCCAAGGAGTTTCTGTGTGCACCTCAATCTTACAAATATTACATTTCCTTTTAGTTTCTCTTTAAAAATTTACACACTGGCTTCTCTTGTTATAAGTTCTATCTGAGTTAATTCTTCTGCTTCCTGACATTTCCTCTCTGTATGTGACGATCTAGTGCAGGGGATCTCCGCCGCGCTAATGGACTCCTCGCAAGATATGGTAATGTACTTCAAGAAGGTGGACGTCCATCAATTTTAACTTTTAACTTACTGATGAAGGTAATTTCTGAATCTGATGTTCTTTTGGGAACCTTTGTAGAATTATTTTTTGTTAAAGGATTTTTTCTTTTGTATTTTACATGTATTTTTCTGTTTTCAGGGTTACATAACTTCGGGGTGTCTTCGGGCAGCATTAGGTGTTCATGATGAAATACTGAGACATGGATTATATCCTGATAGGCTGAGCTACAATACTCTAATTTTTGCATGTATCAAGAACAAGAATTTAGACACCGCGATGCTATTTTATGAGCAAATGAAGGTCTCATGCACGTGTGTGAAAGGCTAGTTTAGAGCCTCATGATTGAGTCATACCTCATACATGAGAATGGTCTATTTCCTGAACAGTTATCATGTTTCTTGCAGGATAGAGCACAGAACAATAATCAATGTGATGTTTCTCCTGATCTCGTTACTTACACTACATTACTACAGGTCAGTCCTATTTGCCATTATACCAATGTTGTTTTTCTTTTCCTTCTAATTTTAGAAGACAACATGGGTATTTTGTAGTATTATTAATATTAGTGCATCATTGTGGTGATTATGAACTGGGATCTCAATAATATTTTATCAATATGATAGGAAATGATTTTTTTAGCTAGCTAAGGAGCATTTTTTCTAGTAATCAATCATGCTTATATGGTGTACTTTTCTTGTTTGACAAACATCAGATAACTTACTGTAAATTTTATTTTTGTAGGGTTTTGGGCATGCCAAGGATATATATTTAGTGGAGAAGATCTTGATGGAAATGAAATCATGCAACGTGCGTATAGATCGAGTTGCATACACTGCAATAATCGATGCACTGCTAAACTGTGGCTCAATCAAAGGTATGCAATTAATTGCTAACAGATAGGTTCATAATGATCATCTTATAGAAGGAAATAAATGTGAAATATAATATATCTACTCGTTCATGGCAAAGTAATTATTTTATGCAATCCTTTTTGAATAACTATTAGGTACTCTCTGTGTTTTTGGGGAGATAATAAAGCAAGCTGGATGCAGCCCCATTTTGAGGCCAAAGCCTCACCTCTTTATGTCAATGATGCGTGCATTTGCTGCTAGGGGAGATTACAGCATGGTCAGAAAACTGAGTCAACGTATGTGGTTTGACTCAGCTGGAACAATTACCTCTGCTATGAAAGCAGAATCTGATCATCTCTTAATGGAGGCAGCTTTAAACCAAGGCCAGGTTAATTGATAATTTTGTTAGTCTCCTTTTAATCTAAGTCTACTAACAGTTACGTGATGCAAATTATTTCTGGATATTTTGCAGGTTGACTTGGCTTTACAAAAACTTAAGAAGGTTATGAGGAAATGGAGGGACATATCATGGAGTAGTCGAGGGGGAATGGTACATTCTGATTGTTTATTGGACGCGTCTAAAAAAAATTCAAAAGTTCCAATTAATTGAATCGAAATTAATCAATTATTATTTGCATGTATTGCAGGTTGCTCTACAACTTGAGGCATTGATGGGTTTAAACACATCGATGTTGAGTCCCCGCGTACTTCCCCTGGTACATAAGACTCTTGAATTTTTTGTGTAGTTAAGATTGTACAATGATGTTGAAAACTGGTTAAAGTTTAAAATGTTTAAAATTTGAATTAGGTGTGCCCTAAAGATGCAATTGAGCAAGTCATGATACCATTTGCTAAAGCTTCCCCACTTAAAGCTAGTTTGCAATTGAAGCAAGTGGTTATGAGGTTTTTTAAAGACTCTGCGGTGCCTGTCATAGATGAGAGGGGAGGCTGTGTCGGAGTACTGCATCGTGACGATTGTCATACGGTAGCATCTCTCTACCTCTCTCTCTCTCTCTCCCTCCCTCCCTCCCCCTTTTTGTCTTCTTCAGCTCTCTAAACCAAGCTTTTACCAAGCAATTAATCCCCCCTCTCCCCCTTTCGTTTCAGTCTTGTTTTAGCTGTCTAAGCCAAGCTTTTAACAAAGAATTTAAGCAACTCTCTCTCTCTCCTTTCTCTCTCTCTCTCTCTGTGTATTATGTTGTTTTAACGTAATATAATGGTTATTTGCGCAGCTAGATGCCCCTCTCGGCACAATCATGAGAAGTCCGCCTCCTTATGTGACAAGCTCAACATCGGTTGGCAGTGTCATTGATCTTATGTTAGAGAAAAGGTACAAAATGGTAGTAATTGTTAAGTACGGTGATTTTCATGGAATACCTTCAACCTCAAGTTTAAGGGCTGTAGGAGTTTTTACTTATGAACAACTTTGTAAACTCACCGAGGATTCATCAACGATAAATCATCGGCAGCTTCAACTGTCAACAAGTAATACAAATATTTGAGATAAGTTATGTTACGAGCTTTAGTTTACATTATATTTGCTCATATATATGATTGTTTGTATGCATGTAGTGATGTAGCCTGTATATATTCACATCTGCCCATCTTAACAGAAGCATGAAATTTGAAAAATTCATAATCTCTACTGATACAATCTTTTTCAGTCTGAACAATACACTATTATTTGCATATTCACTGCACAACCAATCTACTGCTGTTTCTGTACAGATAGCTTAAAAAAGGACAGTCAATTAAAATAAGAGTAAAAGGGGGAAAAAAAAAAAAAAAAAGAGAAAAAATTAGCAAAAACAGATTCTTATATATGATTGACCCTGAAAAAAACTCCACTGATACATCAATCCACCATCTTTTCCTTCACATTCTTTTTGTTTCTCTATCACTTACTTTTCCTGCTTAGATATAACAGTTTCAAATGCCCCAGCAAGAGCTTTCACTCTGTTCTTCCTCTGCTCATGAAGCTTGTTTGCAGTCTCCTCAATAACACTGTTCGAAATTGTAGTATTTTTCTTCTCTTGTGCTGCCGCTGCAATAGTAGTACCTGCTTTATGCTTCTTTTCCTCTACTACTAGTTGCCCTTTTACTTCCTTAGTCTCTTGAGCTTCTATTACAGTGTTATTCAATTCAATTGCTTCTTGTTTTTTGGCCTCTTCGATAGGAGGATTATCTTTTTCAACACTTGCACAGGTAATTCTTAGTTTTACTTCACAGGCAATACTTCTATTTACTTCATTCAGGTACAATTCTTCTATTTCCTGCGCCTTGATGGCCTCTTCAAATGTTGGTCTGTCTTCTGTTTTGACAGCAATAATCGGTCTTGGTTCTTCCAACACTCTAGGAACTTCTGGAGTTACAAAAGTTGGTCTCTCTTCTGTCTTGACACAGATAATCGGTCTTGGTTCTTCCAACACTCTAGGAGCTTCTGGAGTTACAAAAGTTGGTCTCTCTTCTGTCTTGACACAGATAATCAGGCTTGGTTCTTCCAAAGCTCTAGGAGCTTCTGGAGTTACAAAAGTTGGTCTCTCTTCTGTCTTGACACAAATAATGGGGCTTGGTTCTTCCAACACTCTAGAAGCTTCTGGAATCACAATCGTTGCATCCGTGTCATCGGTCTCCACCTCTTTTTTCCCTAAATCATTTGTACTCTTTTCATTGGTGGACACAACTAGTTCTTTCTGATGATCACCGGTACCCTTTTCACTTTCGGACACAACTTGTTCAATCTGTTGATCATTAGTACCCTTTTCACTTTCGGACAAAATTTGTTCCGTCTCATGATCACCAACACCCTTTCCATTTTCGGTCACACCTTGTTCTGTCTCATGATCATCTGTACCCTTTCCATCTTTGGTCACAACCTGCTCTGTTTGATTATCATGATCGCTACCTTCAACAATGGAGGATTCTTGATGCTGGGGTTGTCTTACACGATCATCACATTCAACAACAGAAGGTTCTTGAGCAAGAGGTTCTGTTACTTGTTCAGGCACAGTTGATACCTTTTTAGTTTTTTCGGCTTCCCCATGAGATGCCATAACAGTAATTTTCTCCTTTCTCACCAACGAAGTACTATTTCTAGTCTCCTGCTTTTTCCTAATGCTGGAGGCAGCACTCTTCCTCGCAGTACTCAGAGGTTTAGTACTCGAGGAGGACCGCTGCTTCAATGGATCCTTTATTGGCGTTCTCAGAATCTTACTAGGGACATTTTTTAGTGGGACCACCTTCTTCGGGGCTGACCTTCGAACTACCTGTTTTGGTGGGACTGGTTTTTGAACTACCGGTGTATTTGGGAGAGGTTTTTGGGCTTCCAGTGTTTGTGGGACCGGTTTACGGGGGCCAACATTAGTCCTCCCATAAGATGGGGAAGGACAAAGATTAGTCCTGCCATTAGATGGGGAAGGACAACTAACTGAGGCGTTCGCTGACACCCAAGGCTTTAATACTACCGGCATGGATGGAGTTTTGTCAGAAGGTTTTCTTCTCGTGCTAGTGGACTTAGGGGCGACATTGTCGTTTGCAGGTGGTTTTCTTTCAGCCGGTTGCCTAGAAACATCGGTAAAGGTGGTGGTGGTGGAAGAAACAGTGGATCTGAGGTAACTAGGTCTTTTGGGAGAAGACAATGAATATTGATGGTACTGTGCAATAAGATAGTTGTTTGTTTTGGAGGGAAATAAATTGGTTGGAGTTAGTCTTAGTGGTGTGTTTCCTGCAGAGAGAGGAGGGGTTATTCCCTTCTTGTTCTTCCCACTGTGATCTCTCCTTATGGTAGCCATCTAAGGGACAAAGCACTTCTTAGTACCACCTGCATTTCATTTCAGGGAATAACATCCAAATATTATATTTATAACATTTAATCATGCAATTTCTTGATTGATGTGAATGTGAATTGGATGTGAAATAAGCATTTCAAATACAACAAAAGTTTATTATAAATGCAGATTTGATTGAATCGAACAATACGACACAATACGGATACATTATCTATTGTTGAAGCCGGCAAAGAAGCTGAAAATGAAATCTTAGAAATCCATGTAGATTGCATAGAAAAAAGAAACAAGAAAGAATACCTTTGAAGATCCAAAAATGGTGAAAGAAGTGTGTTGCTTTCAACCATTGGAATGATGAAGAAGAAGATGGCATATGAGATGTTTCAATAGGAAAGATTCACTGTTTACATGGAAAGATTTACTGTGTTTACATGAAAAATGGAGGGAAGGGAGCAATCATAGCTTGAGAGAGAGAGAGAGAGAGAGAGAGAGAGGCTTTTGGATGATGATTATTGGTTAGTTTTAATTTCATCATCATCATTTTTTTATGGTTTATGAAGATTAGTTAAAAGAATAATAAGAAAATGAATAAAGTTTTCAATTTTTGGTTGTTTAAAATAGTATTAATAATACATATCTACTATATGGATATGGGATATATATGAGGTAAATTACAATTAAATTTCTTGTAGTTAGGTACATTTACATATAGATCATTGTTCCTTTAGAATCAACACTCCACCTTTGATAATTCGTTAATGAATAACAACCATTCAGTCGTTAGGTTTTGTTAGGATTTAAAACGTTTTTATATCTAGCACCGCAAACATCACACCGTTTGTATTTGTGCATTTCATACCTTTGGTTGTAATAATAACTTCACACTAGCCTCGATTGTTTATTATGCATCTTCTTAATTAAGTTTCAGTGATGTCAATGATTCCGCGAAAATCAATATAAGAAGATTTAGTGATGTTAATGGTTATATATTGATTAATTTGATAAGCTTTGAAATTAAACCAAAATTTTACATGATGAAATTGTGCTTGTTAAAACTAAGAAATAATTTTGCCCATATATATATATTAACAACTAATTATATAAGGTGCATTATTTTTTATAAGACATTGAAAAACTAGGATAATAAATGAGCTATATATATAGTCAATCCACATAATAAGCACAAGTTAGATAAATCCAATAAATTCAACAAATTCAACACAATATGTGCTTAGTCATGGGACCAATAACTATGCAATGTTGATTGTAACTATTAAAATAAATAAATAAAATTAAATGGTCAATTGTAACATAATATCAAAGCAAAGTTTTTATAAAGTCCAATCATACATATTTATGAAATTATTAATTCAATAACTACTCAAGTTCAAGCAATAAAAGAAAAATGGCTAACACATGCCAAAAATAATGAAGGGGGATGGTGACTTTAATTAATGGGGAAAAAATAAATAATAATAATAACAATTAACAATAGCGTAAAAACAAAATAAAATAAAAGAGGCTGAAATTGGATGAGAATGTGGCCATTTGGTGCACATTGAAGTTATTAGACTATTAGTGGTGGGGCTTTGGAAATTAAATTCATCCACAAATAAAATATTACCAAATATTTCTTAGACATTCATAATGGATATTATTTTGTAGTTTGTACTTCATCTATTTAGGTTTAATTTTTATGTTTTTGTTTATTTTGTAGGGACAAAATAACTGCCCTTTTTATGCAAATATCACATCCTTTAATTTTTAAAGATATTGAGTTTGGGGTATATATATATATATATATAATTTAGGGTAAATAACAGGTAAAATTGCGGTAGCTTACATATACTTATATCTGAATCATTCTGGATTTTAAGAATCTTGTTCGGTTTGGATGAGATTTAAATATGATTTTTATTATATAATTTATATATAATATTAAAAATTTATTAAATCAAACGACAGATATGATTAAATCTCCTCGATCTTATAAAAATTAATACGAAATTACTAACAAGATTAAAAAAATGTAAAACTCATGGTAATAACAGTGAAATACTTCATGTACTGATGGGGTCAAAATGCGTTCGTCCCACGTTTGGACACGTGGCACTTACAAGACAGCGACACCTGTCCTGCGATCACGACAATCATATACGAGCGCTGAAGCCCCTGAAGTGCCAGTATCCTCCCGGAACACGTGCCGACTCTGTCGCCTCTGCACGTGATCATTGTTACCGCTCTCCTACGAGCGCCCTTCGCACTGCATGGTTAACAACCAAGGGAAGCCCTCTTCGAGCGCTACATTCCCTCAGAGAGGCTTCCGCTCCAATTCGTTACACAAGCCCGGGCCCTCATCCCCTAGCGGATTCCTTGGCCACCAAGGCTTTAGTTGACACGAGCGTGCTCCCGAGCCCTCGTTACCAACTCCCCAACGGCTCTCTGACACATCGTACATGCCCGCGCACCTACCACTGTTGCCAACACCACCCTTCACCAGCTTTTGCAGAGAATATTCCTCCTAGGTTTCTCTCGCAACTCCACGTGTTAGGGCAACATTCGGCCAGGACCACAGGATGCAAATGACTAAAGGGTTCCTGACCCTCAACTATAAATAGAAGTCTTCATCTCCATCTCTGCAAGCAACCCCCATTACAGTAACTTCTTACTCAGCTTACATTTTCTCTTTCAGATCGTCATCTGACTTGAGCGTCGGAGAGCCAAACTGAGAATCACCCCCAGTTCCCCTAGCTTGGCCTTCTGACTTTGTCTGTGTGTTTGTCCTAGCAGGTAGAACCCCCATCTTTTCCGGCGAAGTCCACTGACTTTCCCCTCCTAAACAAATTCTAGAGTGATCGGACTCTGTAACCCATATTCAGAACCCATCATGTACTATACATAAAATGTTAACAGATCATAATAGATACCAATGAGATGACTATTTGTAATTTTATTAGCAAATTATAAGAGATGAAAGTATAATTTCAAATTAAAAAAGGGCTCAAGTGTAATTACCCTAACTATAGAGATTTAATGTAATTTTATCCTATAATTTAGAGAAATATTTAAGTTAATTAATTTAATTAAGAAAGAAAAAAACAAATTCCATTATATATTATTTGTATAGAACAATAGTTCCATATCATAATGGACTCCAATTTAAAGCAACTTTTTCATATATTCTAGTGTGCCTATGCCTTTATTGATATGATTTCTCATTGTATTTTCTAATCATGCTTTTGTACTCAATAAACCTTGCCTTGATGATGACATCAAAGGACATTGATATTACTAATGAATTGTCATAAATACTATTTCATAGCTTAATTATATTTTTCTTAAGTTCTATAATCGATTTCCCTGAGTTCTATAATCGAATTTTATTAGTCGAGACGGATCGAACTATTTAGATATAAAATTTTTCTTACTATTAATAGTTGTTTCCTTATGAATTCGAACACGAGACATCTGAGTAAGTATAATTACTTTAATTCATATAACATAATCAAAACTAATCATTTTTTTAAAGCACTTTCTTGTAAAAGAAATTCTCCAATTTTAATTAAAGAATATGTGCTTAATTATATGGTCCAAGCACTAATGTGTAGACATTTTTAGCTGGGTGTGGGCCCGTTGGGCCCCAGACATGACGCGTGTGGGTGGGCCCAACAGGCCGAAATCTTCGACCGTCGAAATTCGGTCAGCAGATAGACGGCCGAGATCTTCTGATAAGAACACAAAGGCTGGACGGCAATTCAGCAATGGTTTGTTAAGGATTAGTTTGTGATTTATGGCTAAGTGAAGCTCGCCTTATCTGCCTAATACTCTCTCTTCCATCACCCTCGGATCTCTAACTACATATACATACATACACAATATGTATATATATGTATAGCATATATGTACACATATATATAAAGTATTTGTATATATATGTGTATGTTTTTGTGTAAATATGGTGTTATTTGTTTCTCTCTCTTAAAAGGGCGAGGCCCTTCTCGTGGTGCAGCTGTTGGACTGTTTTTCTGGTAAAAGAGGAAGAAATAAGGAGTCAAAGAGAGCAAGAAAGGTAAACATAACAGAAAAAAGATTGCTTTTTTCTTTCCTCTTTCAGCTTGGTTTTTGTCTTTCGTGTTTCAAGAATTGATCAATCTAAGAGAGCTGAGCTTTTTCCGTGGTGTCTTGATTGTAATCAGTACGTTTTGAGACTGGGTTGATTGGGTTCTATTTGTTTTCATGGGTTGTGTGTATGTCTTCATCATGTCTGTATGATTGATTCTTTGCTTTCTTGTGGAATTCTCTTGTTGAGAGCTCTGATTGTAACATGGTTAACCTTTGATTCATGTATGGATGTTTGTGTGTGTTTGTGTGCGAGAGAGAGAGGGGTTTTTCTTATCTCTAGTTCTTTGTTCATCTTCTATTATGGATTTTCCTACTGTGTTCTGGGTGTTGCTGTAAAGGTTGGTAAAGTTTTGTAATTTCTGATTGATAAGCTTCTTATTTCTATTGAAAATTTGACATAGCTCAATAATAAAGATTCTTGGGTAACTTTGTTTGTTATTTAACTTGATTTTGTTTTCATACATAGTTTCTTTACTCCAGCTAAGCAGTTGTTTGTTATTGAAGAGAGTGCAGAGTCATCTTTGCTTCAACTTTTTGGTGGCTTATATTCTGATAAAGTGTTATTTATTATTATGAATAAAAGCAAGAAGCAATCAAATAGAATTTATCGCTTACAGAAAAAGGAAGCAAAGTAAACTATCTCTTGAAGAGATTGAATAGTAAAAAGCTACGCTCTTTCACTATTTTCCTTTCATCCCATAGTTTCATCTGCGAAAATCTTGTTGCAATATCGGTATTTTTAGCATAAGCTATGGATTCTTTCTTGTCCGAGTGTTGGCATATTTCCATCAGTGTGTGAATCTTGTTTCCATGATAGAATATATATTTGTTATTTGTTTGTGCTGATTTGTTTCATAGTTTGAGTTTTTGCTTTAGTGTTTAACATGATCGATGTTTAAATACTGCATAAAGACTTATACCTCGTGGATATGTTATCGTTGTATCGGGTTGATATTGCATAATTTGATACTTTTTCATGAGCTTCATTAACTTTTGATGACACGTTTTTATTGTTCTTGTAAAGTACTTTTTATGGCTAAAAGTGCAGTATTATTGTAACAGAAATATTGGGTAAATACTGCTATTCATGGATGGATACTCTGGTAAACGAGGTACAAATGGGATCGTTGGACCAAGAAAAGGATACAACAACGGTTTTAAGGATTCAAACGCAGGCAAGGGTCAAAACGATCAATTCTGCAACCGAATAGGATGCAGTGGAAGAATCAAGTATACTGCTCATACTAATACAAAAACTGGAACCTCCGATAAAGCCAAATGCTCAAGAACTTCATGTTCTTCTTCAAATGGCAATGGAACAATCAGGAATTCCTCTAGAACCATTCCCAATGTAAGAAGCCCATATCTTGATTCAAAGAGGAAGCTTGAATTCAACCAATCAGAAAGCAGTCAATCGGGCGATTCAGAAGCTGCAGATACTGGGAGCTCCAGTGTACCATCAAACACCGGATCACGAAGAACATTTCTACGCAGAAACATCAACCAAAATGCCCAACCAGCTTCTAGAAACCCCAGCCTGAAGAATTTGAACTGCAATACAGTAGCAGTTGCTGGCCCCACAAACTCTCCTTCTTCGGAACAGAAGTCTTCTGGTAAAAATGTGATGGTAAAGAGGAGTTCAGAGGGGGAGAGCAGTCTGTCATCTCGTAAAGGCCGACAGGCAGGTGAGGATAGCACCGCTGCTATTAGGACAAGAAGATCAATGAATGTTGTGAATAACAATAACAGCCGAACGAGGCTTTCTTACAGACAAAATGGGAGAAATGGCAGTTTGTCTCTTAGGGAACCCTCTAGAAGCATTGGGGGGCAAAGTTCGTTGCAGCAGTTTTCTGCAAACGATTCTTCGAGTGCGTCGAGTTCTTCTTTTAGTCTTTCCAGCAGTAATGATGAAACTTTGTCCTCTGTGATGATGCCTTTTACTGAAGGTGAACTTAGTTTTGCCCGTTTAATGAACCGTGAAGGGTTGCAACGGTATACCTTGGATGGAATCGCTGAGGTATTTCTCTTGTTATTTATTTTTACAAAAAAGATTTTTTTTTTAAATAAATATTGTTTGTGGTCCTTAACAATTTAAACTTTTAATTTCAGATATTGTTGGCACTTGAGAGGATTGAGCAGGATGAAGAACTGACCCATGAGGTGCTACATCTTTTATTTACGCTGTAACCCCTGAAAAGTTGGTTTCTTTTTTTGATCCCTTCTTCTCTCTACCCACAGGAAATACTCGCCTTGGAGACGAGTTTATTTCTCGGTGGACTCAACCTGTATGACCAACACCGTGACATGAGGCTCGATATTGATAACATGTCGTATGAGGTTCGTTTTTGCCTATTCTTTTTATCAATTTTTTCTTGGATGTAACTTTGTATTTTACTAATTCTTTTAAAAGTTATTAATTAAGTTTAACTTTGATCCTAAATTCCTATGTTACTGAAATTTCTGGGGCAGGAGTTATTGGCTCTTGAGGAGAAGATGGGTACAGTGAGCACAGCACTCTCAGAAGAGGCGCTTTTAAAGTATGTGACGAGAAGTGTATATCAAACCAGCCCTTCAGAAGCAAGGGACACAGAAGATGGAGACGACATCAAATGCAGTATTTGTCAGGTAAGTTTATTTCCACGAACAAATTGAGGAAGGAAGTCGTGTCAGATCTATTAAGCATTCAAATTCATTCTCAAACATTAACCAAACGCATACGCATATGCATTCTCTTTCTCCGGTCATAAGTTTCTAGAGATTGATAAAACGTGTACGTGCACTGCATGCGTGCAGGAAGAATTTGCAGTTGGGGACGAGATAGGGAAGCTGGTGGAGTGCCAGCACGGGTTTCACACAACCTGCGTGAATCAGTGGCTCCGGATCAAGAATTGGTGCCCGATTTGCAAGGCTGGTGTAGCCCCACAGCAATCCTCTTCATCTTAATGTACAACGTTTCCTCATGTACAAAAGATTGAACTCTGTAAATATCTCAGTAACCATTATAACTCTAAGCTTATAGGTATTTATTATTGTGGTGAAAACTGTATGATGTACTCACCTTGTGCCTCCATGCAAAGGAAGTCTTTTCAAATAATGTATTCCTGCTTTGTTGATGATGCTTATTTCTGGCCTTTCTTTGAGCTCTGTGATCTTCTTGGCCATTTTGGGAAGTTCATAATACATGCTTGGTTTGAAGTTTGAAATTGGAGCTGTAATTGTACTTGAAGGAGTCGAGTTTGTGCTTTAAATGAGTTGAGTCGAATTTAGGTGACGTTTGCAGAGCTTCTGCTTCTGAAAGCAGAAGTAGAAGCTAAAAGTTGTAAAAACGTCCTGTGGAAAATGATCAGTATTTGAAAGAAAAAAAGGGTCGATGTATGATATGAAATTCTACGATGTAATACAAAAATTCTAGGATTATTTATAGGATTGTTGGAGACGATGTATGATATGAAATTCTAGGATTGTTGGATACGAAGTATGATATGAAAATTTACAATATATAAGACATAAGTGTCCGATATGATATGATAAAATAATATTTTTATTTTTTTAAAAAAAAATTCCACATAAAGATTGTCGGATACGATATACAATGAACTCTGCCCTCTCCAACCAAGGAACGAGCAAGAACGCTTTGCTCCTGGGCTCATCTACACAACATGGACCTTGTAAACCTTTCCCCTTCATTCCATCCAGACGTGCTCTACGTCTGGAAGATCAGCGAATCCTTGTTGTTTATGTTAAAACTTTTCAAGGCCCGCCTTATGGAAACCAATCTGGGAGAGATAAATTGAACAAGTATGGTCGTTCCCTGTTTGGGATGTACTATTAAACCTAAATTGGGGTTATCTGTTAAAAACTACGGTAGAACATATTTTGAATGTCTTTGGGGTGGACTTGACTTTAGCAAAGATGGTAACCTACCTGTTATTCCCATGTACCTTTGATCCATTGAGCGAGAGCCTTTCATACGGGACTCCCAGATCACTATGGCCGACTTTCATCTCTGTTCGACCATCGGTCTCACAGGCAGGCAGGTAGGCTTATACCATTACGCCCACGAGCAGAATCTTAGCTTGAGCCCACTTTGCACACGTCCGTTACTCTTTAAGGGGCATCCGCCCCTCAATGTACGATATGAATACATAATATAAACGATCAGTGATATGAATGTATAATATAACACGATACGGTAAAATAATCCTTTTAAAATGTGTATCCATAGTAGCCGAAAACATATTGTTTTGAAATTATCAAGAATCACCTAAACAATTGATATCGATCAACTGTTTTGAAATTTAATTTTCAACTAAGCTAATTAAAAATGAAATAAAATAAAATATGCATACCAAAATGAGGAGAGAGAGAAAAGAAAGCAAACTAACCTCGTAATAAGTGAAGTCAATAAAGACAACAGCTGAAACAGACGAAATTTCAATCATTCCATTTCAAATTCTTACATTTCCCCCAAAATGGAAACCGCGTCAGCTTCCACTTCCGGCGCCGGCGGCAAAATTGCGACGCATCGGCGGAAGCAGCGCCTTCCCTCCACCCCTTACGACCGCCCTCCGCCGCCGTCGAAAAGCCCTAGTTGGTTTGCCGGCGTGGTTATTCCCTCGGCTCGCGCCCTCGCTTCTGGAGCGGGAAAAATCCTCTCCGCCGCCGTCTTCTCCGACTCCGAATCGTCGTCTTCTGAAGATGAAGACTCCGTCTCCGGTGCGCGTTTGTCTTAATTGTTAATATGCCTATCTTTGAGCTGTTTGTGCTTGCGCTTGAGCTTAATTGGTTTTCCAATAAAAGTCCTTACAAGCTTTGATCGAATCGGGATGAAACTTTAGAATGTTTTTGAGCTAGGTTTGATTATTCTAGCTTGATGACCTTTATCTGCTTAGCTGATCAATGATTTTTCCTTTCCTTATGTGTTTTCTTCAACTCTTTATTTGGGCGCAGATGATGAGGTTGATGATATTGACGAGCATGGCATCCATTGCGATGGGGATAATGGATTAGACGAGGTGACTCTTTGCTTCTTTTGATAATGAAATTTGAATTGTTCACTTAGCGCGAAAGATTAATTGGAATCTTAGACAAGAATGTATTTTGCTTGTTCTTTTCGTTCAGAGAAATGGGACATCATCAGAGATGGTGGAACATGGACAAGATTCTCCATTTAGCATGCAGAGGATAGAAACCAAGTGGATAATCGAGCAGCTTATTAGGCAAGAGACATTTTCCAGGTAACTGGAAGAACCCTGAGGTGTTTTTACTTATCCTGACAAAGTAGTGAACAATTGAACCTTGCTATTTATATTCGTTCAGCTTTTATGATTTTCAATGTGTGGAGAAGTTATCTACAAAATTGAATTTTTCATCATATCTATGTACTCATTTTCAGGGAAGAATGTGATAGGCTGAATAAAGTTCTAAATTCACGAGTTATGGGATCGCCTATCAAAATTGGAGAGAAAATTTCACTCGAACACGTTCCTGAGAGAACATTTAACCATGGTATTGCTTCAGGAATCTTTTGACATACTACATTTGGCCTTTTAAAGCATTTACTAAATTCTAAATTTAATAAACAGAAGATGTCGGTGCGTTCAACAAAGCTGCTCCGGAAGCCAAAAAGTGGTTCGAAGAGAAGAAAGTAGGAAGTTCAGCAGTAGAATTGGCTTGTGGGACCTGTAGTCTCAACTCCATTGCTCTTGAAGATGTTAGTTTCGTAAATTTATGCTATAGCCTTTGCAGAAAACTCATGATCTAAAATTATGGTAATTTAAAATAATTGATTCTTTGTTTAATGCAGGTGGAAAATGGAGAATGTTCTCCCGTGGACATTGGCAGATCCTATATGAGGGATAGGCCTCTTTGGGACTCTCCTCCAAGTAGAGATGTGGGATTAAGAACCCCGTTGACAGCTACAATGAAGCTTTTCATGGACGGAACACCTTATTCAGCTAGCCTCAATGCTTCTTCTTCGTCAAAGGTGCTCCCTGATTATTTCTGATTTCTTCTTGTTCATAGACAAATTTCGCAACTATTAAGATTCTCTTTTTTCAACAAATGATGTAATTCAGAGATGGAGTTCTCCTGCTTCTGGATCACAGAATATCCAGGATGAATTAAAGAGAGTGCGCTCAAAGGCAGCTGAAATGTTGATGGATGTGGGAGTGAGCTCTGACCCTGCACTCATGGGTTGGTTTTTTTCTTTTTGACTTGTCTGAATTTTTTCGCTAGCCTATCTTATATTCATTTATAGATAATACGTATTTTCAACAATTATGGAATAAGTTGAACGTAGTTAACAAACATTGAGTCGAGATTTTGGCCTTTTCAGCTACGGAATCAAGACAAGATGTTGATGCCAGTGAAGCACCACCTTCCAACCCAGCTGGTTCTGTTTCTGGAAATAATGAGGTACTCATATTATCAGTGCATGTTTTGGACCTTGCATTTCGATCAAACAATGTCAAATAGGAAAACAATCCTTATCGCAATCCTAGTATCCTAGATTTGATGTTTTTTTGTTTTCCTAAGGATGCTGAAGCTGTTAGGATCGATGGTGAACATGCTCGAGAAACTCCCACAACCGAAGTAGCTGAATTTGGTGAAAGAGAGTACGTAAACGGTTTCGCCAGGTAATATCAAACCATGAGATGATGTTTCTTGATTCCTTTTCCTCTTCCTGTAATACACAATCCACTTCTCAGCTCTGCTTCTTCTGTCATAACAATGCTGTTTCTGTCATCAGTGTCTACCCCGATGCGACCCTGCTGCAAAACCACGAAAGCCAAGACGAGCAAAACAATCACGTTCCAACTGCGAACAAGGACAAATGGACGAACTTAGAAGGCAACTGTGAGCTTCTGACAGAAACTTGCCTGAAAATACCCGAAATGGATGAAGTTTCAAGCTTGGGCTTGCAAAATGAAGAATCATCAATGGAGATGACTCGACCATCTTCAAAGGTGGAGGAGGATGATATGAGCGAGAGGCAAAGAGGAAAACCTGGTAGAAACCTTCGGAGAAGCACTAGGAAGACGTAGCGTATATATATATATATATCTCGATTGAGTATGTACGGTGGAATTTGAGCTAGAATTTTTCTGCATGAATGAGTGTTCTTTGGGCTTCACACCCGGAATTCCAGAGTCATGATTGTTAAATTTTCTATTTTTCTTATTTTTTATTAAATGATTTTAGATGTTATATATATATATATATAGGGGTGGAAATAGATTACTCTACTAGTAGAGCATCCTTGGAATATCGGACAAGTAATAACTAACTTCCGTGAATTTCACAAGTAGTAATAACTAAATTTGGGTATAAGGATTAATTTAGGTTAATAAGAAAATTAGAGAGGTTGGATAAATAAAGAGGAAATAAGTTTACTTTACTAATAGAATGTTTCTATGATGTGTCCGACTCAAACTCGAACAAATAATAATTAAATTTGAGAATAAGGACTCTCGATAAAAATGAAAAGTGGTTAGGGAAAAACAAGCACCCAATAATAAATTTGGCCAATAGGGGTTGGTTCAAGTGGTTCGATAGTTTTTTATCTAATGTAATGACCGGATTCGAGTCCCTCTGACCTCTTGGGTGTGTTAAAAAAAAAAAGAACACCCAATAATATACATTTAAGTAAGTAGGGGCGATAGTTTTAATCAACCCATGAGATGAAATTTTTTTACTTAGCTCGCCAGGTTGAAAATTGTTCTTGCTAACTTCCAACATGAGATTCATAATTTTGGTTAGCTTCCCATTGACCTAAAATGCCTAACTTACCCTCCATTTATCATCTTTAACCACCAAAATCATTGTCTGAACATCAAAACAAGAACAACTCCCCCAACTCCGCCCTAGTTCGCTAGCGCAACTTTGCCATCGGTTCCGCCCCCTTCGCCGACAACGGTGGTGTATTTCGGCCAGCGTGGCAATTGTTATTCCCTCTATTTCGTTGGTAGCGCCCCATTTCGCTCACGACGACGGATAGTAGCTCGCTCCGATGGAAACGACGGTGGTGAAGTGAATAGGCTTCGGAAACTCTCGCCGACGAACTCCAAGTCTGAGTGTTCACTCCCCTTGTCTCTAAGCTCAGGCAATTTCGTCCATTTTCACTATTTCTTAGCCGAATTTCGTGGTTTATTTTTTGTCTCTGTTTCGGATTTAGTGATGGCTAGCTCTGTAACATCCCGATCGTTTGGATTTCCAGGTACGCCGTAACGAGAGGGTTATATGCGTATTTAAATTATTTAATTATATAATTGAGTGTTATTTTAATGCTTATATGATTATTTGAAATTATATGGAATTATTTGTTTATATTATGAACTTGAACTTTGAACGTTTATGCGTATATGCCCTGTAATTTGCTCGTTACGTGCCGGAATTCAATTCCGATTTTTGTGAAATTTTGGTATGCTTGTTATGTGACGCCCCGAGTTTTCACACGTGCAGGTAAGTGTTGTGCGTATTTACATTTAATTATACGATTATGTGTTTTGAGTTGTTAATTGGATTTGTTTATAATTTGATTTATTTGTGTAAAATTTCTTATGATTGTCTATATGAGCTAGGAATATGTGATCGGATTTGTGAAAATGTGAATTCTGTGAATGTGGTGTTAATTGAATGAAATTACGTGTTCCGTGTAATCCGTGGGCTTGATTGTAACTTATTTGAATGTTTTGGACTCAATTGGAAATTGAGTTTGGGCTTAATTGTCACTTTTTGAAAGTTTAGGGACCTATTTGTATAATAGGCCACCCTGAACGGTTTTCGTGATATCTTGAGCTCCGGACCTCGAAATCGAGATCCGTAACTGGCGTTGAACTTGTTTCGACGATACCTATCCATTAAACTTGACCTTGTATCTTTTCGGTATCAATTAAACCTTCGACAACGAACCGTTTCATAACCCGACCTTATAACTTGTTTGAACCTTTTTCTTAAACGAACCGGACTTGGACCAACCCGTACCCTACCCATTTTCTTATTAGATATCAGCATTCCTACCCTTTTTCTTCCCATTTTTGATCGATCAAGTAGCCAAGGCAAGGAGCAAGGAAGAAACCCTCCATTTTTGATCAACCAAGTTTGAGCTCAAGTCTAGCTTCCATCCGATCTTTTTCCAAGGTGAGTTAGGATTTGTAATCTCCATCTTCCCCTCTATATTTTCATCTAAGTGAAGCATGTTAGAAGTTGGGGAATTCTTGAGGTTTGGCTTTGAGCATGAATTGAGGGTTTTGGTTTGATCATTGGTTGTCATGGTTTGAGATGAGGTTTGATGCATGAAGGATGATGTTTGAAGCTTCCTTATCATTTCTTTATGCTTGGATTTTTATGTTGGGAGTGTATAGCATGACTTGCCATTGTTGAAGCTTGGAAACCTCCATGGATGAAAGCTTGACATTGATTGATCTTTTGCCAACTTTGAGCTTGAATTGATATCTATATGAATGAGTTATGTAAATTGCATGAATATTGTGGCTTGAAATCATGTCTAAGTGTGGTTTGAGGGCTTCTTGGTGGCTGCCCTGTTTTTAAGCTTTTCCCTCGCGTAACAGAGCTGTTGCTCTATTATTTCTTTCAAAACGACGAGCTGACACGACCGTGTCAGCTTTGAACTGAAAATGGACACGGCCGTGTTGGGCTCTCGACTTTGAATTTTTCTGATTTTAACCTCGGACACGGCCGTGTCCAAATCCTTTGAAAATGTAACACGGCCGTGTCAAGCCCTCGACTTTGAAATTTTTGATTTTAAACCTCGGACACGGCCGTGTCCGTTTCCTTTGAAAACTCAACACGGCCGTGTCATTTGAAATGGCAGCCTTGAGAAGTCTCTTTTCTTGCTTGGATTTCATGCGTGGCTCGTATTTGTGGATGATATTGAACGTGACTTCAATTTAAGCTATGCTTATGATTGTTATATAATTGCAAAAATGAAAGTATGATAGTTATGAACGGTTATATGCTTTCTGACATTAATAGTGCACATGAACATGTCCGTTACAATTTTTTAAAGCGTTCATATCATGACCATGGCATTGCCGAGCGTCTTATATGGTCATATTGAGTCTCACTTCACCTGTCTTGCACAGATTTTGATTCATTTGGAGACGAGGCCGGTTAGTGAGGCTCGTGTGTTCTTCTTTTGCCGTTCGAGGTGGGTTTTTCTTCTACTTAGCTATATGACCCTATAAATTAACGTGAAAAGTTTTCGACCAAAGTGTATATATACATATAGAGTCATTTTCATAGAGTAAATATTTACAACGTAAAGCCTTAATTTCTAAATTCTACCAAATGTTTTGGCGAGAAAAGAAAGAATGAATGTTATGCACGAATGGGGCCTAGGGACTTAGTGTGAGTGGCTATCCGGGGAGGCATGGGCCGACGGTGATCCCTCACATTAGTTCCACCAATTAATGGCGTAACCGGACCTCGTTAGGAGTTAGCGAGGAATGGACGCTGAGCCCCATCCGGCGAGTCATGTAACCCCTTTTGGTCAATGAATGGGTGGTCGGGTCTTGCAAACCCGTCACCAAACCGGAGGAAGAAGGTGTAAATGTTAATGAATGTGCACACAAGATAGAAATGCATGAACAAAATGAATGAATGAATGTTTAATGGATTACACGAGGAGTTGGTTGGAGATAATGCACGCCCACTCGCCGGGCCAATAATGACCTAATGATAATGATTTGTTATAATCCCTTTTGATAATTCTCATTCACCCACTTGGGAAATTCTTTAAAACCTCACTTGGGATTATAGCTTGCATGTGATTGTTAAATTACCGTCATATATTCTATTTATACCCTGTTTTATACCCACCAGTCCCCTTTGGACTGAACCCGTTTGGTTTTCGGCTGCTTTGTGCAGGTGTTGAGAGAGCTAGGCGGGAATACGAGTCCTAGGTCTTGTATTCGTCTCTAGCTCTTATATTTTGGTGTTACATTTGCATACTCGTACTTTTGGTTATTGTATTTGGATATTATTTTGGGCCGTGATGGCATATGAATGTTGATTTGGAGCTTAATTGTATTGGGTTTTAACTCCCGTGAACCTAACTGTTGGTACCTAGAGCATATAACTCAATCTATGATATATGACTTATTGCTTCCGCTTTTCCTATTACTCTGCTACTTTGGTTGTTGTGGTTGTTGGGGTTTAAGTGATAGGCTAGTCCCGCCTGGCTTAGATGTGTGTGTGTTTGTGTGTGTGTGCCCGTTCGCCGTGATTTGACTCGGGTATGGATCGTCCATTTCATATACGGGCCGGGTCATGGTGCGGGGGATGTGGTACCTTGCGCTCGGGTGCTACATCCTTAAGTGGTATCAGAGCTTAGGGTTGCAAAACCCGAGCTTTCGTGTCGTGTGAGTTTATCTAGGTCGTTCGGCTTAGGAACTACTTGATCATATGTTGCATATACATCTCTTTTGTGCTTGATTGATTTAAATTTCGGATTTTGGTTGAATTAATCGCTTCATCATGCATGAGCTAAGCCTAGCACGCATTTTAGTGTTTATTGACAGGATGCCTCCACGTAGACACTGTGATCGATCTCCAGGAGGACGCCATCATCGAGGTCGTACTCCTACACCTCCACCTCCATAGCCACCGCCGGCAGAGGCCTTTGTTAATTCAGTTATCAACATTATAGACCAGAGGCTTCGAGATTATGTACCATCGGCACCTCCGGCACCACCTGTACCTGCTGTACCGCAAGAGGCACCGATTTCTGTTATACTTAGGGAGTTTCAGAACCAAAGACCTCCCAAGTTCTTCAAGGGAAATGATGCGCAGGCGGAAATGTGGTTGAAAGAACTCGAGAGGATATGGTGTTGGAAAACACGAATCAGAAAGCAGCGGAAATTAAAATTTTTTCCCAACAAAGGACCTTGAACTCGCAATCGTGTAACCAAATTCGTAAAGATAGAAAACTTACTTTTCTTTTATTCTTTCTTGAAGCGTTTCAAGCCACCCAAGAACGCTCTTCTCGCGGCTTGATCCCCTCTCCTTGGTAAAGCTCGAATCTTCAAACTTCTAACTTGAAGTCTCTAGAGAAAGTCCACCAACTTGATCACAATCTAACTAGTAAGGATGCTAGTTCTCTAGTTAGTGTTTAGGCTTAACCTAGGGTTTAATTTAATCTTGGAGAAAGGAAGGTGTTCAACACATGAACCAAGAGAATTGTCTATTAGCTCTAAAGGGGAGCATGAGCTCCCCTATATATAGGAAAGGGGAGGGGCGGCCGAACCTAGTCCTAATGGACAAAGGATTTGGTCCCTCTCTCTCATATTACTTGATCATCAAGTATTTTCCAACTTTGACTTTGAATTCTAATTCAAGTCAACTTTTAAGAGAGCTAAAAATATCCAAACTATTTTTGGATAATTTTATACTTTATTTATTATAAAATAAATAACTTATTTTTATCTAATCATAATTAATTAACTAGATTATTTTCTCCAAAATAAGACTTTCTTTTTAATTCAAAATTAAACCAAAGTCTATTAAATAATTAACACATTTAATTATTTAATATATATATCACATATATACATATACACGTGTGAGGCACGTGTCCCAAGGACACGTGCTCCTCACGTGACCCACACGTGTGATTTCACACGTGTGGAACCCTTTAGGCCCGATTAACTCGTTTAATCATTTTCAAGCCTCAACTCATGTAACCAAGTTGTTGTGTGTGACCCTCTAGGTTCTCAATTCAATTAGCAGTGACCCCAATTAATTAATTCACTAATTAATTAATCAGTCCACAGATTAAACGACCATAGTCTAGCAACAGGTGTTTAACCCCTAGCTGAATTGGAATGTTCGGATTCGACAGAACCTTTAAGTCATTGATTCATGTGAGATACAATCCTCCTACTTACTATCTCTCAACCAAGATCTAGGGCAAGGGAATAATCAGAACCCTAATAATCCGGTCTTAAAGCTAAGTGCATTTCATATCCATTTGATCTCAATCCAAGAAACCCTTTTCTTGATGTCTTGATCTACTGCCTTGGCCAAGGACTCCATATGGCATATGAATGACTTACACAATAAGAGATCACCTTGCATATGCAAGTGTAGGTCCTTTCTTGATTCTCATTCACTTTCATGAGTCACTTGTGCAGCCCCAGCATAAGCCTTGAATCAGTTGTCTAAGGCGACACCCTTTAAAGCTTATACCAAAGACTACAGAGTTAACTCATAAAGTAACATGGAACCTCAAGTCTAAGGATCAATTAATCACATCAATGACTCGTGAGATATTTCCTAATCTGGAAGTTTCCATTTCCTGAAATAGAAACTTCCTTTCCCATTTAGGAATGTTCTCACACGGGGCACCTCAGTGAACTTACTTATTAAAGTAAGCACCCTCATGTATCACGCACGTATCAACTATACACTTTGCATCTCCATTAAACAAGGTGGTCCTTCTTAAGGGCGTGATCCCACAAGCAAGCCTTAGAGGAGACAGGTTGACACTCCCACTGTCTGTAGGACTCATCGACTTGGAGTATTTTACTAATCATGACTTATGTGATATAGGGCTCGTTTCATGAACCATTTCACCTAAATGGTAGAGTCCTAAAGTCATCAGGATTAGGGGAGTTCTCATACATGCACACATAATGGAAACACTCAAAACACGTATTGGCATATAAAGAAGTGTTTGCCTATGATCAATCGTATATTATTCAAAGATTGTCTGTGATACAAGAAAAGTCCCAAAGCAGATTACGTCGAATCGGCTTTCTAGGGCACTATTCCTAACAATCTCCCACTTGCCCGTAAAAGCCATTTAGGTACTCTAAGTCCCATCTTCTCAAGAAGCACTTAGAGACCCTATTGACTTTGGGCGTTTCCAAAGTGGATCTGCTATATTCTCTGCTGATGTGACCCTTTTGTTTACACATCTCTTAGGAAACACCTTTTCCTTATAAAGTGATTCGTAATCACGTGTTCAGTCTCTTGGTGAGGTCTTGGTTCTCTTACTTGAGCAACCATCCATCTTATCATACAATATGATAAAGTAGTTGTTTCATGCTAGGAACTTCATCTAACAAGTTAGATGGAGTTTCTTACCCAAACACTTAACTTAGCGTTATATAATACGACTAAGTTCTCAACTACGATAGTCGAGTTTTGCAATGTCCGTCCTTGGAACCCCTTTCCAACGCATTGCATTACCATTCTGGTAGAAGTTGTATCCTTTCAATGATTTCATAATCATCTATGTTTGATGAACGGTTACATCAAATATCCTTCTAATAACAAGATCTTTTGGGCTCTGTAAACTAATACATATCCTCATTTCTTCTCAAGTACTCTGAGGACATCCTTTACAGAGATCTAATGACCTTCTCTGAGGTCATATTAGATTCGGCCTACTACGCTTAGTGTTGCGCCATATCTAATTTAGTACATAACTTTTCATACATTATGCACCCTTTCACTTAAAGGGATTTTGGACATTCTAACTTTCTCAAAGTTATCTTAGGACACATACTCTTCAAAAGAGATGTTCCATTGTCCATACTAAACTCCTTTTAGTACCGTGGTTATGTACTCATTTTGTGATAATCCTTTTATTCTCTTAGATCTATCTTCTATAGATCTGAATGTCGAGAATATAGGATAATCACTAAGATCTTTCATGTCAAATTGTTTCTTAAACAAGAATTGGTAACTTTCACGTCGTCCTTGACATTCCTAATGAGAAGGATGTCGTTTTCTAAAGAACCAAAAATTGACTCTTACATCACTAACTTTCCTATGTACACTTTGAGACTTATTCGACTTCCATCTGTGTCAAACGATTTGACTATCCTATGGAATCGAATTGTCTAATCCTAGAAGCCTTTATCAATCCACAGATTGACTTTAGGGATTTGCATACCTTATGCATACTCCCACTGAATATGAGATTTATAGAAATACCTTATTTCAGTCTCTTTCAATCTCATATTGAACAAGATAGTTCTCATATTCATTTATCATATCTCATAGTCAGAATATGAGGATAAGGTAAACACAACCCAAATGGACTTTTGCATTTCAACCGTCAAGAAGGTTGTAATGCTTTCCATTTACTCGAAGCTCTAGGAGCTTGATCCTATCAGGTGGATCAACCAAGGTCAAAACTCGGTTTAAGTATATGGAATCCATATTGGATTTCAAGGCTTGCTTACACTACTCAGATTCCAAATCTGACAGTGTCTCCTCTTCAAGTAATTCCTTGGCTATCTAGGAACGCGTTCTAAACACGTCTTAAGAGAAGGGTTTCACACGTGTACATGCTCTAAAATTTAGCTAAGTTTTATCAGATGGGCTCGTTTCTTCTATATGTGGCGTGGATATTTATTCTCAAATTTCTTTGAGGTCTGCTTGCTTGTCTATCTTCTTCTATAGGAACGATTCCTTAAGAAAGATACATTCCTTGAGACAAACAACCTTTGTCTAAGGGAATCGCAGAAATGATATCCAATATTGTTTGTATATACTTGAACTCATTTCAAGCCTATCTCCCACTATCCTCTTTACTTAAGAGGATTCCACTAAATTCTTGGACAAGAATAATTAGGGAATTTAGTGTGCCACATTGCATAGTGCATCTAAAGGACTGATTTTGGAAGGTACTAAATTCAAAATCTCTAACTGCATATTCTAGGAGTTTATTCCTAGAGTGATTATAAGTCAGTAAAGCTTGCTATGGAATGGACCATATCCTATAAGGTTTCATTCCCTCATTCAGAAACACTAAGGTGTTCTCGAATTAGTTTACTGAGAGATAATCCTATTTTCTCTAAGATGAGTAAGGAATTAGTTGCTAAGATATTGGCTATCTCGATCATATCGATTTACCTATAACTTATGACTACTTCGGTTCCTAACCTCCTTTCGAAATTCTAAGAATTTCATATAAGTTTCGAATTTGTACTTTAACAAGTACATTCATTCATAATGATTAAACTGACGATTGTATCTAGTGCTTACATTAAGCATCTTACACTCATCAGCATGGATCGAAATCCACTATAATTTTGGAACGTTCCACGTTTCTTATAAACGGGATTCAGGAACGCTTCCCTCATGACAGGATTCACAGGAAGTCAACACTATAGGTTCATTTTCATAGAATGATCCTAAGGTGTCTGACTTGCTAATCCTTTTATATCTCAACGTTCCAAAGTAATTCGAAGCTTTGTCATCTCACTTACTTTTGTTATCTCGTTGTATGTTCAGAACATTAGTGCCTTGAGTCTTTGCACAATGGCTTATGCAGAATTGACTTAAGACTAGTAAATTCTATTCCTAGTAGAATTACTAAACGAGGTAACATTTCAAAGTACTCATACTCTTTGCAGTTCCCTTTCAAAGTCCTTATTTGCTACCATAGAAGCAAACGTCCTATTTGATCTCTAGTGTCTTTTGGGCGTACCCCTTACATGCCCCTCCATTGGGCTCTTAAGGGTTTCTTCTTCTTCAAGCCTTAAACTTAGGGAGTTTAGAAGAAGAATTAACCATCTCAACCTTTTATTCCTTCTTAAGGATGTTCTCAACCATTATCAACTTAAATGATTAACTATGCTACATTAGCATCATTCTAGTTGAGCATGAAGGGTTTGAATGATAGTCGAAGCAATGTAAGCAATCAGTGCATTAAGAACTCTTTTCTCAGTTGATGATCGAGACCACAAGATCTTCAATTAAGATCTTTAGACCTTGTTCATGTGCACTTGTTTCCTCATTTGGAATATTGAATAATTCCACAATGTTATACCTTGTAACATTTTTATGAGGTGGTTCAATTGCTTTTAAGTGGTTTGGAAAAATCCATTCACCTCAGATTGCTTCTCTTTTGGCCCGGGTCGACTTTTCACAATTGAAAACTTCGCCCTTTAGAGAACGCCTTTCTCTAGTCGGGTTCTAAAATGGATTTTAGGATCCGAAGCCATTTAGAGTTAGTCAGGACTTAGTCAACTTATTTGACTTAAGGATGGATACGAATGGGTTTGCATTTCATATTGTAGAGAATCACAGAACTACAACCTAAATGCTAAGCAGAAAAATTGTGGGCATGCTGAATTATAACGATATACAAAAGATAAGGTCTTTAATCTAATGTAGCTCCCACTGTTTTTCAAAGATCTATAATTCCCAAAGATCTAAGAGGAACACGTTTCCCAATGGGTACTAAGATCCTAAGCATTTTACCTCGAACCCACGACTCGGGAACATTCTAAGCAAAATCCTAGGTAGGTACAACTTACCAATTCTAACACCTTTAGAACTCTTAGTAATTGTTTTTGCATCACCTATCTTTCAATATGGACCCACGACTCGTGCGACATCCATATTTACTTAGGCGTTAAGCTAGACCCATCAATCATAAGATCATGACCAAAACTTAGTTCGAACGACCCACGACTCGCGGACATCGCCCTTGCTAAAATTGACCACGAAATATTGATCATTTAAAATGATCAATTAGGTAACTAAGAACTAATAAGCTCCACTAGCTATCCCACGACTCGCGGACAATAACTAGCTTTACTTACTAAACTTAAAACCTATTGATGGAATGCTAGGAATTTAATTCAAAATTTGCATCTCGAATTAAACACCTATTTGTTCGAAATTAGCTTAATATTTAATGGGAATTTTCGAATCAACCGGAGAGTTGTCCGATTCGACCTCACCAACATATATGTTATCCAATTTTATTAGTCTTGATTAATGCAAGTACACTTAAATGCATATCAAACAAGCACATAAACAGATAACATGTCCTAGCATGATACTAACATGTAATGATCATGGGTTCTACCTATCTTATGCGTGATATGTGGGAGCCACTCCACAATCACAAGTTCTAACATACATGCCACATAAACAGTTTAAATCACATAAGGGAAAGCGGTAACAAAATACGAGCCCTATCTCTATTACATTTAACAATTGAGATTCCCCTCCCTAACATTTTGAGGGGTCTTCACTTATGGCCTCCTTGTTACTTGAATGTGGTCCATCTTACTCCATGGGTGCATTGTCTCCAAAATGAAAATAAAACCTCACCACCTATCTCTACTCTCAAATTACAATAAAAAGAAAAAGACATAAAGTAATAAGGCTCAATCTTCATATTGGCCTTAGACAATTACACGGGGCATACCCCGGCCTCAAAAACAGTAATATGGAAAGCCACATAATAAATCACATAACAGTACGCACATAAGTGAGGCTCCAACCTCAATTGAAAAACGCAACTATAGGGCTCCAACCCCAATTTAAACCATCCATGTGTATAAATTAAAACCATACATAGATCTAAACCCATGATCACCTAACATGCTTTTGCGAGAATTTAAATTTAACCAATAACTTAAAATTCCCGTTTCAAGTCCTAATGACTCAAAACACGACTTGATACGAGTCTTATTTATAAAAGTTTTCAATAAATCCCAATTACCAAAACAGATAAAATTCCAATTAATTTCTGAAAATTAATAATTTTATCAAAGATGTATTTTCCCAAAATATAAACCGTTTCAATTTCTTAAAAATCCCAATTTTAAGTTTTATTCAAAATTTAAAATAAATATTCAAAAATAAAATTTTAAAATTAAAAATAAAAATTGGGACTGGATTGCACGAAACACGAAAAAACACGGACTACGAAAACGGGGCCCTTGCACGAGACAGGCTGCTGGTCGCGGGCATGCGCGCGCGCGCACGCTACAGGCGCACACTGCGCGCGGCCAAGGCTGCTGGTCGCTGGGCGTGCACGCCGCGCGCTCCTGCGCGCAACCCTTCTCGGCAAGGATGGCGGGCGACAGCGGGCGGCCTGGGCGAGCTATCCCGCACGCCTTGTGGGATTCTCGCCCAGCCTGGGCGAGACGGCGGGCGGCCTCTCCCGGCAGCCCTGGGCGGGCCCGCCCGCACACTTGCGGGAGGGGGGTGGCGGTGATGCCTGCGCGCGCCTAGGACAGGCGGACGGTGTGCGCGAAGCCCGTGCGCGCGACGCCTTCGCGCGCGGGGTTTCGCGTGTTCGTAATCCAGGCTTTTAGTTTCGTGTTTTCGTTCAAAAGCAAAACCAATCCAAGAAATCAAAAAAAAACAGTTTATACAGTTTCAAATCTAAAATTGTTTTCAAAAAATTAAATTTTGCAAAAACCAATTTTCAGAAACTTTCAGGAAAAAATACAGTTTCGTAATTCAGGCTTTCTAAAACAATTACAAATACTCATTCGCATCAAGCCTAAGAATTTCTACCAAATTCAGAATAATTGAGACGAATCAGAAACACGATTAACGAGGTGGCTCTGATACCACTTGTTGGAAAACACGAATCAGAAAGCAGCGGAAATTAAAATTTTTTCCCAACAAAGGACCTTGAACTCGCAATCGTGTAACCAAATTCGTAAAGATAGAAAACTTACTTTTCTTTTATTCTTTCTTGAAGCGTTTCAAGCCACCCAAGAACGCTCTTCTCGCGGCTTGATCCCCTCTCCTTGGTAAAGCTCGAATCTTCAAACTTCTAACTTGAAGTCTCTAGAGAAAGTCCACCAACTTGATCACAATCTAACTAGTAAGGATGCTAGTTCTCTAGTTAGTGTTTAGGCTTAACCTAGGGTTTAATTTAATCTTGGAGAAAGGAAGATGTTCAACACATGAACCAAGAGAATTGTCTATTAGCTCTAAAGGGGAGCATGAACTCCCCTATATATAGGAAAGGGGAGGGGCGGCCGAACCTAGTCCTAATGGACAAAGGATTTGGTCCCTCTCTCTCCTATTACTTGATCATCAAGTATTTTCCAACTTTGACTTTGAATTCTAATTCAAGTCAACTTTTAAGAGAGCTAAAAATATCCAAACTATTTTTGGATAATTTTATACTTTATTTATTATAAAATAAATAACTTATTTTTATCTAATTAATTAATGCATAATTAATTAACTAGATTATTTTCTCCAAAATAAGACTTTCTTTTTAATTCAAAATTAAACCAAAGTCTATTAAATAATTAACACATTTAATTATTTAATATATATATCACATATATACATATACACGTGTGAGGCACGTGTCCCAAGGACACGTGCTCCTCACGTGACCCACACGTGTGATTTCACACGTGTGGAACCCTTTAGGCCCGATTAACTCGTTTAATCATTTTCAAGCCTCAACTCATGTAACCAAGTTGTTGTGTGTGACCCTCTAGGTTCTCAATTCAATTAGCAGTGACCCCAATTAATTAATTCACTAATTAATTAATCAGTCCACAGATTAAACGACCATAGTCTAGCAACAGGTGTTTAACCCCTAGCTGAATTGGAATGTTCGGATTCGACAGAACCTTTAAGTCATTGATTCATGTGAGATACAATCCTCCTACTTACTATCTCTCAACCAAGATCTAGGGCAAGGGAATAATCAGAACCCTAATAATCCGGTCTTAAAGCTAAGTGCATTTCATATCCATTTGATCTCAATCCAAGAAACCCTTTTCTTGATGTCTTGATCTACTGCCTTGGCCAAGGACTCCATATGGCATATGAATGACTTACACAATAAGAGATCACCTTGCATATGCAAGTGTAGGTCCTTTCTTGATTCTCATTCACTTTCATGAGTCACTTGTGCAGCCCCAGCATAAGCCTTGAATCAGTTGTCTAAGGCGACACCCTTTAAAGCTTATACCAAAGACTACAGAGTTAACTCATAAAGTAACATGGAACCTCAAGTCTAAGGATCAATTAATCACATCAATGCCTCGTGAGATATTTCCTAATCTGGAAGTTTCCATTTCCTGAAATAGAAACTTCCTTTCCCATTTAGGAATGTTCTCACACGGGGCACCTCAGTGAACTTACTTATTAAAGTAAGCACCCTCATGTATCACGCACGTATCAACTATACACTTTGCACCTCCATGAAACAAGGTGGTCCTTCTTAAGGGCGTGATCCCACAAGCAAGCCTTAGAGGAGTCAGGTTGACACTCCCACTGTCTGTAGGACTCATCGGCTTGGAGTATTTTACTAATCATGACTTATGTGATATAGGGCTCGTTTCATGAACCATTTCACCTAAATGGTAGAGTCCTAAAGTCATCAGGATTAGGGGAGTTCTCATACATGCACACATAATGGAAACACTCAAAACACGTATTGGCATATAAAGAAGTGTTTGCCTATGATCAATCGTATATTATTCAAAGATTGTCTGTGATACAAGAAAAGTCCCAAAGCAGATTACGTCGAATCGGCTTTCTAGGGCACTATTCCTAACATATGGGAGCTCATTCCATGTGAGTCCCGAGAGAAGGCTCGATGCACTTTTACTTTGATACAAGGGGAAGCCTACTCTTGGTGGGAAAGCACACAGATCGTATTGGAAGCAGCTGGAGAAGAGATTAACTGGGAAGTCTTTTCAAGGGAATTCAAGAACAAATTTATTCCTCCCTCTTCCCGTACTCGAAGATTGAGGGAATTCACCGAATTGAAGCAGGGATCGAGATCTGTGGCCAAGTATATTTCGGATTATGAGAGATTGTCTCGCTATGCACAAAATATAGCGGGTGATGACTTTCATAAAGCTATGCAGTTTGTTCAGGGACTTCGACCAGACATCCAGGCAACTCTTGAGGCGGTTAACACGAGTACTTGGGGGAAGGCTACTTCTAAAGCCTTAAAGGTTGAGGATTATGTAAATGCTAGGAGACCAGCTTATCGCCAGGGACAAGGGTCAGGATTCAGCTCGGGATTTAACAAAGGGAAGAGGCCGATGAATTTACCAGCTCCACCCCAAAAAGGACCTTTCAAGAAGCCTAGAGCAGGAGATCAGATTGCACCCATTCCACTGTTAGGAATAGTGCCCTAAAAGCCGATTGTATATCCGCTTTGTGCTTTTCCTTATTGTAATCACAGACAATCTTTGAATGAAATAACGAATTGAGGCAACACTTCTTTATATGCTCTTGTTTGGTATGCGTTTACTTTAGCTGTGCATGTATGAGAACTCCCCTAATCCTGATGACTTTAGGACTCTACCATTTAGGTGAAATGGTTCATGAAACGAGCCCTGTATCACATAAGTCATGATTAGTAAAATACTCCAAGCCGATGAGTCCTACAGACAGTGGGAGTGTCAACCTGACTCCTCTAAGGCTTGCTTGTGGGATCACGCCCTTAAGAAGGACCACCTTGTTTCATGGAGGTGGAAAGTGTATAGTTGATACGTGCGTGATACATGAGGGTGCTTGCTTTAATAAGTAAGTTCACTGATGTGCCCCGTGTGAGAACATTCCTAAATGGGAAAGGACGTTTCTATTTCAGGAAATGGAAACTTCCAGATTAGGAAATATCTCACGAGTCATTGATGTGATTAATTGATTCTTAGACTTGAGGTTCCATGTTACTTTATGATTTAACTCTGTAGTCTTTGGTATAAGCTTTAAAAGGTGTCGCCTTAGACAACTGATTCAAGGCTTATGCTGGGGCTGCACAAGTGATTCATGAAAGTGAATGAGAATCAAGAAAGGACCTACACTTGCATATGCAAGGTGATCTCTTATTGTGTAAGTCATTCATATGCCATATGGAGTCCTTGGCCAAGGCAGTAGATCAAGACATCAAGAAAAGGGTTTCTTGGATTGAGATCAAATGGATATGAAATGTACTTAGCTTTAAGACCGGATTATTAGGGTTCTGATTATTCCCTTGCCCTAGATCTTGGTTGAGAGATAGTAAGTAGGAGGATTGTATCTCACATGAATCAATGACTTAAAGGTTCTGTCGAATCCGAACATTCCAATTCAGCTAGGGGTTAAACACCTGTTGCTAGACTATGGTCGCTTAATCTGTGGACTGATTAATTAATTAGTGAATTAATTAATTGGGGTCACTGCTAATTGAATTGAGAACCTAGAGGGTCACACACAACAACTTGGTTACATGAGTTGAGGCTTTAAAATGATTAAACGAGTTAATCGGGCCAAGAGGGTTCCACACGTGTGAAGTCACACGTGTGGCTCAAGTGAGTGACACGTGTCACTGTGACACGTGTCACACACGTGTGTATATATATATATTATATATATATTAAATAATTAATTAGTTAATTATTTAATAGACTTTGGTTTAATTTTGAATTAAAAGGAAAGTCTAATTTTGGAGAAAATAATCTAGTTAATTAATTACGAATTAATTAATTAGATAAAAATAAGTTATTTATTTTATAATAAATAAAGTATAAAATTATCCAAAAATAATTTGGATATTTTTAGCTCTCTTAGAAGTTGACTTGAATTAGAATTCAAAGTCAAAGTTGGAAAATACTTGATGATCAAGTAATAGGAGAGAGGGACCAAAATCCTAGCCCATAAAGGACTAGGAATTTCGGCACCCCCCTCCCTATAAATAGGGGAGCTCGAGCTCCTTATGGAGCTAATTTGACAATTCTTGGTTCATGTGTTGAACACCTTCCTTTCTCCAAGATTAAATTAAACCCTAGGTTAAGCCATAACACTAACTAGAGAACTAGCATCCTTACTAGTTAGATTGTGATCAAGTTGGTGGACTTTCTCTAGAGACTTCAAGTTAGAAGTTTGAAGATTCGAGCTTTACCAAGGAGAGGGGATCAAGCCGCGAGAAGAGCGTTCTTGGGTGGCTTGAAACGCTTCAAGAAAGAATAAAAGAAAAGTAAGTTTTCTATCTTTACGAATTTGGTTACACGATTGCGAGTTCAAGGTCCTTTTGTTGGGAATATTTTTTAAATTCCGCTGCTTTCTGATTCGTGTTTTCCAACAAGTGGTATCAGAGCCACCTCGTTAATCGTGTTTCTGATTCGTCTCAATTATTCTGAATTTGGTAGAAATTTTTAGGCTTAGATGCGAATTAGGTATTCATGAGTTCTTTTAGAAAGCCTGAAATACGAAACTGTAATTTTTCCTGAATTTCTGAAACTGTTTTCTTAAATTGTGATTTTGAAAACCGTTTTGATTGAAATATGTTTAAATCGAATTTTTAATTTTTGGATTGAACCGGGTTTTCGAGAAACCCAGAAATACGAAACGAACACGAAAAGCAACGAGCCTAGGCGTGCTAGCACGTCGCACGCCCAGGCCCGTCGCCGTCGCCCAGCTCCTCCCGCAACAGCGCGGGAGCCGTCCCGCAACCGCGCGGGACGCCTGCTCAGCCCGCCTAGTCGCGGCGGGCGCTGCTGCGCGCGGCGCGCGCAAGATGCACGCCCAGCTTGAGTAAGCGAGCGGCAACTGCCGCGCGCTGTGCGCCGCTGGCGCGCGTCGGCGCGCGCTGCTACGCGGCGGTGCCTCACGCGGCTGGGCCCTTTTTTTTTTGGGCTCGTTTTTCGTGTTTCGTGTTTTTCGTGTTTTCGGTCCGTAAAATCCCGATTTAATTTTATTTTAATTTTATCTTTTAAAATCAGTTTTGTTAAAATAAAATTATTTTAAAATTTTGATTAAATTGGGATTTTTGAGAAATTGAAGCGATTTGGATTTTGGGAAAATTATGAATTTTATTTTCTGAAAATAATGAAAGAATAAAATTATTAATTTTGGAAATTAATTGGAATTTTATTGGTTTATTGTTTTTCGGGTTTTATTGAAAAGGCTCTTGAACAAGAATTGCATCTAAGTCGTGTTTTAAGTCATTAGGACTTGAAACGAGAATTTTAATTTATTGGCTAAATTTAAATTCTCGCAAAAGCATGTTAGGTGATCATGGGTTTAGATCTATGTATGGTTTTAATTTATGCACATGGATGGTTTAAATTGGGGTTGGAGCCCTATAGTTGCGTTTTTCAATTGAGGTTGGAGCCTCACTTATGTGTGTACTGTTATGTGATTTATTATGTGGCTTTCCATATTACTGTTTTTGAGGCCGGGGTATGCGCCGTGTAATTGTCTAAGGCCAATATGAAGATTGAGCCTTATTACTTTATGTCTTTTTCTTTTTTATTGTAATTTGAGAGTAGAGATAGGTGGTGAGGTTTTATTTTCATTTTGGAGACAATGCACCCATGGAGTAAGATGGACCACATTCAAGTAACAAGGAGGCCATAAGTGAAGACCCCTCAAAATGTTAGGGAGGGGAATCTCAATTGTTAAATGTATTAGAGATAGGGCTCGTATTTTGTTACCGCTATCCCTTATGTGATTTAAACTGTTTATGTGGCATGTATGTTAGAACTTGTGATTGTGGAGTGGCTCCCACATATCACGCATAAGATAGGTAGAACCCATGATCATTATATGTTAGTATCATGCTAGGACATGTTATCTGTTTATGTGCTTGTTTGATATGCATTTAAGTGTACTTGCATTAATCAAGACTAATAAAATTGGATAACATATATGTTGGTGAGGTCGAACCGGACAACTCTCCGGTTGATTCGAAAATTCCCATTAAATATTAAGCTAATTTCGAAAAAAATAGGTGTTTAATTCGAGATGCAAATTTTGAATTAAATTCCTAGCATTCCATCAATAGGTTTTAAGTTTAGTAAGTAAAGCTAGTTATTGTCCGCGAGTCGTGGGATAGCTAGTGGAGCTTATTAGTTCTTAGTTACCTAATTAATCATTTTTAAATGGTCAATATTTCATGGTCAATTTTAGCAAGGGCGATGTCCGCGAGTCGTGGGTCGTTCGAACTAAGTTTTGGTCATGATCTTATGATTGATGGGTCTAGCTTAACGCCTAAGTAAATATGGATGTCGCACGAGTCGTGGGTCCATATTGAAAGATAGGTGATGCAAAAACAATTACTAAGAATTCTAAAGGTGTTAGAATTGGTAAGTTGTACCTACCTAGGGTTCTTACTTAGAATGTCCGCGAGTCGTGGGTTCGAGGTAAAATGCCTAGGATCTTAGTACCCATTGGGAAACGTGTTCCTCTTAGATCTTTGGGAATTCTAGATCTTTGAAAAACAGTGGGAGCTACAATAGATTAAAGACCTTTTCTTTTGTATATCGTTATAATTCAGCATGCTCACTAGTTCTCTGTTTTACCATTTAGGTCGTAGATTCTGTGATTCTCTACGTGTTTTGAAATGGCAACCAAAAACCCTCTTGTATCGATCCTCGAGTCAAACAAGTTGACTGGTCCCAACTATTCTGATTGGCTGAGGAATCTAAAAATCATTTTAGATTCTGAGAAGAGAACTTATGTTCTCTTCGAAGGGGAGCCTAGTCCCGAAGGGGAGGCTCCCACTCGGGCCGAACGGGACGCGATTCTGAAGTGGAAGGATGATAATCTCCAAGCCCGTTGCCTTATGTTGGCTAACATGTCTCCGGACTTGCAAAGGCAACATGAGGCCATGGAATTTGCTTGGGAGATTTACGACCACTTAGAGCAACTTTACCGCCCTCATGAACGTGTTACAAGGTATAACACTTCAAAGGAATTGTTCCACTTGAGAATGAGGGAAGGTTCAAGTGTCCATGAATATGGACTCAAGTTTCTTGCTCTTACTGAGAAACTTGCTTCCATGGACATGCCACTGAAAGATGAGTTTTCAGTGGATTTGTTGCTAGCTTCGCTCCCACCATCATTCAACCCATTTGTCCTTAACTTCAACATGAATCATGCTGGTGCTACTGTAGCTGAGCTGATTAGTCAGCTTGTGACTGCTGAAAGCACGATCAAGAAGGACAATAAGGTTTTGATGGTGAATGCTCCATCTTCCTCTTCTGGGCCTTCTAAAGGTAAGGGCAAGAAAGCCCAAAAGAAGAAGAAGAAACCCCTTAGGCCCACTGGTGGCATTTCGAAGGGGAAGGCCCAAAAGAAGAAGCGTGATCAGAAAGAGGATGTTTGCTTCCATTGTGGCAAAGCGGGACATTGGAGGAGAAACTGCCCAGAGTACAAGGCTACTTTAAAGAAAGGTATCTTTCTCGTTGAAGTAAATCTTTCTATTAATTCTAGTTCTTGGGTACTTGATACCGGTTGTGGAACTCATATCTGTAATGATGTACAGATGCTAAGTGAGGTCCAACAACTCAAAGAAGGAGAATGTGTCTTGAAGATCGGCGATGGCTCAAACGTTGAAGCTCGAGCTTTAGGCACAATTAGATTAGATTTAGGTAGTTTTGAGTTAGTATTAAATAAAGTCCTTTATGTACCGAGCATTATTCGTAATATAATTTCAGTTCCAATATTAGATTGTGAAGGTTATGAAACTTATATTAAGAATGGTAAATATTTTATCAAACGGAACAACTCTTCCGTTCACATCGGTACTCTAAGTAATGGACTTTACCTAACTCAAAATATCAATATTATGAATATACAACGAGAAACAAAGCGTAAGAGAGATGACAAAGTTTCAGCTCCCTTATGTCACGCTAGATTAGGACACATTTCCAAGTACAGAATTAGCAAGATAAACACTTTAGGATCATTCTCTGATAATGATCTCAAAGAGTTGACCTCTTGCGAATCCTGTCTCAAAGGAAAGATGTCCAAAGTTCCTTTTAAAGGAACTGTGGAACGTGCCACTGAGGTTTTGGATTTGATCCATACTGATGTTTGTGGACCGCTTAGTGTAAGCACTAGAAACAATCATCAGTGCTTCATAACCTTTACTGATGACTTTAGTCGGTATGGTTATGTATACTTAATGAAGTATAAATCTGAAGCTTTTGAGAAATTCTTAGAATTTCAAAAGGAGGTTGAGAACCAAACTGGTCACAAGATCAAAGCACTTCGATCTGATCGAGGAGGCGAGTATCTTAGTGAAGAATTCCTTAATCATCTCAAAGATAATGGGATTATCTCTCAGTGGACTCCTCCGGGAACTCCTCAGCTTAATGGAGTTTCTAAGAGAAGGAATCGAACCCTACTTGATATGGTTCGTTCCATGATGAGTTTCACTGACTTACCACCTTCTTTCTGGGGTTATGCCCTAGAAAGTGCAGCAAAGATTCTGAATCTAGTTCCCTCTAAGTCAGTCCCCAAGACGCCCTATGAAATGTGGCATGGTAAAATCCCTAGTTATTCTTACTTAAGAATTTGGGGTTGTCCTGCTCACGTGAAGAGGACAGTGGGAGATAAGTTAGAATCTCGTTCTAACTTATGCTACTTTGTAGGTTATCCTAAGGAATCCATAGGATACTATTTCAATGATCAATCTGAGCAAAAGGTGTTTGTTTCCAGAAATGCCACTTTTCTTGAGGAACCGTTCCTTAAAGAAAAGAAAGGCAAGATCATAGAATTAGAAGAAGTACAAAGTGACCCCACACCACCCACTGAAGAAACGTCCCACTCTGATCAACCACAACCAATCACGAATTTCGATACACATGAAAATCCTCCTCTAAGGTGTTCTGAACGCACTCCTAGATAGCCGGAGAGATGGTATGGATTCTTCCATGAAATCTCTCAAAAGGATAATGATCCTTTAACATATGAGGAGGCACTTTCAGATTCTGACTCTGAACAGTGGATAGAAGCCATGAAATCCAAAATGGATTCTATGAACTCCAACCAAGTTTGGACCTTGGTAGATTTGCCTGATGGGGTCAAACCCATAGGTTGCAAATGGATCTTTAAGAGAAAGCTTGGAGTTGATGGAAGCATTGCAGCCTACAAGGCAAGACTGGTTGCAAAAGGATTCACTCAAAGACCCGGCGTAGACTTTGACGAAACCTTTTCACCAGTTGCAATGCAAAAGTCCATTCGAATCATGCTTGCCATTGCTGCATATTATGACTATGAGATATGTCAAATGGATGTGAAAACTGCCTTTCTCAATGGTGACATTGATAAAGACATTTATATGGAGCAACCCATAGGTTTCACATTCAGTGGGAGTGAGCAAAAGGTTTGCAAACTCCAAAGATCAATCTATGGATTGAAACAGGCTTCTAGGAATTGGAACATTCGATTTGATGAATCGGTCAAAGCGTTTGGCTTCATCCAAATTACGAATGAATCATGTGTGTATAGAAAGGAATTGGAGACCTCAGTGCAATTCTTAGTACTTTATGTTGATGACATTCTTCTTATTGGGAATTCGAAGGATGACATGAAAGTGACTAAGTTATGGTTATCGAACCAATTCGAGATGAAAGATCTTGGTAATGCGTCCTATATCCTTGGAATTAAAATCTATAGAGATAGATCTAGAAGGTTAATAGGACTATCACAATCGATGAACATTGACAAAGTATTGAAGAGATTCAATATGGAGTCAGCAAAGGTTAAGAACCTTCCTATGAGTGTAGGAACATGTCTTTCAAAGAAGATGTGTCCTAAGACTAACCTTGAGAAGGAGAGAATGACTCATACACCTTATGCGTTAGCAATAGGTAGCATAATGTATGCAATGTTATGTACTCGATCGGACGTGGCTTATGCACTTAGTGTAACGAGTCGTTTCCAATCTGACCCTGGAGATGGTCACTGGGCTGCCGTGAAGAATATTCTTAAGTACTTGAAAAGTACTAAAGATTTATTCTTAGTTTACGGAGGTCAGAAAGATCTTACTGTCGAAGGATACTGCGATGCAAGCTTTGCATCTGACTTAGATGATTTTAAGTCAATGTCAGGATACATTTTCTGCCTAAACGGCGGAGCAGTGAGTTGGAAGAGTTCCAAGCAAACTACCACTGCAGATTCGACCACTGAGGCCGAATACTTAGCTGCAAATGATGCAGCTAAGGAAGGTGTTTGGATTAGAAACTTCATTCAAGAGTTGAATGTTGTTCCTAGCATGAAAGACCCCATTACTGTGTTTTGTGACAACACTGGGGCGGTTGCTCAAGCAAGAGAACCAAGATCTCACCAACGGACCAAGCACATTATGAGGAAGTATCACCTAATCCGTGATATTTTCAAAAGAGGTGATGTGCAAATTGAGAAGGTCACATCAGCAGAGAACGTGGCAGATCCACTTACTAAACCCCTTAGTCGAGAAGCTTTCCAAGGTCATCTTCAGAAGATGGGACTTAGAGTAGCTTTAGAATGGCTTTGACGGGCAAGTGGGAGATTGTTAGGAATAGTGCCCTAAAAGCCGATTGTATATCCGCTTTGTGCTTTTCCTTATTGTAATCACAGACAATCTTTGAATGAAATAACGAATTGAGGCAACACTTCTTTATATGCTCTTGTTTGGTATGCGTTTACTTTAGCTGTGCATGTATGAGAACTCCCCTAATCCTGATGACTTTAGGACTCTACCATTTAGGTGAAATGGTTCATGAAACGAGCCCTGTATCACATAAGTCATGATTAGTAAAATACTCCAAGCCGATGAGTCCTACAGACAGTGGGAGTGTCAACCTGACTCCTCTAAGGCTTGCTTGTGGGATCACGCCCTTAAGAAGGACCACCTTGTTTCATGGAGGTGGAAAGTGTATAGTTGATACGTGCGTGATACATGAGGGTGCTTGCTTTAATAAGTAAGTTCACTGAGGTGCCCCGTGTGAGAACATTCCTAAATGGGAAAGGAAGTTTCTATTTCAGGAAATGGAAACTTCCAGATTAGGAAATATCTCACGAGTCATTGATGTGATTAATTGATCCTCAGACTTGAGGTTCCATGTTACTTTATGAGTTAACTCTGTAGTCTTTGGTATAAGCTTTAAAGGGTGTCGCCTTAGACAACTGATTCAAGGCTTATGCTGGGGCTGCACAAGTGATTCATGAAAGTGAATGAGAATCAAGAAAGGACCTACACTTGCATATGCAAGGTGATCTCTTATTGTGTAAGTCATTCATATGCCATATGGAGTCCTTGGCCAAGGCAGTAGATCAAGACATCAAGAAAAGGGTTTCTTGGATTGAGATCAAATGGATATGAAATGCACTTAGCTTTAAGACCGGATTATTAGGGTTCTGATTATTCCCTTGCCCTAGATCTTGGTTGAGAGATAGTAAGTAGGAGGATTGTATCTCACATGAATCAATGACTTAAAGGTTCTGTCGAATCCGAACATTCCAATTCAGCTAGGGGTTAAACACCTGTTGCTAGACTATGGTCGTTTAATCTGTGGACTGATTAATTAATTAGTGAATTAATTAATTGGGGTCACTGCTAATTGAATTGAGAACCTAGAGGGTCACACACAACAACTTGGTTACATGAGTTGAGGCTTGAAAATGATTAAACGAGTTAATCGGGCATAAAGGGTTCCACACGTGTGAAATCACACGTGTGGGTCACGTGAGGAGCACGTGTCCTTGGGACACGTGCCTCACACGTGTATATGTATATATGTGATATATATATTAAATAATTAAATGTGTTAATTATTTAATAGACTTTGGTTTAATTTTGAATTAAAAAGAAAGTCTTATTTTGTAGAAAATAATCTAGTTAATTAATTATGCATTAATTAATTAGATAAAAATAAGTTATTTATTTTATAATAAATAAAGTATAAAATTATCCAAAAATAGTTTGGATATTTTTAGCTCTCTTAAAAGTTGACTTGAATTAGAATTCAAAGTCAAAGTTGGAAAATACTTGATGATCAAGTAATAGGAGAGAGAGGGACCAAATCCTTTGTCCATTAGGACTAGGTTCGGCCGCCCCTCCCCTTTCCTATATATAGGGGAGTTCATGCTCCCCTTTAGAGCTAATAGACAATTCTCTTGGTTCATGTGTTGAACATCTTCCTTTCTCCAAGATTAAATTAAACCCTAGGTTAAGCCTAAACACTAACTAGAGAACTAGCATCCTTACTAGTTAGATTGTGATCAAGTTGGTGGACTTTCTCTAGAGACTTCAAGTTAGAAGTTTGAAGATTCGAGCTTTACCAAGGAGAGGGGATCAAGCCGCGAGAAGAGCGTTCTTGGGTGGCTTAAAACGCTTCAAGAAAGAATAAAAGAAAAGTAAGTTTTCTATCTTTACGAATTTGGTTGCACGATTGCGAGTCCTAGATCCTTTTGTTGGGAAATTTTTTTAAATTCCGCTCCTTTCTGATTCGTGTTTTCCAACAGCAAGAAGGTGTGAAACGAGGGGAGAATAAAGAAAAACCCTCTAAGGCCGTGCAGGAAGCAATTGATAAGGTCCAAATAATCAGACAACGGATGAAAGCAGCCCAGGATCGATAGAAAAGCTATGCAGATAAACGAAGGAAAGATCTTGAGTTTGCAATTGGGGATAGAGTGTTTCTGAAAGCTTCACCTCGAAAAGGATTCACTCGAATTGGAAAGGGAGGAAAGCTAAATCCCCGATATTTGGGACCTTATGAGATTCTGGAAAGAATCGGAGATACAACCTACCGTTTGAACCTACCCCCGAGTTTGACAGGAATTCATAATGTATTCCATGTTTCTCAGCTTCGGAAATATTATCCCGATGAATCCGAGATCTTAATCGTTGAAGAAGTGGAACTTGAGCCTAACCTTACCTTCGTTCAGAAACCGGTTAGAATTGTGGATCAAAAATTTCAAGAATTAAAAAACCGGCAAATCCCACTAGTTAAAGTCTTATGGAGAAGTGATAAAACGGAAGAGGCTACATGGGAGACGGAGGAGAAGATGAAAAGATTTCATCCTGAATTGTTTCCGGACGATAAATGAATCCGAGGACGGATTCTTTTAAGGGGAGGAGGTTGTGACGCCCTGAGTTTTCACACGTACAGGTAAGTGTTACGTGCGTATTTACATTTAATTATACGATTATGTGTTTTGAGTTGTTAATTGGATTTGTTTATAATTTGATTTATTTGTGTAAAATTTCTTATGATTGTCTATATGAGCTATGAATATGTGATCGGATTTGTGAAAATGTGAATTCTGTGAATGTGGTGTTAATTGAATGAAATTACGTGTTCCGTGTAATCCGTGGGCTTGATTGTAACTTATTTGAATGTTTTGGACTCAGTTGGAAATTGAGTTTGGGCTTAATTGCCACTTTTTGAAAGTTTAGGGACCTATTTGTATAATAGGCCACCCTGAACGGTTTCCGTGATATCTTGAGCTCCGGACCTCGAAATCGAGATCCGTAACCGGCGTTGAACTTATTTCGACGATACCTATCCATTAAACTTGACCTTGTATCTTTTCGGTATCAATTAAACCTTCGACAACGAACCATTTCATAACCCGACCTTATAACTTGTTTGAACCTTTTTCTTAAACGAACCGGACTTGGACCAACCCGTACCCTACCCATTTTCTTATTAGATATCAGCATTCCTACCCTTTTTCTTCCCATTTTTGATCGATCAAGTAGCCAAGGCAAGGAGCAAGAAAGAAACCCTCCATTTTTGATCAACCAAGTTTGAGCTCAAGTCTAGCTTCCATCCGATCTTTTTCCAAGGTGAGTTAGGATTTGTAATCTCCATCTTCCCCTCTATATTTTCATCTAAGTGAAGCATGTTAGAAGTTGGGGAATTCTTGAGGTTTGGCTTTGAGCATGAATTGAGGGTTTTGGTTTGATCATTGGTTGTCATGGTTTGAGATGAGGTTTGATGTATGAAGGATGATGTTTGAAGCTTCCTTATCATTTCTTTATGCTTGGATTTTTATGTTGGGAGTGTATAGCATGACTTGCCATTGTTGAAGCTTGGAAACCTCCATGGATGAAAGCTTGACATTGATTGATCTTTTGCCAACTTTGAGCTTGAATTGATATCTATATGAATGAGTTATGTAAATTGCATGAATATTGTGGCTTGAAATCATGTCTAAGTGTGGTTTGAGGGCTTCTTGGTGGCTGCCCTATTTTTAAGCTTTTCCCTAGCGTAACAGAGCTGTTGCTCGGTTATTTCTTTCAAAATGACGAGCTGACACGTCCGTGTCAGCTTTGAACTGAAAATGGACACGGCCGTGTTGGGCTCTCAACTTTGAATTTTTCTGATTTTAACCTCGGACACGGCCGTGTCCAAATCCTTTGAAAATGTAACACGGCCGGGTCAAGCCCTCGACTTTGAAATTTTTGATTTTAAACCTCGGACACGGCCGTGTCCGTTTCCTTTGAAAACTCAACACGGCCGTGTTATTTGAAATGACAGCCTTGAGAAGTCTCTTTTCTTGCTTGGATTTCTTGCGTGGCTCGTATTTGTGGATGATATTGAACGTGACTTCAATTTAAGCTATGTTTATGATTGTTATATAATTGCAAAAATGAAAGTATGATAGTTATGAACGGTTATATGCTTTCTGACATTAATAGTGCACATGAACATGTCCGTTACATTTTTTTAAAGCGTTCATATCATGACCATGGCATTGCCGAGCGTCTTATATGGTCATATTGAGTCTCACTTCACCTGTCTTGCACATATTTTGATTCCTTTGGAGACGAGGCCGGTCAGTGAGGCTCGTGTGTTCTTCTTTTGCCGTTCGAGGTGGGTTTTTCTTCTACTTAGCTATATGACCCTATAAATACCTTTAACGTGAAAAGTTTTCGACCAAAGTGTATATATACATATAGAGTCATTTTCATAGAGTAAATGTTTACAACGTAAAGCCTTAATTTCTAAATTCTACCAAATGTTTTGGCGAGAAAAGAAAGAATGAATGTTTTGCACGAATGGGGCCTAGGGACTTAGTGTGAGTGGCTATCCGGGGAGGCATGGGCCGACGGTGATCCCTCACATTAGTTCCACCAATTAATGGCGTAACCGGACCTCGTTAGGAGTTAGCGAGGAATGGACGCTGAGCGCCATCTGGGGAGTCATGTAACCCCTTTTGGTCAATGAATGGGTGGTCGGGTCTTGCGAACCCATCACCAAACCGGAGGAAGAAGGTGTAAATGTTAATGAATGTGCACACAAGATTGAAATGCATGAACAGAATGAATGCATGAATGAATGTTTAATGGATTACACGAGGAGTTGGTTGGAGATAATGCACGCCCACTCGCCGGGCCAATAATGACCTAATGATAATGATTTGTTATAATCCCTTTTGATAATTCTCATTCACCCACTTGGGAAATTCTTTAAAACCTCACTTGGGATTATAGCTTGCATGTGATTGTTAAATTACCGTCATATATTCTATTTATACCCTGTTTTATACCCACCAGTCCCCTTTGGACTGAACCCGTTTGGTTTTCAGCTGCTTTGTGCAGGTGTTGAGAGAGCTAGGCGGGAATACGAGTCCTAGGTCTTGCATTCGTCTCTAGCTCTTATATTTTGGTGTTACATTTGCATACTCGTACTTTTGGTTATTGTATTTGGATATTGTTTTGGGCCGTGATGGCATATGAATGTTGATTTGGAGCTTAATTGTATTGGGTTTTAACTCCCGTGAACCTAACTGTTGGTACCTAGAGCATATAGCTCAATCTATGATATATGACTTATTGCTTCCGCTTTTCCTATTACTCTGCTACTTTGGTTGTTGTGGTTGTTGGGGTTTAAGTGATAGGCTAGTCCCGCCTGGCTTAGATGTGTGTATGTGTGTGTGTGTGTGTGTCCCCGTTCGCCGTGATTTGGCTCGGGTATGGATCGTCCATTTCATATACGGGCCGGGTCATGGTACGGGGGATGTGGTACCTTGCGCTCGGGTGCTACATGTTATATGTAAGTTTTGAATGTGTTTTCTAGCTCGTTGCTTGTTTTTGAGTTCGTTTGATTCGGTTCTTAAACCGTTTTATTTGTTAAGGGACTTGAGGGCCTAACTCGTTTTAGCGTGCCTTGGGTTCCGATTCGCGTAGCTTGGACTCGGGAATTCGGATTTGAATTTCGACACCACCATTGAATTCGTTTTGGCAATTCGGATTCAATGGAACTAGCCTTGTATTTTTCTGAAGTTGTTTGAACCCCCTTTGGCTTAAATTCGATCCGAATGGACCGGATCTTTTTAACCCGACCCGTTTTCACTGGACCCTACCCGTTTTAGTCCCTTTATGGGACTGAAATCAGCCCCATTTCTCCCCATTTGTTACGTGAGACAAGAGAGAGAGAGAGAGAAGAAGAGAAGCTCCAAGCCCTAACCTTCAAGAGCTCAAGTTCGACTTTGTTCTTTGCCTCTTCGACGATCCGAGGTAAGATTATTACTCCTTGTAACGTGAACTTTCTTTCTATCCGATTATTTTCTCTTGAATCCTTGTATATATGAAGTATGAGGAAGATGACGAATAGTATGATTGAATAAAAATTTGATTCCATGCCTCCATTCTTGAATCATTTGATCTAGACTTAAAATATGATGTTCTTCGGAGTTAATAAGATGCATATTTGTTAAATTTTAAGTTGTTGGATAAAGCATGAGTGTTCCACCATTTTTGGAGCTTAAAAACTTGAAAATGGAAACTTGTTTGATCCTTGTTTTCATGCCTTATAATTGAGATATGTGTTAGAGCATGTATATGTGAACTTATGCCTTGAATTTGATGTGTTTTGGTTGAGTTTTGTGCTTGGTTGCCTTCTCCCGCGAGTCCCTTGCTCTTTCTGTGTTTTTTTAGGGTCTGGGCATGATCCACGGGCGTGGATTGTGAGGCAGGGACTTGGGTTTTTCGGCCAGAGAATCCACGGGCGTGGACTTTTGTACTTGGAAAAATCCACAGCCGTGGATCCTCCCCTGTTTTCTGTTTCAGTTTGTTTTGCTCCGTTGACCCTTCATCCGAACTCTGATTAACCTGATTTTTGAACCGAAGGAAACCTCTTGAAGTCTAGAATATTCTCCAATTGGAATTTCCTCATTATATTTTCTCATTTGTGAGATATAATCAACTCTTTTTGGTGTCGTTACTTTTTCAGAAATCTGCATTCATCCAACATCGGGCCTACGCCATTTTCACCTCGCTTTGAACCATGATTCGAGCCTTATACCATTGGAAAGGTCTATATGTCTAGTTTCTTATCCAACAAACCAAACTCAATTCCCACATCTAAAACGCAACATATTCTCAGTTTTCCACAGCCTGCACGTTTTGAGAATTTCCAGTTTTTGACCTCTTTTCGCCCGGAGCCACCTTTTTGTGTTTTCTTCCGTTTTTCTTGTACTTTTACAACTTGTAACTTATTCTATCTTGTATTTTTGTGTGTGATTGATCTCATATGTGAAGTATGCTACTATAACGTGCGTTTATGACTTCATGTTTCGTTTGTATGCCTTGCATTATCATTTCTTGCTCCTTATATGATATGAAAGCTTTGATAACATGTTATATGATATGATATGCGTGTTATATGAAAATTATGAATTCGTTTAATGTGATTTATGAGACTTATGATGCGATATGAACGTGTATGCATTATATGTTAATTTGTTAAGCTTCATACGCATCACTTGCATTCATACATATTCGCCGAGCGTCAATATGGTTCATTTTGAGTCTAAGTTTATCTCTTGTTCTTTGTTTTGCTCTTAGGTTCGTCTCGTTGTTGAGGAGTAGGTTCTTTAGTTGGTTTTGGTCTGTTTTGTTCGGTTTGGTCGACAAGGTGAGGTTTTCTTTCCTTTTAGTTATTATGACCTATACCCTATTTGTATTTCGAACCCGCATGCGACTTATATATGTATATATATAGCTATGTGTTTGATACGTATTTTGTGGGATTTGTCCCGTTTGTCATGAGGCTACGAAAAATGCTTTTTTATGTATCTAAGCTTTATTTTAATTTACTTTGCAAAGTTTTGGGAAGTGTGAGTGTGTATAAGCGTGATATGACGTGTGTATAAGCTTCGTTTGATAAGTGTAAGTGTAAGTTTGGGCCCCGGAGAAGTGGTATGTGATCTCGGGTTGGCCATGGGGTCGTCGGGCTCTCTCATCAACACGACCCCATTTACGGGAGACTTGGCTCAACCTCGGGTGGTCGAGGGGAAAACGGGTTCTCTTATGCTGACGGGTGCATGTGTCATGGCCCGCCGAAGGATCGGGCGGGATCCCCCGACTCATGTTATGTATCTTATGGGGGTTGAGAGGGGCACCTCTCTTCCCCAAACGGTGTGGAGGTGGGATTGATTTATGATTCATTTTGTTTTCTCTCCGCCTTTGCTTATGAAGTAAGTGGGTTAGATTTCGAGCTTTCAGTTCGGTATGTTATGCTTTTGTTATGGTTGTGAAACAGGGGGCGGATTTCTAAACTCTAAAACTGGGTTGATTTTGGCCTTCGACTTCAAACTTCTTTATTTATATATCTATTACCACGGGTTAAAATGTTTTAGAATGCAAAAACCTCGCCCGGTTCATGAACCCTTTCTGCTTTGTATATGCTTTGCTCTTATGTATATGTATGGGTGCGTGTGTTAGCCCCCTTACCAGTCTCTAGGACTGACCCTCGTTGTTTCTATCTTTTTCCCCCTTTGATTTGAGTTTACAGGTACCTGTTTCTAGGATTTTGGAGCTAGGCGGTTGTCTTTGAGTCTTGGTTGAGGATAGCTTGAGTCTCATGCATTGTATTTCGCTTTCTTTCTGCTTTTTGCTAAGTCTTGATATATGTATAATTTGCTTCTTAGTTCTGTCCTGGGTTTCAGTTTTGTATATTTGCTTTATGTCTAAAATTGTATAAATGTTTTATGGAGAACAAGATATGATATGTGCTCGCATACTACGAGTTTTTATTTGATGGCTTCCGCGATTTTGTTTCTTGCGCACTCTGAGTAGGGTCTAGACCGCCTAGCTTAGGTTGGATTTTTATTTGTCACCCGTTCGCCATGGCTTGATGCGTGGGCAGAGTCCTCATTTCGTTTCACATGTTGGGCTATGGTGCGGGGGATGTGGCGCCCTTCACGCCGGGTGTTACATCCTTAAGTGGTATCAGAGCTCCAGGTTGTAAAACCGGAGCTCTGGCATCGTGTCAGGTCTGTCTAGGTCGTTTGGCTTAGGATTATGTGCTTGTTTGCATTCACTTTCATCAAATATGTGAAGTATTTGAATTATTTGCATTATTTGTATTAATCGTGCGCATGAACATGTTGGAAAACACGAATCAGAAAGCAGCGGAATTTAAAAAAATTTCCCAACAAAAGGATCTAGGACTCGCAATCGTGTAACCAAATCCGTAAAGATAGAAAACTTACTTTTCTTTTATTCTTTCTTGAAGCGTTTCAAGCCACCCAAGAACGCTCTTCTCGCTGCTTGATCCCCTCTCCTTGGTAAAGCTCGAATCTTCAAACTTCTAACTAGAAGTCTCTAGAGAAAGTCCACCAACTTGATCACAATCTAACTAGTAAGGATGCTAGTTCTCTAGTTAGTGTTTGGGCTTAACCTAGGGTTTAATTTAATCTTGGAGAAAGGAAGGTGTTCAACACATGAACCAAGAATTGTCAATTAGCTCCATAAGGAGCTCGAGCTCCCCTATTTATAGTGAGGGGGGTGCCGAAATTCCTAGTCCTTTATGGGCTAGGATTTTGGTCCCTCTCTCCTATTACTTGATCATCAAGTATTTTCCAACTTTGACTTTGAATTCTAATTCAAGTCAACTTTTAAGAGAGCTAAAAAATATCCAAACTATTTTTGGATAATTTTATACTTTATTTATTATAAAATAAATAACTTATTTTTATCTAATTAATTAATTCGTAATTAATTAACTAGATTATTTTCTCCAAAATTAGACTTTCTTTTTAATTCAAAATTAAACCAAAGTCTATTAAATAATTAACTAATTAATTATTTAATATATATATAATATATATATATACACACGTGTGTGACACGTGTCACAGTGACACGTGTCACTCACATGAGCCACACGTGTGACTTCACACGTGTGGAACCCTCTTGGCCCTATTAACTCGTTTAATCATTTTAAAGCCTCAACTCATGTAACCAAGTTGTTGTGTGTGACCCTCTAGGTTCTCAATTCAATTAGCAGTGACCCTAATTAATTAATTCACCAATTAATTAATCAGTCCACAGATTAAACGACCATAGTCTAGCAACAGGTGTTTAACCCCTAGCTGAATTGGAATGTTCGGATTCGACAGAACCTTTAAGTCATTGATTCATGTGAGATACAATCCTCCTACTTACTATCTCTCAACCAAGATCTAGGGCAAGGGAATAATCAGAACCCTAATAATCTGGTCTTAAAGCTAAGTGCATTTCATATCCATTTGATCTCAATCCAAGAAACCCTTTTCTTGATGTCTTGATCTACTGCCTTGGCCAAGGACTCCATATGGCATATGAATGACTTACACAATAAGAGATCACCTTGCAAATGCAAGTGTAGGTCCTTTCTTGATTCTCATTCACTTTCATGAATCACTTGTGCAGCCCCAGCATAAGCCTTGAATCAGTTGTCTAAGGCGACACCCTTTAAAGCTTATACCTAAGACTATAGAGTTAACTCATAAAGTGAGAAGGAACCTCAAGTCTAAGGATCAATTAATCACATCAATGACTCGTGAGATATTTCCTAATCTGGAAGTTTCCATTTCCTGAAATAGAAACTTCCTTTCCCATTTAGGAATGTTCTCACACGGGGCACCTCAGTGAACTTAGTTATTAAAGTAAGCACCCTCATGTATCACGCACGTATCAACTATACACTTTGCACCTCCATGAAACAAGGTGGTCCTTCTTAAGGGCGTGATCCCACAAGCAAGCCTTAGAGGAGTCAAGTTGACACTCCCACTGTCTGTAGGACTCATCGGCTTGGAGTATTTTACTAATCATGACTTATGTGATATAGGGCTCGTTTCATGAACCATTTCACCTAAATGGTAGAGTCCTAAAGTCATCAGGATTAGGGGAGTTCTCATACATGCACAGCTAAAGTAAACGCATACCAAACAAGAGCATATAAAGAAGTGTTGCCTCAATTAATTATTTCATTCAAAGATTGTCTGTGATTACAATAAGGAAAAGCACAAAGCGGATATACAATCGGCTTTCTAGGGCACTATTCCTAACAATCTCCCACTTTCCCGTCAAAGCCATTCTAAAGCTATTCTAAGTCCCATCTTCTGAAGATGACCTTGGAAAGCTTCTCGACTAAGGGGTTTAGTAAGTGGATCTGCCACGTTCTCTGCTGATGTGACCCTCTCAATTCGCACATCTCCTCTTTTGATAATATCACGGATTAGGTGATACTTCCTCATAATGTGCTTGGTCCGTTGGTGAGATCTTGGTTCTCTTGCTTGAGCAACCGCCCAGTGTTGTCACAAAACACAGTAATGGGGTCTTTCATGCTAGGAACAACATTCAATTCTTGAATGAAGTTTCTAATCCAAACACCTTCCTTAGCTGCATCATTTGCAGCTAAGTATTCGGCCTCAGTGGTCGAATCTGCAGTGGTAGTCTGCTTGGAACTTTTCCAACTCACTGCTCCGCCGTTTAGGCAGAAAATGTATCCTGACATTGACTTAAAATCATCTAAGTCAGATGCAAAGCTTGCATCGCAGTATCCTTCGACAGTAAGATTTTTCTGACCTCCGTAAACTAAGAATAAATCTTTAGTACTTTTCAAGTACTTAAGAATATTCTTCACGGCAGCCCAGTGACCATCTCCAGGGTCAGATTGGAAATGACTTGTTACACTAAGTGCATAAGCCACATCCGGTCGAGTACATAACATTGCATACATTATGCTACCTATTGCTGATGCATAAGGTGTATGAGTCATTCTTTCCTGCTCAAGGTTAGTCTTAGGACACATCTTCTTTGAAAGACATGTTCCTACACTCATAGGAAGGTTCTTAACCTTTGCCGACTCCATATTGAATCTTTTCAATACTTTGTCAATGTACATCAACTGTGATAGTCCTATTAACCTTCTAGATCTATCTCTATAGATTTTAATTCCAAGGATATAGGACGCATCACCAAGATCTTTCATCTCGAATTGGTTCGATAACCATAACTTAGTCACTTTCATGTCATCCTTCGAATTCCCAATAAGAAGGATGTCATCAACATAAAGTACTAAGAATTGCACTGAGGTCTCCAATTCCTTTCTATACACACATGATTCATTCGAAATTTGGGTGAAGCCAAACGCTTTGACCGATTCATCAAATCGAATGTTCCAATTCCTAGAAGCCTGTTTCAATCCATAGATTGATCTTTGGAGTTTGCAAACCTTTTGCTCACTCCCACTGAATGTGAAACCTATGGGTTGCTCCATATAAATGTCTTTGTCAATGTCACCATTGAGAAAGGCAGTTTTCACATCCATTTGCCATATCTCATAGTCAAAATATGCAGCAATGGCAAGCATGATCCGAATAGACTTTTGCATTGCAACTGGTGAAAAGGTTTCGTCAAAGTCCACGCCGGGTCTCTGAGTGAATCCTTTTGCAACCAGTCTTGCTTTGTAGGCTGCAATGCTTCCATCAACTCCAAGCTTTCTCTTAAAGATCCATTTGCAACCTATGGGTTTGACCCCATCAGGCAAATCTACCAAGGTCCAAACTTGGTTGGAGTTCATGGAATCCATTTCGGATTTCATGGCTTCTATCCACTGTTCAGACTCAGAATCTGAAAGTGCCTCCTCATATGTTGAAGGATCATTATCCTTTTGAGAGATTTCATGGAAAAATCCATACCATCTCTCCGGCTGTCTAGGAGTACGTTCAGAACGCCTTAGAGGAGGATTTTCATGTGTATCGAAATTCGTGATTGGTTGTGGTTGATCAGAGTGGGACGTTTCTTCAGTGGGTGGTGTGGGGTCACTTTGTACTTCTTCTAATTCTATGATCTTGCCTTTCTTTTCTTTAAGGAACGGTTCCTCAAGAAAAGTGGCATTTCTGGAAACAAACACCTTTTGCTCAGATTGATCATAGAAATAGTATCCTATGGATTCCTTAGGATAACCTACAAAGTAGCATAAGTTAGAACGAGATTCTAACTTATCTCCCACTGTCCTCTTCACGTAAGCAGGACAACCCCAAATTCTTAAATAAGAATAACTAGGGATTTTACCATGCCACATTTAATAGGGCGTCTTGGGGACTGACTTAGAGGGAACAAGATTCAAAATCTTTGCTGCACTTTCTAGGGCATAACCCCAGAAAGAAGGTGGTAAGTCAGTGAAACTCATCATGGAACGAACCATATCAAGTAGGGTTCGATTCCTTCTCTCAGAAACTCCATTAAGCTGAGGAGTTCCCGGAGGAGTCCACTGAGAGATAATCCCATTATCCTTGAGATGATTAAGGAATTCTTCACTAAGATATTCGCCTCCTCGATCAGATCGAAGTGCTTTGATCTTGTGACCAGTTTGGTTCTCAACCTCCTTTTGAAATTCTAAGAATTTCTCAAAAGCTTCAGATTTATACTTCATTAAGTATACATAACCATACCGACTAAAGTCATCAGTAAAGGTTATGAAGCACTGATGATTGTTTCTAGTGCTTACACTAAGCGGTCCACAAACATCAGTATGGATCAAATCCAAAACCTTAGTGGCACGTTCCACAGTTCCTTTAAAAGGGACTTTGGACATTTTTCCTTTGAGACAGGATTCGCAAGAAGTTAACTCTTTGAGATCATTTTCAGAGAATGATCCTAAAGTGTTTATCTTGCTAATTCTGTTCTTGGAAATGTGTCCTAATCTAGCGTGCCACAAGGGAGCTGAAACTTTGTCATCTCTCTTACGCTTTGTTTCTCGTTGTATATTCATAATATTGATATTTTGAGTTAGGTAAAGTCCATTACTTAGAGTACCGATATGAACGGAAGAGTTGTTCCGTTTGATAAAGTATTTACCATTCTTAATATAAGTTTCATAACCTTCACAATCTAATATTGGAACTGAAATTATATTACGAATAATGCTCGGTACATAAAGGACTTTATTTAATACTAACTCAAAACTACCTAAATCTAATCTAATTGTGCCTAAAGCTCGAGCTTCAACGTTTGAGCCATCGCCGATCTTCAAGACACATTCTCCTTCTTTGAGTTGTTGGACTTCACTTAGCATCTGTACATCATTACAGATATGAGTTCCACAACCGGTATCAAGTACCCAAGAACTAGAATTAATAGAAAGATTTACTTCAACGAGAAAGATACCTTTCTTCAGAGTAGCCTTGTACTCCGGGCAGTTTCTCCTCCAATGTCCCGCTTTGCCACAATGGAAGCAAACATCCTCTTTCTGATCACGCTTCTTCTTTTGGGCCTTCCCCTTCGAAATGCCACCAGTGGGCCTAAGGGGTTTCTTCTTCTTCTTTTGGGCTTTCTTGCCCTTACCTTTAGAAGGCCCAGAAGAGGAAGATGGAGCATTCACCATCAAAACCTTATTGTCCTTCTTGATCGTGCTTTCAGCAGTCACAAGCTGACTAATCAGCTCAGCTACAGTAGCACCAGCATGATTCATGTTGAAGTTAAGGACAAATGGGTTGAATGATGGTGGGAGCGAAGCTAGCAACAAATCCACTGAAAGTTCATCTTTCAGTGGCATGTCCATGGAAGTAAGTTTCTCAGTAAGGGCAAGAAACTTGAGTCCATATTCATGGACACTTGAACCTTCCCTCATTCTTAAGTGGAACAATTCCTTTGAAGTGTTATACCTTGTAACACGTTCATGAGGGCGGTAAAGTTGCTCTAAGTGGTCGTAAATCTCCCAAGCAAATTCCATGGCCTCATGTTGTCTTTGCAAGTCCGGAGACATGTTAGCCAACATAAGGCAACGGGCTTGGAGATTATCATCCTTCCACTTCTGAATCGCATCCCGTTCGGCCCGAGTGGGAGCCTGAGGCTCCCATTCGAAGAGAACATAAGTTCTCTTCTCAGAATCTAAAATGATTTTTAGATTCCTCAGCCAATCAGAATAGTTGGGACCAGTCAACTTGTTTGACTCGAGGATCGATACAAGAGGGTTTTTGGTTGCCATTTCAAAACACGTAGAGAATCACAGAATCTACGACCTAAATGGTAAAACAGAGAACTAGTGAGCATGCTGAATTATAACGATATACAAAAGATAAGGTCTTTAATCTATTGTAGCTCCCACTGTTTTTCAAAGATCTATAATTCCCAAAGATCTAAGAGGAACACGTTTCCCAATGGGTACTAAGATCCTAGGCATTTTACCTCGAACCCACGACTCGCGGACATTCTTAGTAAGAACCCTAGGTAGGTACAACTTACCAATTCTAACACCTTTAGAACTCTTAGTAATTGTTTTTGCATCACCTATCTTTCAATATGGACCCACGACTCGTGCGACATCCATATTTACTTAGGCGTTAAGCTAGACCCATCAATCATAAGATCATGACCACAACTTAGTTCGAACGACCCACGACTCGTGGACATCGCCCTTGCTAAAATTGACCACGAAATATTGATCATTTAAAATGATTAATTAGGTAACTAAGAACTAATAAGCTCCACTAGCTATCCCACGACTCGCGGACAATAACTAGCTTCACTTACTAAACTTAAAACCTATTGATGGAATGCTAGGAATTTAATTCAAAATTTGCATCTCGAATTAAACACCTATTTGTTCGAAATTAGCTTAATATTTAATGGGAATTTTCGAATCAACCGGAGAGTTGTCCGGTTCGACCTCACCAACATATATGTTATCCAATTTTATTAGTCTTGATTAATGCAAGTACACTTAAATGCATTTCAAACAAGCACATAAACAGATAACATGTCCTAGCATGATACTAACATGTAATGATCATGGGTTCTACCTATCTTATGCGTGATATGTGGGAGCCACTCCACAATCACAAGTTCTAACATACATGCCACATAAACAGTTCAAATCACATAAGGGAAAGCGGTAACAAAATACGAGCCCTATCTCTATTACATTTAACAATTGAGATTCCCCTCCCTAACATTTTGAGGGGTCTTCACTTATGGCCTCCTTGTTACTTGAATGTGGTCCATCTTACTCCATGGGTGCATTGTCTCCAAAATGAAAATAAAGCCTCACCACCTATCTCTACTCTCAAATTACAATAAAAAAAAAGAAAAAGACATAAAGTAATAAGGCTCAATCTTCATATTGGCCTTAGACAATTACACGGGGCATACCCCGGCCTCAAAAACAGTAATATGGAAAGCCACATAATAAATCACATAACAGTACGCACATAAGTGAGGCTCCAACCTCAATTGAAAAACGCAACTATAGGGCTCCAACCCCAATTTAAACCATCCATGTGCATAAATTAAAACCATACATAGATCTAAACCCATGATCACCTAACATGCTTTTGCAAGAATTTAGATTTAACCAATAAATTAAAATTCTCGCTTTAAGCTCTAATAGCTTAAAACACGACTTGATGCGAGTCTTATTTATAAAAGTTTTCAATAAATCCCAAATTACCAAAACAAATAAAATTCCAATTAATTTCTGAAAATTAATAATTTTATCAAGATGTATTTTCCCAAAATATAAACCGTTTCAATTTCTCAAAAAATCACAATTTTTAAGTTTTATTCAAAATTAAAATAAATATTCAAAAATAAAATTTTAAAATTAAAATAAAAAAATGGGACTGGATTGCACGAAACACGAAAAGGCCGGATCACGAAAACGGGGTTGCCCGCCCCAAGTGCGGCGTGTGCGCACAGCATGCGCGCACAGCGCGCGGCCAAGGCCGCCCGAGTGCGCGCTGGAGCGCGCAGCTCCTGCCGGGCATTGGCCGGCCAGTCTCGGCCGCCCTGGGCGGGCGCGCCTAGGCGCGCCCGGAAGGCTCCCGCACAGGCGTGCGGGAGGTGCTGGGTGACTGGCCGGTCTGTCCCGGCCAGGCCTGGGCGGCGACGGGCGGACGGCGTGCGGGCGACTGGCCGGTCTGTCCCGGCCAGCCCTGGGCGATTATGGGCGGGCGCGCCTAGGCGCGCCCGGGAGGGCCTCCCACGCGGTTGCGGGAGGGTGGCGCTCGAAGCCCGCGCGCACGACTCCTTCGCGCGCGGGGTTTCGCGTGTTCATCGCGATCCGGGCTTTCGTTTCGTGTTTTCGTTCAAAAACAAAACCAATCCAAGAAATCCAAAAACAGTTTATACAGTTTCAAATCTAAAATTGTTTTTCAAAATTAAATTTTATAAAACCAATTTTCAGAAACTTTCAGGAAAAAATACAGTTTCGTAATTCAGGCTTTCTAAAACAATTACAAATACTCAATCGCATCAAGCCTAAGAATTTCTACCAAATTCAGTATAATTGAGACGAATCAGAAACACGATTAACGAGGTGGCTCTGATACCACTTGTTGGAAAACACGAATCAGAAAGCAGCGGAATTTAAAAAATTTTCCCAACAAAAGGATCTAGGACTCGCAATCGTGTAACCAAATCCGTAAAGATAGAAAACTTACTTTTCTTTTATTCTTTCTTGAAGCGTTTCAAGCCACCCAAGAACGCTCTTCTCGCGGCTTGATCCCCTCTCCTTGGTAAAGCTCGAATCTTCAAACTTCTAACTTGAAGTCTCTAGAGAAAGTCCACCAACTTGATCACAATCTAACTAGTAAGGATGCTAGTTCTCTAGTTAGTGTTTGGGCTTAACCTAGGGTTTAATTTAATCTTGGAGAAAGGAAGGTGTTCAACACATGAACCAAGAATTGTCAATTAGCTCCATAAGGAGCTCGAGCTCCCCTATTTATAGTGAGGGGGGTGCCGAAATTCCTAGTCCTTTATGGGCTAGGATTTTGGTCCCTCTCTCCTATTACTTGATCATCAAGTATTTTCCAACTTTGACTTTGAATTCTAATTCAAGTCAACTTTTAAGAGAGCTAAAAAATATCCAAACTATTTTTGGATAATTTTATACTTTATTTATTATAAAATAAATAACTTATTTTTATCTAATTAATTAATTCGTAATTAATTAACTAGATTATTTTCTCCAAAATTAGACTTTCTTTTTAATTCAAAATTAAACCAAAGTCTATTAAATAATTAACTAATTAATTATTTAATATATATATATTATATATATATACACACGTGTGTGACACGTGTCACAGTGACACGTGTCACTCACGTGAGCCACACGTGTGACTTCACACGTGTGGAACCCTCTTGGCCCGATTAACTCGTTTAATCATTTTAAAGCCTCAACTCATGTAACCAAGTTGTTGTGTGTGACCCTCTAGGTTCTCAATTCAATTAGCAGTGACCCTAATTAATTAATTCACCAATTAATTAATCAGTCCACAGATTAAACGACCATAGTCTAGCAACAGGTGTTTAACCCCTAGCTGAATTGGAATGTTCGGATTCGACAGAACCTTTAAGTCCTTGATTCATGTGAGATACAATCCTCCTACTTACTATCTCTCAACCAAGATCTAGGGCAAGGGAATAATCAGAACCCTAATAATCTGGTCTTAAAGCTAAGTGCATTTCATATCCATTTGATCTCAATCCAAGAAACCCTTTTCTTGATGTCTTGATCTACTGCCTTGGCCAAGGACTCCATATGGCATATGAATGACTTACACAATAAGAGATCACCTTGCAAATGCAAGTGTAGGTCCTTTCTTGATTCTCATTCACTTTCATGAATCACTTGTGCAGCCCCAGCATAAGCCTTGAATCAGTTGTCTAAGGCGACACCCTTTAAAGCTTATACCTAAGACTACAGAGTTAACTCATAAAGTGAGAAGGAACCTCAAGTCTAAGGATCAATTAATCACATCAATGACTCGTGAGATATTTCCTAATCTGGAAGTTTCCATTTCCTGAAATAGAAACTTCCTTTCCCATTTAGGAATGTTCTCACACGGGGCACCTCAGTGAACTTACTTATTAAAGTAAGCACCCTCATGTATCACGCACGTATCAACTATACACTTTGCACCTCCATGAAACAAGGTGGTCCTTCTTAAGGGCGTGATCCCACAAGCAAGCCTTAGAGGAGTCAAGTTGACACTCCCACTGTCTGTAGGACTCATCGGCTTGGAGTATTTTACTAATCATGACTTATGTGATATAGGGCTCGTTTCATGAACCATTTCACCTAAATGGTAGAGTCCTAAAGTCATCAGGATTAGGGGAGTTCTCATACATGCACAGCTAAAGTAAACGCATACCAAACAAGAGCATATAAAGAAGTGTTGCCTCAATTAATTATTTCATTCAAAGATTGTCTGTGATTACAATAAGGAAAAGCACAAAGCGGATATACAATCGGCTTTCTAGGGCACTATTCCTAACAGAACATGCATCGAAACCCCGCATGCATCTATATTTTCTGGAAATTGTGTTGTATTTCAGGAAATTTTCTCAATATCGATGAGTAATACTGGGAAAGGGATGAATGAAACAAGAACTTGTGGTATACCTAGAAGTTTGGAGATTCTGATTCCTCGACGTGATTTGGTATGGAAGATGTCCAAGTTGAATGATGATTGATCGAGGCCAAGATTCAAGAGGTTCAAGAAGTGGAGTGGGAGTTTGAGGAGTCCGGGAGGAGTTCACATTGGAAATCTTACTCAGAGATTTTCTACAAGTTTACCTCTTTAAGAGTAATGGTAAGAAGAATTCCACGAATTCTTAAACCTTGGACAAGAATTGAAGATTATGGTCGAAGTTAGGATGGAGCTTGAGAGATTGGGATTCGAGGGGTTACCCTAAAAATCCAAAACTTTCTACAAGGAATGGAAAAGACGGATGATTCTATATTGGAAACTTGAGCGATCCGGAGATGACCAAGAATTGTTTGGGGTATTCCAAGAGAAGGTAAAGCACATGACCCGTTTAATTCAAGATCGAGTTTCAAGGAAATTTAAGAAAATGAAGTTGGAATTCGAAGAGTTCAAGAAAGTCCACTTTGAAGGTTTCATTCGAGGGTTTTACTACGTGCTCATCCCTCCGAGGACAATGGTAAGAAAATTTGGAAAATTCTCAAACCTTAAACGGGAATTGAAGAAGATGATCGATTTTGTGATGGAATCCAAGAGATTGGGAACGGAGGAAAATTTCTTTAAAATCCAATATTTTCTACAAGAGCCTAGAGGAGGAGTGTGACCAACAACTCAAGATCTACGAAGTATAATTGATTCCAAGGGAGTAACGAAGCAATTCAAGTAAAGATGGATAACTAAGGGCCCGAATCTCCCATTCTTTATGTGGGATTAGAACTCGGTTCGAATTCTAGTCCGAGAAAGAGGTCCAAGAATATAAGAGAAGTCTCAAGAACTTCAAAGTGCCATTAACATCGAGTAAAGGAAGATTTCAACACCGAAGATGGAGAAAATTTTAAAAGAAACTTTGGGATTATTTCAAGGGGTGAGATTTGAAAGAATTAGAAGATTTGAATATAACTACCGAGGAACAAGAACTAGAGATTTTCAAGGTGTCGTAACTTCAAGATCCCGGTTCAAGTACAAGGTACCATCTTGGAAAGCAAAGAAGTGGATGTCAAGTTCAACCCTACCACCATGGTGAAAGGTACATAAAGCATCCATGGAATACCATACATGCATATTCTATTTCGGGGAAACCCACTTGTTTGATTGAATTGTCCACCTTAATTGCTTCTTATTGCTTGTTGCTTGTTGTTGTTGTCATTGTTGTTTTGTTGTGTGAACTCTCTTCTTGTCGAGAGTTTGGTGAGTTGAGTACTCAAGAGGGTTTGGTGAGTTGTGAGGGTCGAGCTGCTTTTGGTAGGCTTGTTTGAAGTTGTCTTGTTCTCGTTGAAGTTAGTGGTTGCTGTCAAGAGGTTCGTCAGGGACTCAATAATATTTTCGGTTATTAGATTGAAGGCTAACCCATTGATATTCCTCGTAGAGAACCGAGGATTGCCTCAGAGTAAGAGGTACAATTTTGAGTGGGAGGAGGCGGTTGAAGAGAGTTGCCCTCGGTATCGGCTTTGGCCAAACCGGAGGTATGAAAGGCTACCTTGTTTCCAGCCAAGGCACAAAGGAAGGCCTTTGTTGTGTGTTGCTTGTAGATGAACGGTAGCCTACGCCTTAAGGAGTACAAGGTCACGAGTTTATCCCGCTCTTGGATTGAAGTTGTTTGAAGTTTTGAGGAAACCGATTGTTATGGCATAAGAAAGATGTTATGGACTTTGTGTAGTAATGTCTATGTGCCAACGGTTGAGGATTCTCCAACTACTCCCGAATCTTTAATTTGGGATGTGGGAGCAGACGATTAGGACTTTGTGTCCGGTTTGCTAATTAAGGAGAGCGGGTTTCGAGAAGTCTGAGATCAGAGTGGCGCAACGGAAGTGTGGAGTTGGGTTGTCTTTGGAGCCGTTTAAGATTCTCCTTAGGACCTGAGGACAGGTCCTTTTGAAGGAGAGGAGTTTGTAACATCCCGATCGTTTGGATTTCCAGGTATGCCGTAACGAGAGGGTTATATGCGTATTTAAATTATTTAATTATGTAATTGAGTGTTATTTTAATGCTTATATGATTATTTGAAATTATATGGAATTATTTGTTTATATTATGAACTTGAACTTTGAACGTTTATGCGTATGTGCCTTGTAATTTGCTCGTTACGTGCCAGAATTCAATTTCGATTTTTGTGAAATTTTGGTATGCTTGTTATATGTAAGTTTTGAATGTGTTTTCTAGCTCGTTTCTTGTTTTTGAGTTTGTTTGATTCGGTTCTTAAACCGTTTTATTTGTTAAGGGACTCGAGGGCCTAACTCGTTTTAGCGCGCCTTGGGTTCCGATTCGCGTAGCTTGGACTCGGGAATTCGGATTCGAATTTCGACACCACCATTGAACTCGTTTTGGCAATTCGGATTCAATGGAACTAGCCTTGTATTTTTCTGAAGCTGTTTGAACCCCCTTTGGCTTAAATTCGATCCGAATGGACCGGATCTTTTTAACCCGACCCATTTTCACTTGACCCTACCCCGTTTTAGTCCCTTTATGGGACTGAAATCAGCCCCATTTCTCTCCATTTGTTACGTGAAACAAGAGAGAGAGAGAGAGAAGAAGAGAAGCTCCAAGCCCTAACCTTCAAGAGCTCAAGTTCGACTTTGTTCTTTGCCTCTTCGACGATCCGAGGTAAGATTATTACTCCTTGCAACGGGAACTTTCTTTCTATCCAATTATTTTCTCTTGAATCCTTGTATATATGAAGCATGAGGAAGATGATGAATAGTATGATTAAATGAAAATTTAATTCCATGCCTCCATTCTTGAATCATTTGATCTAGACTTGAAATATGATGTTCTTTGGAGTTAATAAGATGCATATTTGTTAAATTTGGAGTTGTTGGGTGAAGCATGAGTGTTCCACCATTTTTGGAGCTTAAAAGCTTGAAAATGGAAACTTGTTTGATCCTTGTTTTCATGCCTTATAATTGAGATATGTGTTAGAGCATGTATATGTGAACTTATGCCTTGAATTTGATGTGTTTTGGTTGAGTTTTGCTTGAGTTTTGTGATTTGTTGCCTTCTCCCGCGAGTCCCTTGCTCTTTCTGTGTTTTTTTAGGGTCTGGGCATGATCCATGGGCGTGGATTGTGAGGCAGGGACTTGGGTTTTTTGGCCAGAGAATCCACGGGCGTGGATTTTTGTACTTGGAAAAATCCACGGCCTTGGATCCTCCCATGTTTTCTGTTTCAGTTTGTTTTGCTCCGTTGACCCTTCATCCGAACTCCGATTAATCTGATTTTTGAACCGAAGGAAACATCTTGAAGTCTAGAATATTCTCCAATTGGAATTTCCTCATTATATTTTCTCATTTGTGAGATATAATCAACTCTTTTTTCGTGTCGCTACTTCTTCAAAAATCTGCATTCATCCAACATCGGGCCTACGCCATTTTCACCTCGCTTTGAACCATGATTCGAGCCTTATACCATTGGAAAGGTATATTTGTCTAGTTTCTTATCCAACAAACCAAACTCAATTCCCACATCTCAAACGCAAGATATTCTCAGTTTTCCACAGCCTGTACGTTTCGAGAATTTCCAGTTTTTGACCTCTTTTCGCCCGGAGCCACCTTTTTGTGTTTTCTTCCTTTTTGCTTGTACTTTTCCAACTTGTAACTTGTTCTATATTCTATTTGTGTGCGTGATTGATCTCATATGTGAAGTATGCTACTCTAACGTGCGTTTATGACTTTATGTTTCGTTTATATACCTTGCATTATCATTTCTTGCTCCTTATATGATATGAAAACTTTGATAACATGTTATATGATATGATATGCATGTTATATGAAAATTATGAATTCGTAAAATATGATTTATGAGACTTATGATGCGATATGAACGTGTATGCATTATATATTAATTTGTTAAGCTTCATACGCATCACTTGCATTCATACATATTCGCCGAGCGTCAATATGGTTCATTTTGAGTCTAAGTTTGTCTCTTGTTCTTTGTTTTGCTCTTAGGTTCGTCCCGTTGTTGAGGAGGAGGTTCTTTAGTTTGCTTTTGGTCCGTTTTGTTCGGTTTGGTCGACAAGGTGAGGTTTTCTTTCCTTTTAGTTATTATGACCTAAAACCCTATTTATATTCTGAACCCGCATGTGACTTATATATGTATATATATAGCTATGTGTTTAATACGTATTTTGTAGGATTTGTCCCGTTTGTCATGAGGTTTCGAAAAATGCTTTTATATGTATCTAAGCTTTATTTTAATTTACTTTGCAAAGTTTTGGGAAGTGTGAGTGTGTATAAGCGTGATATGACGTGTGTATAAGCTTCGTTTGATAAGTGGAAGTTTGAAGTGTAAGTGTAAGTTTGGGCCCCGGAGAAGTGGTAAGTGATCTCGGGTCGACCATGGGGTCGCCGGGCTCTCTCATCAACACGACTCCATTTACGGGAGACTTGCCTCAACCTCGGGTGGTCGAGGGGAAAGCGGGTTCTCTTATGCTGACGGGTGCATGTGTCATGGCCCGTCGAAGGAGCGGGCGGGATCCCCCTACTCATGTTATGTATCTATATGGGGGTTGAGAGGGGCACCTTTCTTCCCCAAACGGTGTGGAGGTGGGATTGATTTATGATTCGTTTTGTTTTCGCTTCGCCTTTGCTTATGAAGTAAGTGGGTTAGATTTCGAGCTTTCAGTTCGGTATGTTATGCTTTTGTTATGGTTGTGAAACGGGGGTGGATTTCTAAACTCTAAAACTGGGTTGATTTTGGCCTTTGGCTTCAAACTTCTTTCTTTATATATCTATTACCACGAGTTAAAATGTTTTAGAATGCAAAAACCGCACCCGGTTCATGAACCCTTTCTGCTTTGTATATGCTTTGCTCTTATGTATATGTATGGGTGCATGTGTTAGCCCCCTTACCAGTCTCTAGGACTGGCCCTCGTTGTTTTTATCTTTTTCCCCCTTTGATTTGAGTTTGCAGGTACCCGTTTCGAGGATTTTGGAGCTAGGCGGTTGTCTTTGAGTCGTGGTTGAGGATAGCTTGAGTCTCATGCATTGTATTTCGCTTTCTTTCTGCTTTTTGCTAAGTCTTAATATATGTATAATTTGCTTTTTAGTTCTGTCCTGGGTTTCAGTTTTGTATATTTGCTTTATGTCTAAAATTGTACAAATTTTTTATGGAGAACAAGATATGACATATGCTCGCATACTACGAGTTTTTATTTGATGGCTTCCGCGATTTTGTTTCTTGCACACTCTGAGTAGGGTCTAGACCGCCTAGCTTAGGTTGGATTTTTATTTGTTACCCATTCATCATGGCTTGATGCGTGGGCGGAGTCCTTATTTCGTTTCACGTGTTGGGCTATGGTGCGGGGGATGTGGCGCCTTTCGCTCCGGGGTGTTACAAGCTCATACGAAGAAGGTGAATCTAGCACACCCGTGCCTCTCCTGGGTGGTATCCGCTATAATCGTCAAATGCATATTTTCTCAATTAGAGATGATTTCACTTTGGCGAATTTAAAGTCAATTGTTGGTAGATATTGGCCTGAAATAAAAACGAGGGAATTAAGATTGACATACATTGCTCCTCATGCCAAGGATTATGATTTTAGGTTATTGAATGATGATGATGTTGCTAACATGATTGAACTATATAATGTTGGGAATAGTGCCCTGAAAATTCAATTTGTTGAATTAATTGAACTGAATTTATAGCAAAGTTATGAGTATTTTACATATTAATAATTAATGACATGTGGTGGTATTCTCATATGAAATGTGTTTAATAGGAAAAGACTTTGAATACCGAAATCACGTGTTATTAAAGTTCTAGTCTGTATGATAAGAATATGTTCTTATCAAGATTATAATGTGGTTATATAAGATGATTAGTCTTTCGTCATAGGGAATGGTGATTCCGATTACAACACGTTAATGATTTTCAATGGGATTGGAAACATCGAACTGGACCGCTGAGATTATTCATTTTATACTGCTATCTAAAATGAATAAATCTCTAGAAGCATTGAACTCTAAATCCTGACAGTATTTCGGCTTTAGGCATGTAGTGTTAGTCACTATGATGTACTCAGAAGTGAGGTCTCGGTAACGGGTGGCCAAAATACTTTGTACATTCGGTGATAACATGAAATATGCTAAAGAGTAATATTGACCGAGGAATCTGTGGCCTTGTTGGAAGGTAAAAGATATCCCTGAACTAGATTTGCAAAAGTTCGAATTAAGACTTTAGATCCGCCTAGCTTAGTGTGTGAGTTGGGTCTCTCGTTCGCTTTGATTCGGATTCGGGCATGAACCTTCCATTTCGTGACCGGGTCTGGGTCTTAGTGCGGGGGATGTGGCATCCTACGTTGGGGTGTTACATCCTTAAGTGGTATCAGAGCTCTAGGTTGCAAAACCGAGCTCTAGTGTCGTGTTGTGTCTATCTAGGTCGAACGACGTAGGACAATTTGGTTATGTGCGCATCCGCATTGTGATTTGAAGAGCTATGCATTTGAATTTTCATCACTCTGCTGAATTTATACTACGTGATGCATTGCATTTCTTGGTAACTCTTAATTGATTTATTACGTGGCATGAGCATTTACTAATCGACATGCATACTTCGATATTGAAGTTGTTGAGATTTTCAGGATGCCACCGCGTCAACAATACCACGATCAACCTTCTCATCCAAATCTGAATGACCGGGGACAATCTTCGACTGAAGTACCGCCAACGAATTTGATGGCGATAATCTACCGAGAATTTAGAACATTTAATCCTCCCTAATTTCGAGAAGGGAATGATATAAGGGCCGAAGAGTGGCTTTCGAAAATAGAGGGTCTCTTTGAGATATGGCCATGCAACTCTCGAGATATGGCTCGCCTTGCTACGTATCTTCTATAAGGTCAAGCAAGGCAATGGTGGAAAACAGTTGCCCAACAGTTAGAGACAATGGGCGAAGAGTTGACGTGGGATGTGTTTGTTCGAGAATTCCGAAAGAGGTTTGCACGGTTCATTTTGCACGACCGAAGAGTTGAAGAATTTCTCACTTTAAAACAAGGAGAAAGAACCGTTGTGGACTACATAGGGGAATTCGAGAGGTTGGGTGTGTATGTACCCCACATTACGGGTAACGATCGGGTGAGGGCTAGATACTTCATGGAGGGTCTTCGGGATGAGTTCAAGGAAGCCTTAATTGCGGAGAATACAAACACATGGGATAAAGCCATGGAGAAAACATTACGAGTTGAAAATAGGTGGTTGACAAAAAGTAAGGAAGAAGATGTGTCGGAGCCTAGACCTGAGCTGGGTTTATGCTCAAATTTATACTTGAGAGGGGAATCCTATCAACAAGGAACTCGAACCAAGAAGATTCGTGGAAAGAAGCATAAGAACAGGAACCCTCCAAAGCCGAAGAAAGAAATCCAACCGTGTACCCATTGTGGAGGAACCAACCATGCTTATGACGCGTGTCGAGATCGATTGAAGAAGTTCTATGCTTACGGGTCAAAGAAGCACAAGGTTTCCGATTGTGATCGATCGAGAGCTAACAAACAACGAATACGAGATCAACGACTTCAAATTGGAGATCAAGATGAACCCGAACATTGAGGTATTAGCATTCATGGCATTTGCATACATGCATAGCTTAAGTGTCCGTATCCTACTTCGCTTAATGTGTGTGATGACTATTGTTGTTTTAATTGTGATAACTTGGATACCTGATCTAGTACTTGTAACTTGAAATTTCTACTTGTTTTGGACCGTTGCTGAGATGAATGAATTATATACTTATGCGAACTATTCATGCCTATGTGATTTAAAACTCTCTTGATTGTTCACTGACTTCTCATATAACATACATACATACTGTAACCTTGTTTTACAGAGATTCCATCAAGATATCCCTCTTGAGTTGAGGTATGAGCGTTGAATCTATACTCAAGGGATACCGATATCAGTTGTATAAGGTACACCAAACATGCATCGCATACTTTTCGTCAAGTGTTACTCTGATATGTGTATGTATAAATAACTGATCAGTGGATTTATGTGCAAGAGAGACCTTAGGTTCCCTCTTTTTATGTGTTGGAGAGATATAGGATTCTCTCTATTTATGTGATAGAAAGATGCTGGATTCTTTCTAAGTTTTGTGTACAAGAGATGTTGGATTCTCTTGTATTTAGATATTCGGAGATGCTGGATTCTCTTGAATCTAAGGGTTTGAGAAATGCTGGTTTTTCTCAAACTAGAATGTTGGGAGATGTTGGAATCTGTCCGACTTAGGCCGAGAGACGGGGTTCTCTCAATTCTGTGCTTGAGAGACGGGGTTCTCTCTTTTATGTGTGCTCGAGAGACGGGGTTCTCTTTCTTGTGGGTGCTGAGGGACGGGGCTCTCTCACTTACGTGCTGAGAGATGGGATTCTCTCTTGTTTGTTGTGGTTGCGTTACTCGTTGTTTTGACTACGGGTTGCAAGTGGCGAGTTTAAGACGACATCGAGGTTGGGTGCAGTTGCAGCTATCCGATCATGAGAATGACCGACCGAGTTTGAAACAACTAACGGATCAAGTACTCGTAAGGACCTCGACGATAACAAGACATCCTAAAGGAGGTTCGGTGTAGATGACAGGAGTAGGCCTCACCATTAGAGTTATGATCTCACGCGAGTTCGGGAGAAGTGCTGGAGCACTACAACTCGAGGATCTACTTTTAGCAGTGGAACCTGGGGACCAGGTGTTAGGAAAAGTGCCCTAGAAAGCCGATTCGACGTAATCTGCTTTGGGACTTTTCTTGTATCACAGACAATCTTTGAATAATATACGATTGATTATAGGCAAACACTTCTTTATATGCCAATACGTGTTTTGTGTGTTTCCATTACGTGCGCATGTATGAGAACTCCCCTAATCCTGATGACTTTAGGACTCTACCATTTAGGTGAAATGGTTCATGAAACGAGCCCTATATCACATAAGTCATGATTAGTAAAATACTCCAAGCCGATGAGTCCTACAGACAGGGGGAGTGTCAACCTGACTCCTCTAAGGCTTGCTTGTGGGATCACGCCCTTAAGAAGGACCACCTTGTTTCATGGAGGTGCAAAGTGTATAGTTGATACGTGCGTGATACATGAGGGTGCTTACTTTAATAAGTAAGTTCACTGAGGTGCCCCGTGTGAGAACATTCCAAAATGGGAAAGGAAGTTTCTATTTCAGGAAATGGAAACTTCCAGATTAGGAAATATCTCACGAGTCATTGATGTGATTAATTGATCCTTAGACTTGAGGTTCCTTCTCACTTTATGAATTAACTCTGTAGTCTTTGGTACAAGCTTTAAAGGGTGTCGCCTTAGACAACTGATTCAAGGCTTATGCTGGGGCTGCACAAGTGATTCATGAAAGTGAATGAGAATCAAGAAAGGACCTACACTTGCATATGCAAGGTGATCTCTTATTGTGTAAGTCATTCATATGCCATATGGAGTCCTTGGCCAAGGCAGTAGATCAAGACATCAAGAAAAGGGCTTCTTGGATTGAGATCAAATGGATATGAAATGCACTTAGCTTTAAGACCAGATTATTAGGGTTCTGATTATTCCCTTGCCCTAGATCTTGGTTGAGAGATAGTAAGTAGGAGGATTGTATCTCACATGAATCAATGACTTAAAGGTTCTGTCGAATCCGAACATTCCAATTCAGCTAGGGGTTAAACACCTGTTGCTAGACTATGGTCGTTTAATCTGTGGACTGATTAATTAATTAGTGAATTAATTAATTAGGGTCACTGCTAATTGAATTGAGAACCTAGAGGGTCACACACAACAACTTGGTTACATGAGTTGAGGCTTGAAAATGATTGAACAAGTTAATCGGGCCAAGAGGGTTCCACACGTGTGAAGTCACACGTGTGGCTCACGTGAGTGACACGTGTCACTGTGACACGTGTCACACACGTGTGTGTATATATATATTATATACATATTAAATAATTAATTAGTTAATTATTTAATAGACTTTGGTTTAATTTTGAATTAAAAAGAAAGTCTAATTTTGGAGTTAATTAATTAGATAAAAATAAGTTATTTATTTTATAATAAATAAAGTATAAAATTATCCAAAAATAGTTTGGATATTTTTTAGCTCTCTTAGAAGTTGACTTGAAATAGAATTCAAAGTCAAAGTTGGAAAATACTTGATGATCAAGTAATAGGAGAGAGGGACCAAAATCCTAGCCCATAAAGGACTAGGAATTTCGGCAACCCCCTCCCTATAAATAGGGGAGCTCGAGCTCCTTATGGAGTGAATTGACAATTCTTGGTTCATGTGTTGAACACCTTCCTTTCTCCAAGATTAAATTAAACCCTAGGTTAAGCCTAAACACTAACTAGAGAACTAGCATCCTTACTAGTTAGATTGTGATCAAGTTGGTGGACTTTCTCTAGAGACTTCAAGTTAGAAGTTTGAAGATTCGAGCTTTACCAAGGAGAGGGGATCAAGCCGCGAGAAGAGCGTTCTTGGGTGGCTTGAAACGCTTCAAGAAAGAATAAAAGAAAAGTAAGTTTTCTATCTTTACGAATTTGGTTACACGATTGCGAGTCCTAGATCCTTTTGTTGGGAAAATTTTTTAAATTCCGCTGCTTTCTGATTCGTGTTTTCCAACACCAGGTTCTCTTAAGGGGGGAAGGGTGTAACACCCCGCATTTTCGGAGCAAGATACGATGTCGTTTTCGTACGATTAGAACGTTTTTTATTCAACCTTGCACGTGTTTGAATTGCTCTATTCACTTCTTAATTGTTTATTTGACTCAACTGCATACTTATGAAAATATGTGGACTTAATTGAAATAAGTGTTTAATACCTATTTGCTCTTTAATTTGAATTATGTGGGCTAAATTGTAATAACTGAACTTTGGGTGTCAATTTCTAATTTTGAGAAATTCAATTGGACTTAGTTGGACACCACTTTAAATCTTTGGAGTACTTTTATAATTTCTAAATTTCGAGTTGGACTTACTAATACTTTCTTTAAAACCTTGGGGATGTTTTATAATTACACAATCTCTAATTGGATTTATTTGAACCCTAATTGAATTTTGGGACTCAATCGCATAACTTTTAAACTTGAGGGACCTAATTGCAGTTTCCGGAACTGAGACCCTATTTGTAAGCCAAACCCTAGATTGCTAGCAGACATTTTCATTCTTCTTCTTTCTCCCTCTCGATCTTCAGCAGCGGCGCGACAGCTTCATCCCACACCGCCACCATCGAAGGCGACGCAGCGCCACCGCCATCTGAGCCACCCCTATTCTTCTCCGCCACTACAAGCCACCCCTGCTCCGCCGTTTCCCTCTCGGCTAAAGAACAAAAACGCCATAGGCCGCCGCCACTCCAGCAACCACAACCGAGAGCCACTGCCGCTTCCAGTCTTTCCGCCAAGAAAGGAACCAGCATCGCCGCCATGCCTTCATGTCTCCGTCAAGATAAGGCAGCAACCCAACAATTCACCTTTTGCTCCAGCTTGCCGGAGTTCTAACCACCCTCCATCTTCTCTCTCGTTCCGGATCTAAAAAGGGAGAGAAAGGCCCTTTTCCGACGGTGCCGCTTTGACACAGCTCCATCGTCACCTTGCCACTACCATCCTTCCTATCCACATCCGGATCTGAGCAGGGCCGAGAGTCCCCATTTCCGTACCGACAACCACCATATCTCTCTTCCTCTTGGATCTCTTCGGTTCTCTCTCTTTTAAAACGAGGAAGAGAAGCAACCGTTAACTTCATCTCTGTCTCCAACCACCATCACGCCACCGTTCAGACACCACCCTTTCCCCTGGTCTCTCTCTCTCTCGTCGCTGCCAAAAACAGAGGAAGTCGAAAGCAAGGCCAAGGAACAAATAGCTACTGGCAACCGTCCTTTCCATCGCTCGCGTCGTCCTTCACCTCTGGCCACCGACGTCTCCCCCAACACCCACTGCTGTCCACTTTCTTTTCTTTTTCTTCTTTCTTTCAATTTCTGAATTGTAAGTCATCAATCCTCTTTTCCCCAATCTTGTATGTTTTGCAATTTTACACTAGCATATAATTGTTAATTGTGGATTGTAATTTTATAAGTTAAACATGATTTTTGGTGTGATACTGGGTTGAATAACTTTGAAATTTTAGTATCGGTTGTATTGTATCCTAATTCTTGATATTTGGAGTTCTGAATTTAAATTGAAGTGATACGTTTAATTGTATAATTGTGGAATTAAATTTATAGTATGTTGTTTCTTGAAATAGTTATACGGTATGATTTTGGGCTACTAATACCTATACGTATACACATAACATATACATATATACGTGTATTTATGAGTGATTTGGAACGACGTATTTGTGAAAATTGGGAACTAATTAATGGGTGGTTGATCCTTGAAATTTGGTATTAAGTGAGTAAATAATGTTAGTGGTATGTGTGTGTGTGTGTGTGCCGAATGTATATTATTATACCTGTATGAATTTATAAACAACTATGGCTTTAAGCATGTCCGAATATGAATGTAAATGTATGCAGCCTAATTGTTAGTATATAATTTATAATTTAGATCTTGAGTTATGTCCGAATATGAATGTAAATGTATGCAGCCTAATTGTTAGTATATAATTTATAATTTAGATCTTGAGTTGTGTGTAATGTGTAATGAATTAATTGAATATGTTAGTTTATGATGTTGGTATTTGGGAGTTATGATTGGTACTGCCTATGCAATCTAAATGGCTTAATAGTGTAAAGACATGTGTAATTGCATGATGATATTTAGAATTTTGTCTCAAGTGGTCAACGAATCAACATACTAGATTTTGTACAGGGGTTGTTTCTTCCCATGTTCCCATAAATATTAATTATAAAAATAATATAGTTGTATTTACAAGAACTCTAATTACATGAACTTTGGTTACAAGGTTGTTTAAATCTGTTAACACTCCATATGTTAAGTGCTTGTTGCAATTTATTTAGTAGTGGACCTTTCAATGTGCAACAAGGTTAATCGAATTCCTCGTGTACCTATGTGATTTAAAGTATGTGGCTGGTGCTCTTGTATCACGCGAAACACTTAAAAGTACACTTAATTACTACATGAGGACATTAATTGTGCATATAAACCCGATCACGCATCACATCTTCTTAAGCATCATAAATTATGATTTTGGACACGCGCCTATGTCTTTCATGGACTCATAATCATTGTCGTACGTCTATGTGGTTCATGTTTAAGTCGAGTCTCATGAGTACAATGCATTTCTTTTCTGGACAGTGATCTCCAGGGCGGAGACAACCTGGTCGAGTACACACCCGCCTTATCAGTTCTCGGATCTTGGCGTTTCTCAGGTGAGGTTTAGGATTTTGTATAGTTATGCAACCTACGGCCTTTACATGCTGATTTCTACCCTTGTATGCGAGTATACCTTATTATGAATACGTATGTGTTGGATATGATATGCTTATGACCTTGTGTGAGCGTCCTGCGTGGGTGGGAGCCCGAGGACTTAAATTCCACCGCGTGGGGATATATAAAAAAAAAAACAAGTTTTTAAGGCATATGTAAGCTATTTTGGAAAATTCAGTTGTGTTATGATTATATAGCGAGATTGCCATGAAAGATTGATGTATGTTCTGTTCTGTTCTGGGGCCCAGGAGCTACGGGTAAGGAGCCCCCGGGACGGTATCGGGCCGTCGGGGTTAAACCTGTGCGTAGTCTCCATCTGTATGAAGAGGATGTATCGGGACCCACCAGAAGGTTTGGTTGGGAAACGGAGTCCTGAGGGTTTGAGTAGCATTAGCACTCCCCTCGTCTGTTTGGATGGTTAGGGTCGTGCAACCCTACCATCACCCGGAGTTGAGGTTGGTATGTTATTTCTGTTTTGTTATGATATGAGGAGTTGAGGTTGGAAGCTCGTACTCGCCGAGCATATGTTATGATCTGTTATGGGAATTATGAATCGGGATAGAGTCTTTCTGAAAATGGTTTCTAAACTTATATCTATATCTATTTTGGGTTGTTTTGAAATGTTCTGGTATGCAACACCTATCCCCGGTTCATGAATTCATCCTTTTGATATGTGTTGTGCTCTATATATATATATATTGTGGGTGTGCGTTAGCCCCCTCACTCAGTCAGTTGACTAACCCCTCGTTTTATCTTTTAGTTTGCAGGTTTCCCTTTTGCTTGAGCTAGGCGGAAGTGAGTCTTCTGAGTCACACTTGTCAATCTAGTTGGTGTTAGGATGCATTTATCGCACACTATACTTATGTTATGTATTTATGTTTCACACTTGAAGGTTATGTTTATGTCCTACTTAGACTTAAACCCCGTGTGGGGTTAGTAAGCTAGTACTTGGATGCTACTAGATATTGATGATACTTATGCTGATTATTATATTGGATTATGAATTGATATTCGGGACTAGGTATCTATGCTAGTTGAACCCGTCACCTGTTCTGCATGTTGTTTTAATTACTTTCGCTATCTGTTGATGATTGATTTAAATTGCTTCCGCTCTGAGTTTGTCGAGTTAGATCCGTCTAGCTTAGTGTGTGAGTTGGGTCTCCCATTCGCTTTGATTCGGATTCAGGCATGGACCTTCCATTTTGTGACCGGGTCTGGGTCTTAGTGCGGGGGATGTGGCATCCTACGTTGGGGTGTTACAGTTACACAGCAGAGGATGAGGGAATGACATGCACACCTCAATCTGAAGTTATGCAATCAAATTCCCTAAATTCCTGCAGTATGTGCATAAATGGGCTAGGCCAAGTGTTCAAAGATGCGGCTGACTTTTGGACTAAAGTAAAAAATTTCTCTGTTGCTATCCATCGTTCGTTCAAATATATTAAAACTGATAGTTTGAAGATCATAGTGATAGCTAGCTCATACGAAGAAGGTGACTCTAGCACACTCGTGCGTCTCCTGGGTGGTATCCGCTATAATCGTCAAATGCATGTTTTCTCAATTAGGGATGATTTCACTTTGATGAATTTAAAGTTAATTGTTGGTAGATATTGTCTTGAAATAAATACGAGGGACTTAAGATTGACATACATTGCTCCTCATGCCAAGGATCATGATGTTAGGTTATTGAATGATGATGATGTTGCTAACATGATTGAACTGCATAAAACGTTCAATTTGACATATGTTGACCTTACTTCGACTGACAGGGATGATGAAAGTAAGCATATGGGATCGATTAGCTTCAGGTAATTCAATAATGAATTCGTGTTATTCATTTTTTATTGTAATTGTATTTTGTTTCAACGTTTTCTTTGTCAGCCTTGTTAGGTATGGAGCAGAGGATGCCGGAATGACATGCACACCTCAATCTGAAGCTATGCAATCAAATTCCCTAAATTCCTGGAGTATGTGCGTAAATGGGGTAGGCCAAGTGTTCAAAGATGCGGCTGATTTTCGGATAAAAGTAAAAAATTTCTTTGTTGCTATCCATCATTCGTTCAAATACATTAAAAATGATAGTTTGAAGATCATAGTGGTGTGTGTTGACAAAACTTGTAAATGGCGTATCTATGCATCATATAGTAAGAAGGACTTACAGTTTGCCATAAGAAAATGCAACTTGCAGCACACGTGTAGAGAGGGTAGTCTGCGGTCGAAGGGACATCCTAGAGCTAATGCAAATTGGGTTGCTAACATTGTGAGAGAGAAGGTTAGAAGCTGTCCCAAGTATTCTCTTAAAAAAATGAAAGCCGATCTATAGAGGGATTTTTCTGTTGAAGTTCCTTGCAACCGGGTGTGGAAGGGTAAAGAAATAGCTTTGTATGATATCCATGGGTATGATGGTGCCTCGTATAATAGAGTGAGATGGTATTGTGATGCTGTTAAAAAAACAAATTCTGGAAGTTTGCTGATTATGAGGTGGATACAGATACTCACAAATTTACGAGACTTTTTCTTTGCTTTCATGCATGTTTGGTTGGATTTGTCAGAGGGTGTAGGAAGTTGATTTTTTTAGATGGGACTCACATTAAGAATTGTTTCAAAGGTTGTCTTTTGTCTGCCGTATCGAAGGACGACAACGATGGTTTATTCACCGTAGCATATGCGGTTGTAAGTGCTAAAAATGATTTAAGTTGGGAATGGTTCTGTAGAAAATTACATGAAGCATTAGTGAGTCAGAATTCATTTCAAAATTGCATGAAGCATTAGCGAGTCTGAAAATGATTCAAATTGTAGAAAATTGCATGAAGCATTATGTGTTGGAAAACACGAATCAGAAAGCAGCGGAATTTAAAAAAATTTTCCCAACAAAAGGACCTTGAACTCGCAATCGTGTAACCTAATTTGTAAAGATAGAAAACTTACTTTTCTTTTATTCTTTCTTGAAGCGTTTCAAGCCACCCAAGAACGCTCTTCTCGCGGCTTGATCCCCTCTCCTTGGTAAAGCTCGAATATTCAAACTTCTAACTTGAAGTCTCTAGAGAAAGTCCACCAACTTGATCACAATCTAACTAGTAAGGATGCTAGTTCTCTAGTTAGTGTTTAGGCTTAACCTAGGGTTTAATTTAATCTTGGAGAAAGGAAGGTGTTCAACACATGAACCAAGAATTGTCCATTAGCTCTATAAGGAGCTCGAGCTCCCCTATTTATAGGGAGGGGGTTGCCGAAATTCCTAGTCCTTTGTGGGCTAGGATTTTGGTCCCTCTCTCCTATTACTTGATCATCAAGTATTTTCCAACTTTGACTTTGAATTCTATTTCAAGTCAACTTCTAAGAGAGCTAAAAATATCCAAACTATTTTTGGATAATTTTATACTTTATTTATTATAAAATAAATAACTTATTTTTATCTAATTAATTAACTAGATTATTTTCTCCAAAATTAGACTTTCTTTTTAATTCAAAATTAAACCAAAGTCTATTAAATAATTAACTAATTAATTATTTAATATATATATAATATATATATATACACACGTGTGTGACACGTGTCACAGTGACACGTGTCACTCACGTGAGCCACACGTGTGACTTCACACGTGTGGAACCCTCTTGGCCCGATTAACTCGTTTAATCATTTTAAAGCCTCAACTCATGTAACCAAGTTGTTGTGTGTGACCCTCTAGGTTCTCAATTCAATTAGCAGTGACCCTAATTAATTAATTCACTAATTAATTAATCAGTCCACAGATTAAACGACCATAGTCTAGCAACAAGTGTTTAACCCCTAGCTGAATTGGAATGTTCGGATTCGACAGAACCTTTAAGTCATTGATTCATGTGAGATACAATCCTCCTACTTACTATCTCTCAACCAAGATCTAGGGCAAGGGAATAATCAGAACCCTAATAATCTGGTCTTAAAGCTAAGTGCATTTCATATCCATTTGATCTCAATCCAAGAAACCCTTTTCTTGATGTCTTGATCTACTGCCTTGGCCAAGGACTCCATATGGCATATGAATGACTTACACAATAAGAGATCACCTTGCAAATGCAAGTGTAGGTCCTTTCTTGATTCTCATTCACTTTCATGAATCACTTGTGCAGCCCCAGTATAAGCCTTGAATCAGTTGTCTAAGGCGACACCCTTTAAAGCTTATACCTAAGACTACAGAGTTAACTCATAAAGTGAGAAGGAACCTCAAGTCTAAGGATCAATTAATCACATCAATGACTCGTGAGATATTTCCTAATCTGGAAGTTTCCATTTCCTGAAATAGAAACTTCCTTTCCCATTTAGGAATGTTCTCACACGGGGCACCTCAGTGAACTTACTTATTAAAGTAAGCACCCTCATGTATCACGCACGTATCAACTATACACTTTGCACCTCCATGAAACAAGGTGGTCCTTCTTAAGGGCGTGATCCCACAAGCAAGCCTTAGAGGAGTCAAGTTGACACTCCCACTGTCTGTAGGACTCATCGGCTTGGAGTATTTTACTAATCATGACTTATGTGATATAGGGCTCGTTTCATGAACCATTTCACCTAAATGGTAGAGTCCTAAAGTCATCAGGATTAGGGGAGTTCTCATACATGCACAGCTAAAGTAAACGCATACCAAACAAGAGCATATAAAGAAGTGTTGCCTCAATTCGTTATTTCATTCAAAGATTGTCTGTGATTACAATAAGGAAAAATACAAAGCGGATATACAATCGGCTTTCTAGGGCACTATTCCTAACAATCTCCCACTTGCCCGTCAAAGCCATTCTAAAGCTACTCTAAGTCCCATCTTCTGAAGATGACCTTGGAAAGCTTCTCGACTAAGGGGTTTAGTAAGTGGATCTGCCACGTTCTCTGCTGATGTGACCCTCTCAATTCGCACATCTCCTCTTTTGATAATATCACGGATTAGGTGATACTTCCTCATAATGTGCTTAGTCCGTTGGTGAGATCTTGGTTCTCTTGCTTGAGCAACCGCCCCAGTGTTGTCACAAAACACAGTAATGGGGTCTTTCATGCTAGGAACAACATTCAATTCTTGAATGAAGTTTCTAATCCAAACACCTTCCTTAGCTGCATCATTTGCAGCTAAGTATTCGGCCTCAGTGGTCGAATCTGCAGTGGTAGTCTGCTTGGAACTTTTCCAACTCACTGCTCCGCCGTTTAGGCAGAAAATGTATCCTGACATTGACTTAAAATCATCTAAGTCAGATGCAAAGCTTGCATCGCAGTATCCTTCGACAGTAAGATCTTTCTGACCTCCGTAAACTAAGAATAAATCTTTAGTACTTTTCAAGTACTTAAGAATATTCTTCACGGCAGCCCAGTGACCATCTCCAGGGTCAGATTGGAAACGACTCGTTACACTAAGTGCATAAGCCACATCCGGTCGAGTACATAACATTGCATACATTATGCTACCTATTGCTGATGCATAAGGTGTATGAGTCATTCTTTCCTTTTCAAGGTTAGTCTTAGGACACATCTTCTTTGAAAGACATGTTCCTACACTCATAGGAAGGTTCTTAACCTTTGCTGACTCCATATTGAATCTTTTCAATACTTTGTCAATGTACATCAACTGTGATAGTCCTATTAACCTTCTAGATCTATCTCTATAGATTTTAATTCCAAGGATATAGGACGTATCACCAAGATCTTTCATCTCGAATTGGTTCGATAACCATAAATTAGTCACTTTCATATCATCCTTCGAATTCCCAATAAGAAGGATGTCATCAACATAAAGTACTAAGAATTGCACTGAGGTCTCCAATTCCTTTCTATACACACATGATTCATTCGAAATTTGGATGAAGCCAAACGCTTTGACTGATTCATCAAATCGAATGTTCCAATTCCTAGAAGCCTGTTTCAATCCATAGATTGATCTTTGGAGTTTGCAAACCTTTTGCTCACTCCCACTGAATGTGAAACCTATGGGTTGCTCCATATAAATGTCTTTGTCAATGTCACCATTGAGAAAGGCAGTTTTCACATCCATTTGCCATATCTCATAGTCAAAATATGCAGCAATGGCAAGCATGATCCGAATAGACTTTTGCATTGCAACTGGTGAAAAGGTTTCGTCAAAGTCCACGCCGGGTCTCTGAGTGAATCCTTTTGCAACCAGTCTTGCTTTGTAGGCTGCAATGCTTCCATCAACTCCAAGCTTTCTCTTAAAGATCCATTTGCAACCTATGGGTTTGACCCCATCAGGCAAATCTACCAAGGTCCAAACTTGGTTGGAGTTCATGGAGTCCATTTCGGATTTCATGGCTTCTATCCACTGTTCAGAGTCAGAATCTGAAAGTGCCTCCTCATATGTTAAAGGATCATTATCCTTTTGAGAGATTTCATGAAAGAATCCATACCATCTCTCTGGCTGTCTAGGAGTGCGTTCAGAATGCCTTAGAGGAGGATTTTCATGTGTATCGAAATTCGTGATTGGTTGTGGTTGATCAGAGTGGGACGTTTCTTCAGTGGGTGGTGTGGGGTCACTTTGTACTTCTTCTAATTCTATGATCTTGCCTTTCTTTTCTTTAAGGAACGGTTCCTCAAGAAAAGTGGCATTTCTGGAAACAAACACCTTTTGCTAAGATTGATCATAGAAATAGTATCCTATGGATTCCTTAGGATAACCTACAAAGTAGCATAAGTTAGAACGAGATTCTAACTTATCTCCCACTGTCCTCTTCACGTAAGCAGGACAACCCCAAATTCTTAAATAAGAATAACTAGGGATTTTACCATGCCACATTTCATAGGGCGTCTTGGGGACTGACTTAGAGGGAACAAGATTCAAAATCTTTGCTGCACTTTCTAGGGCATAACCCCAGAAAGAAGGTGGTAAGTCAGTGAAACTCATCATGGAACGAACCATATCAAGTAGGGTTCGATTCCTTCTCTCAGAAACTCCATTAAGCTGAGGAGTTCCCGGAGGAGTCCACTGAGAGATAATCCCATTATCCTTGAGATGATTAAGGAATTCTTCACTAAGATATTCGCCTCCTCGATCAGATCGAAGTGCTTTGATCTTGTGACCAGTTTGGTTCTCAACCTCCTTTTGAAATTCTAAGAATTTCTTAAAAGCTTCAGATTTATACTTCATTAAGTATACATAACCATACCGACTAAAGTCATCAGTAAAGGTTATGAAGTACTGATGATTGTTTCTAGTGCTTACACTAAGCGGTCCACAAACATCAGTATGGATCAAATCCAAAACCTTAGTGGCACGTTCCACAGTTCCTTTAAAAGGGACTTTGGACATTTTTCCTTTGAGACAGGATTCGCAAGAAGTTAATTCTTTGAGATCATTTTCAGAGAATGATCCTAACGTGTTTATCTTGCTAATTCTGTTCTTGGAAATGTGTCCTAATCTAGCGTGCCATAAGGGAGCTGAAACTTTGTCATCTCTCTTACGCTTTGTTTCTCGTTGTATATTCATAATATTGATATTTTGAGTTAGGTAAAGTCCATTACTTAGAGTACCGATATGAACGGAAGAGTTGTTCCGTTTGATAAAATATTTACCATTCTTAATATAAGTTTCATAACCTTCACAATCTAATATTGGAACTGAAATTATATTATGAATAATGCTCGGTACATAAAGGACTTTATTTAATACTAACTCAAAACTACCTAAATCTAATCTAATTGTGCCTAAAGTTCGAGCTTCAACGTTTGAGCCATCGCCGATCTTCAAGACACATTCTCCTTCTTTGAGTTGTTGGACTTCACTTAGCATCTGTACATCATTACAGATATGAGTTCCACAACCGGTATCAAGTACCCAAGAACTAGAATTAATAGAAAGATTTACTTCAACGAGAAAGATACCTTTCTTTAGAGTAGCCTTGTACTCTGGGCAGTTTCTCCTCCAATGTCCCGCTTTGCCACAATGGAAGCAAACATCCTCTTTCTGATCACGCTTCTTCTTTTGGGCCTTTCCCTTCGAAATGCCACCAATGGGCCTAAGGGGTTTCTTCTTCTTCTTTTGGGCTTTCTTACCCTTACCTTTAGAAGGCCCAGAAGAGGAAGATGGAGCATTCACCATCAAAACCTTATTGTCCTTCTTGATCGTGCTTTCAGCAGTCACAAGCTGACTAATCAGCTCAGCTACAGTAGCACCAGCATGATTCATGTTGAAGTTAAGGACAAATGGGTTGAATGATGGTGGGAGCGAAGCTAGCAACAAATCCACAGAAAGTTCATCTTTCAGTGGCATGTCCATGGAAGCAAGTTTCTCAGTAAGGGCAAGAAACTTGAGTCCATATTCATGGACACTTGAACCTTCCCTCATTCTTAAGTGGAACAATTCCTTTGAAGTGTTATACCTTGTAACACGTTTATGAGGGCGGTAAAGTTGCTCTAAGTGGTCGTAAATCTCCCAAGCAAATTCCATGGCCTCATGTTGTCTTTGCAAGTCCGGAGACATGTTAGCCAACATAAGGCAACGGGCTTGGAGATTATCATCTTTCCACTTCTGAATCGCATCCCGCTCGGCCCGAGTGGGAGCCTCCCCTTCGGGACTAGGCTCCCCTTCGAAGAGAACATAAGTTCTCTTCTCAGAATCTAAAATGATTTTTAGATTCCTCAGCCAATTAGAATAGTTGGGACCAGTCAACTTGTTTGACTCGAGGATCGATACAAGAGGGTTTTTGATTGCCATTTCAAAACACGTAGAGAATCACAGAATCTACGACCTAAATGGTAAAACAGAGAACTAGTGAGCATGCTGAATTATAACGATATACAAAAGATAAGGTCTTTAATCTATTGTAGCTCCCACTGTTTTTCAAAGATCTATAATTCCCAAAGATCTAAGAGGAACACGTTTCCCAATGGGTACTAAGATCCTAGGCATTTTACCTCGAACCCACGACTCGCGGACATTCTTAGTAAGAACCCTAGGTAGGTACAACTTACCAATTCTAACACCTTTAGAACTCTTAGTAATTGTTTTTGCATCACCTATCTTTCAATATGGACCCACGACTCGTGCGACATCCATATTTACTTAGGCGTTAAGCTAGACCCATCAATCATAAGATCATGACCAAAACTTAGTTCGAACAACCCACGACTCGCGGACATCGCCCTTGCTAAAATTGACCACGAAATATTGACCATTTAAAATGATTAATTAGGTAACTAAGAACTAATAAGCTCCACTAGCTATCCCACGACTCGCGGACAATAACTAGCTTTACTTACTAAACTTAAAACCTATTGATGGAATGCTAGGAATTTAATTCAAAATTTGCATCTCGAATTAAACACCTATTTGTTCGAAATTAGCTTAATATTTAATGGGAATTTTCGAATCAACAGGAGAGTTGTCCGGTTCGACCTCACCAACATATATGTTATCCAATTTTATTAGTCTTGATTAATGCAAGTACACTTAAATGCATTTCAAACAAGCACATAAACAGATAACATGTCCTAGCATGATACTAACATGTAATGATCATGGGTTCTACCTATCTTATGCGTGATATGTGGGAGCCACTCCACAATCACAAGTTCTAACATACATGCCACATAAACAGTTCAAATCACATAAGGGAAAGCGGTAACAAAATACGAGCCCTATCTCTATTACATTTAACAATTGAGATTCCCCTCCCTAACATTTTGAGGGGTCTTCACTTATGGCCTCCTTGTTACTTGAATGTGGTCCATCTTACTCCATGGGTGCATTGTCTCCAAAATGAAAATAAAGCCTCACCACCTATCTCTACTCTCAAATTACAATAAAAAAAAGAAAAAGACATAAAGTAATAAGGCTCAATCTTCATATTGGCCTTAGACAATTACACGGGGCATACCCCGGCCTCAAAAACAGTAATATGGAAAGCCACATAATAAATCACATAACAGTACGCACATAAGTGAGGCTCCAACCTCAATTGAAAAACGCAACTATAGGGCTCCAACCCCAATTTAAACCATCCATGTGCATAAATTAAAACCATACATAGATCTAAACCCATGATCACCTAACATGCTTTTGCAAGAATTTAAATTTAACCAATAAATTAAAATTCTCGCTTTAAGCTCTAATAGCTTAAAACACGACTTGATGCGAGTCTTATTTATAAAAGTTTTCAATAAATCCCAAATTACCAAAACAAATAAAATTCCAATTAATTTCTGAAAATTAATAATTTTATCAAGATGTATTTTCCCAAAATATAAACTGTTTCAATTTCTCAAAAATCCCAATTTTAAGTTTTATTCAAAAAAAATTAAAATAAATATTCAAAAATAAAATTTTAAAATTAAAATAAAATTGGGACTGGATTGCACGAAACACGAAAAGGCCGGATCACGAAAACGGGGTTGCCCGCCCCAAGTGCGGCATGTGCGCACAGCATGCGCGCACAGCGCGCGGCCAAGGCCGCGCGAGTGCGCGCTGGAGCGCGCAGCTCCTGCCGGGCATTGGGCGGCCAGTCTCGGCCGCCCTGGGCGGGCGCGCCTAGGCTCCCGCACAGGCGTGCGGGAGGTGCTGGGCGACTGGCCGGTCTGTCCCGGCCAGGCCTGGGCGGCGACGGGCGGACGGCGTGCGGGCGACTGGCCGGTCTGTCCCGGCCAGCCCTGGGCGATTATGGGCGGGCGCGCCCTCCCGCGCGGTTGCGGGAGGGTGGCGCGCGTGCGACTCCTTCGCGCGCGGGGTTTCGCGTGTTCATCGCGATCCGGGCTTTCGTTTCGTGTTTTCGTTTAAAAACAAAACCAATCCAAGAAATCCAAAAACAGTTTATACAGTTTCAAATCTAAAATTGTTTTTCAAAATTAAATTTTATAAAAACCAATTTTCAGAAACTTTCAGGAAAAAATACAGTTTCGTAATTCAGGCTTTCTAAAACAATTACAAATACTCAATCGCATCAAGCCTAAGAATTTCTACCAAATTCAGTATAATTGAGACGAATCAGAAACACGATTAACGAGGTGGCTCTGATACCACTTGTTGGAAAACACGAATCAGAAAGCAGCGGAATTTAAAAAAAATTTCCCAACAAAAGGACCTTGAACTCGCAATCGTGTAACCAAATTCGTAAAGATAGAAAACTTACTTTTCTTTTATTCTTTCTTGAAGCGTTTCAAGCCACCCAAGAACGCTCTTCTCGCGGCTTGATCCCCTCTCCTTGGTAAAGCTCGAATCTTCAAACTTCTAACTTGAAGTCTCTAGAGAAAGTCCACCAACTTGATCACAATCTAACTAGTAAGGATGCTAGTTCTCTAGTTAGTGTTTAGGCTTAACCTAGGGTTTAATTTAATCTTGGAGAAAGGAAGGTGTTCAACACATGAACCAAGAATTGTCCATTAGCTCCATAAGGAGCTCGAGCTCCCCTATTTATAGGGAGGGGGTTGCCGAAATTCCTAGTCCTTTGTGGGCTAGGATTTTGGTCCCTCTCTCCTATTATTTGATCATCAAGTATTTTCCAACTTTGACTTTGAATTCTATTTCAAGTCAACTTCTAAGAGAGCTAAAAATATCCAAACTATTTTTGGATAATTTTATACTTTATTTATTATAAAATAAATAACTTATTTTTATCTAATTAATTAACTAGATTATTTTCTCCAAAATTAGACTTTCTTTTTAATTCAAAATTAAACCAAAGTCTATTAAATAATTAACTAATTAATTATTTAATATATATATAATATATATATATACACACGTGTGTGACACGTGTCACAGTGACACGTGTCACTCACGTGAGCCACACGTGTGACTTCACACGTGTGGAACCCTCTTGGCCCGATTAACTCGTTTAATCATTTTAAAGCCTCAACTCATGTAACCAAGTTGTTGTGTGTGACCCTCTAGGTTCTCAATTCAATTAGCAGTGACCCTAATTAATTAATTCACTAATTAATTAATCAGTCCACAGATTAAACGACCATAGTCTAGCAACAGATGTTTAACCCCTAGCTGAATTGGAATGTTCGGATTCGACAGAACCTTTAAGTCATTGATTCATGTGAGATACAATCCTCCTACTTACTATCTCTCAACCAAGATCTAGGGCAAGGGAATAATCAGAACCCTAATAATCTGGTCTTAAAGCTAAGTGCATTTCATATCCATTTGATCTCAATCCAAGAAACCCTTTTCTTGATGTCTTGATCTACTGCCTTGGCCAAGGACTCCATATGGCATATGAATGACTTACACAATAAGAGATCACCTTGCAAATGCAAGTGTAGGTCCTTTCTTGATTCTCATTCACTTTCATGAATCACTTGTGCAGCCCCAGCATAAGCCTTGAATCAGTTGTCTAAGGCGACACCCTTTAAAGCTTATACCTAAGACTACAGAGTTAACTCATAAAGTGAGAAGGAACCTCAAGTCTAAGGATCAATTAATCACATCAATGACTCGTGAGATATTTTCTAATCTGGAAGTTTCCATTTCCTGAAATAGAAACTTCCTTTCCCATTTAGGAATGTTCTCACACGGGGCACCTCAGTGAACTTACTTATTAAAGTAAGCACCCTCATGTATCACGCACGTATCAACTATACACTTTGCACCTCCATGAAACAAGGTGGTCCTTCTTAAGGGCGTGATCCCACAAGCAAGCCTTAGAGGAGTCAAGTTGACACTCCCACTGTCTGTAGGACTCATCGGCTTGGAGTATTTTACTAATCATGACTTATGTGATATAGGGCTCGTTTCATGAACCATTTCACCTAAATGGTAGAGTCCTAAAGTCATCAGGATTATGGGAGTTCTCATACATGGATAGCTAAAGTAAACGCATACCAAACAAGAGCATATAAAGAAGTGTTGCCTCAATTCGTTATTTCATTCAAAGATTGTCTGTGATTACAATAAGGAAAAGCACAAAGCGGATATACAATCGGCTTTCTAGGGCACTATTCCTAACATTATGAGGTGAGATATGTAGATGAGATTGTGAAAGTAATGGCTCGCGCACAAGAATTCATTTTACAGTCAGAGCCACAGAATTGGGCAGATTTTCTCTTTTCGGGTGAACGTTTTGGTGCCATAAATAACAATGTTACCGAGTCTTGGAACTCCTGGGTTGTTAATGCAAGGTTTCTAGCTATGTTAGGTATGGTTGATCGGATGCGGGTACAAATAATGACCATGATGAAGGATAAGCGCGATCTTGGAGAAAAATACAACATTGAACTTCTATGTCCTTAACCAGAAGAGAAGTTAAAGGAGATTTATGCTGAGGGTCACAAACTAACCCTAAAATCGAGCAAGCCCAGTTTTGTATGAAGTTGCCGATGGTAAGTTAACTTATGTCGTGGATTTGGAAACAAGATCATGTACTTGTAAGCAGTGACAAATATTTAGAATTGCATGTAAACATGCTTGTGCTTGTATTGAGGATAAAGGATTGTCGTTATATAACTTCTGTGACGAAGCTTATTCTGTTGTGATGTTTAGAGAAGCGTGCAAGTTGCCAATCTACCGCATACCTACAAGTGAAGAGATGGTTGTGGTCGAAAATGAACAGGACTAATCTCCCAACGTATTCAAAGCATTCATCCATAGGAGTCTTTCCCACTACTAGAAAAACGTCCTATAGCAACGGATTTTGGCCAAATTAGCAACGGATTCGGGCTTAGCAATGGATTTAGCAACGAAAATTTTCCGTTGCTATAACCCTCGTGGCTAATCTATAGCAACGAATTTTTAGCAACGGAATTAGCAACGAATCTATAGCAACGGATTTAGCAATGAATTATTACCCACAAACATTAGCAACGGTTTTAGCAACGAATTTTTTAGCAACAGATTTAGCAACGGATTTTCCGTTGCAAACCAACCAATAATTAATTAATTTTTTTGCCTTTTTGCAACGGAATTTTCGTTGAAAAGTCCATCGCAAAAGCTAATAATTCAAATTAATAAATAAAAAATTTATTTGTGGGCCCCATAACCACCCCCAACCGCACAGCCCTAGTACGTTCGAACCCCCACCCGGACCGCACCAAACGAGCCCAAGGTGGCTCATGATATACATTGCATAATATGCGCCCACCAAGAATCGAACCTAGGTCTCCAATGTAGAAGTTTGGAGACCCAACCAACTTGGAAAGCTATGTTATTGGTAATATTATGTCATTTGTTATATTTAACAACTATCAAATATTCATACACTAATTTAAATAAATAATTAAATAATTGTTATCATTGTTTAAATAAAAATATTTTTAAATATGTAATTATTTATATTAATACATGTTTCATTAAAAATTTTACTACTTAATTATTTAATTAATTACATATTCCAAGTTTTAGTTATGACATAAAAATCTAATGTATATCAATTTAAGTACAACTTTTTATGACAAAAAAAAAAAAAAAAAGGATGAAAGTTTTACATAACTAAATAATTAGATTTAATTAGTTGGTTGTTGAATAAAGAATTTTTATGTTATATGAAGTATTCACTTATACATTTATAGAACAATATCTGCATTTTGAGGAACTAATGTATTATTTAGCAATTGTGGTTGAATAACTTAATGAAGAATTATTTTATTAATATGAAATATTTATATTTGAATTTGTAGAATTATATCTAAATATTGAAGAATTATATTGTTATGCAGCCGTTAGATGTTAAATGAAGAATTTTTCTTTTAATATAAAGTACTTATATTTAACTTTGTAGAACTATATCTAAATATTACGGAATTATTGTATTATGCAACTTTTAGATATTAAATAAAAAACTTTTCTCTTAATATGAAGTAATTACATTTGAATTTCGAGCATTATATATGAATTTTAAGAAATTATTGTGCTACGCAATTGTTAGTTATTAAATAAAAAACTTTTCTTTAAATAACATTATGTAATTGTGGAACTATATATCTAACTATCCGTTAAACATATGATTATTTGTATTAAATATATATAATCATATATATAGAGATATTGTATTAAGCATTGTTAGCTTTTATACACTTTTGTGTTTTAATTATGATGCACATCTTTTAATGATTTATAATTTATATTATACCTTATAATATATCAATCACCAATATAAATTTTCTATCAAATAAAAATATTAAAGGCTTTTATATATGAAAGATTATACTATACAAATATTAATTCTACATAATCCCCAAACATATGATCATGTGTTATATAAGTCAATGGTGGCTATATCAATAAAATGATCTAACATTATATATATATATATACATATACATATATATATATATATATGGATGTGTGTGTGTGTGAGAGAGAACATGAAAAAATAAGGATGAAAGTTTAAATAATTATATGTATATATATTAAACCATATAAACAAAATATTTTAATATATTTTTTGGTCAAAATAAAGAAATTACAATCTAAATAACAACGGATTTTTCGTTGCTAAATTATAAATATTCTATTAAATTTTTAATCAACTATTTATAGCAAAGAATTTTTCGTTGCTAAATTATAAGTATTTTAATCATATTTTTTAATTAAATATTTTTATTCCATATAGCAACAAAAAATCCGTAGCTAAATTATAAATATTTTATTAATTTTTTTAATCATATGTTTATAGCAACGGATTTTTCGTTGCTAATATTTTTTATATTTATTTATTTTTATTTCCTTTTTTTTCTTCCTTATAGCAACGGAAAATCCGTTACTAAATAGCAACGGATTTTCCGTTGCTAATATTTTTTATATTTTTTTATTTTTATTTCTTTTTTTCTTTCATATAGCAACGGATAATATATTTTATATTTATTTCTTTTTTTCCCTTTCTTATAGTAACGAAAAATTCGTTGCTAAATAGCAACATAGCAACGGATTTTTCGTTGCAAATATTTATAAATATTATATTATTTTTTATTAGGTTTTTATTTTAATAGCAACGAAATTTTCGTCGCTATATATACCAATTTATTTATTTTTTGTATTATTTAATTTTAGCAACGAAAAATCCGTTGCTATTTTTTTTCATATATATCAACGGATTTAGCAACGAAAATTCCGTTGCTAAAGCATTTTGCCACGAATTTTTTTTTCGTTGCTATATCCGTTGCTAAATAGCAACAAATAATTTTCGTTGCTAAATTTCCGTTGCTATATGACAGATTTCTAGTAGTGTCCAAAGTTCACCTTCACAAGACATGAGTATTAAGTTAGAGATTATCATATAACTAACATATAATTAATTGTAATCTAATGAAATGTGACATCTTACTTTCTTCTTCATCTTCGAGATAGTGGATGAAGGAGGTGTAATAAAGTCGGGGCTTTTCTTTTCTTGATCCTGTCATCCCTCTCTCTGACAGACATAGCAATGGAGCTAATGGTGTCATTGACTTGCTTCATTCTAGTTTCATGACGCCCGTCATCATCTGACTTGCTTACACTAGCATAATCATCAACAATATCAAATACTACATCCTCACCCTTCTCATTATGCACCCCCACAGTCTCCTCCTCATTTTCTTCCTTCTCACTGTCCACAACTGCTCATTCCTCATCATTCTTCTCATCTACATTCTCCTTCCCAACATTTTCTTCTTTCTCACTTTCCACAACAACGCCTTCTTTCTCTCCCTTCTCCTCCCCAGCCTACTCTTGCATGTCACTCAATATCACAGCTACTTCCTTATCTCCCTTCTTCTCCATAGTTGCTTCTTTGTCACTCTCCTCATCATTCTCACTTTCGTTATTCATATCATTATCCTCTTCAACATTTTCTTCATTCTCACCCTCATCCACGTGTCCTTCCGGTTCAATCTCTTGCCCTATATTATCTTTATCCCCACTCTCATCAACATGTCCTTCCTGTTCATTCTTATCCCCAATACTTTCTTCATCCTCACTTTCATCAACAACCACTCCCTTCTTCTCACTCACCAATTCCCTCAACAACTTCAACTCACTCTTCTGATTAGCAACAATCACTACTAGAAATCTGTCATATAGCAACGAAAATTATTCGTTGCTATTTAGCAATGGATATAGCAACGAAAAAAAAATTCGTGGCAAAATGCTTTAGCAACGGAATTTTCGTTGCTAAATCCGTTGCTATATATGAAAAAAAATAGCAACGAATTTTTCGTTGCTAAAATTAAATAATACAAAAAATAAATAAATTGGTATATATAGCGATGGAAATTCCGTTGCTATTAAAATAAAAACCTAATAAAAAATAATATAATATTTATAAATATTTGCAACGAAAAATCCGTTGCTATTTAGCAACGGATTTTTTGTTGCTATATGAAAGGGAAAAAAAGAAATAAATATAAAATATATTAGCAACGGAAAATCCGTTGCTATATGGAAGAAAAAAAGAAATAAAAATAAATAAATATAAAAAATATTAGCAACGGAAAATCCGTTGCTATTTAGCAACAGATTTTTCGTTTCTATAAGGAAGAAAAAAAGGAAATAAAAATAAAAAATATTAGCAACGGATTTTTTGTTGCTATATGGAATAAAAATATAATAAAAATAAATGAATAATAAAAAATATCAGTAACGGAAAATCCGTTGCTATAAACAATTGATTAAAATATTGATAAAATATTTATAATTTAGCAACGGAAAATCCGTTGCTATAAAAAATAATAGAATACTTATAATTTAGCAACGAAAAATTCTTTGCTATAAATAGTTGATTAAAAATTTAATAGAATATTTATAATTTAGCAAAGAAAAACCCCTTGCTATTTAGATTGTAATTTCTTTATTTTGACCAAAAAATATATTAAAATATTTTGTTTATATGGTTTAATATATATATATACATATAATTATTTAAACTTTCATCCTTATTTTTTCAAGCTCTCTCTCTCACACACACATCCATACACACACACACACACACACACACACACACATATATATATATATATATATATATATATATAATGTTAGATCATTTTATTGATATAGCCACCATTGACTTATATAATACATGATCATATGTTTGGGGATTATATTAAAAGAAAAATTCTTCATTTAACATCTAACGGCTGCATAACAATATAATTCTTCAATATTTAGATATAATTCTACAAATTCAAATATAAATATTTCATATTAATAAAATAATTCTTCATTAAGTTATTCAACTACGATTGCTAATAATACAATAGTTCCTCAAAATGCAGATATTGTTCTATAAATATATAAGTGAATACTTCAAATAACATAAAAGTTCTTTATTCAACAACCAACTAATTAAATCTAATTATTTAGTTATGTAAAACTTTCATCCTTTTTTTTGTATGTCATAAAAAGTTATACTTAAATTGATATACATTAGATTTTTATGTCACAACTAAAACTTGGAATATGTAGTAATATAAATAATTACCAGTTCTGTAGTAGAGATGGAATTCCGAAACAACCATCAACTATAACCCCAAAAGAACTAGATTCCGTAAACAACATAGAGGAAGAATGAAGGGAATATCTTATCGAGGGAATCATATTTGTTTCGGTAAATATGCTCTTCAGGCACTTGAACCCTATCAAGAAGCTCCGATAGTCTCGACCGGGTGAGAGCAATGAAGCCGAGAAGCTAAGCTTGACCTACAACGTTCGGAGACCAGGAACAAAGCTCAAAAGAAGACTCTGGATCGCCTCGCAGGGACAAAGAGAGATAAATAAAACAGAGGGGGGTCTTTAGCTATGCCACTTTATTTTAAAATATTTTTATTTAAACTATGATAACAAGTATTTAATTATTTATTTAAATTAGTGTATGAATATTTGATAGTTGTTAAATACAACAAATGATATAATATTATCAATAACATAGCTTTCCAAGTTGGTTGGGTCTCCAAACTTCTACATTGGAGACCCAGGTTCGATTCTTGGAGGGCGCATATTATGTAATATATATCATGAGCCACCTTGGGCTCATTTGGTTCGGTCCGGGTGGTGCGGTCCGGGTGGGGGTTCGAACCTACTATGGCTGGTGCGGTTGGGGGGTGGTTCTGGGGTCTACAAATAAATTTTTTATTTATTAATTTGAATTATTACCTTTTGCGACGGATTTTGCAACGAAACTTCCTTTGTAAAAAGACAAAAAAATTAATTAATTATTGGTTGGTTTGCAACAGAAAATCCGTTGCTAAATCTATTGCTAAAAAATTCGTTGCTAAAACCGTTGCTAATGTTTGTGGGTAATAATCCGTTGCTAAATCCGTTGCTATAGATTTGTTGCTAATTCCGTTGCTAAAAATTCATTGTTAAATCCGTTGCTATAGATTAGCCACGAGGGTTATAGCAGCGGAAAATTTTCGTTGCTAAATCCGTTGCTAATTTGGCCAAAATCCGTTGCTATAGGGCGTTTTTCTAGCAGTGAATGTCCCTCAACAATGCTGCTACAGTCCCCAAATCAGCCTTATCCTTTGTCAAAGGAGGTTCAAATAATTGCAACTCTCTCGTTTGAGTTGCAACAATCTCCAAAGCTTCAAAGGAAATAAAAAATATGATGTTACTAATATACATAAACAACAGGTACTTATTTACAAAATAATAAAGGAAAAATGTTAAATGATTTACCTCGATCCTCTCAATGTCATCCAATACCTCATTGGCTCTATCTATGTTGCTAGACAAATTACTGACTTTCGATTGTCATCTAAAAAGTCAAGGAAAGACCCGCAATAAGCTAGGACAACCATAAGATGGAAAATGCTCATAAAACCAAGCCTGTTACATTAAACAAATTGCAAATTCAATTAATTAACAAAACTACATACATAACAGACAAACACCAAATAATAAAATTCTGAACTTGTTTAAATATCATCATTCCAGTCACAAAACCGTTGACATAAACTGTTTTTTCACCACATGATGCCTTATGGCTCCAACAAAGAACCCATATACAGCAACCCCCCAAGAAAACTCTCCAATAGCAGACAAGTCATCCACATAACAAATTAGACCTCGAGGCACAACAAATGAGCTGACAGAGAACAATAATGTAGAGAATACAAAAAGTATATACATTCTACAAAAATCCTCCACATCAGATTTCTCTGTACTCTCCACTAATTCCCTCATATTGGCTATAATGTTATCATTAGTACATAGTCCTGGATCACCATAAAAATATTTTTCTAGTGTGGTGGATGGCAGTTTGGAGTGCAGATCAACATTCAGTCCATAATGTTGCAGACCATTCACTATGCAAAATTCTGAGGCCGTGAAGGGAACAATAATATTTTCGCCCATAGAAAAGGCAAAGGTTTTCACGTCATACCTGGATAATAACAACTTGATTCTAGAATTTGAGGCAAATACAAATGGCATGTTTATGAAAAAATCAAATGGACATCGAGATATGGATTCTTCATGTTCGATCTTCATTAAAGGTCAAATATGTTGCATTTCAGTGCAAAATGCCACTGGAGAACATCGAGTTTGCAGGGTAACATGCCTCGGCTAAGCCATTTTTGCCAAAGTTAACATCACAAGTTTAATAACAATTTTGTGTACAAAAAAGAAGTAATAGCGTATCTAAACACATAAATATTGTATTTGAGCAAAAGATGGAAAAAAAAATGCTAGGGCTTTTAAATTCAAACAACCCATAAACAAATAAGGCCTTTTCGGTCCAAGGAACATCCAAAGAAGTCAGGGCATTTCAATTCAATCAACTAAATGACAATTTCGTGTACAAAAATGGTGTAATGACGTATCTAAAAGCTGAAATAGCGTATTCAAGCATAATATGAGAAAAAAAGGCTAGGGCTTTTAGGTTCAAACAACCTACTATACAAATTTGGCTATTTCGGTTCAATCAACACCCAACCAAAGATGGGCATTTAAATTCAATCAACACCCAACCAATTTCGTGTAAAAAAAAAGGGTAATAGCATATCTAAGAATTGATATTTCGTATTGGAGCAAAGAGGGAAAAATAAGGCCATCCAATTTAAGGGAAAATACCTGAATCGCAATCCTCGTTGGCGGCGGAAACCCTAGAGCAAGGGACACCCGTCGGTGGCGGAACTCCCTTAATGACGGAAATCTCACCTTCGTAAGTCGTTGGCGTAGGAAACCCACTTCTCCGTCACCCACTCACCGTCGAAACCCCGTCTCGCCGTAATGTGGTCGGTTTTTTGCTCAGAAAATCCTTACCTCTTTCGTTGCCTTTTTTTTTTTTTTTTTTTGATTTCGCATTAATGAAAGTCTTGGGAATGGGAGGAAAGTGATAGCCTTCAGGGGCAACTAGATAAAATCGCACACAATAGGTAGTGGAGTAAAATTAATAAACTCAACTGGGGAGTTAGTATGGACAAATTTAGGATGAGAGAACTATGTGAACATATGATACCGCATTGGGGACTTATCCCACATTTCCCGTTAAGTAAATATTCAATTTTTTTAATAAAAAGGTGGATATTCTCATTGAAAATTTTCATCTTCATTTGGTCAATTGGTATATACATAATAACATGAAATACACACACACACACACACACACACATACATATATATATATTTGAAATTATATGCCCCAAAACCCGTGTATTATACTGAAAATGCTAAAAAAACCCTGATAAAAAAAAAAAAGGTGATGGTGTCCAAATCTGGCTGTGTGCTGGACTGCAGATTGGGACTCCTAATCACCCAAGATATTTATAAAGTGGGGAGACTCCGGTGCTTTCCTGAGCTGACAAGAAGGGATAAACATGAACTCAAAGGCCAGAACGGGGGAATGTGGGGGGTTGAACCTGTTTTGGCACTCCAACGCTCAAGTCAGCAAGCTAGGGGATGAGAATTCGCTGAAAGTGAGGACTTCAGTGCGCAAAGGAAAGCTTACCTCCATTGATGATGGAGACTGCTTTATATAGGGCAAGGAAGCCTTTGTGCGCGCAAGTACACCCTCAGGGAGGTGTGGTTCTTATTTGGTGGGAGAGGGACTTCTTGTGGCCGGAACAGTGTTTTTTCGGCTAAAGCACTGTTCTCCTATCCCTGACAAAGACCCCGGTACAGTACTTGGCGTGGCTGCAATTAATGCGGCCCTCAGAGAGCGACACACATATTAAATGCAGTTGGCCGCTAGCGCCTGGGTCGATAGTCCGCTGGGTTGCACCTTTCTGGGTCGAAAGCGGACTCCTGGTCATGGGATTCTGTCGCCTGCCCTCTTGTGACTTACCCAAGTACTGGGTCGAAGGACAACAGACCTGGGTCGGATTTGGAGGACTGACGTGGCATACACCACCACGTAAGAGAGACACCTGACGCCTAGTCAGACATCCCAATTTTCCCCTTATCATCTCCCCCCCCCCCCCCCCAGGTCTGGTGGCACTCCGCGTATGGTGACGAACCTTGAGGAAGGTGTTGTATTGTTGAGGGAAAAAAGGAAGACGGTGTAGCACCCCACACGCAAGGCACCACATCCCCCGCACTCAGACCTGTCCCGTGTATGAAATGGGAAATCCATACACGTACCAGTTCAGAGCGAACGGGGACTCACTCACTCGCTAGGCTAGGCGGGAACTAAACTTCGAAACCAACCCAACAAATCAAGGGAATAAAAATGCAAGTGCGGAAGCAAAATACATAATCAATCATAAATACAATTAGCAAGTGACGGGTTTAACTAACATAGATACCTAGTCCCGAAAAATTCATACATCATATTTCCAAATATGCATTCTTGTATAACCCAACATATGTACAAAATGCGTATGAAGTGACTTAGACCGACTCAGAGCCCCGCCTAGCACTCCAAAACCTGCAAAAGAACTAAAACAAAGCCGGGTTCAGTCTATAGGAGACTGGTGGGTATAAAAATAGGGTATATCATAAATAATATTACAGAATTTAAACACCCCACATGCAAGCTATAATCCCGGGCAAGGTTTTTAAGATATTTTCCAAGTGGGTGAAAACAAAGGAAAACAACGCTCGGGATTACAACAATCAATTTCATTTATTCATTACAATCATGCGGTCAATACGTGAGCCTGGCGAGAGGGCGAATTCTCTAACCTTCACCTCGTGTGTGCATTAATTCATTCATTCTTTCATTAGCGATCATGCGACATCCATTCGTTCATTCAATCATTCATTAGCGTTCATGCAACATTCGTTCATTCATTCATTCATTCTTTCATTCGATCATTCATTCATTCATTAACAATTACACCTCCTTTCTCCGGGTTGGTGGTGGGTTTGCAAGACCCAACCACCCAATCAGACCCTCAGGTTCCCATCATCCAAGCAATCTCCTGGTGGGTTCCGGGTTAGTCCTCTTCATTCATTCTGGTGGAGAGTGTGCGCAGGGGTCACAACCGACGACCCCGATGGTCGTCCCAGGTTCCTCCCTACCCACACTTCCTGGGCCCCATTCATTCATTGTGATCACTGATCTCGCCAAAATGTTAGGTTAGAAATTCAATAAATAAGAAAAGGCTGTAACGTGAAAACAATGACTCCTTTGAAATGACTCGTTATATAAATATATATATACTTTGGCTTAAAACTTACACATTGAGGTATATCGGGTCATTATTTAACTAATAGAAGAGAAGCCCACCTGTACGCCTCTTCCTGAACAAAACCAAGAAGACAAGAAGACTTGAAAGTGTCCTATAAACCCGGTACGTCTCCGCCCTGGAGAAAACTGTACAAATGACAACACGGTGCATTCGTGAGACTTGAGACTCTAAATGAACCACATATGACGCACGACGATGCATTGGCATGGTATGACATGCGTAAGAGTTAACAATGTCTCATGCGGATGTTCATATGCACAAATAAAGCCACTTAGATATATATATGATTCAATTACTCCATGCATGAATAAATCAAGCTCATTCATTACCATTCTTTCATTCATTCTCGTTTATTCGATCAATGTTCAATTCATTGTATGTTCATACAAATAAGAAATGCAATTCATGTACATATAACTCATATCCACATCAGATTTTCATAGCAAAAGGCATTACATAGCACAACATATTCATAACACATTTTAACAAGGCATTTATATCAATTCAAAGTGAATGGAATCCATTAAACACATAAGGAATGCATTTATTGCAAAGAGAGTCACATTGTAGCACTTAAACGTTTATACTTTCTTTTCAAGTTTGCACAACGAATTCATAATATAAAATTCATAAACTTAGAAAAATATATCATATATTATCAATTAATCATGCATACAAGTCATATAATTCACATATAGGGATCAAGGGAGTGAAAGGAACACAAGAAGAGAGGTTTAGGCAAAGCTTGGCAAAAATTGACAATATTCAGAAATGCACAAGCTGTAGGAAAATGGAAATATCTTGAGTTGTAGAACTTGAAATTGTGTTTTACTTGTTGGAAATAAAACTAGACAAATAGAGCTTTCCAAAGATATATGGAACAAATCATGGTTCAAAACGATGTGGAAATGGCGAAGGTCCGAAGTTGGATGAACGCAGATTGTCGGAAAAGTGGCGACACCAAAAAGAATTAATAATATCTCACAAATGGGAAAAGATATTGAAGTGATTCCAATTGGAGAATATTCTACACTTCAAGAGGTTTCCGTGGGTTCAAAAATCAGGTCATTCCGAGCTAGTATGAGGGAGTCGCGGCCGTGAAAAAATTACACTGAAAATAAGTCGCGGCCGTGACTGAAAATTGGCCAGGTTTCGAGTTGTTGGTCTCAGCCGCGACAAAAAATGGTCACGAAACGGTCGCGGGCGCGACCTTCAGGTTCAGGCAAGAAAAATGGTTTCGGGAGAACAGGGGAGTGACGGGAAAAGGCGTTAACAAGGTCAAAGGAGCTCCCAAATCACCCAAAATCACATAATAACAATTAAATACAACATATATACACACATTACTCATTAAATCATGAATTAACCCATCAATCTTCATAACCCCACATATATACACATTATACACACACACATATATTTACACAAGTTCTTGCATCAAAATTCAAACCAACAAGCAAAGAATTCATAGATTATCATATATTCATGCATATACACACCAAGACTCAAGTTGTTAAGCAAAAATCACAAAACCCTCAACTTAATTAACATATACACTAAACCCACATATACCTTGGAAAAGGGATGGAAGAAAGGAAGAAAAAATGGTTGAAGCTTGAATTCTTGGACTATAAATTGAAGAAATCTCTTGTCTCCTTGCTTGGATGATGACTCGTTGATGGAGGGAGAGATTGGAGGGTTTGGAGCTTTGAAGAAGGATAGAGAAGAAATGAAAAAGAAGAACCAAATGAAATTGGGGGAGGGGGGGGAGGGGGGGTTGGATCGTGTAATATGAGGGCAAGAAGGGAGGAAATTGCACTTTGGTCCTTCTATAATTTAAGAGCTCCAATTGGGTCCCGAAAGTTTGGTTGGCAAATAATTGGGGTCCGAAACAAAGTTCAATTGAGTCCAAGGATTTCATATAAGATCAAATAGGTACATAAACAAAATATAACAGTCAAATAACAATTAAACATACTAAACAAGTTTAATTAACATAATCACTTAAGTCACATAGTTCACATAATAGCAATTACTTCACAAAATTAATAAATTAAACACTTAAGTCATATAGGTCACATAATATCAATTAGTTCAAGAAATTATTAAATTAAATAATCACTTAACAATTAAAGCATAAATAAAATCACATAACACTCGGTCTAACCCACTCGTGACGTCATACCTGCACGACCGAAAAGTCGGGGCGTTACAGACGGACCGCTCGATGTCTTAAGCAAAGCTGGGTCGCACATCACATTATTCGAGCCAGGCCCTTCTACCCAATATCCACCGACCCAGGGCTTATCGACCTAAGGGAGTGGTGAGGTCACGCGCGCGTGCCCTTTGGAGACCCCTAGGCGGGAAACGCAAGGTTTTTCCGCTGTCAGCGCAATGATTGCACTTTTTGAAATTTGGGAGGCTTGACACGAATCTTGAGAGTGGACGGCGTGTAACCGCCGTTGGGCAACGGACTACGCTTTTCTCTGTGCAAGTTAATCCGCCAACACGTGGGATTAATTAATCCTGATCTGGGGTAACCGTAGCTATAAAGTGGGGACTTGGGTAGTTTTTTCCTTCTTTCACGTCATTCACTAGAGAAAAACCCTAAAGTGAAGAATCTCAAGCATCCGAAACGCTCAAGCGAACCTTATTCAGAGAGCATTTCCACCAAATCCTTAAGGTACGCCACTCATCTCCAAAATTCTCTCTCTTCTCTTCTACTTTGAATCCCAAGATGGCCTCCAAGAGATCTTCCGCTGTGCCCGTCAGTAGCCAACCCAAGGACAAACAACAAAGGAACTATGGGCCCAAAGATATCCCGTCCGATCCTGAAGTGTCCTTAGAGTGTATTGGGATAAGACGCCCCGAAAAAAATAGGTGGGAAGACCCCGACGCTGAGATGTATATCCCCAATGTGGAGCAGGAAGTTGTGGGTCCTGCTTTGAGGAATGCCTCCGGAAGGGACCAAAGCACGTCCTTGAGTGAAGAAGGGGGAAGAGGAGTTGATCCCGTGGTGGTGGAGGATATGGTGGCGGAAATAGAAGAGATGTCACTGGAAGGAGAGTCTCGTGACCAAGGAGGGGCTGCCTCCGCTTCAGATATCGAGCCAGAGCCCCAAAGGGGGAAAAAGAAGAAAGGGCAACAAAAGTGCCTGAAATACTACCATGAGTTCAGGGCTGAGATTTGGGGGTCGGCGAGGATGACAACCATGAAAAGGTTGACTAGGTGGAGGGATTTGGACACAAACTGCGAGGCTTACACTCCCAACTCTGACGAACATATGGGAGCTCCGCCGAAGGGGTGCATTGTTATTTCATTGTAGGCGATCGAATACGGATTTCGGCTACCCTTGTCTCCTTTCCAAGTTGCGTTATTCAATCATCTCCAAATCAGCCCCATTCAACTGCTCCCAAATGGACACGCCATGATAACTGCGTTCAGAACGCTAATGAAGATCCTGGGTCAGGTAGAGTGCGTCGAGCACTTCGCTGAATTATTTGTGGCCTCAGTCGATACGGCAGCTTCCCCTAACAGGAGGGGATTTGTGAAGCTCCAGTCTCGATCGGGTAATAAGATCTTCGACATAGAGAAATCCTCCCATGGAGTGGACTGGAAGAAGAAATTCGTTTTCTTGAAGTACAAGAACAGGTGGAATGGTCTAGAGCACACCTCATGGAATGATGTTGCCCAAGCCCGATTAGAAAGAGGACCGGTGCGTTGGCCCAACACCCTGTTGGCGCTCTGAGAGAGGTGCACCCGCTGGACACGGGGATTTTCACAAACACGCATCTGTTGATAAACCTTGGGTTGGCTCCGGGTATGGCGAGGCACATTGATTTCAGAATGGGTAACTACGTCGTCAATTCCCTTAGGCCAAGCACGTTCTCACCCTTAATCCCCAATTTTGCATTTTTGTCACATATTTTACTCCGTTCACTAACTTCGTTTGCTTCTCCTTCGCAGAATCGATAATGGTTGCCGCGCGAGCCAAAGCTCTTGACCGGTAACTTAAGAAGAAGTAGGCTGCAAAAGCCAAGGAAATCCAAGAGGGGAAGGTGGATGGCCCTCTTCCCTCGATTCAAGAGATAGCCCAGGCTGAGGGCTTAACTGAGAAACACTCCCTGGATAAGATCGCCGCGGTGGAGAGAGCGGCGGGGCAAAGATGGGCGGACGCGCATGTCCCAACTGAAGGAGGGGAAGCAGACGCGCAAGGGGCCACTTGGGTCTCCCAAGATGATGTTCATGCTGCCCCAGCCGCCCTAGATAGGAATGCCCGCCCTCCAAAGGCTAAGGGAAAATTCGATCCCTTTGCTAGGCGACCGAAAATTCCCCTGGGTTCACCATGTTGCGTGGGGATTATGAGAAAATCATCAACATCCCTAGTTTTGATGGCCCAAAGTATCTATTTGGGGTCACGGAGCTCAAAGCGGATGGGTCCGAGAGAAGGGTCGCGACTGGCGAGGTCGACCAAGATGTGGTGGGTGCCACTTATTATTCATTGCAGACCAGCGCCGACCACTAGGAATTGGCTAAGGAGAGTAACGCAACCCTTAGTTACAACAAAATTGCCTTGTTGAATGCGGTACGGATCCTTTTATTTCCAATTTCTTCTTTTTTTTTATTTTTTATATATCACTTCTCACGTTTCCCCATCTCCCTATCTCAGTTGATAGTGAGGGAATACCAGTCTGCCTCACACTTGGAGATAGCCGATGAGGCCCGTCGCAAACTGCTATCCGAGAGGGCTGAGGTGTTAGAAGGGAAGAGTTGGAAAGATGAGGTAGCAAAGCTAACCAAGGAACTAGAAGTCACCAAGACGACATACATGGGGCAGCTAAAGAAGATGGACGAGGTCATTAAAGACTTGACCAAGGAGAAGTCCGCCCTGGAAGCGGAGATAAGCGAACTGAGGGCCGAGAACGAAAAGCTGCAGACCGGAGTTGCTCAGTGTCAGAGCTTGCTGGATATCGCTGAGAAGAAGACGGAAGCCGGATACGCTAAAGGGAAGCAGGACGGGTGGAAGGAAGGGTTTGTGGAGGGCCAAAAGGATGGGACTAAAATAACATTCTGGACCATCGAGAAGCTGATGCCACAAATAAAGGATAGCGCCGTGGCGGAGTTCTTACGGTCTGAGGTGTTTGACACCGTTTCCGGCACCCTGGGGGCTCCAGACATCCAGACATCGAGACAGATTTCTTGAGGTGTTTGTCTCAAGTTCATCTTCATCACCCCCTTCCATACGACCTACTCAGCGATCCAAATAAACTAGACGCTACCAATGGCTACGTCCCCAAGACTCTCCCTGAGTTCTTCCTGGCTCACATAGAGCACGAAGAGAAAAAAGGTTGAAGAGGCGGTAGAGGGCGAGGGCGAAGGCGACGATGCGGAGCCTGATTGGAGCAAGGTGCCATATGGCTGGGCCGTGGAGTGGGCTGATGCCAAGGCTGACAAATGCCCTGAATCATAGATAGAAATGCCGGAACCGGTTGATTTGAAAAGAGCCAAGGAAACACTGTTGGCGGCCTACATGCCTTCTAGTAGCGGGCCGAAAGATAATGAGATCCAAGGCGCAAATCCAAATGGCCTCGCATTGGCAATTCCTCCATTGGCGGCCCTTCCTCCTGCTCAAGTGATCGTTGACAATGACTCTGTCCCTACGGGGACTCATCCCGCGAAGGAGCCAAACCTTCCAGCTTCGACTGGAGACCTCGCATCTGATTCCGTGGATCCCCCTACCTCCAAATCTTGATTTTTGTAAACAACTTATTTTACATTTTGTAATTTCTTTTTGCATTCTCCTTGTAAGGCATTGGGGCTTGACCCCTTTTATGAATGAAATTTGAAGAAAATTTGCCTCCATTTTACTTTGTTTACTCGCCTTTTCGTATTGTCGACTCACCATTGACTTAATTAACGAAATGGTAACTTGGAATTTTTAACGGAGCATGACTCTCAGAAAGTTTCTTCAAGTGCTGGCTCGAATCGTGCAGTCATTCTGGGTCGGAGCGAGTTACGGCCTTTTACACTTTCACTTACTGGGGGCCCGACACTCCTCCCCGAAGCATTGATAGAATATCAAATGCGCTTTTCTGAAACAAACTTATCGTGTTTAAAGTAAAACTCAAAATCTGATTAAAAATACCCAGATTGACTGGTATGGCCAAGAGTTCAGAATGATTGAAAGTAAAGAAGTGTTCAGGTTGACCGAAAATACTTTTATTATTGCGAACAAGTCAATGGTGTTTCCCTCTATGTCTTCTAGGTGGTATGCTTTGTTGCGACCCACTTCGGCGATACGATAGCGGCCCTCTCAGTTGGGTTATAATTTGCCCACGTGTTTGGTTACTTCGACTTTTTTGAGAACTAAATCACCGATCTGGAAAGCACGAGGTTTGACGCCTTTGTTGTAGCTCCGAGCCACTGTGGCTCGGTATTGTTGCATGTGTTGAAAACCCTTCTGCCGTATTTCCTCAATGGTGTCGAGCTCATGTGCTCGGTCTTCTGCATTCCTGGCGAGTTGGTAGTTGGACACCCTTGCTGTTTGATGTAGGAGTTCCGTTGGGATCATGGACTCCGACCCATAAACCATCGAGAAAGGTGTTAACCCCGTCGCGGTTCTGGGCGTGGTGCGGTAGGCCTAAAGGACCCCATCAAGTTCGTCGACCTAGGCTCCCTTCTTGGCTTCCAGCCTGGTTTGGAGGTTTTGGATGATGATGCGATTAATAACTTTGACCTAGTCGTTTGCTTGTGGATGGCCAACTGATGCAAAACGTTGGCTAATTCCCATATCTGAACAGTAGGACCTAGTGCTGGCGCTTTGGAACTGGGTTCCATTGTCGCAAATCAGGGTCCTGGGGACCCCAAATCTGCAAATGATGTTACGCCAGAGGAAGTTTTGGATAACTTTATCTATGATCTTCGTGGTTGGTTGGGCTTCGACCCATTTGGAGAAGTATTCCACAGAGACTAATAAATATTATCTCTGGCCAGTTGCGAGTGGGAGGGGCCCCACAATATCAATTCCCCATTGGTCAAAGGGCCAGTAAATATCAACAGGGACCATTTCCGCGGGGTGCTGGTGCGGAATATTGGCGTGCTTCTGACAGTTAACACATTTGTGGGCGTATTCCTTAGCGTCCTCGTTTAGGGTGGGCCAGTAAAACCCACTCCTTGAGACCTTCTTTGCCAAGGATCGACCGCCCGCGTGGTTTTCGCAATGTCCACTGTGGATTTCTTCAAGCACGTCTTGGGCCTGGAAGGGACGAAGGCACCTTTTCGTTGGCCCCGTGTATGCTCTTTTGTATAACCTTCCTTCGGAGTCAAGTGAATAACCCGCTGCTTTGTATTTAAGGTGCCTCGCCGTATTTCTGTCCGCCGGAAGTATCCCGTCCCGAAGGTATAGTATGAATTCATCGAGCCAGCACGGCTCCGCTGGGTCGATAGAACATATCATTTCTATTTCTCCATCAATCACACTCCCTTGGCTTGAGAGGTATGTGATGTTTTGATCTTTAGAGCCTCTCATACCGTTCGCGAATTTGGATAGGGCGTCTGCTCGTGTGTTTTCTTCTCTGGGGACCTACTGCAGTGTGAACCCTTTAAAATTGGATACCAAGGATCTTAGCCAGGTACTTGATCATCGTTTCCTCACGAGCCTCATATGAGCCCTGGAATTGGCTTGCCACCAGCTGAGAATCCGTGGTTACAGATATTCTTTCAATCCCATGCTCTTTGGCAATTTTGAGGCCTGCGATGAGCGCCTCATACTCTACCTCATTGTTAGTGGCTGGGAAGTCTAGGGAGATAGCGAAATCTAGCTCCTGTCCCTCCATACTTATCAGAGATATCCCCACACCCCCTCCTTGAGAGGTTGAGGAGCCATCGACTGACATGGTCCATAGCAACGAGCACGGGGTCTACTTGCTTGGGTCGTCTCTCTCGATGAGGAAGTCTATGAGGATTTAGGCCTGGTATGCAGCCCTGGGCTGGTAGCTGATATCAAACTGACTCAACTCAATTGTCCATTTCACTATCCTCCCTGACGCCGCTGGCTTTTCCAACACTTGGCGCAAACCTTGGTCTGTGAGGACCACGATGGAGTGGGACTAGAAGTAGGGCCTCAATTTCCTGGAAGTGTGCACGAGCGCTAGAGCAAACTTTTCAATTTCCAGGTAGCGAGCCTCCACGCCATGCAATATCTTGCTTACATAGTATATCGGCATATGCTTCCCTTCACGAAGCACAACTAGCACAGTAAAGGTACATGGTTTCTCCTGCGATTGGTTTAGCTAACAAGGAAGGGGAGGCAAGATATTCTTTAAGCCTTTCAAAGGCCTCATCACATTCATTAGTCCACTCAAACTTCTTAATATTGCGCAGAATTTTAAAGAATGGAAGATTTTTCTCAGAAGAGCGAGAGATGAACCTGTTTAGGGAGATGATCCGACCCACGAGGCGCTGAACGTCTCGAATGGTATGGGGCCGATTAATGCTCTTCAGCGCCAGAATCTTTTCTGGATTAGCCTCTATCCCCCGTTGGCTAACAATGTAACCCAGTAACTTTCCCCCTTCCACCCCAAAGGAGCACTTGTTGGGGTTCAGCTTCATTCTGTACTTCCGCAGCATGTCGAAAGTCTGACTCAGATCAGTTAGATGCATCTCTGCCCTTTCGCTCTTAACAATCATGTCATCAACGTACACTTCCATTGTTCTCCTGATTTCGTCCTCGAAAACCTTATTGACCAACCTTTGATACGTGGCTCCCGCGTTCTTCAAACCAAAAGTTATGACCTCAAAACAGTAAATGCCCTTGACTACGATGAAGGAGGTTTTCTTCTTATCCTCTTGGGCCATAAAAATTTAATAATAACCCTGGAAGGCGTCCATCATGCTGAGAAGCTCACATCCTGCGGTGGAATAAACCAGCTGGTCGATTCGCGGGAGAGGGTAAGGGTCCTTGGGGTATGCCTTGTTTAAGTCAGTGAAGTCATTGCACATCCACCATTTTCCCCCTGTTTTAGCGACCAAGACGACCTTAAAGAGCCAATCAACGTACTTGGCTGGGGTGATGTAACCCGCGTCTAAAAGCTTTTTGACTTCTTGCTCTATTATCTCATTGCGCTCGTCGCTCTGTGCTCGTAGCCGTTGTTTGATGAGTCAGAAACTTGGATCGACATTCAAGTGGTGTTCAATGATCTTTGGGTCGACGCCGACCAAGTCTGAAGACTTCCAGGCAAATACATCTGTGTTATCTTGTAAGAATTGGATGAGCATACACTGCTGCTTGCCTTTGAGGTTAGCGCCTGTAACGCCCGAGCGCGAGACGTCACATCCCCCGCACCATGACCCGACCCGTATACGAAATGGATTTCCATACACGTGTCGAATCATAGCGAACGGAGACATACACACGCGCTAAGCCAGGCGGGACTAGCCTCTAACTTAAACCCCAACAACAATCAAAGTAACAACAGAGCAATAGAAAAGCGGAAGCAATCATTCATATATTATATATTGAGCTAGATGCTCTAGGTACCAACATGTATTTCATATATTGAGCTATATGCTCTATGTACCAATTTAATGTTCAAGTAAGATACATATAGGTACCAATTACAAGTACGCTCCATACATACAAAATCGAAAATGAACAAAATGTAATCATATGCGTGTAAAGGAAAGGCTAGACACGATGCAAGACTCTCCCTGACTGGTATCCCGCCTAGCATCCCCCTTCCTGCAAAAACAACTAAAACAACTCCAGGTTCAGTCTTAGACAGACTGGTGGGTATAAAAAGATAGGCATAATAACATAATATTGCGGATTTAAACACGTACATGCAAGTTATAATCCTTACTCGAGGTTTAGAACCCTTTTTCCCCAAGTGGGTAAATAAGATACAACGAATAGGATTATAACCGTTCATTTCATTCATTAGGTCATTAATAGCCCGGCGAGAGGGCGTGCATTATCTCCAACCACCGCTTCGTGTAATCCTTTAATCAATCATTCATTCGTTCATTCATTCATACATTCATTCTTTCGTGCACATACATTCGATCATTCATTCAATCGTTCATATACTCCTTTTTCCTCCGGGTAGGGAACGGGTTTGCAAGGCCCGAACCCTCATTCATTAATGCTAGAGGGGTACATGAATCCCCAAAAGCGCGGGACCCCTTTCATTCACTAATCTCCTAGTGAAATCCAGGTTGCCGAAATTGTTGGAACTAGTATAAATGGATTCCCGTCAGCCCAAGCTTCCCCGGTTCACCACTACACTAAGTCCCGGGCCCTCATTCATTGTGATCATTCATTTCTCGCCAAAACATTTGGTAGGGCAATCAAGAAAAAGGCTTTCGTTCGAAAACATTTGTTCGTTAAAAACTTGGTATAAATACCTATATAGGGTTTTGGCCAAAATCTTGCACATTAGGTGTTCGGGGTCATATTGTTAACGAATAGTAGAAAAACCCACCTGATAGACAAAAGAACCCGACAAAGCTCTCACTGCCCGACCTCGTCACCCACGGGATCAAGATCTGTGTGACAAAGGTAGTGTGAGACTCAATCATGACCACATTTGACGCTCGGCTATGCAATATCATGTTAAGGAATGCTTAAAATGCAATAATATGTTCAAATATGGTCATGAATATCATAGAATTCAATTAAACACATAATTCACCAAGTTTCGTTCAATATACGGTAAAACCGTATTCATTCCCGTTCTTATCGTTCATACTTTCATACTTTCATTCGTATGGTCATCAATATCATATATCAATCATAAAACATAACTTTAATATAATCACGTTACATATAATCCACCATTCCGAGTCATAAACGTAAAACAAACAATAAAAGAGGTTCCCCAAAGCTGCCACTTCAAATGACACGGTCGTGTTGAGTTTTCAAAGGAAACGGACACGGCCGTGTCCGAGGTTTAAAATCAGAAAAATTCAGAGTCGAGGGCTTGACATGGCCGTGTTGAGTTTTCAAAGGAATTGGACACGGCCGTGTTCGAGATTAAATTCAGAAAAAAATCAAAGTCGAGAGCCCAACACGGCCGTGTCCATTTTCAGTTCAAAGCTGACACGGCCGTGTCAGCTCATCGTTTTCAAAGAGAAAACAGAGCATAAGCTCTGTTTCTCGAGGGAAAAGCTTGCAAAAACAGGGGCAGCCATAAGGAAGCTCTTATATTGCACTTAGACATGAATTCAATCCATATAATTCACATATATCATGCAATCCATTCATACTTACAAGAATTCATGCAAAAGATTGGCAAAAGATCACTCAACAACAAGCTTTCATACATGGAAGCTTCAAGCTCCAACAATGGCATATCATGTAATACATATCCAACATGAGATTTAAAGATATAGAAATGATGAGGAAGTTACAAGCAACACATTCCATGCATCAACTATCATTTAAAACCAAGGAAAGACATGAAACCAAGAATTCATACCATTTGCATCATTTCAAGCTTTTTTCTCATAACACATGATTCCCCAACTCATACCAAGATATAATCGGAAGAAAATGGAGAGGAGAATGAGAGAAAAACAATCCATATCTTACCTTGGAAGAAGATTGAACAAGAGTTGATCTTGAGCTTAGGGTTTGAATGACCAAAATCGAGGGTTTCTTCAACTTTTTCCTTGGCCTCTTGAGATGATGATGATCGATGAAATGAGATGCAAGGAGATAGAAATGCTGATATTTAGAGATAAATGGGTAGGATTCAGGTCGGTTCACGTCCGGTTCATTTAAGAAACGGTTCAAACAAGTTATAATGTCGAGGTTGTGAAAAGATTCATTGTCGAAGGTTCAAACGGTATCGAAAAAGTATAAGGTCAAGTTTAATGGATAGGTATAGTTGAAACAAGTTCAACGCCGGTTACGGATCTCGATTTCGAGGTCCAGAGCTCAAGATATTGCGAAAACCGTTCAGGGTTGCCTATTATACACATAGGTCCCTAAACTTTCAAAAAGTGGCAATTAAGCCCAAACTCAATTTCCAATTGAGTCCAAAACATTCAAATAAGTTACAATCAAGTCCGCGAATTACACGAAACATAAAATTCCATTCAATGATCACCGAATCCATGAAAGTCACAATCACACAATTTCATTCATATATTCATAGCACATATTGGAATTCATATATAAAATTTAAACAAATATATCAAATTAGAAGCGAATTCAATTAATAAAACAAGATATGAAATCATATAATTAAATGTAATTGCGCACGTAACTCTTACCTGCACGTGTGAAAACACGGGGCGTTACAGCGCCTATGTTGGTGGTTTTCGTTTCATCATCAGGAACCTGTTGGACTGGGACAATAGCGCCAGCCGCTTCTATTTTCCCATCGTTGATCTTTATCTTTTTCCTGGCTATGGTGGAGATCATCTGTTTGGAACACATCTCCGCTGTTGGGTCATCTGGGTCGGCGAGCTCCGTATCTAAAAAGTCGTCAACATTTATCAAAGTTACAATAGTCTTATTAGGAAGTTTTACCTTTTCCATGGAGATGGAATAACACTTCCAAGACTCTGGTATGTTGCATCGGAGCTCCCCTATTCCATGCGGAGTTGGCAGCTTGATCGTTTGGTGGTAGGTGGAGATTACTGTTCTAAAGCTTATGAGGGCAGGACGCCCTATAATGATGTTGTAGGCGGATGGGCCTTCCACTACCAGGTATTCCAACAGCTGCGTGGCTCTCTTGGGCAACTTTCCCATGGAAGTAATGAGTTTAACTCGCCCCTTGGAATAAACCTCCGATCCAACGAAACTTGTTAAAGGTGTCTTAATGGGCTCATATTCAAGCGAGTTATGAATATTCATTTTCTGCAAAGTGGAGTAAAAGATAATGTTGGCGGAGCTTCCACTATCAACAAGGGTCTTGTACAGCACAGTTTGCAACATCAAGTGTGACTACCATCGGACAACTCGGTATCCCGCCGTCCCCTGGCATCACTGGTACAAAGTCCCCTGGCATCACTTCTTTGGGCCCGTAGAGCTCTCGACCCACCTGGTGCAGCGACTGCTTTAGGGCAGTTTTGGAATCTCCCTCTGTCGGTCCTCCTGCGATCATGAAAATCTCATTGATGGGCAGGTTATTGGGGTTCCCTTCTTCGGGTTTCTCGAGCGGTGGCTTGCGTCCCATCCTCGTTGGTGGGGAGTCCCTTGGGTCGAAGGCCTGGCCGGCTCGCTCGTCCAGTTTCTTAACAAACTCCATCAGGTGGCCACCCTGGATCAGCCTTTCCACTTCTTCCCTTAAGGCAATGCATTCTGAGGTCCAGTAGCTGAATTGCATGTGGTAGGCACAACGCTTGCCTGACTCCTTGGCCTTTTTGGTTTCTTTCAGCTGCTTAGGCTTTTTGAGCAATCCCCTATCCATGACCTCGTAGATCTCTTCAATGGGGAAAACTAGTGGGGTATAAGCTTTCTTTGTCCCGCTGCCTGAGGGCATCTCTCTTTTGAGCCTTTGCTCCATCCATGCGGAGATCCTTGGAGGCTCCGACCGAGGTGGGTTGGACCTTGGGAAGCGATCCGGGGCTTGCTCTTTCGGGCGTCTGTCATTCCTTCGTCCTTGCGCACGGGTGGTGGACTTGACTTTCTCCAGGCGCATAAATCGACGGGCTATGGCCATGACCTCTTCCATGTTCTGCGGTGATTGGAGGATGATTTCGTCGGCGCACTCTTCATGACGGATAGCCTTGTGCAGGGTCTGGGTCAAGACATCGATCCCGGGATGCTCCACTTTGACAAATGCTTCGTTGAAGTGGGCAAATAAACTTCTCAAAGTCTCTCCCTCCCCTTGGATAATGTTGTATAGATAAGTGGACGGGAGCTTGACTCCCGCCATGGAGGAGAAGTGAGCCTTAAACTTCTGACCCAGGTGCTCATAGTCCCGTATGCTGCGCGGGGATAACAGTTCGAACCAATATTGGGCTGGACCCTCGAGCGCGGTTTCGAAGATCTTGGCCCAAATAAGTTTGGAGTGGCCATAGAGGCTGACTTGAGCCTCGAATTTTGAATAATGTTTTACGGGATCGGAATTCCCGTGATAGGTTGACAGGTTGGTGGGAACCTTGTCCACCATCTTTGCGTTAATGATGGCGTAGCAGAAAGGGGACCTCGGCTCCCTTTCACTGCGATACAGCCTTCCTTGACGCTGGGGAGGATGCTCGTCTTGGTAAGCGGGCGGCCTAACCTCTTGGGCCCGCCAGCAAGGGACGTGTGATGACACTTCCTCTTGGGGGTCGAAATATTCCGACCTATGAGCTGGGTCGGGGAGATAGTGTTATTGTTACTGCTGTTGTTGTTGTTGTTGTTGCTGTCTCCTGGGGAGCTGATTCCGTAGGTCGCCTGGACCCACCCAATGACCACGATTGACCCGCAAGTAGGCGTCGGGATAGACCCTAGCCCCCCAAGCCGTCAAAGATTGGAACGTTTCTGGGAATAGGTGCATCCCTGTTCATTTCGCTGGTTGTTCCTGCGATGTGACGAGCACCTCTGTCCTCGTCCCTCACATTTCTGAGGGCTTGTGAGGGACGCTCCTCCTCTAATTCCCGCCTTCTCCTCCCTGGCTCTCGGCGGGGTTGGAGATTGCCATTGTCGTCTACCCCTTCCTCCACATGGGCCCCAAGATGGACTTGGGGGCGGACCCCTGGAGCTGGGGCCAAGTAAATAGTCTGCAGTTGGACATAAGGGTTTTGCGAGTACGGGAGAGGTGGGTATCCCCAAAAGCTGGGTTGGTTGGCGGGCTGTTGGACAGCATACGCCAAAGGGGCAGAAGGACCTTGGACGGTTGGGTAGGCAACGTTCTGAGGGGTTAGCGCCAAGGGGCTCCCTCGCGGTGGGGCCGGCATATAGGGCTCTCTATTTTCTCTGGCCGCTGCCAAGGCCTCCGCTCTGCATTGTTCCATGTAGGCGGTCAGGTCCGCTTCTGTCAGGACCAGACGCCCCTGAGTGCTGGGGCCGGCTTCCAGGGTAGCTATTCCTGCCTCGGGGGGCTGGAAGTTGCCACCAGAAGTATTGAGGTCAGGGAAGATCTCTTCCCCGTTTTCACCGTAAACGCGTCGGCCGTGGCGTGTTTGGACCATGTTTGGTGGAAAACGGAGAGAAAAGATTAGGTGAAAGCAGGCTTCTCGTTCGGAGTTTCCCACAGACGGCGCCAAGATGATGGTGTCCAAATCAAGGTTGTGTGCTTGATTGCAGATTGGGACTCCTAATCACCCCAGATATTTATAAAGTGGGGAGACTCCGGTGCTTTCCTCAGCTGAAAAGAAGGGACAAACGTGAACTCAAAGGCCAAAACGGGGGAATGTGGGGGGTTGAACCCGTTTGGCATTCCGACGCTCAAGTCAGCAAGCTAGGGGATGAGAATCCGCTGGAAGTGAGGAGTTCAGTGTGCAAAGGAAAGCTTACCTCCATTGATGATGGAGACTGGTTTATATAGGGCAAGGAAGCCTTAGTGCGCACAAGTACACCTTCAGGGAGGTGTGGATCTTGTCTGGTGGGAGAGGGACTTCTTGTGGCCGGATCTTGTTTGGTGGGAGAGGGACAGTTTTAATGCAATATTGATTTTTTTTTTTTTTTTTTTTTTTGTGTGTATTTTGAAATTTTATTTATTAAAGATTATTTAATTGATGTTCATAATGTTTGGGTATTTTTATAATATTTAGTTTTAGTATTAGTATTTACAATATATTACTTATTTATTCTATATAAACTTTTAAAATTTATAATATCAATGTATTATTTAATTGATGTTCATAATGTTTGGGAAATTTTTATAAAATTTAATTTTAGTATTAGTAGTTACAACTAGGGGTGGCAAAATGGGTTGGACCCATTGGGTTCAACCCATTATAGGTGGATTGGGTTGGGTTGGTTTTGATGAAATTTAAATTGGGTTGGTTTGGGTTGGGTCAATGATGGGTTAGGAAAGTAATGGGTCCTTAATGGTTTATGGTGGGTTGATATTGAGTTTTAGTTGGGTCTTTAATGGTTTAAGATTAATTATCCAATTTTAATGTTTTATTACTATTTTACCCTCCCCATAAATTAAATATTATATTTTTATTCATAAACTTTTTAAACATAATTATACATTTTTTACACATACTAACACATATTTACACACACTAACACAATTTTACACATATTTTCACACAATAACATATTTTTTACACACATTTACACACTAACATAATTTTACACGTATTTTCACACACGAACACGATTTTTAACTCGTTTGCCAAATTTTCAACCTGTTCTGTTTATTTTAGACTCGTTTGACCCATTTTGGATCAATTTCACCCATTTTTCAACCCGTTCAATCTATTTTGGACTCGTTTGACCCATTTTTGACCATTTTAACCCGTTTTTTTACTTATTCGACCTATTTTGGACTCGTTGGACCAGTTTTGGACCCGTTTCATCCATTTATCGACCTATTAGACCTGTTTTGGACTTATTTGGCTAATTTTGAGCTCGTTTCACCTGTTTTTTAACTTGGTCAACCTATTTTGGACTCGTTTGACCCATTTCGGACCATTTTAATCGGTTTTTCGACCTATTCTACCAATTTTGGACTCGTTTGACCAGTTTTGGGCCTCTTTCACTCGTTTTTCAACCTATTCGATCTATTTTGGACTCGTTTGGCCCATTTTAGACCTATTTCACTGATTTTTTTGTGTGTTTGAATTATTTTAGACCCATTTGATCCGTTTTTTGAATTGTTCAACCAATTTGGACTTGTTTCAACCTATTTTTAGCATGTTTACTCTAACGTATCATATATATCCAAATTTGGTGAATATGATCTAAAATGGGCCAAATAGATCCAAAATGGGTAAAATGGATCCAAATGGGTAAAATGGATCCAAATGGGTTAAATGGGTCCAAATGGATAAAATGGATCCAAGTGGGTAAAATAAATCCAAATGGGTAAAATGTGGGTTAAATGGATCCAAGTGGGTAAAATGTGGGTTAAATGGATCCAAGTGGGTTAAATGGATCCAAAATGGGTAAAATGGATCCAAATGGGTAAAATGGATCCAAAAGGGTAAAATGTGGGTTAAATGGATCCAACTGGGTAAAATGTGGGTAAAATGGATCCAAATGGGTAAAATGGATCCAAAATGGGTAAAATAGATCCAACTGGGCTAAATGGATCCAAATGGGTAAAATGAATCCAAATGGGTAAAATGAATCCAACTGGGTAAAATATGGGTTAAATGGATCCAACTGGGTAAAATGTGGGTAAAATGGATCCAAATGGGTAAAATGGATCCAAAATGGGTAAAATGGATCCAAGTGGGTAACATGGATCCAGATGGATAAAATGGATCCAAATGGGTAAAATGTGGGTTAAATGGATCCAACTGGGTAAAATGGATCCAAAATTGGTTAAATGGATCCAAGTGGATAAAATGGATTCAAGTGGGTAAAATGGATCCAGATGGATAAAATGGATCCAAATGGGTAAAATGTGGGTTAAATGGATCCAACTGGGTAAAATGGATCCAAAATTGGTTAAATGGATCCAAGTGGATAAAATGGATTCAAGTGGGTAAAATGGATCCAAATGGATAAAATGGATTCAAGTGGGTAAAATGGATCCAAATGAGTAAAATGGATCCAAAATGGGTAAAATGGATCCAAGTGGATAAAATGGATCCAAAATTGGTTAAATGGATCCAAAAGTGGGTAAAATGGATACAAATGGGTAAAATGGATCCAACTGGGCTAAATGGATCCAAATGGGTAAAATGAATCCAAATGGGTAAAATGGATCCAAATGGGTAAAATATGGGTTAAATGGATCCAACTGGGTAAAATGTGGGTAAAATGAATTCAAGTGGGTAAAATGGATCCAAGTGGGTAAAATTGATCCAAACGGGTAAAATTGATCCAAAATGGGTAAAATTGATCCAAAATGGGTAAAATAAATACAAATTGGTAAAATTGAATCGAAATGGGTAAAATGGTTCCAAATTGGTAAAATTTGGGTAAAATTGATCCAAATGGATAAAATTGATCCAAGTGGGTAAAATGAATCTAAATGGGTAAAATGGATCCAAAATGAGTAAAATGGATACAAATGGGTAAAATGTATCTAAATGGATAAAATGGATCAAAAATGGGTAAAGTAGATCCAAAACGGGTGAAAAGGGCCCAAAACGAGTCGAACGATTCCAAAATAGGACAAATAGGTCAAAAAACAAGTTAAAAGAGAGTCCAAAATAGGTCAAGAGGTCAAAAACGGGCCTAAAACAAGTAGAACGAATCTAAAATAGGTCGAACAGGTTGAAAAACGGGTGAGATGGGCTTCAAACGGTTCAAAACGAGTCTAAATAGATTTAACAGGTTCAAAAAAGGGTTAAAATAGCCCAAAATGGGCCAAACGAGTCAAAAATAGAACGAACATATAAAAAAACGGGCGAAATAGTTTAAAAACGGGTCAAATTAGTCCAAAATAGGTCAAATAGGTCGAAATACGGGTTGAAATGGCAAAAAATGGGTCAAACGAGTCTTAAATAAGACAAACAAGTCGAAAAACGAGTGAAACGATCCCGAAATGGGTCAATTGATTCCAAAATAGGTCGAATAGGTCGAAAAACAGGTGAAAGGGGCCCAAAACGAGTTGAACGAGTCAAAAATAGGTCGAACAGGTTGAAAATTGGGTGAAATGGATCCAAAACGGGTCAAACGAGTCCAAAATAGGTCGAACAGGTTGAAAATTGGGTGAAATGGGTCCAAAACGGATCAAATGATTCCTAAAAAGGTCGAATATGTAGAAAAACGGGTGAAAAAGACCCAAAACGAGTCGAACGAGTCAAAAATTGGTCGAACAGAATGAAAATTGGGTGAAATGGGTCAAAAACGGGTCAAACGAGTCCAAAATAGGTCGAACATGTCGAAAAACGGGTGAAATAGACCAAAAATGGGTTAAAGGAGTCTAAAATAAAACGAACATGTCGAAAAACGAAAAAACGGACTCAAAATAGACCAAATGGGTTGAAAATATATTAATTGGGTCAAATAAATCCAAAATAAGTTAAATATATTAGTGAAGGGTATATTGGACATTTAAGTACTTGAATTGAGTTGGAATTCATTAATAACCCATTATTGAACCCACTAGCAAACCATTAAAACCCACCACAACCCATTAAAAACCCATTAAGAACCCAACCCATTAAGAACCCATTAGTATAGAACCCATTTTTGACCCAATCCATTTAGACCCAACCCATATAAACCCAACCCAAACCCAGTCCAACCCACCCATTTGTCACCCCTAGTTACAACATATAGGCACCAAACTATATATATATATATATATATTTACAACATATTACTTATTTATTTTATATAAACTTTTAAATTTTATAATATTTTACAAAAAGTAAAATTCATATTATTTTCTTAGTTAAAAAATTGTATGTTAATTAATTATCTAATTATTTGCTAATTAAAAAAAAAATCTATCCCATAATGATAATTAATTTAAATTGGTCATATTGCTCTATCCCATAATAAGGACATTAAAGTCATTACATAGTCTAAAATACTGTCATAAGACTTATATAATCGCAATCAATGCGTGTAAACCAAATACATTTGGTTTAGGTTTTTGGCGTAAAGAAAAACAAATATAAAGTTTTTAAATATAATTTTTTTTTCACAGGTTTTTTTAGAACTTTTCATATAATACCCTATATATTTGGGCCGGAAATTGCAAACAAGGAGCTCGAGGCGTCAATGGCGACAGCTCTGATTTATTTGCTCCGATAAAGTTCCGTTTAGTTCCTTTCTACACTTCATATTTGCATCAGCATTTCTTGACAGAGGATTATCATCTCCGATGCTCTGCTCATCAGTCATTGTGCATTCATCCCAATCAATATTAGCCCTCTTAAGAGCTTGCAAAACGGCCTGGGATCTTCGCAGAGTCCACTCCCACATCATTCACAGAGGTTACCAACAGGATCATTTGTTGATTGCCCAATTCATTTACATGTGCACTGCGGTTGTGACCACCAATCTATCCTACCCCACCAGCGTTTTCAATTGTGTTGCCTGCCCAAATATTTACCTATGGAACATTTTGATAAAAGCCCACTGCGAGAATTCTTCTCTCAACGATTCTTTATCGCTTTTTAGCCGGATGAGGAGGGGGTCGAATGTGGTTCCTGATAAGTATACTTTTCCTTCTTTGATTAAGGCTTGTTCAAATTCTGTGGCTTTGAGGGAGGGAAGGATTATTCATGGTGTGGCGGTGAGGTGTGGGACTGACGGGGATGTGTTTGTGGGGTCTAGCTTGATTGATTTTTATGGGAAATGTGAGGTGATTGAGTGCGCGCGAAAGGTATTTGATGGAATGTCTGTGAGGAATGAGGTTTCTTGGACGGCTATGATGGTGGGGTACTTGAACTGTGGGGATAGGACTGCCGCGAGGTTGTTGTTTGATGAAATGCCTAAGAGGAATGAGGCCACGTGGAATGCGATGATTAAGGGGCTAGTGAAGTTTGGTGATTTGAAGAATGCGAGAGAGGTGTTTGATGCAATGCCTCGAAAAAATGAGGTTTCATATACTACAATGATTGATGGGTATGCAAAGGCTGGGGATATGGCTGCTGCAAGGTCCCTATTCAATGATTTACCTAAGAAGGATTTAGTATCTTGGTCTGCATTGATGTCAGGATATGTGCAGAATGGTAACGCGGGTGAGGCTTTGAAAGCTTTTAGTGAAATGCAGGCTATGAATGTGAAACCTGATGAATACACTCTGGTGAACTTGATGTCTGCATGTTCTCAGTTGGGGTCCTTGGAACTTGCAAAATGGATTGAATCATTTATGAATAAAAACAGGTCCTTTGACCTCGCACGCCCTCATGTTTCTGCAGCACTTGTTGATATGAATGCGAAGTGTGGGAATCTGGAGAGAGCAGCTTTTCTGTTCGAGAAAATGCACAAACGGGATTTGATTTCATATTGTTCAATGATACAAGGTTTATGCATTCACGGGCGTGGTGCTGAAGCAGTTCTCTTCTTTGATAGAATGATAGATGAGGGCATAAGGCCGGATCATGTGGCCTTCACAGTCATCTTGAATGCATGTAGTCATGCTGGTCTTGTTGATGATGGATCTCGTTTTTTTAAGTTAATGAGTAGTAAATATTCCATGGATCCATCTCCTGATCATTATGCATGTATGGTTGACCTTCTTGGTAAATCTGGAAAGCTGAAGGCTGCTTATGAGCTTATACAGTGTAAGCCGGTGGAGTCACATGCTGGTGCTTGGGGTGCTCTTCTTGGGGCATGTAGGCTAAATTGCGATGTCGACTTAGGTGAGGTGGTAGCGAGTAGACTTTTTAAGATTGAGCCCCAGAATGCTGGTAATTATGTACTTTTGTCCAACATCTATGCAGAAGCTAATAGATGGTTGGATTTGTCTCGTTTGAGGGATAAAATGAGTGAGAGAGGTGTTAGGAAAATACCCGGTGTCAGTTATGTAGAATAAACTACTCCAGCATGATTCATTGTCTTCTTGATACGAAAAGAAGACTGCCATTGATGATTGGTGTTTGAAGCAGAAGAGCTGGGTATTGGTCCGGAGTGAAGTGGCAGCTGCCTTTCCGTACCCTCACCCATGTTAAACAAATACAATTCGGATGATCTAATGATTTCTGATCATCCATCTCTGCATTCCTCTGCCTCAGAGAACCTGGTGAGTTTCGTTGTCAGAATGATGTATTTTTCTTTTCTCAAAAATTTGTTTGTGTTCATGATGGTGTTATTATTTATGTATGCATTTGGACTAAAATGAGGAAAGAGTAGGGCAGATCCTTTTGTCCACTAGAACTGCCCAGCTTTACAGCTGCTGGTGGTCTAAACTTGTGGATCGGATATGATTTGTCACCTTGCTCATCTGATACAGAAACATATGCACAAATAGTATAGGCAATGTGTTGTTCTTCTCACATCTTTTGCCTATGTGGGCAGTTAGTTGATTTCATTTCAAGTTTGATATGCATATTCTAAACAATACTTTTGTTTCTTCATATTTCAATTAAGCAGCAAGAAAGAGCAACAGAGAGGAAAGCCTGAAGGGGTCTTTTCAGAGGATGGAAGTGCTGTTCTGGAGATTAATAGGGGCTTCAAACTCCTTGTACGAGTCCCTCGTTTCTCCATGATGTTGGGATTTGCATATACTACTTGTTTACATGGTGTAAACTCAAATATGGGTCTTAGGGCATGCCCTGGCCGGGTGGTGGCCGACGTCGAACCCACCTAAAGTTTTGGCAAAAGGAAAGAACTGGTGTGAAGTCAAAGCCGTATATATGTACCTCTAATAGTGTTTTCTTCAATAGCCTTCATGTTATATATTGGCTTTGAAGTATTTCTTTTAATATGTATATTAAGTTATGTATTTTGAAAGGAGATAATCTTTTTGTTTTGAAAGGAGAAATCTTCTCCTGCATAATGTACACATACATATACATCTGTATTCGTGCAAGCAAGTATGGCAACGGCCAAGGGATGGGATGAATCCACCCGTCTATTATCACCTCAAGTTTTATGCTTTCATATAGAACATAAAAATATGATTATTAGCCCACCGTGTGATATGAACACAATATGGATACGAAAATATGAATTTTTTCTTGAATTTCCCACATGAAGAGTATCGGATATAATATCCGACCTGAGTATCCGACATGATAGAATTATATTTGCAGAAGTATCCGTTAACAAATACAAGAAAATGAAAATGACATGATGAAGCAAAATCGTGATGAAGATGTAGGATCCGTCCTGTTTGATTATGTCAAAGACAAAGGACTACAAGGTTAATGACGCAAGTAATCTAGTTTCATATCATAAAATATGAAGACCCTTATTTTGTGTATAATGTGGGAATAACATGATGATATCTTGGAAGCCAGAAATGAACAAGAGAAATCCATGTCTTTTAGAGGGGCTCAGCTTCCTTGAAATTCAACATAGAAATCCAGGAATCATGGTGTTGATAGCTTCGTCACCTGCTTCTGCTCGTTCTCACCGACGTTCTCAGCCGGAGGGAGAGTCTACACAGAGCACATTACGGATAGTGAGCCCATTGAGGCATTTCGTCGAACAGGTGTAGAGTACTCAACGCACTTACAGTGACGCATTCAAGTATAAGAGGGTTAGAAAAGGGGCAAGACGTACCAAATCAGGCTTGTAAAAGTTGTGCACGATGGAAGCGCCGCCGAGGAGAGATGCAACGACGACGACGCACGACCACGCCAGCGACGGAGTTCCCGTCGGTGGCTTTCCACCACCGAATTTCTGAATCATCTTCTCTCGCGTAATCAGAGGCCAAAGCTTTCGCCCACTGTTAAGTATGTGCACTTAGACCTTACAATTTATGAACAAAGCTTTCGTTCTTGGAAAAATTAAAGAAATTTGGGGTAGCAATATTTTCTTTTTATCATAACGTCCGAGACTTATTTTAAATGATCTCACGAGATTCGAACCCAAAATTTATTTTAAATGAAGCTTTTATCCACTTTTGATAAATTTCCAGTTCTCTATTTAAACAATTTCTTGTACTTCCTTGTTTGTGATGTCTCCCACATGAAAAATATAAAAAAAAAATCATATCCATACATTATAATATATAATTCATATATGTTTCACTTATATCATTCTAAAACTAACTAATAAAATGAGAATAAACAATCGAGATTCGAGAATTAAGGAGGTCAGAATAAACACCCCGGAATTAGCCTAAAACGATCTCACCTCCGAATTAGCCTAAAGTGTAAATACAGGATACAACCGATACATCCGAAGAAATAAAGAAGAGTGGAAGAACATGAAAAAGGAAGCATTTTATTATAAGATAATATAACAGCAACAACAAAGAAAGAGAGGTGTTATTCTACAATGTCGTCTACAGCAACAGTCAGTCAGCCGATGCCCTAATACCTGCCAGGCTGCCAGAGACACCATCACTCCTCAAAGCTCTCAACTTATAAAACAGCGCCTAAATCAGCACATTGCAACTTTATGCTAGAAAAACAGGGTGTCATCTTTTCAATTGTTTCTTCTTCTGTTAGCAGATCTTCAAGAATCCATGGCAATTGCTTTGGATAAGCGTGCCGAATTGAGGGGCGACAAACTGGTCTTCAGAGAGACATCGGACATGATCGACTTATTTCCCTTGGGCACACCACCAACTCCTCCAAGAACCTTCCTCACTTCATTTGCTAGCTCAATGATGTAATCATCTTCATGACCTGTTCGGATATAAGCACATTTAAAAACCAAATTATCACTTACTTCTGTTAAGAGGGGATTCAGCATCAAAGAAAACTCAAGAATAATTACCAATGTCAAACATGGCCTTTTCCAGTAAAAAGAGATACTCCCGATTGTTCCCACACGGGCCAACAGCCGTTGCAATTTGCCTAGCCATGTCCTCCAACGGGGCTGGCCCTAAATAGTACTTGTTCGATATCTTGTGGGGGGTGGATGTGAACCTGAAATTTTGAAGCAGGGGACATATGTAATATCCATACCAAAGGGGGCTAAGTGTAATACCATCAAACAAGGCAGAGAATCAATCAGAATTGATGGCTAATTTCTGATGGAGGTAAAAGGCAAAGAAATTACTTACACTATCACTCCAGTTAACAAGGGCTGCTCAGATTCACCTTCCTGAATTAAAGAACAATAATACCATGAGCAAGAACCGAAAACCTCTGAACGGAATTAGAAAAACGCCGAAGTGGATGAAAATTAGAAAAGCATAAGCAAAACGCACTTTGAAAAACTCCACCAAAGTTTTTCCGTCATACTCGCATTCTCTTCGTTCCAAATACTAACATAGCATCAAAGAAATCACTGTCAGAGCTATATTATGATGTTTAACTGTCAAATATTAGATGATAAAACCTTTTTCATACCGCCATTGCTGCCTTTTCTTTCTCTGGGTCCCCACGCACGCAATAGGCAGCCCCCCACTAAACAAAGAACACAAAAGATATCACTGATTATCTCAAAATCAACAAATATATAAAAAATTGGAAACTAAAGGACCATATTGCTGAAATCTGAGCTTCATTTTCAACATTTCATCATACTGGGAGCTAGTTGTCAGCATTTCATCATACTACCAAAAACAGCATGTCCATCTTAATGTAAGAAACTAGAATCTGAATAAATACTGCAGAGCTTCAGAACACACACACACAAACGAATAGCAATAGCATTTCAATCATTCAATTTTCAGAACAAAAATTAAGAATTTAACTTACACAAATAGCTCCTTCACTCTGCTCCAAGGTGCAAGTTCTGGCAGGGCGCTCAGGCGTACCTCTATGATCTATGCAAGCTGAATCACATTACAAAAAAAAAACCTAATTAAAATTACCAAAACCAAGGGTTCTCAAGAATACACACAAATTGCCAAACACACACAACGATAAGAAAAGCAAAACATACCAAGATCAAACACACGCCTGTAATCCTTAATATACCCAATCACTTTCTCATCAAATTCAAACCCAGGGTTCCACACCAGCGACCCATAGCCAAAAACCCAGAAAACCATCTTCCTTTTCCCCCCTTTTCAGCTGAAAATACCCCCGATTTCTGCACCAAAAATTCATTACAGCAAACAAATTAATCCACCCGCATTCTTCAAACAGCACACATAAACTAAAACGATTCAAAAAACGTACTCACCGGAGCAAAAACCTCCGATCAAATGCAACGAATGTTAGAGAGAGAGAGAGAGCGGAAGAGGGAGATGGAGAGAGAAATATAGTTTAGGACCTTTAGGTTCAGAATCTCTCCTCTCTTCGCCTCTTTTTGTTGGCAAGTGCGATGGGGACGGAGGCTATCGGTGAAATGCGTGGTGTATTTATATTGCGGTCGGAAAATCGTGGTTCTTGGAAATTGTTGCTGTTGGTTATCGTGGTTTCGTTATGTATTCAGTATGCATGCATATGAATGTGGATGATGATTACATGCATTTATGAACATGCTTTCATACATAGTCTTTTGAATATAAATTGATAAAAAATAATTATAATTAATAAAAGAATATTTGGAAATTTTATCTTAATTGGCGCAAATTAAGGCATTATATGTATATATTTTCGTTAAACAAGATTCATAGTTGACTTTAGTGATTAAATTCCATGTTGAATTATATGTAGGTCAAAGAGTGAAGATTAATTTCAAATTGTGGAAAATTAAGTATTAAATTGGTTTAATTTTCATGATATATTTGTAATATAGATTAACTTTTCAACTCCGTGGTTCATTCTTTTTTTCCCCCTCTAGATAGGACATTTATCGTTGAGTACAGTAACAATTAATTCGTTAATTGAATTATAAGCATCTCAAAAAATAAGACAACTGACTAAAAAACACTTAAAATGGTAGGACAACTGCTAAAAGATTTAAAATTGCTCTATAATTCTTGAAGTGTGAGATAACTTATCATGAGATTTGAAGTTATTCTTCAATCAAAATCACGATTCGAACTAGCTCCTAATATTTGGTTTTGAGTGAATGAATCATTTCCACACAACTACACCCTCTAAGCTCATGACTTATTTTTATGTGAAAACATAAATCATATAAGTTTTAGCATGGTACGTTATTATAATTTATAATTTTTGTTAAGAATCAAATTTGGAACATGATACATTTTTTCCTTTTGTTTTATCTTTTAAAAAAATTTTCATCCAATTGAGTAAGAGATTAATCTCTTGAGATATAAAATGTGCTTTTCACGGAAAACTTTTTCAATATAGCCTTTTATCTCCATAAAATTCAAACCCGATACCTTATTTAAGTGAATTCAAACCCTGATCCAATTGAGTCAATTATGTATTAATGGACCATGATACAATTGAAATGGGTTCCAAGTGCCTCACTTTAAATTGCTAAAGTTTGGGATTATTTCATGCAATGCATGCATGCATGTACTATACATGCATGTGTGGTAAAGTAGCATAACTATTGAAACCATGAAGATGAAAATTAGTTCATTGAACTTGGACATTTTTAATCAGTAAACTCTTTCCATATTATGAGGCTGACATGAACTAGTAACATAAATTAAATGCATTAGAAATTAGATTAAAAAATTTAACAAAAGATTAGTAGAATTTAGCATAAGATTCATTGAATCTAGACGCTTTAACTCGTTAATCTGACCATTAATTAGAGTAATTAAGCAACTTAAATTTAAAGCATGTACGATTTCATAGGCTTTAATTTCTCTATAACTGAAATTTTATAGAAAAAGTTACCAAAAGAATAATATTGGGGGCCAAATACGCAATAAATATAAGATGGAGGTGCCAAATAGTAATAATTAGAAAACTCGCTGGCGATTTGTGAAAAAATGGAAAGTTAGGGTGTTAAAGTGCAATTTGTGCTAAAATTGGATTTGCTTCATGTTTAGCTGAGCTATGGCAGCTGCCAGTGAAGAAGAATGCTGAGAATGCTTTCACGCAGCTGGAAATTGCCTTCAGATTTCAGAATCCACCTCAATTGTTGAAGAAATGGAGGAACCGGAGGGATCGCACCGCACGCGTTCGAGGGCGGCTCCCGATTGGAATGTGGAGGAATCCCTAATTCTGTTGAACGAGATCAGCGCCGTCGAATCTGAGTGGGGAGCGACGCTACCTTCGTTCCAGAAATGGCAGCAAATCGTCGAGAACTGTAATGCGCTGGATGTTAACAGGAATTTGAACCAGTGCAAGCGTAAATGGGACGCGCTGTTGAGCGAGTATAGAAGGGCGAAACTCGACGCGGCGGCGGAGGGGTCGTTGCCCGTTGAGCTGTACAGGGCAATTGATGCGTGTGTCAGTGGAAGGGGGAGAAAGAACAGCGGTGATGAGGCGGAGGAGATGGAGGAGGAAATTGCGGCGGAGGTGGAGGAGCCACTGGTTATGGAGACGGACCCTGATTCGGATCCGGAGGCTCAGGGGCGGGTTAATGAGTTCTTTCTGGGAACAGGTGAGATTATTTCTGTAAGAAAATATATGCTTTATTGATTATTCATCGTCGTTTGCCTTGTTCCATTTCCAAATTGGCCATCAAAGATCAAATTTTTATAGAAAATGAGCAACGTAGGACATGAGAATGGTAGAGCTAGAATGATTGAGACTATACTTCTGAATTATGATAGTCAAATATGCATATGCTAATTTGAGAAATCAGGAAGAGCTCCTCATTGATTGTTATTGTGCCAACTGGAATCTTGTTCGACCCATGATATTTCTACACAAACACTATGTTCACTCTTGTTGTCACTCGGTAACTGATGCCCCCAAAATGAAGCATTTTTACTTAGTTTTTCAGCGAGAAATAGAGGAAAATGGATGTCCTTTTCCCGAGGCTCCCTCGTGAAAATTGAACTCGAAAACACTATTCGGTACAAAGTGCAACAATGGTAAAATTGTGGTGTGTGTGTGTGATGCTGAGATTCATTTGTGGTGTCGCGGATGGTAGGAGCATATAGAGAATTGATCTTTGAATTCTCTTGCAATTGAATTTCGAAACAATCTCCCTTTGATTGCATGCTCTTGTGCATCGATCATTCTTTGGAGCTATCATTGTATATATGTATGTTCGAGCTGCATCAACTAGTATGGCTCTAGATAGTTGCATTCTCCAACAGATTATACACTACACCATGAATTTGATCTAGTTCTGTGAGGGTTTCTAAAGCTTAAAGTCCATTTTCTATTTTTTCATTTGAATGCTAGCCTGGGCCTGTCTCGGTTTAACCCAACCAATTATATGACAAGTGAGTCACATTTGCTATTTGATTGGTCATTCTCTTTAAAGTTTGAACTAATTACACGATGAGTGTAAAATATTCCCCGTAATTAATCTGGTATGCCTCTGCCGAACAGGTCTGGACTAGAATTACCCCCATTAAAAATGTAGTTTGCACATTAAAGTTTCAATCGCATGCATCTATGAAATCACATACATCTAAAGTTTATCTTCTACTATTAGGTTCCAAGAAGCAAAAGCGAAGAATGAAGCGTCAAAAGCGCAGACTAGAAACACGAAATCCGTGGGGATACTACACCTGCCCAAATATAAAGCGAGAAGAATCTAACAGCATGAACGAAAATTTGGACACCACAATGAACGTCGTTGAGAGCAGCGTTCCTGAGGAAAACAACACAGAAACTCAAGAGCAAATAATGGCTAAAATGCTGTGGGAAAACGCATCACAGATAAATGCAATACTTGAAGGCAATATCGCAGACGATGACTTAGACTACAAATTGGCCGACCTGAAAAATGCTGAGGCTGTACAGACTGATTTCACCAGAAGGCAAGGTGATAAGCTTATAGATTGCCTTGGAAATATTTCAGCTACTCTTAATCAGCTTTGTGATTTTGTGCAGCAATGTAAATGAGTTAATGATTAATTATCTCACTGTGTACCTTGTATTCTCTATTGGTATAAGAGAGATGGGCTCCCTTTAAAATCCTCCTGCTCTTTGTTCTTGATGTTTTTTTAGCTTTTCTTGCATAAATTTTTGTGGGTTTTATCGTAATTATATTTTCTTGAAATCTACAGAGACGAACAAATTGCCTGGACAATTGTTGTGGTGTTGCCACTAAATCACTTCACTAAATACAAAGAACAAAAGAAAGTGACTTTTGTAGGGACATTTAACATGTATCCTTCATGTATGGATATGGTTACGAACATGACGATACAAATTTTTTCTTAAATTCCACATGAAAAGTGTCGGATATGGTGTCTGATATGAATATTCAACACGATATGATATGAAAAAAATAATATTTTTAAAATTGTATGTGCATCACGGACATATATCTACAAAAAAAATTGACTTTTTTCACAGCTAATGTTGAGGCTTAATTACAAGGAAACAATTGGAATCATCGGCAAAGTAAAGCCTACAAGAAAACGATTTTAGGACTTGTGTCTTTGTTTTTGTCAGAATGTACGATTTTAATAGTATATATAATTTGCAAAAAATATATATTTTCCCCTTTGGAATATATGGTGATGCATGATGAAGAGTATATTAATAATCCAAATGGACAACTAAGGCAAATAATCCATCACTCTTTACAAGAAAATCCCATTCACATATCCTTGCTTGTTATCATCTTTCCATTATCCCACCTACAAACACAATCAAGTTCACATTTTTTGAAAAATATAAACAAAACCAAGCCGGCCATCAACAGCTCACTTTGGCCGACTTTGTCAATTCCAACCCCCTTCTTCATCTTCTCCAACCCCCTCCTCATTACAAACCATTTCTTGATCATCTCAAATATTAATACAACCCCCAAACCCCCATGTAAGAAAAAAAAAAAAAAAAAAAGAAAAAAATATCTCTTGTTTCACTCATCAACACTTTACGACGACAATCATGGCTCCTAGCCCGCATAGTTCTTGGTTTCTCAGACTATGTGTGTTGTCACTACGCGCAATGCTGGCCTCATCATCCGGCTCCGACTCCGACTACGCCAAATCCCTCTTGAAATTCAGACAATCCCTAACCAACACGACCGTGCTAGATCAATGGGGGAACCCTGCAGACGATCTTTGCTCGTGGAACACACCTAACTGGAACGGTGTGCTGTGTGTTAACGACTCGTTCGTGGGGTTAAAGCTCGAAGGCATGGGGCTCGGTGGCGAACTCGACATCTCATCGCTGTCGGAGTTGCCTATACTCACTTTAAGCGTCATGCACAACAATTTCTCCGGGCCGTTCCCGAGTGACATAAGGAAGCTTAATAAGCTGAGGAGCCTGTTCTTGGCTAATAACAGCTTCAGTGGTGACATCCCTGATGATGCTTTCAAAGGGATGAGAGCTATGAGGAAAGTTGTGCTGGGATTTAACTCATTTTCAAAGAAGATTCCCATGTCTTTGCTGGAATTGCCGAAGCTGGTCGAGTTGCAGCTTCAGAATAATCAGTTTGATGGGAGAATACCTGATTTTTGGCAGCCGAATTTGACTGTGAATTTTGCTAATAATAAGCTTGAAGGCGCCATACCTGATACGCTTAGCAACCAGAATGCAAGCTCATTTTCTGGTAAGTTTTTCAAGATTTTAATTTTGCCTTGGTTCTTCATTTTATGGGATATGTTAATTTAGATTTCGAAACTTGATCAAGACTGTTTTTTTTTTTTTTTTTTATTATTTTTCTCATAAGTGAATATATTGTATAATATATCTTGATATTATCTTTTTTTTTTCTTTCTAAATTTCTTATTAAAGAGTAAATATTCATGATTCATCACATTAATTATAAGAACTCAACAACCAACACTTGTAAACGCGTTCTCTATATTATTATATAAAAAAGTTTTTTAGATCTTGGACGAAATGGGTTGTAAAGTAGGTTATATGACAATAATTCAAAACATTATACAGATAATATTAATTAGATATTAATTGATGTCTAATAATGTGCTAGAAATTCCCTCAAAAATAGATAAGCGACGACTGGTGTGCACGTTCTTAATTGACATTTGGTCCCTAATATTACACTTTCTTGTAGTGTTAGGAATATATATATAATAACTTAAATCAAGAAAAACATAAAAAAATAAAGTATATTGTAAAATCAGTGGATCCTTTTTCATTCATTTCTTCCTTAATAAACTCAAAGATTAATGTTTTTTTAATTGTGTGTGTGATTAGGAAATGCCAACCTATGCGGGAAGCCATTAGATCCATGCAAGGCAAAGAAATCTATGTCAAAAACGGCGTTCATCATAGCTGCAGCTGTGGGAATTGCACTAGCAATCTTGATAATACTCTTCCTCGTATTCCGAAGGCGCGCACGGCCTCTAAAATACGAGAAATCAGTCAAGCACGGCGATAGGAAGGGTGGGAGTGATATTATCAACAATAATGACAGTGAAAAGCTCTACTTTGTTAGAAATGACAGAGACAAGTTCGGGTTGGAGGAGCTGTTAAGGGCATCTGCAGAGGTGTTAGGGAGTGGAAGCTTCGGTTCTTCTTATAAAGCTTCGCTTATGAGCGGACAAAACTATGTTGTGAGGAGATTCACTCATATGAATAATGTTGGGAAAGAAGAGTTTTACGAGCACATGAGGCGGATTGGGAGGTTGTCGCACCGTAATTTGCTGCCACTTGTGGCTTTCTATTACAGGAAGGAAGAGAAACTTTTGATCAATGATTTTGTTGAGAATGGGAGTTTGGCTAGTCATCTTCATGGTAAATTAAATGAATGCTTTTATTCTGGAATTGATTAAATCTGTACATTGGAAATTGATCAGAACTAGAAAGGTATAATTACATTAACATATCCTAAAATTTGATCTAACTACGAAAACTTCCCCCGAGTTTGAGAAAGTAAAAACTTCCTCCGTGAAAGAATTTGCATTACTTCTGAAATGATGGGATTTGATAATATCATCTCTAACCTCTTACCGACACCCTAGTTTTCACTTGACGTACTCATCAATATTTCAATTTAAATTTATATTTATAGTAACATGCAGTAGCCCAAACCTTAGGGTATGCCACATGAAGTTTTTGTATTTTTCAAAAATCAGGGGAGGTTTGTGTAATAATGTCAAACTGTAACTAACCTTTTAGAAAACAATGAGAAAGAATCACTTATTTTGTTGAACATGGAACTTATTCTAGCGCACTAAGGAGTCTTTTTGAATAGGGTTCATTGTGCTATCTTTTCCCACAACTATGTGTAATTACACATTCTTTTACTGAAGGATTTTTAAATAAGAATTACCTCCGCTCTGACTATGAAAATCTTCAGGTAAGAGAGGCCCTGACCAACCGGGCTTAGATTGGCCGACTCGCCTACGAATCATTAAAGGTGTCGCGAGGGGATTGGCCTACCTCTACAAAGAACTTCCGTCGTTAACTCTCCCTCATGGCCACCTCAAGTCATCAAATGTTCTTTTGGACAGCACATATGAACCTATTCTAGCTGATTTTGCACTAGTGCCAGTGATCAACAAGGACCATGCCCAACAATTCATGGTGGCGTATAAGTCGCCCGAGTCCACTCAGCACGACCGTGTCATGAGGAAGACTGACGTGTGGAGCCTAGGCATCCTAATACTCGAGCTGCTCACTGGCCGTTTCCCGGCTAACTACTTGAAACAGGGGAGGGGAGCGAGTGCTGATTTGGCGAGTTGGGTGAACTCTGTCGTGAGGGAGGAGTGGACGGGGGAGGTGTTCGATAAGGAGATGAGCTCGGCTAGGAACGGAGAGGGGCAGATGCTGAGGCTTCTGAAGATTGGAATGTGTTGTTGTGAGTGGAATGTGGACAAGAGGTGGGATTTGAAGGAGGCTGTTGAGAGGATTGAGGAGGTGAAGGAGAGGGATAGTGATGATGATTACTCTTCCTACGCTAGTTATAGTGAAGGAGATGCTTACTCTTCTAGAGCCATCACCGATGACGACTTCTCGTTTTCGAGAGCTTCTTAACGTAGAATCTTTTGCGGGATCTTCGAACACATTATCTCAATTGACATTCGAAAAATACTATTGATTTATTTTGATCGACACATCAAAGATTTGTACTAGCCATTTTTACTTATTCAAAGTAAAAGATTTGAACTTTGTGGGATTTTCATGTACTTGAAGGGTATATATGTTTTTCAACTTTTCAAATTTTCAATTATTAAAGGGATGAAAATGAAATAGTATCTTGAATTGGATGATTAAAACAGCTCTACTTAATCTTTTTTTTGATGGGAAGCTCTACTTAATCACCTATCACTTAAGACAAGAAAATACAGGGTAGAGGGTGGCAATATTGTAATAAAGCAAGAACTTTGAGGCTAAATTTAGGGGTTTTTTGCAGCGAGCCCCCTTGTGGTTTGGCGAATGTTAAAAGAAAACCCTGTAGTATAAAATATAATTTAAAAACCCCTAAGGTTTCAAAAACTGTACACGTAGAACCTTGGACCCCTAGATTGTACTGCACGCGCCTATTTTGAGTCTGGGATTCCATTTTTTATGCATAATTGAACGTGAAATGTCCATTTTACCCTTATACAATACCTGAAATCAAAGGCTCCTCAAATAATATTTTTTATGTTGCCCAGAAAACCTTCTGTTTTAAACATGTTGTCCAGAAAACCTTCTGCTTTAAATATGTTGCCCAGAAAACCTTCATCGTCTCTGAAATCTTCAACATCCAGGCAATGGAACGATTTTCACATATCCCACCACCACACCCCCAACACCAGCGGCACAAACATAAAACACACCCACACCCACACACACAAAAATAAAATCACACACACAAAACACACGATGAGGTGGTGGGGAGGTGCGATGGTTGTTTTGGTAGTTGTGAGTGTGCGATGGTTGATTTGGTGGTTGTGAGTGTGCAGATCAGGTTTCCGATGGTGGTGGGGAGGCGGATCTTGAGGGATTGCAGTGGATCTGGGGAGAGAGGTGGTGGTGGTTGTCGGCGGCAAGAACGACGTCAAAGGTGGTGGTCGGCGGTAAGAACGACGTTGGAGGGGCGGCAACAGAGCTGGGGAGTGGTGGGGAGTTGCGCAGCGGCGGGCTTGAGAGAGGAGGCCGACGTGGTGGTGGTGGTGCTGCCTCGCTTGCTGCTGTTTTGAGGTTGGAAAGGGTTGAAGGGGATGATTAATTATGGTTGGAAAGGATTATGTATAAATATTTTATTTTTTTATTTTATAATTTTGAAATAAAATTCATACAATTGTGTGGATATACTTTAAAAGAATTTAATTTTAAAAATCATATTTTCATAAAATTTGAACACGTAAATAAATTTTTTCTTTAAAATTTTTTATATTTTTATTCTTTTATTAAATTGAAAAATAAAAATAATAAAAATAATAAATAAATAATAAGAAAAAATGTATAAAATGTTGTTGTATTTGAAGGGGCAATTACGGAATTTCACCCTTCAAAACGTACCAGAGTGATGTAAGGGGGCGGTGAGCAAAAGTTTAAAAGCACGAGGTTTTATGGATTATATTTCAAAACCCAGGGTTTTTTCCGTCACTTTTAAAAACCACAGGGTTTTTGGTGCATATAGCTCCTAAATTTAGGACATAAACTGAGTGGTGCAGAATGGATAAGAGTATTCTCTTCATGGTATCGAGAAAGAAACTCAACCCAAAATACCAATGGCATTTCCAATGAAAATATCCACTAATTCTTGCAACCTGAAACTTCCCAACATTCAGACACAATGCAACTCACCTAGGATTTATGTGAAACCTTTGAACTGTATTCCAGTCCAGCAACAGGTACGTAAGTTCCTCTTATCTGAGCCATATTTGAGAATCTTGCGACATTTGAATTTGATGATGACCCTTTTGAAAAATCTTTTGATTCGTTAAAAATGTCGTGTGATTAGGGACAGAAACGAGAGATTTGTAGGCTAATATTGGTGTTTATGTTTGGTTTGGAAGGGGGAATCTGTAATTATGTGCGAAAGTTGCAGTGGGAAAGGATGGTTGCTTTGTGAGTTTTGTAAAGGGCAGAAAACTAATGTGAGAGCAGAGAACAAAAGAGTATACCGTCGTTGCCCTGCTTGCAAAGCAGTAAGTATTACTCTGCCTCAGCCCAAATCATACTATTTTTTTTTCCCGATTTTGATGAACATATTTTCGGCAGATTGGAAGTGTTTTATGCTCAAAATGCAAAGTGTATAGATGTGTCACGTTTCCGGATCGAGAAGACGGAGGTATCTTGAACTTTTGAGCTGCATGGATTCGAGTTTGCGAATGTAGCTATAGTTACCTAATACGCAAACTATCCAATACGTGCTAGTAGTATTGATACGCATTTCCAAGGGATAGGGGAACGAGAGTATTAGGTAACTATGCAGATCAATTTGGAGTGTTTTGGTTATTTCTTGGTATTTTGAAATATAATTCTTTTGTACAGTGCTGTGATGTCAGGCACTTGCCCTTATATATGTTGAAGTTTTTAATATAATAAAACTTGTTTTCTTGATTAACTAATTTTAGGCTCATATATTTCATATATATTATATTGTCTCCTTCTCTTCTCCTTTTTGCTTTTACGTGCAATAGATAACAATAAATAGTTTTTATTGGGCAAATTAAATTGACTATAGTCCATTCGAAATAAATTATTTGGGGTTTATCCCATTTCATAGCTAGGCAAGCGTCCTAATTTGGTGTTGTCTACAATGTTTACGTGCTAAAATTAGGTATCCTCCTAAAAAAAAAAAGAGAGAGAGAAAATAAGAATAATAATTAATAATAAAAAGAAAAGATGTTAGGTATAATGTATTCCACGTTTACCTCATGTCATCATTTAAAGTTAAAACTTAAAATGTAGTTTGCGTGAAGGAGAAAAAAAAAAATTATATCAGAAATTGAAACAATTCATGTGATCAGAGCATCGGCATATCAAGATGCCCAAATTACCAGAATTTCCCATGGCAAAAAGGCCTTGGTCCATGTTTCGTTGCTCTTGTGATATATTACCATGTTACATATATTACGTATAGTTTCTAAGTTTACATTGAGCAACGCAAGGAGTGATCAAACCACGTATATAAGTTAGAGGACAGTAATATTTGATTTAATTGTGATCTTTTAAAATATGTTCGATATAGAATGATTAACGATCTAATTAATTCCACCACAACAAAAAGAGTTTTTAGTACGAGTGTTTATTGTCTAATGGAAATTAAGGTGCAATAAATTTACAAGTTAAAGACACGTGTATGGCACTTACACCATCATATATTGATAATACGTATGGTGATATTGGACCTAAATTACGTAATAACTACTTCAAATGGGAACTCAAAACTACTTAGAAAAATAATAATCAAAATCAGCATGTTTGTGTCGAAAGCACTCCGCCAATTTACCTAATTCACTACAACATTAATGATTGACTATATTTAATGGGAATCCGGTCTGTCATGTCAACTCCATATTATATTAATTCTGAATCACATATTATTAACTTTATATTACAAGAAAAGTTAAAAAAAAAAAACTTAGGAAATGGAAATTAATGGTGGCATGCATAAGCATAAACTATGTTTTACATAATTGGCTGTTGTGTTCGGGCAAGGGTCAATGTAATATTTACATTTTATGTTTCTTGTCCAGTCAGAATATCACTCACTCATGTGCACAATACATGGCCACTATTTAGGACCAAATTATCAAGAATTGTACATTAAATAATCCATCCTCTCCAGCATGATAAAAAGAGACGCCATGTATAAGTTAATAAATTTCTTTTTGGAGTCGAATCCAACCATTAATAATAGCTATATACCCATAAATTTGAATATAAGATATTTGTTTAAACAAGGATTAGTAACCACCGACGGTATATATAATTAAAATGATGTGGAGTAATTAATGTATATAACAAGAAGCTCAGCTAGGTAAAAGGGTGGGATACAATGAAACCAAAAGTAACCCATCAAAACTAGAAATACAAACAGACCACAAACAGATTTCTAATTCGATGATATATTTATACCTATGTCTAATATATATATATATATATATATATATATATATACACACAAATTAAGTGGCTTTCCTTTTCACTACTTTGCTTCAACTCTTATTTTATATCCAAACAAGTCCATATATTTTTACACTTACATTCCAAACAAATTTGTTTGTCTTCCTTTGTATATATATATGTACATGCATAAACCTCTCAACCAAACTAACTATATCACGAAACTCAACAGAAAATAATACACACACAAGACACAACCACACGTCTTCAAGAATACGTAGAAAATCAGTCTTCCTTTTGAGATCGAGATCGACAGAGAGAGTCGGGGAGAGATGGACTGGAGAAAATGTTATCTGGATTTGATTCTAGTGCCGTTGGGAGTGATGATAAGCATGGGATATCACCTATGGCTATGGCATAAGGTTAGATCACAACCCTTCACCACCCTCATCGGAACTAATGCTCGTGCCCGCAGATTTTGGGTCGCCGCCATCGTCAAGGTAGCTGCGTATATATGGCTTGTTTCCTATTCCCGTTTTGTATTTTACCTCTTATTTTACTCACGAAAGGATTGAGATTATCAGTTAGAATCTTTTAATCATATGTTCATATTATAATTGTTTTTCTCCCGTAATCTTAATCATCTAGGAAGGAATGAGAAGCACGACTTTCCTTCATAAATATGGCATTTTACTTAAAAACGTGTATTACACAAATAACGTTTTATGGCCTGGCCATTGTTGTAATATTTGCGTAAGAAGGGTATCTTGCTCTCCTAAGCATATAAACTATATAATATTTTACACATATCCTAAAAAGTAATTAATCTTGTTATGTAATTAGAATATGATCCAAAATGCATTGAAAAAACAATTTAATTTTAATAATTTATGCAATGCAGGACAATGAGAAGAAAAACATCCTCGCCGTGCAAACCCTCCGGAACATGATCATGGGGTCGACGCTTATGGCCACCACCTCGATCCTCCTCTGCTCCGCCCTAGCCGCCGTCATCAGCAGCTCCTACAGCGTCAAGAAGCCCCTCAACGACGCTGTCTACGGCGCGCATGGCGAGTTCATGGTGGCGCTGAAATACGTGACGCTCCTCGTGTTCTTCCTCTTCTCCTTCATCTGCCACTCCCTCTCGATCAGGTTCATCAACCAGGTGAATTTCCTGATCAACTGCCCGCCGGAGATTTGTGGGAACACAGCGGAGTACGTGGCGGACCTGCTCGAGAGAGGGTTTGCGCTGAACGCGGTGGGGAACCGGGCGTTCTACGGGGCGGTGCCGCTGCTGCTGTGGATATTTGGGCCGGTGTTGGTGTTCTTGTGCTCGGTGATGTTGGTGCCGCTCTTTTATAATTTGGATATTGTTGTTGCTGGTGATCAGAGGGGCAAATTGGGCAATGGTAATGGGAATAATAGTGATAATAATTGTTGTTTGGCTGTGTAAACAGATTATTAATTTGTTCTATTTTTCAATAAATTTAATGTATTTGATTCGAGAATTGGATATTTTTGCGATCCAGGTATATATCATTTTATTTGATTTATAGATATATGATAACTGATAAGTGTTGTAATCATCTCAATTAAATGTATATTAATTTTTGGGTTAATTAATCAATGAACTCCAGAAACTTACTTTATTTTCTAACAAAATCAACTAAGCCTAAGCGGTGACGTTAGTATAAGAACTTAAGTCACTTTTCATTTAACTTGACATGTTTATACAATTTACTGATTTAGGGGAAGATCTTGATTTATATCCCGCGTGTAATTAATCCTTGGTAATTAATATTTTATTCCATTACCTAAAATAGTTTAAAATTAATAGAAAAATAGTTAGAGAATTTATAATAAAATGCTAATCATAAATTAAACATTTTTGTTTTCATAATTTGGCCGAAGCCCTTTTTCGAGGCACACTCCTTGTGTTATTGCAATCCTAACAAAGAGTTTTTGGCCTAAGTAAACAACACAAATCAAACCCGCTAACAAAGTTTAAACCAAAGAAAAAATACCCAAATCCAAAACAATCTTGAACTGAAAAATTAAAATCAACCAAGAAATAAATTCTAAGTATAATCCAAAAACAGAGCGAACACAACCAAACTTAGAATCCAAGGCTCTAAGCGCTCGAAACCCACAAGCCCAGGCAGACACAAGCCCGCGTTCGATTTTTTTAGTTGTTCTGTTGTAGAAAGTAATTTATACAAAAATTGAAAGAGTAGTTTATAATTTATCTTGGTGCAATTTATAAGAATGTTCAAGTGTAAAATAAAAGCTTATAATTAAGATATTTCTTAAAGCTATTTATTTGTTTTTATGCTTAATTATATTTTAGTTATATAAATATTTGATCAAAGTAATAACGTACCTAATTTTCAAAAGAGGCTTGTGTTGGTTTGACCAAAAAAAAAAAAAAAGAAGAGGCTTGTGTTGTATCATGTATGTATAAACAAACGGAGGCAACAATCTTTTCATCAGGTATAAAGGCCATTTTGTTGAGGAAGTGTTATTTAAACTTTTAACTTATTAAATATGTTCAAAATTTATTATTTTCTAATCACAAAAATATTCAGGAAGTAGGAAATATTGTAGCACTTTGCATTGGTTCGGAATTCGGATGCACACTAGAACAAATACATGCCTATAAAAGATTTAGGACATAAATATATTCCGACTGGTCATTATATTTGTCTTGGACCAAATCACCAAATGTTGCTAGTGACGTACTAATCAATATATGTTTTACTTGAATTATTTGAGGCATGCATGAACATAATTAAGTAGGACCGACTTTGGGAATTTGCATTGAAATCAAACTATATGTATTATTATGATTTGAATACATAAACGAAACATCACATTTGTCATTTTATATGATGGAAAGCTGATACATATTGTCCATCCTGAATCCTGATTGTGTTTTGTTTTCGTGTTGAACAAATTATAAATGACACCAAGCGCGCCGGCGTTGATGTTGATCAATGAAATCATCAAAATGGGTTACAATCACCAGCAGGCCGGATTGGTTTGTGGATGACAATTAAGGTGGGAGTTGGGACTGTGTCTGGTGTCTGTACCCGGCCCGGCACCATACGCTATTTGAATTTTGATTATTCCGCTCCAAAGTCCAACCTCTTCACTCCTCTCCAGGTCCACCTCAAGATTGGTGGAGTCAAGCTTCAAGTTCTCCATCATGAAGACTTTGAGAAGAACAAGTCCAAAGCGATGGGACTTTGAGAGACCGGAATTGCATATATTTTCCGGTACACTCCATCTCCATGAAGATAATATCATGAATTAATATCCCGCTGCATGCATGCGACGGAAGCGGAGAAGCAAATTGGTATCCACCACCTGCTTTAATTTGCTGGATCGGAGAAGAAGACCTTGGATTATGAGCTCCGCCAAGCGCCCTTGTTTCAGAGTGCTGGCTCTTTTTCTCCTTCAAGTTCCCTTAAAAACCTCTACTGCTTCTATTTCACTCGAAGCTCCTCCACTGATTCCCATCAATCCATTCATGGTTCATTGCCTTACCTTCTTTTATCTACGTTCAGGACTAATCATCTAAAGAAATAGAAAAAGTATACTAACACAATATACACATTTATATTCATAATTTACCATGTTTAATTTCACTTATATGGATGACAATTAAGATTAGGATATGTAAAAAAAAATTCAAAGATTCTCTCGTATAGTACTTTAACCATTAGTAATATACGTTTGGTATTGATATATATAAATGAGTGAAATCGAACATAAAACAAATTAAATTTTGAAACAGGAATCAAAGCCATTAAGGGAGCTATTCATAACCCGGTTTATATAGTAGTGGAGTGGATAATCGAATTATAGAGTGGTGTATTTGATATTTATAACTATTATTTTCCTTTCTTCATCGGATAATAATCAAATATACTTGATTTGTTTGGTCTATATATATATTTCATTAGTGCAGGAAATGACTGAAGAAAAGGGAGAAATTTGTAAAACACGAATAATAAGTCACATCATCACTTAGAAACTTGTTATATTCAAAAATTATAGGGATAATTACCAACAGATTATCCTCTGAGTTTTGAGAAATTACGAACACCCCCTTAAGTTTACATTCTCTCTCACAAATTCCCCCAACCGTTATTTACGGTGTTAATTAAGTTTTGATGACATCAACAACATTATTTTTAAAAAAGTTCAATCCTATCCTTAGGGGTATATTGTAATAATATTGAAACTTTGGGGAGTATTTTGTAATACTATTGAAACTTTGGGGGGTATTTTGTAATACTATTGAAATTTTAAGGATACATTTGTAATGTTGGTTAAACTTGTATTTTTTAATTTGAAATTTTGTAAGTTCATTTAAACTTTGTTTGTTTAAAATAATAAAAATTTTCAATGAAAAAAATATTTCAAACGTTCGCTGATTTCTAATACATATACTTTAAATAAGAATAACATTCCAATATAAACATATACATGTCTAATTGTTTTTTTCAAAAAAAATATTTGGTATCCATAAACTTTAGGAATGAAATAAGTGCATTATTAAAACGTCAAAATATTATTAAATAGCATTTTTTGCTAAACCAAAAAAGAATAAAAAAGAAAGAAAAGATGCTGATAAACCACAAAATTCAAGTACTTACATCAAACCCCCAAGAATTTCAATACTTACATTAACCTCCTTAGTTTTGGATTTTTATTACATATACCCCCTGAGTTTTAGAATGTGAAGGGTAAAATAGTAAAATCACATATTCTGTTAATTTTAACAGATGAGATGACGTGTCAGGGGGATGTTCGTAATTTCTCAAACCTCAGGGGGTAATATGTAATTTCATTATATCTCAAGGGAGCATTCGTAATTATCCCAAAATTAAAATACAGGAGTTGAATAAAACCCCAAGCTTGGGGAACAAAATTAAAACAAGCAATCAAAAGACACGAATCTGTACCCAATTAGTACAACTCGAAGAATTACAACAAACTTTTGGGGGTTAAATGCACCGATTTGAAGTATAGGGGGCAAAGCGCACAACCCCCAATCCTTTGGGGGTGTGGTATATTATCCCAACTTATGTATACAACAAATTACAACTGCAAGAAATAAATGAAATGTAATATGATTTATGAGCTAGTGACAGGGAATTATCCTGGTGGCGACGCCGAGAAAGCGACAAAGAGAAACATGGACGAACTCGTCTCAATGCCAACGTACGCCATCTCCTCTAGGGGTGTCAAATTGCGACCAGATCCGAAAAATATCAGGTTCGGGTTGGGGGTTTTCGGGTCGGGTTGGAATCGGGTCGGACCCGAAATGGACCCGAATGAGAGAGGCCGGGTTAGGGTGGGTTCCGAGTTGACCCGATTCAACCCGAAAAATTATGCGGGTGACCCAACAACCCGACCCGACCCGACCCGAATTTTTTTAAAAAAAAAATATTTAATATATTTAAATTATATGGTATATTATAATTAGACAAAAATTTATGAAATGATAATTGTTTTAGGATTAGATATACTTAAAAAATAATAATTAATTTATTATTTGAGAATAACGTGATTTATAATGTTAATATTATATACTTTGTCTAAATTATATAATTGTTAGGAATAGTGCCCTAGAAAGCCGATTGTATATCCGCTTTGTGCTTTTCCTCATTGTAATCACAGACAATCTTTGAATGAAATAACGAATTGAGGCTACACTTCTTTATATGCTCTTGTTTGGTATGCATTTACTTTATTTGTGCATGTATAAGAACTCCCCTAATCCTGATGACTTTAGGACTCTACCATTTAGGTGAAATGGTTCATGAAACGAGCCCTATATCACATAAGTCATGATTAGTAAAATACTCCAAGCCGATGAGTCCTACCAACAGTGGGAGTGTCAACCTAACTTCTCTAAGGCTTGCTTGTGGGATCACGCCCTTAAGAAGGACCACCTTGTTTCATGGAGGTGCAAAGTGTATAGTTGATATGTGCGTGATACATGAGGGTGCTTACTTTAATAAGTAAGTTCACTGAGGTGCCCCGTGTGAGAACATTCCTAAATGGGAAAGGAAGTTTCTATTTCAGGAAATGGAAACTTCCAGATTAGGAAATATCTCACGAGTCATTGATGTGATTAATTGATCCTTAGACTTGAGGTTCCTTGTCACTTTATGAGTTAACTCTGTAGTCTTAGGTATAAGTTTTAAAGGGTGTCGCCTTAGACAACTGATTCAAGGCTTATGCTGGGCTGCACAAGTGATTCATGAAAGTGAATGAGAATCAAGAAAGGACCTACACTTGCATTTGCAAGGTGATCTCTTATTGTGTAAGTCATTCATATACCATATGGAGTCCTTGGTCAAGGCAGTAGATCAAGACATCAAGAAAAGGGTTTCTTGGATTGAGATCAAATGGATATGAAATGCACTTAGCTTTAAGACCGGATTATTAGGGTTCTGATTATTCTCTTGCCCTAGATCTTGGTTGAGAGATAGTAAGTAGGAGGATTGTATCTCACATGAATCAATGACTTAAAGGTTCTGTCGAATCCGAACATTCCAATTCATCTAGGGGTTAAACACCTGTTGCTAGACTATGGTCGTTTAATCTGTGGACTGATTAATTAATTAGTGAATTAATTAATTGGGGTCACTGCTAATTGAATTGAGAACCTAGAGGATCACACACAACAACTTGGTTACATGAGTTGAGGCTTTAAAATGATTAAACGAGTTAATCGGGCCAAGAGGGTTCCACACGTGTGGGTCACGTGAGTGACACGTGTCCTTGTGACACGTGTCCCACACTTGTATATGTGTATATTGTATATATATATATTTGTTAAATAATTAAATGTGTTAATTATTTAATAGACTTTGGTTTAATTTTGAATTAAAAGGAAAGTCTAATTTTGGAGAAAAATAATCTAGTTAATTAATTATGAATTAATTAATTAGATAAAATAAGTTATTTATTTTAAAATAAATAAAGTATAAAATTATCCAAAAATAGTTTGGATATTTTAGCTCTCTTGAAAGTTGATTTGAATTTGAATTCAAAGTCAAAGTCAAAATTACTTGATGATCAAGTAATAGGAGAGAGGGACCAAATCCTTAGTTCATAAGGACTAGGAATTTCGGCCACTTCCCTCACCTATATATAGGGGAGCTCGAGCTCCCCTTAGGGCTAATTGATGATCTTCTTTTGGTTCATGTGTTGAACACCATCCTTTCTCCAAGATAAACGAAACCCTAGATTAAGCTTAAACACTAACTAGAGAACTAGCATCCTTACTAGTTACATTGTAGTCAAGTTGGTGGACTATCTCTAGAGAGCTTCAAGTTATAAGTTTGAAGATTCGAGCTTTACCAAGGAGAGGGTATCAAGCCGCGAGAAGAGCGTTCTTGGGTGGCTTGAAACGCTTCAAGAAAGAATAAAAGAAAAGTAAGTTTCTTATCTCTACGAATTTGGATACACGATTGCGAGTCCAAGGTCCTTTTGTTGAAAATTTTTTTAAATTTCCGCTGCTTTCTGATTCGTGTTTTCCAACAATTTTGTTAATTAAAAAGACATACATGATTGTAATATGATTATAATTAAACGGAGTTCACGGAAAAAAAAAAATGTATTTATTTAAATTTAAACAATTAGAATTGCATTATGATTAGTTTAGTAAAAAAATATATTATTCGATCTAAATAATTATTATGTATCTAATTTATATTTTACATAATTGCCCTATCTATTGAATTTTATTAAATTTATATAAATAAGAATTTAAATAGAGTTGATATAACAATTAATTATAATTACACTTAGAATTAGATCTTAATTATGTAAATAAACAAGTTTTTAATGTGGGTACAATTTATTAGAGTTGGATTTAGAATTTGATTAAGATTAGACTTGTAACCAAATTTCTATCCATAATCAAGTACTTATAAAATTTCAATAATAATTTATAATACATATTGGTTTACATAATTAACTTAATTAGACATTAGTGAAATACTGAAATCATCCCATCTCACCCGTTTTTCAACCTGCTCGATCTATTTTGGACTTGTTCTACTTGTTTTAGGCTCGTTTTTTACCTCTTTATCCACTTAGATCCATTTTACCCATATTTTATCCATTTTGGACCGATTTTATACATTTGGATCCAATTTACCATTTTCGATCCATTTTACTTATTCGGATCCATCTTACTCATTTGGATCTATTTTACTCATTTTGGATCCATTTTACCCACTTCTATCCATTTTACCCACATTTTACCCATTTTGGATCTATTTTACCTACTTGGATCTATTTTACCCAGTTGGATCCATTTTAACCATTTTAATCAATTTTATTCATATTTTACACATTTTGGATCTATTTAACTCATTTTAAATCCATTTTACACATTTTGATCTATTTTACCCACTTGGATCAACTTAACCCACTTGAATCCATTTTACCCATTTGGATCCAATTTACCCATTTTAGATCCATTTTACCCACTTGAACTTATTTTACCCATTTTGGACTCATTTTATCCATTTAGATCCATTTTACGTACTTGGATCCATTTTACCCACATTTACCCATTTCGAATCCATTTTACCCATTTAGATCCAATTTACCCATTTTGGACACATTTTACCAATTTGGATCTATTTTACCCATTTTGGATCCAATTTATCTATTTGGATCAATTTTACCCATTTTGGATCTATTTTGTCAATTTATGTTCATTTTACCCACTTGGATCAATTTTACCCATATTTTACCCACTTGGATCCATTTTACCCATTTGGATCCAATTTACCCATTTTTTATCCATTTTATCCACTTGAACTCATTTTACCAATTTGGATCGATTTTACCCATATTTACCCATTTTGAATCCATTTTACCTATTTGGATCTAATTTACCCATTTTGAATCCATTTTATCTATTTGGATCTAATTTGCCCATTTTGGATCCATTTACCCATTTTGATCCATTTTACCAGTTTGAATTTATTTTACTCATTTTGGATCCATTTTACCCATTTTGGATCTATTTTGTGTATTTAAGTTCATTTTACCCACTTGGATCCATTTTACCCATTTTGGATCCATTTTACCCACTTGGATCCATTTTACCCATTTGGATCCAATTTACCCATTTTGAATCCAAGTTACCCACTTGAACTTATTTTACCCATTTTGGATTCATTTTTCCATTTAGATCTATTTTACCCACTTGGATCCATTTTACACACATTTACCCATTTTGAATCCATTTTACCCAGTTGGATTTATTTTACCAATTTGGATCTGTTTTACCCATTTTGGATCCATTTTATCCATTTGAATCCATTTTACCCATTTTGAATCTATTTTATGCATTTAGGTTCATTTTATCCACTTGGATCTATTTTAGCCATATTTTACCCATTTTGGATTCATTTAATCCACTTGAATTCAATTTACCCATTTGGATCCAATTTACCAATTTTGGATTCATTTTACTCACTTGAACTCATTTTACCCATTTTGCATTCATTTTACCCAGTTGGATTCATTTTACCAATTTGGATCTGTTTTACCCATTTTGGATCCATTTTATCCATTTGAATCCATTTTACCCATTTTGAATCTATTTTATGCATTTAGGTTCATTTTACCCACTTGGATCTATTTTACCCATATTTTACCCATTCTGGATTCATTTAACCCACTTGAATCCATTTTACCCATTTGGATCCAATTTACCCATTTTGGATTCATTTTACCCATTTTGGATTCATTTTATCCATTTAGATCCATTTTACCCATTTAGATCCATTTTACGCACATTTATCCATTTTGAATCCATTTTACCCATTTTGGATCCATTTACCCATTTGGATCCATTTTACCCATTTGGATCTGTTTTACCCATTTTGGATCCATTTTATCCATTTGGATCTATTTTACCCGGTTTGGATCTATTTTGTCCATTTATGTTCATTTTACCCACTTGGATCCATTTACCCACATTTTACCCATTTTGGATCCATTTTACCTATTTGGATCCATTTACTCATTTTAATCAATTTTATCCATATTTTACCCATTTGGATCCATTTTACCACTTGGGTGTATTTAACTCACTTGGATTTATTTTACCCATTTGGATTCAATTTATCCATTTTGTACCCATTTTACATACTTGGACTCATTTTACCCATTTTGGATCCATTTTACCCATATTTTATCCATTTTGAAGCCATTTTACCCATTTGGATCCATTTTATCCATTTTGGATCCATTTTATTCATTTAGATCCATTTTACCCATTTGGATTCATTTTACCCATTTTGGATCCATTTTAATCAATTTTATCCATATCTTACCCATTTTGGATCCATTTTACACATTTGGATCCATTTTACACACAAAGGGACAATCAAAGTAATGCAGGCTCGAGACTGCAATTCTAACAAATTTGTGGGCAATCATTATTGTAAGGATATTTTGGCGACCAATAAATTTCAAAAAAATTCAAAAATTAACTCGTATTTTTATAATATAATATAATAGATATGTGATTATTATATGAGAAAATTGTGGTTTATAATGTCAATATTATATAATTTGTCTAAATTGTATAGTTTTGTTCATTAGAAAGACATATATGACTGTAATATCATTAGAATTATACGGAGTTTATGGACAAAAAGAGATGTATTTATTTGGACTTAAAATTTTTGAATTGCATTATGATTAGTTTAGTAGAAAATATATTATTCGATCTAAATAATGTTTATGTATCTAATTTTTATTTTACATAATTACATTATTGATTGAATTTATATAAATAAGAATTTAAATAGAGTTGATATAAAACTTAGTTATAATTACACTTAGAATTAGAACTTAATAAAATTTATGTATTAATTTTTTTTTAATCTTATATTAATTGCAATTATGTCAAACCTTACGAACTATATATTTTTATATATTGTTATCAAGTTTTAAAATACTTTAAACATAAATTAGAATTTAAAAAAAAAAAAAAAAGGAAAAAGAAAAACGTTTCGGGTCGGGGTCGGGTTATTCGAGTTGGCCGGGTTATCGGGTGACCCGAATAGTGTTCGGGTTGGGATTTTCGGGTTCAAGTTCGGGTCGGGTCGGGTCGGGGTCGGGGTCGGAATTTTCATGTAATACCCATATCTCAACTCGACCCGAACCCACCCGAATTGACACCCTCTCCTCTGCCTTCGATGCCTGTCTCGGAGGTTGTCAGTGTTGCCCCTGCCGTATGCGGCATTGTACCAGAGCTCGACTTTTGTGTCGAGTTGGTCCAGATAATGATTGTACTTGTTCGAAATCGCTAGCAACGTAAAGAAGTTGATAGTGGCTCCAATGACGGAGAGAGACATTGGCAACCAGAAGTTTACTAGTTGCAACGAATGACAGCCATGAAAGAAGAGCTGCAATTACTGAATAACTCTTGTATCTCAACTGCAAATGAGAGTTTACGTACAATGCGGCAGAATCATAGGAAAATAATGAAGGTTTCTGATCAATTTTAGTTCAAGAATAAAAGAAAGACAAGAGTTTATAATGCCGATTATGAATAAGTGCTAACAACAAGAGTTAAAGGTCAACTCATATAAGGATTGTTAATTAATTAATTTGGATTTGTTGTGATTTAGCTTGAGAGACTTTTGAAAGTCAACTATGGTAAGGACTTGTTTGGACATGATGGATAGTGTGCCCGGAAAATAACCGGTTTGGTTTGTGGATCTTCGGGCCGGTGCTGGTTAATTTCCTGCTTCCGGTGATGGTGGTTATTAGGAATGGCAACGGGACGAGGTCTGGGACGTGTTTGAGAACGATACAATACCCTCCCTATTTGGAAATGGAAAGATCCCAAAACCCATCATGAAGCTACAATCCATTGGGGGTTGGTTATAATGAGGAGGAGGATGGTGGTGGTGGTGGTGGTGGTGGTGGTGGTGGTCCTTATGCATTTATTTTTCTTCAATAAATAAAAATATTTAATCTTAGAATTGGAGATGATGGTTTGCAAATACTAGAATTGAACTTCAAATGCTCCCAAACAGGGCAAAAGAAGTTCAAAGATCTTTCAATATTTATTTCAAATCCAAAAGAAGACAATCTATACGAAGAAAGTGCAGCAGCTACAGAGATCTAAACCAGATGGAGAGAAAGAATTAATGTCCATGTCCAATTAACAAAGCTCTACTTATAAATATATATATATTCAGTTAGATGGTGGAGAAAGATGAGATTCCCAGGTCCATATATCCGGGACAGGGCTAACCGCATTGGAGGCATTGCTGTTGAAGGCATCGGCATTTTCAAGTCCGGTAATGCTTGATTCTGATATCCCCGTGTAGGGGGAACCATCCTCTGAGTGAGGTACAATGATCGGCGACATGTGGTGGTGGTTGTTGTTGCTGATGTAGTCCTGTGGTGTGTTGAGGTAGTTATGGAGGAGATGGCTCAAACTAGAGGTTAATGAGCCACGCGCAACCATATCCTCAGCTAGTTTCACCTTGAAAGCACGTTGCACTTAATTAGAAACTTGAAAATTACATAAACAACCCCAAGGAACGGCCAAGCATCAGGGTATGTTAGTGTAATTATCCAAATTGGACATAAGAGTGTGGTACCTTGGCTCTCAGAGCTTCAACGTCCGATCTGAGCACTCGATTATTCGTTGTAGAATCCTTGAACCTCTGCGTAGCATCTGTAAGTTGTTTGAACAATGATGCGTTCTCTCCTCTTAATTGTTCGACCTGTGTAATTACAATAACTAATTATACAGCATTGAAACCTGCAAATTAATGGATTAACAACACAGATACATATATATTACCTGTTGTTCAAGATCTGCTAACTGAGCTTGCTTTCTTCTTCTGGAGCGTCGAGCAGACTCCCGGTTGGAAACCATCCTGAAACCACAATATCACTATTACCCTTCCTCTGCTTGAGTTTCAAATCAACATCCATTTTAATTTGTAGACTATACAATATACCTTTTTATGCGTTTTATGTCCAGAGGATTTGTGCTTTGTTCACAAGGGCCTGCTTCTATCTCAAAATCATCTTCATCTGATAACTGCTCGTGTGACGAACCACTGCTTGCTCCAACTCCGTATTTACCACTTCTGCCCTTTGAATTATAAACCGATGTCGGACTGTCAACTGGAAAATTTACATCGTTAAAATCAGACTTGTTTTGATTTTCCATAGAGTCTCTTGGTGTACTACTAAAATGCATCTCCTCCAAAACAAAACGAAAATAAGATAAAAAAAAGCTGAGATCTTGTGATAGACATTTACCACATATTGATGATTGGGATTCAATTGTTGCTGAAACGTTGGACTGGATTGGATAAAGATTCCGAGGCGAAAACGGGTTTTCGGCTAACGGGGTAGAACCCGACAACCCTTTACAAATTCCCTATCATTTTAGAGACGAAGTATATCATAAGCAAATAGCATCAGTGCAAAAACTGTATGGCTGTTCTTATGCTAAAAGCATTGAAATTCAGAAGGCAAACACTCTTAAAGCATAAGCCTTTTATAAAGCCAAGTTTACTTCAATAATATGACCAAAAAAGGACCAAATGCTACTTTCCTTTGACATCACTCTAAATGAAAAATGAATACTTTATTGATTACGTATCAAATAATATCACGGGCTGAAGCAAGAAATTAAAAATATATGTATATATTGACATAGAACCATCTGGTAAATGTCTGAAAATTTCATCATGAATATTAAAATAAGCTAAGAAGGGTTGGTAGGGACAAGTTTCCTGTTCCCGCCTACCCTTGATGCATCTATATTTCTACAAAGACTTAAAATATTCAGCTAAAATTAAAAATGATAAAATTAAAAATTCAATCTTGAAGATTCTACTTTTGGCTGTGTCTCTACCTATGAATAGTTGATGAAGCAAGTTGTCTAGTTCTACACTCAATTACTCTGTTTTTCATTCTGTAATAAACTGTAATATGAATAAATTTCTACTGCTCCATTGAAATCAAGAAATAAACAACATTGTCCTCCCTATATTCGTCAAAATCACAAGGCATTTTGGTAGGTAAAAAACTAATCATTTTCATGATTTTATCCCACAAATCACCATCAAAGCCTCAGCCCATTTACCAAAGGAGCAAATAATAAATCATGTGATGCCATCATATGCCACAAAAGAGGGAAGATCTTTCAGAAAAAACTTGAATCAATCATATCCCATTAAAGAAACAAAGTTATCATTTGTTCTCCTGTTTTTTTCTTCTAAAGAGTGAGAACCTAACCGAGGATTTGAAAGGGAAAGGCATACGATCGCCATTCTCCATGGTAAAGAAGGCATTATATGTCTCCGAAGCTCCAAAAATCTCAGCTTTGCCGTGATCCTGCGAGGCGAAGAGCTCCTCCAGCGCCAAATCAGAAAGGCTCTTCTGCATGTCGTTGCACCCAAAGCTTGGATTGTTCTTCAAAGTTGCCTTCTTGTTGTCCATTGAACTCAAGATTGTTCTTTTTTCTTCTTCTTTGTTGCAGTGGTTTATTTACCTCACTTCCTTAGACCTGAAGAATGTTAATTCTTACTGTGTGTGTGGGGGAGAGAGAGAGAGAGAGAGAGAGAGAGAAGGGAAGAACTATGAAGAGGGATTCCCTTGATTATATAATAGGAAAAAAGCAAGTTTGGTGAAGTGAGCTGAAGAAGAAGCCAAAGTGCTTTTTCGATTGTTGAAAGAAAAAGCTGGGAATCATTATTCATTGCATGAAAGTCACATACAAATGTACTTCATGCTACATGAAATTACCACCAAGCCCTTTGGGAATAATCGAGTGAGATAGAGCTTCAACGAGGGGTTAGATTCAAGAACACATAATTTCAGAGAATTAACAATTCAGATTTGGTCATACTTCATTCTGAATTACTCAGAGATAAAAACAGAGCACTAAATGATAGTTAATTCTTGAAAATATGCTTTAGTTATATTGGTGGAAATCGTAAATACAATAAAGTTGAGGGTCAGAGTGAGGGAAGTGGGACTTAGAGATGTAGATTGATTTGGACATGCACCGACCTTCAAAAGTTGAATGTTTTAATTAACAGAACCAAATGACCAAATTATTAATAAATAGATTGTCCTAATCAAACTTCTCTTCTCCTGCGTATGAAAAGAGTCTGATTCCACTTTCTTTTTCTTCAAAAATGAAAAAGATGTAAGTTTTTGCTTTATGCCCCCTCTGGCAACTTTGCTTTGCCAAACCTTTTATGCATGAGAATGAGTAATTGACCAATAAAGTGTAAACAAGTTGGTATCCATTCACTTTTAAAGAGTTCGAATTCGAGACGTTTGGTTTGATCACGTAATTGTATATTTTTGGAGAAAGGAATCACCATGGTATAAACAATACTCTGTTAGTAACTTTTATTTCCTGAATATGTTGCATAAATACACACTATTTTCGTAAGCACTACACAAACAACGCTATCGACTCATCCTTGGGGAGATCGAGTTCTTTAAGATTCCAAGTACGGCAATGTCGCATCGCCGAGAATGTACCTTTCTCTGGAAGAGGATTGCAACTCAGGCCTTTGATTCCGGATGCTTGATTTCTTCCACGAACTCCTTTGTCATCTTCAAGAAATCCTCCATGTGGGATACTTTCCAATCCTAGTGTGATCGAGTTAAAACACAAAAGTTGGTTGAATAAAAGGACAAACGTTTACAATGGTTAGCATGATGATCACTTGAGAAGAAATCGAAGAAAGAAATGCACCTCAAAATCCCAGTCGCCGTACAAGTCGGGATCAGTCTTGTTTGCCCAAACGTAAATGTCGGCTTGCAACTTCTCTGAGTCATCCTGCTAACATAAATGAAACTACTACTGTTCTGTTACAGCTTCTGAGAATACATAATGGCAAAAGATGCAAGAAATGCAAATTATATTGGCATACCTTCAAAAGAACATCGGCTATTTTCCTCTCATATTCATAGTCCTCAAACATATCAAGAATATCAAGTTCAGGATGCGTGATGCCAAGAAGTACCTATATCAATCGTCGAAAATCATTAAACAAGGCGACAGCTTTGTCATCAAAACAACACAAACTGATAATCTAAATTCTGAACCACCACCATTTAGATGTCCTGTGTTTTCACTAATAACGAAGTACCAAACCTCACATACATAAGCACTAGTATAAAAACTCAGTTCGATTGTTAGAGGTGCGAGGACAATCACAACCGTCCATATACGATGAACCTCAAATGAGCGGGTCCCACCAGACGAACGGTTGTGATTGTACCGAAACACAGACTTAAAAGATGAACATATTGGAAAATCCCAGAACAAAAGCTCCCAAAACTCAAACCAAAACATAAGGGCAAGGCGACAATGATTAAGATAGTTCATAATTAGTTTCAGATCATATAGTATGGAAAATGCTGCAGCAGAACGAACCCTTCCGATAACTTTCTTGCCTTCAACAGGTAAAATCGCAGGGTAAACGCGCCCCCTGACACTAAACCTTTGGCTGTACAGAACAAGAATTCATAATTAATTTCAGAAAACAAATTAAGTCAGCCTGCATATATAATTTCTATTCAAAGACACTAGTTTTGAGTTTCACAACAAATAATACAAGTAGACATAATTTTCTTGAACTGAGCTGAAGCTTATACTACCTAAGAATTGCAGCATCAGCAAAATTAAAAATCAGACTAAATCTTTCAAATTAAGATGCTAAACATTTATGATCACACATGTCCGAGCTCTTAATAGTGGACAAAAGTAACCGACTAGCAACTGTATGTAGCGTGTATGTAATACACACTGTTGTATGTCAAGCTTAAACATTTGTACCATATCCAATTACCTCCACAAAAGTTGGAAAGAGCCCAGATTAAGAAATTAGCAGCAAAACAGAGGCATACATACTGTATGTGTGTCTGTAGAGAGAGAAGGAGAAGAAGAAGAAGAGAGACAGACAGACAGACTGACTAGTTGGGGAGGATAGCTGGGGAAGAAGGAGGGACGCGATTCAAGAGGACCCGAACGACGTCGTCTGCGAGGAGGCTGCCGTAGACGAAGACGTTAGAGACGGCCGAAGAAGACCCCATTGCTGACCTGACCAGTGACCACAAACAAAGATTCTTCTTCCTTGTTTTACTCTTAATTAACTCCCAGACCCAGAGTAAATGTGTAGTGTGTACACACCATTGTAAATCATGAATACCAACGCCATGATAACGACACACCTAGGTGAGAGAATTAGGCCCCAAGGGACGCCCAAGTCTTTTTTTAGGGATATAACCCTCAATTTCTTTTCCCTTTTTCTTTCCCCGATATTTTCTGACGTGGTATCTTTATATACTAATCAAGTTGTAATTAACTCGTTTTGTAAAAGGAAGAAATTTTAGGGGCCCTTTTGTAAATAAAATAAATTTATAAGTATATAAACAAAGCAAAAAAAAACCCAACATAAATCTCCATTTTTCCTTCCTTTCCTCTGCGGGGCTTTCGGTTAAAAGGGACGCCCAAGTCTTTTTTTAGTTATGTAACCCCTAGTTTCAAAAGAATTGGTTATATAACCCTTTGCTTGATTAGCTCTTAATTAATTACTCAGCTTAATTAAATAGTTGACACGTCAGGATTTTGCAGACTCTTTTTGGCCCCAAAATTTATACAAAATTAGAATCTGGCCCCAAATCACATTCAACCAATTCTCTCAATTTCTCTCTCCTTCCTGTATGTGCGACGAAAACCCTATTTTTCTGATATTTCTTCTCCGATCGAAGTGCTGTCCAGTGTTCGTTTGATTCTTCAAAAACCCTAAGTATCACCCACCTCTCTCTGATTACATGTACAATGGCAAACAACAACGACAACAATCAAAGGTATTGAAAGGTTTCGGTTTGTTTGAATTTTTTCTGAACCCTATTTTTTGAACTGCGTTTTCACTGAATGAGTGAACTGAGTTTTTTCTGAACCCCATCTATTCTGGGTTTAATGCATTACATTCCCTAACCTGTTATGGACGCCAATATAACGCCAATACATAGTGATCGCGCACTCAATTTTATTAATCGTTTGCGCGATTTCTATAAATCGCTCACGCGATTATGGAATCGCTCACGCGATTCATTTGAATTTTTTCTTAAACCTATTTACTGAATGATTTAACTGAGTTTTTTCCGAACCCCATCTATCTGGGTTTAATACAGTACATTCCCTAGCCTAAATTGGACGCAAATATAAGGACAATACAACGTGATCGCGCACTCGATTTTATTAATCACTTCCCCGATTTCTCATAATCGCTCACGCGATTCTTTAATCGCGCACGCGAATTTGAGGAATCGCCCACGCGACTTTATCAATCGACCACGCGATCAAATTTTTTGTTTCTCAGTTTTGTACTAAAGGAACGGCGACTGGGTTATGTCAAAATTTGTTATTGGATTTGCACTTGGAGTGTGGGAAGAAGAAACCACGTGTTTGAATTGGGTTGCGGAGAGCAAGCAAACTTCTGCTATTCTTGTGAGCAATCAGACTACATTCCAAATGTTGATAAGTGATATTATAGAACAAGCAGGACTTACTTGCTCCCATGATGATGTGCACGTGAAATATTTTCTTACAAGTGCACCTCCAACCTGCTATCCAACTGAAATAAAGACTGATCACGACCTACAAGTTTATTTTGCCGATATCTCTCCTCAAGGTTGGAGGCCCGTTTTGAAGGTTTCCTTGGATAGGAAGGAGAGTGGAACAGAATCCGAACATGTTGGTACAAGCGGGTTTACTTCTCAGGGTGAAGATCAATACCAGCATCAGTATGAAGACTTCAGTCTCCCTGATATCAACGATCAAGAATTCAATCTTCACGATAACACCCTTGCTATAAACGAAGAAATGGTAGATCGTTGTAATCCTTCTGAAAATGTGGTCGAGGAAGAAGTGCCCGATCAATGTATTAATCAGGAGGAAGCCATTATATGTTATGATAATCCAGAGGCCAGGATTGAAAGTCATACATGGGATGATGGCTCAGGTTTTAATGAGGATGAAGAGTTTATTAACAAAGAAGATGCCATCATGAAGATCAACCTTGTTGCATGTAAGGGAAGCTTCCAATTACGAACGATAAAATCTACAAAGTCCCTTCTTGTTCTGGGATGTTATTCGCAGGATTGCAAGTGGTGGTTTCGGTGTGTCAAATATGTTAATTCTGAAAGATTTATCCTCAGAAAGTATAACCGGATGCACACTTGTGGGTTGGAAGAAGCAAGTACCACTCATCAACAGGCTACCGCAAAATTGATTGGGGACTTAGTGAAGCCATTGTTTTTTGACAAGAAAGGTCCCACACCAGGGGAAATTAAAAAGTACGTCGAAGCTGAATTGGGGGCCAAGGTTAGTTACTGGAAATGTTGGATGGGCAGAATACATGCCAAAAATATTGTCAGGGGATCACCTGAGCATGGATATGCAATTATAGATGCATATCGTTATATGGTAACTCTTAAGAATCAAGGAAGCATCCCTGAATTGGTTCTTGCCAACGAGAACAGGTTTCTTCATTTTTTTGTTGCATTCGGACCATGCATACGGGGTTTTACGTACATGCGCAAGGTGTTAGCCGTTGATGGTTGTTTCTTAACCGGTAAATACGATGGTACTCTCCTTTTGGCTACTGCACAAGATAGTGAGAACCATACCTATCCGATTGCATGGGCAGTGGTTGATTCCGAAAATAATGCATCATGGGAGTGGTTTTTTATAAATTTAAAAAGGATAGCACCGGATAGTGATGATCTCTGTATAATATCGGATAGACATGTCTCCATAAAAAATACGGTTGCTAAGATTTATCCTAAGGCTCATCATGGATTTTGTTCGAAGCACTTATCGGAGAACTTGAGACAACGGTTTAAAAAAAGTGCAATCCTTGAGCCATTTTTTAGGGCAGTTAAAGCATATACCGTCGAAGATTTCATGGAGCACTACAAAGAGATCGAACGTATTCACAAACGTGCTGCAGAGTACTTGAAGGATGAAGTTGGTTTTGAGTTATGGAGCAGGGTGCATTCTAAAACAAACAGGTATGATGTTCTGACTAGCAACATCGCCGAGTCTATTAATTCTAGGATTCGATTTGAAAGGGAGTATCCTATCCCTGCTCTGTTTGAGTCTATCATAAGAATATTGGCTGATTGGTTCCACACCCGGAGAACGGACATGATCAACTGCAGTACAGTCCTGGTGCCATCCAAAGAGAAACTTCTCCGGAGTAATCTGGAGAAATCCAAAGGATGCATTGCACAACAGTTCAATGCTCATGAATTTTCTGTTCGTGGAATTGGAGCAGAGGTTATGGTTGACTTGAACAATATGACGTGCACATGTGGTGTCTTCCAGATGGATAAGATCCCCTGCCCCCATGCATTATCGGCGTTAAGGGAGCAAAACCCAAATGGGTTTGGACAAAGAATATATTCCCTATGCTCCAAATTTTACACTGTTGAGTACTACATACTTGCATATTCTGAGACAATTTTTCCTACACCTCCAGAGTTACAGTGGGAATTGCCTGAAGATATAGGTATAAAACAAGTACTGCCACCTCCACTGAAGGTGCGTGTTGGAAGAAAAAGGATGACTAGATTCCGGGCACCTTCTGAGGGAAGAAAAAGGTACAATACCTGTTCAAAGTGTGGAGGAAAAGGTCACAAAAAGACTACTTGTGATCAGAATGTCATTTAGATAAATAATTGTGTAATAAATTGTATAATACAGCTTTATTTTTTAATTAATCGCGCAGACTATTTAATGAATCTCTTACGCGATTTTATGGATCGCGTACTCGACTTAATCAATCGCGCAAGCGATTCTTCAGCCAAGTGTCATCTTTCTCTTTTTAGTTAATCGCGCACAATAAAAAGACACAAAAAGTCTACATGTGATCAGAAAGTCATTTAGATAAATAACAGATTCATTTAGATAAATAAATTGTGTAATACATCTTTGATTTTTAATTAATCGCGCAGACGATTTAATGAATCTCTTACGCGATTTTATTAATCGCGTACTCGACTTAATCAATCGCGCAAGCGATTCTTCAGCCAAATGGGCATATCTCTTTTTTTAATTAATCGCGCCCAAGATTTACTGAATCGCTAACTCTTCTTAATTAATCGCGCCCAAGATTCAATTAATATATTATAATATAATAAAATTTGGAGTTTAATTCGATATATGACAGTTTAAAAAACACTCAGCTTGATCCATTACTTTATTTTTTAAATAATCGGGCTCAAGATTTAGTGAATCGCTCACAAGATTTAATGAATCGCGCATGCGATTCTTCAGCCAAGGGGGTTTATTAACATTATGGATATTAACAGATCTATCTGTCTTCCTCCTTAATCACAAAATCTGCCGTATTTGATTGAAATGTTCATGAAAATCGTCATTTCCGTAGGACTTGTTGCCAAACAGTAACAATCAATAGATTTCTTTGTTTGGCCTTGCAATAGATCATTAGACATTGTAGAAGAACTATAAAACGTGCAATACAGGAGAGAGCTTTGAGAGCTTTATGCGTCCTGTGCATAACAATGGAAAGAAACCATGGATAATGCAAATGAAGATTTATTATAGATTTAAAATCTATAATAATTCTTCAATTGCATTTTCCAGGGTTTCTTTCCAATTGTTATGCACAGGACGCATAAAACTCTCAAAACTCTCTCCTGTACTGCCCATCGTATAGTTCATCTACAACGAGTAAACACTACATCGACCAAACAAAGAAACATCTATTGATTGCTACTGTATGGCGGAAATCATACAGCAAACATGATAATTTTCAAGAGCAATTCAAACTAATAGGGCAGACTCTTCAGATCTGCGAAGGATTTTTCCTTTGGATTGGAGAGGGCGGCGGCGGAAATATTCAACATAAGAGGAGAAGAGGAGAGGATGGAAGATAAAAAAGTGAATTAGGGTTTGGCCAAAGGAAACAGAACAAATTTATTTTATATTTGAGTAGGAGGGGCAGTGCGTAAATTTGTGAGTTTGCAAAAGAGCCCCTGGATGATGATAATATTACAAAATATTATAGCCGTTATAATATGGCAGTTATACACTATTTATATCCTAATTATAGCCGTTGGTGGGGATCACTATATAATTATTCTGATTATCATTAAGGAATTTAAAGATCATGGCAAGCTCAAATAGCTCAGCTTTTACACGAAAAAGTTCTCTTAGATATAGAAAGGAGAAATGCAGGGATTGCGATCAGTGGGCTACAATCAAGGTGGTCGATAGAGCAGATAATTCCAACAGGGGAAGATTATTTTATTGTTGCAATTTGCATGGCTTTTCTCAATGGTGTAATCCAATAGAAGAGCCACAGAACGATGAAGGTGAAGTCTCAAGCAGGAGGACACCACTCATTCCAGAAGGAAGAGAACAAAATATTGTGAACAAGTTGATAATAGTCAATTTGTTGTTTTTAGCAGTATTTTTATTGATTTGTATCTTGAAATCCATAACGTAACTTGTCTTAATGATTTGTATTTAGAAATTTAGATTGTAATCATTTAAGTTACTAAATCGCTCAACATCATCTTTGATACCATGTAGAAGGGATTGTGATTGGTACATTCAAATCAAGCTTCGCTATAACCAACAATAGAATGACCCCATTACAAATGTGACTCGATTCTCATAAGGTGATCTTGATTTTGGCCACAAAACGTATTAAATCGCGTGGGCGACTTCAAGAATCGCCCACGCGATTCTTACGGTAGTTCGCACTTAATATGGGTTTATATTACTTTGCTAGTCCCCCAGCATGTTTCTTTCGCGTTTGATATGAGCCCCATAGAGATTCTTATCTGTGTAGTACGATGTATTGCAAACCTTAGTCATAATCCCAAACAAACCCTAACATCATCTTTGATACCATGTAGAAGGGATTGTGATTGGTACATTCAAATCAAGCTTCGCTATAACCAACAATAAAATGACCCCATTACAAATGTGACTCGATTCTCATAAGGTGATCTTGATTTTGGCCACAAAACGTATTAAATCGCGTGGGCGACTTCACGCGATTCTTACGGTAATTCGCACTTAATATGGGTTTATTTTAATTTGCTAGTCCCCCAGCATGTTTCTTTCGCGTTTGATATGAGCCCCATAGAGATTCTTATCTGTGTAGTACGATGTATTGCAAACCTTAGTCATAATCCCAAACAAACCCTAACATCATCTTTGATACCATGTAGAAGGGATTGTGATTGGTACATTCAAATCAAGCTTCGCTATAACCAACAATAAAATGACCCCATTACAAATGTGACTCGATTCTCATAAGGTGATCTTGATTTTGGCCACAAAACGTATTAAATCGCGTGGGCGACTTCAAGAATCGCCCACGCGATTCTTACGGTAGTTCGCACTTAATATGGGTTTATATTAATATGGGTTTATATTACTTTGCTACTCTTGTAATATACATGTCCGGTAAGGCGGCAACAATTGTGTACATTATATTAAAATTTTTCATTTTTTATCTGACAGTTATTTATATTTAATATATATATCACCACAAGAGTCAAACCAATCACATCATTAATTAATTCTCTCCAGTTATAAGCAAACTTTTAGCGAGAAAGCGGAGAAAGGTAAAAAAAAAAAAAAAGGAAAGTAAAGTAAAGGACTGTTCAGGTTCTTCTTCTTCTTCTTCTTCATCTTCCTCACAAGCAAAAAAACTAGGGTTTTCATCTATTTTCTCTCTCCTATATTCTGATTATTATCACATTTTTACGATCAACCAAACAAGATGTCATCAGCGGGAGCAAACCAAAGCCCAGTAAGGGAAGGAGAAGGCACTATTGATCCCATGCAGATATCCCAAGAGGCCGATTACAACGTAATGGTTCTTTGTTTTTTGTTTTCAACTTTCGTTCTGGAGTTGATACTATATTCTCTTGTTTATATACTGTGTTTTTTTGGTTGTTTATACCGGAAGTATCTAGTACTCGCTTAATCGATTGATTGAGTCGCGTACGCGATCAAAATGGCGCCTTTTGTGTATTTCAAATCTTTTATATTGACAAATGGTATTTTGATCATATACATCTCAGGAGTTCAGAGATGATGAACACACCGGAGATGAAGCGCAAGAGGACTGGTACATAAGGGAAAATAGGAGTAAGCGAAGACATTCGAACAATATGGGTATGATTGGGTTATATGATGAGGCGGAGGATGATGACAATGAGTTACAGGAAGAGTATGAAGAAGAGGTCACCCGGAGCATTGATTTTTCAAAATTCAACATGCGCCCTTTCTGGGAAAGGTACTTCTTCTCTTCAACTGTGAGGATCACAGTCCGGTCATCATGGGAGCGTCTTTCCCCAGTAAAAGAATTCCTTCAGGAGAACGAAATGAATTTCGAAGGAGTATTTAGAAAATATACCGAAGAGCTGCCTTCTGGTTGGAAGCGGTTTTCAGGCAGCCTCCTTCATTATCTTATGATGTACTCCCTACCCACCAAGAAAGAGAATGAGCTGTGGGTCTTGATAGGCCAAAAGCCAGTTAGGTTTGGCTTAAGGGAGTTTGCTCTTGTCACTGGGCTTTATTGTGGAGGAGGTAAGATGCCCGATAGAGCTGATGAGTTGAGTGTTATAAATAATGCCGAGGATTTTCTTAAGAGGATCCTCCGAAATAAATGGAAATCAAAAGTGAAGGACACTGATTTGGAAATTTTATTATTCAATAAAAAGATTGCGGTGGAAGACCGTTTGAAGATAGCACATGTGCTTTTTGTACAAAACATGTTGCTGGGTATTGAAAAGGGGAGAGTTGTAAATAGGGATCATCTTTGTTTTGCAAGTGACTTGGATTTTTTTTATTCATATCCTTGGGGACTAGTGTCATTCAAGGCGACAATGGATTCAATAAAAAAAAGGGAAAAGGATATTGCTAAATGGCTGCCCCCAACAGAATCTGACTCTAAACCGAAGACCTATCATGTTTCAGGTTTTCCATGGGCCTTGCAGGTGATTATGATCATCATATTTATCTTATTCAGCTTAATCGCTTAAGCGAATTTATGAATCGCTCACGCGACTTGTTGAATCGCTCAAGCGATTTAATGAATCGCTCACGCGACTTGTTGAATCGCTTGAATCGCTCACGCGACTTGTTGAATCGCTCAAGCGATTTAATGAATCGCTCACGCGACTTGTTGAATCGCTCACTCGATTTAATTGAAACAAAATCTATAATACATCTTTTTTTCTGTTTGTTCCTTATAGGCGTGGGCTTACGAAATGTGCCCAACTATAGCAAGTTCTTATGGAGGCGGCCTAGAACATGATGATTCCCACATGTCCAAACTACCACTCCCCAGGATGTTCAGATGGATGCACAGTAAAGGGAACCCAATCGATATTGAAGAATTGCGGCAAAAGTTAAATAACCATGGACCTGAGGTTAGAACAAAATTTATATTATTTTCTTTGCCATGGATCACCGAATACCTTTAACATCTATTATTTTTTGATGTAACAGGATCAGGTACGTCCATTTTTGTTGCCCTCCAGCATTGAAAAGAATATGAGTTACATCAGGGACCTTCATGAACAAACAAGTTCAGAAGAAGAGGATGCACCCATTGATTATCTACATCAGTGTTTGAAAGGGTGCACCCTTTTGATCATTGGGGATGAATTGCCCCATCCAGTCCGAGAAGATGATAATCTCATGAATTCTAACATGGATTGGTTCCCCTCACCATCACATCCAACTACAGCATCACCTACCGCAGGAATTGATTGGGGCACCGCACCCCCAACTTCCACAGCACCACCTACCGCAGGAATTGATTGGGGCACCGCACCCCCAACTTCCACAGCACCTGACACATCACCATCACCTGCACCAGCTGCTGCAGTGCAAATCCCTTTTGAAATTCAACAGTTTATCCAGAAAGCGGAAGCTAATTCTGAATCTTTGAATGCAACTGTTGAGAAAATATGGCTGCATTTGGAGAAGGAGAAAGAAGACCAAGCTGAAGCTCATTCTGAATATGTGAAGGCAACTGTTGAGAAGATATGGCAGCATTTGGAGAAGGAAAAAGAACACCAAGCAGGCCGTAGTGTAATGGTGCAGGATGTTGAAGGGTCTAAACGTCAAAGACCAAAGAGAAATAAAAGAAGGCCCGCCTACCTCCTGTCACCTTATACGCTGCAACTTAAGAGGCTTTGCACAGCTACAGCCAGAGCTAGAGTCAAGGCTAAAGAAGCAACACCTGCCTTAACGGCTCAGCCCCAACTGCCTTGTCCGCAAAACGCAGAAACCATCTCTCAATCTCACAACAGATGGTTATCCAAAAATACGGACAAATCTGGTTCTAGCTACTTGTACAGCTGGGTTCTTAGTGCAGGGCCGAAAGACCGAATTAATGGACAAACTGCGGATTTCGACGCGGAATTCTTCCTAACCATCCTCAGAAATGGGAAATGGTTGGTATCCGAGGTAAACTTCCTATATAGTTTATGTTAGTCAATACCTGTATGATGCATAGTTGATCTTTATTGTTTTTTTTTTTGGTTCACTCGTTGCAGCATTTGGAAGAGTGTTTGGCCAATATAAGGCTTAAACAAAAAAGGCTCCCAGATCAATATGCTCAGGATTGTTTGGTCCTCGATGAGGCTTTCTTCCAACATCTTAAAACAAATTATTATCTATCAAGGGGTCTCATTACAGAGGAAGATTCGGTTTGTGTTGGTGATGATGGCAATCTCATTATTACAAATAGGCCAGATAATGCTGCCAATGCTCCGAGGGGTGCCAAAGCTCCGAAGGTTGGTGCCAAGAGTGCCAAGGGTGCCAAGGGTGTGAGGCCTGTGAATGAACCCAAAGAAGACATCCGGACTGCCTCGCATTCATTTGATGTGATGCGAAGGATCTGGAATGATCCCATCAAATGGAAGGAGGACACTGTTCTGCCGTATACAACAGGTTCTCTACCATATTTGCATGGCCGTGCATGGGAAGGAGCTACAAAATTTTATGGCATTGTCAACTCAGGAAATTCCCATTGGGTGGCCGTCGAGATTTTGCCCCAAGAGGGAGTCATCAAAGTTTACGACAGCGGTGGTGGTTCCCTTGACCACAGGAATTACCAAATTGCTTTGAACCATCTGTGTGTTTTCTTTCCCAAATTGTTGGCCCACACAGGAAAGTTCAGGCAATTAGCTGACAGCCTCAAACACATGTGGAAGCTGCAACTTGCTCCGTGTCCAAAAAATAAACGAAGGTACATTTAAAGTTTACTAACTCTAAAATTTTTTATTATATTTTTATTTAATTTCTATTTTTTTTTTTTTTTCAGTGGCGATTGTGGACTCTATTCCTTATATTACATTGAGCTTCTCATGCGTGGGGAACCACTGGATATTCTGGATGACGATAATACCTCTTTTTTAAGGTTACGTTTAGCATCCGAAATATTTTTTGGAGTTGATAAATACAATATTTAAGTTACACAGTATGTATTCATAATATTTATGTCCAATTCTTTAATAAATCGCGCAAAATGTACAATTCCCTAATAAATCGCCAAGCGATTTAATTAATCGCTCACGCGATTCTTCATCAACATCTATTTATTTATTTTATTTAAATATTATTTATTTATTTTCTTAATCAACATCAATTGAATGCATGTTGAACCGAATAATATTGAATGCTAACTAGAATTATTGAAATATTGAAATTTGTGTTTATGTGTTTCGAAATATTAATTTTTTTAATTTAATCGTTCACTTGATTTGATGAATCGCGCACTAGATTCATCAACTAACTAGAATTTAATAAGATAAATAGAAATATTTATTTTTATTATTTAATCGCTCACGCGATTCTGTAAAAAAATCAAAATATTAATTTTTCCTAAATTAATCGCTCACTGATTTGATGAATCGCGCACTAGATTCTTCAGCTATATCAAATTATTTATGTTTTAATTGAATCGCGCACTTGATTTGATGAATCGCGTACAGGATTCTTCAGCTAAATAGAATTATTTATTTTCTTTATTTAATCGCGCAAGCGATTTAATGAATCGCACTTGCGATTCATTAATTAATCTCCCGCGCGATTCATTCTTGTTCTAAATATAAGATACTATAAATAATTTGTTGTATTTTCATTGGATCGCGGACTCGATTCGGTTAATCGCTCACGCGATTCTTCATCAACGTCTAGTCCTTTATTTTATTTGAAGAAGGGACATAGATGTCCATTGTCTTCTTCCCGCGTCTGACAGATGTTCTCGATGAGATGCTTGAATTTAATGAAAAGCTGCCTGCACTCATCCCGGAATTTTGACCGTCACCTTTACAATGCGACCAAGGAAGGAAGGAAGGGGTGCGACTGTTGGTTGGTTTAAGGCCCAATCACCTTTATTAGTATCCTCAATTCTGCTCTGTTCTGAGATTTCTGCAAAATTTTCATCACCTGCAAGAAGCCTTGCTTCTCTTTCTCTGTCCTATATCTCAATCCTTGACAAATAAAGTCATGAATAACCCTCCAAGACCTATTCTGGCAGGAGTGGAAGAGTACATGGTTGAACGTCTTCGTATATATGCCGGAGACAACGAAATCGATCGGGTAGAAGTCTTAGACACGGTGCTATCTATTGTGTCGCGTGAATTGACTAAGCGATTCAAAACCAGATTCTGGGCACGAGATGTTGTAGCAGCAGTGAAAGGACTGCGGATAAATTTTTACGCTTTCCGTAGATTATTGGCGTGTCCTGGAGTTAAATTGGCTGCTAATCGTATTAGTGCCGAAATTGATCCCCTAGAATATTATGGTGCGAATACCATTGAGGTAAGTCGAATTCATCCGTGGCACTTTTTTTTTTTTTTTTTTTAAATCTTTGTTTGTTCATTTTTCAATGTTTAATATTGCATAGGTTATTCAGCGGGATTTCGACGCCAGAGTATTTGGATGTCGTTATTACGACGACCTAAGGTATATCTTCAAAGTGCGGCAGGCACACCTTTTGGAGGGCGAAGAGGAGCACCTCCACGCTTTCCACATAAGTGATAGGGACTCAGACCCCGAGTCCTTTTACGACGTTGTTTACCTTGAGTCCTCTGAGGGGAGTGTTAATTCCATTATCCCTCAATATGATCCGGAGGAGGTTAATCAGTTTCCTCCTCCCCCATAAAATATTTAGTTTCATTGTAATGTATTTTACTGGTTTTGTAATGAAAGCAGACTGAATGTTGTTGTTCTATTTTAATATATCTAGTATGCTGTATTTTACAGTTTTAATGGTTTTACTATTCTTCATTGAATCGCGTGAGCGATACATTGAATCGCGTGAGCGATTAACTAGAATCGCTCACGCGATTTGATGAATCGCGCACTAGATTCATCAGCTAACTAGAATTTAATCAGATAAATAGAAATATTTATTTTTAATATTTAATCGCGTGAGCGATTTATAAAATCGCGTGAGCGATACATTGAATCGCGTTAGCGATTAACCAGAATCGCTCACGCGATTTGATGAATCGCGCACTAGATTCATCAGCTAACTAGAATTTAATCAGATAAATAGAAATATTTATTTTTAATATTTAATCGCTCAGGCGATTGATTAAATAAAGAAAATAAATAAATAATATTTAAATAAAATAAAGGACTAGAATCGCGTGAGCGATTAATTAAATCGCTTGAGCGATTTATTAGGCCTACATGCATTCAATATTATTCGGTTCGTAGTTTGCAGATGCATTCAACTATACCAAATTTTTAGGGTTTAGGGTAAAAAATAAATCAAATAAATATTTAAAACAAATAAAAAACTAGCTCTACATGAAGAATAGATTGCGCGATTCATTAAATCGCTTGTGCGATTTATTTATTAAATCCCATTCTTTTTTTATTTATTCCTCAACAACCAACCGTCATAGTATTGAATGCATGGTAATTTAATTGAATGCATGTACACCTAATTCTTCTATAAATATTCCAATTATCACTTGTTATCCTCACACCTTACTTCAAGCAAAACCCTAGCCGCTTTCTCTCTCCTTTTACAAAACGAGTTAATTTCTTCCTTTTACAAAACGAGTTAATTGCAACTTGATTAGTATATAAAGAAGAAGAAAGAAGGGGAGAGAGAAAGCGGCTAGGGTTTTGCTTGAAGTAAGGTGTGAGGATAACAAGTGATAATTGGAATATTTATAGAAGAATTAGGTGTACATGCATTCAATTAAATTACCATGCATTCAATACTATGACGGTTGGTTGTTGAGGAATAAATAAAAAAAGAATGGGATTTAATAAATAAATCGCACAAGCGATTTAATGAATCGCGCAATCTATTCTTCATGTAGAGCTAGTTTTTTATTTGTTTTAAATATTTATTTGATTTATTTTTTACCCTAAACCCTAAAAATTTGGTATAGTTGAATGCATCTGCAAACTACGAACCGAATAATATTGAATGCATGTAGGCCTAATAAATCGCTCAAGCGATTTAATTAATCGCTCACGCGATTCTAGTCCTTTATTTTATTTAAATATTATTTATTTATTTTCTTTATTTAATCAATCGCCTGAGCGATTAAATATTAAAAATAAATATTTCTATTTATCTGATTAAATTCTAGTTAGCTGATGAATCTAGTGCGCGATTCATCAAATCGCGTGAGCGATTCTGGTTAATCGCTAACGCGATTCAATGTATCGCTCACGCGATTTTATAAATCGCTCACGCGATTAAATATTAAAAATAAATATTTCTATTTATCTGATTAAATTCTAGTTAGCTGATGAATCTAGTGCGCGATTCATCAAATCGCGTGAGCGATTCTAGTTAATCGCTCACGCGATTCAATGTATCGCTCACGCGATTCAATGAAGAATAGTAAAACCATTAAAACTGTAAAATACAGCATACTAGATATATTAAAATAGAACAACAACATTCAGTCTGCTTTCATTACAAAACCAGTAAAATACATTACAATGAAACTAAATATTTTATGGGGGAGGAGGAAACTGATTAACCTCCTCCGGATCATATTGAGGGATAATGGAATTAACACTCCCCTCAGAGGACTCAAGGTAAACAACGTCGTAAAAGGACTCGGGGTCTGAGTCCCTATCACTTATGTGGAAAGCGTGGAGGTGCTCCTCTTCGCCCTCCAAAAGGTGTGCCTGCCGCACTTTGAAGATATACCTTAGGTCGTCGTAATAACGACATCCAAATACTCTGGCGTCGAAATCCCGCTGAATAACCTATGCAATATTAAACATTGAAAAATGAACAAACAAAGATTTAAAAAAAAAAAAAAAAAAAGTGCCACGGATGAATTCGACTTACCTCAATGGTATTCGCACCATAATATTCTAGGGGATCAATTTCGGCACTAATACGATTAGCAGCCAATTTAACTCCAGGACACGCCAATAATCTACGGAAAGCGTAAAAATTTATCCGCAGTCCTTTCACTGCTGCTACAACATCTCGTGCCCAGAATCTGGTTTTGAATCGCTTAGTCAATTCACGCGACACAATAGATAGCACCGTGTCTAAGACTTCTACCCGATCGATTTCGTTGTCTCCGGCATATATACGAAGACGTTCAACCATGTACTCTTCCACTCCTGCCAGAATAGGTCTTGGAGGGTTATTCATGACTTTATTTGTCAAGGATTGAGATATAGGACAGAGAAAGAGAAGCAAGGCTTCTTGCAGGTGATGAAAATTTTGCAGAAATCTCAGAACAGAGCAGAATTGAGGATACTAATAAAGGTGATTGGGCCTTAAACCAACCAACAGTCGCACCCCTTCCTTCCTTCCTTGGTCGCATTGTAAAGGTGACGGTCAAAATTCCGGGATGAGTGCAGGCAGCTTTTCATTAAATTCAAGCATCTCATCGAGAACATCTGTCAGACGCGGGAAGAAGACAATGGACATCTATGTCCCTTCTTCAAATAAAATAAAGGACTAGACGTTGATGAAGAATCGCGTGAGCGATTAACCGAATCGAGTCCGCGATCCAATGAAAATACAACAAATTATTTATAGTATCTTATATTTAGAACAAGAATGAATCGCGCGGGAGATTAATTAATGAATCGCAAGTGCGATTCATTAAATCGCTTGCGCGATTAAATAAAGAAAATAAATAATTCTATTTAGCTGAAGAATCCTGTACGCGATTCATCAAATCAAGTGCGCGATTCAATTAAAACATAAATAATTTGATATAGCTGAAGAATCTAGTGCGCGATTCATCAAATCAGTGAGCGATTAATTTAGGAAAAATTAATATTTTGATTTTTTTACAGAATCGCGTGAGCGATTAAATAATAAAAATAAATATTTCTATTTATCTTATTAAATTCTAGTTAGTTGATGAATCTAGTGCGCGATTCATCAAATCAAGTGAACGATTAAATTAAAAAAATTAATATTTCGAAACACATAAACACAAATTTCAATATTTCAATAATTCTAGTTAGCATTCAATATTATTCGGTTCAACATGCATTCAATTGATGTTGATTAAGAAAATAAATAAATAATATTTAAATAAAATAAATAAATAGATGTTGATGAAGAATCGCGTGAGCGATTAATTAAATCGCTTGCGCGATTTATTAGGGAATTGTACATTTTGCGCGATTTATTAAAGAATTGGACATAAATATTATGAATACATACTGTGTAACTTAAATATTGTATTTATCAACTCCAAAAAATATTTCGGATGCTAAACGTAACCTTAAAAAAGAGGTATTATCGTCATCCAGAATATCCAGTGGTTCCCCACGCATGAGAAGCTCAATGTAATATAAGGAATAGAGTCCACAATCGCCACTGAAAAAAAAAAAATAGAAATTAAATAAAAATATAATAAAAAATTTTAGAGTTAGTAAACTTTAAATGTACCTTCATTTATTTTTTGGACACGGAGCAAGTTGCAGCTTCCACATGTGTTTGAGGCTGTCACCTAATTGCCTGAACTTTCCTGTGTGGGCCAACAATTTGGGAAAGAAAACACACAGATGGTTCAAAGCAATTTGGTAATTCCTGTGGTCAAGGGAACCACCACCGCTGTCGTAAACTTTGATGACTCCCTCTTGGGGCAAAATCTCGACGGCCACCCAATGGGAATTTCCTGAGTTGACAATGCCATAAAATTTTGTAGCTCCTTCCCATGCACGGCCATGCAAATATGGTAGAGAACCTGTTGTATACGGCAGAACAGTGTCCTCCTTCCATTTGATGGGATCATTCCAGATCCTTCGCATCACATCAAATGAATGCGAGGCAGTCCGGATGTCTTCTTTGGGTTCATTCACAGGCCTCACACCCTTGGCACCCTTGGCACTCTTGGCACCAACCTTCGGAGCTTTGGCACCCCTCGGAGCATTGGCAGCATTATCTGGCCTATTTGTAATAATGAGATTGCCATCATCACCAACACAAACCGAATCTTCCTCTGTAATGAGACCCCTTGATAGATAATAATTTGTTTTAAGATGTTGGAAGAAAGCCTCATCGAGGACCAAACAATCCTGAGCATATTGATCTGGGAGCCTTTTTTGTTTAAGCCTTATATTGGCCAAACACTCTTCCAAATGCTGCAACGAGTGAACCAAAAAAAAAAACAATAAAGATCAACTATGCATCATACAGGTATTGACTAACATAAACTATATAGGAAGTTTACCTCGGATACCAACCATTTCCCATTTCTGAGGATGGTTAGGAAGAATTCCGCGTCGAAATCCGCAGTTTGTCCATTAATTCGGTCTTTCGGCCCTGCACTAAGAACCCAGCTGTACAAGTAGCTAGAACCAGATTTGTCCGTATTTTTGGATAACCATCTGTTGTGAGATTGAGAGATGGTTTCTGCGTTTTGCGGACAAGGCAGTTGGGGCTGAGCCGTTAAGGCAGGTGTTACTTCTTTAGCCTTGACTCTAGCTCTGGCTGTAGCTGCGCAAAGCCTCTTAAGTTGCAGCGTATAAGGTGACAGGAGGTAGGCGGGCCTTCTTTTATTTCTCTTTGGTCTTTGACGTTTAGACCCTTCAACATCCTGCACCATTACACTACGGCCTGCTTGGTGTTCTTTTTCCTTCTCCAAATGCTGCCATATCTTCTCAACAGTTGCCTTCACATATTCAGAATGAGCTTCAGCTTGGTCTTCTTTCTCCTTCTCCAAATGCAGCCATATTTTCTCAACAGTTGCATTCAAAGATTCAGAATTAGCTTCCGCTTTCTGGATAAACTGTTGAATTTCAAAAGGGATTTGCACTGCAGCAGCTGGTGCAGGTGATGGTGATGTGTCAGGTGCTGTGGAAGTTGGGGGTGCGGTGCCCCAATCAATTCCTGCGGTAGGTGGTGCTGTGGAAGTTGGGGGTGCGGTGCCCCAATCAATTCCTGCGGTAGGTGATGCTGTAGTTGGATGTGATGGTGAGGGGAACCAATCCATGTTAGAATTCATGAGATTATCATCTTCTCGGACTGGATGGGGCAATTCATCCCCAATGATCAAAAGGGTGCACCCTTTCAAACACTGATGTAGATAATCAATGGGTGCATCCTCTTCTTCTGAACTTGTTTGTTCATGAAGGTCCCTGATGTAACTCATATTCTTTTCAATGCTGGAGGGCAACAAAAATGGACGTACCTGATCCTGTTACATCAAAAAATAATAGATGTTAAAGGTATTCGGTGATCCATGGCAAAGAAAATAATATAAATTTTGTTCTAACCTCAGGTCCATGGTTATTTAACTTTTGCCGCAATTCTTCAATATCGATTGGGTTCCCTTTACTGTGCATCCATCTGAACATCCTGGGGAGTGGTAGTTTGGACATGTGGGAATCATCATGTTCTAGGCCGCCTCCATAAGAACTTGCTATAGTTGGGCACATTTCGTAAGCCCACGCCTATAAGGAACAAACAGAAAAAAAGATGTATTATAGATTTTGTTTCAATTAAATCGAGTGAGCGATTCAACAAGTCGCGTGAGCGATTCATTAAATCGCTTGAGCGATTCAACAAGTCGCGTGAGCGATTCAAGCGATTCAACAAGTCGCGTGAGCGATTCATTAAATCGCTTGAGCGATTCAACAAGTCGCGTGAGCGATTCATAAATTCGCTTAAGCGATTAAGCTGAATAAGATAAATATGATGATCATAATCACCTGCAAGGCCCATGGAAAACCTGAAACATGATAGGTCTTCGGTTTAGAGTCAGATTCTGTTGGGGGCAGCCATTTAGCAATATCCTTTTCCCTTTTTTTTATTGAATCCATTGTCGCCTTGAATGACACTAGTCCCCAAGGATATGAATAAAAAAAATCCAAGTCACTTGCAAAACAAAGATGATCCCTATTTACAACTCTCCCCTTTTCAATACCCAGCAACATGTTTTGTACAAAAAGCACATGTGCTATCTTCAAACGGTCTTCCACCGCAATCTTTTTATTGAATAATAAAATTTCCAAATCAGTGTCCTTCACTTTTGATTTCCATTTATTTCGGAGGATCCTCTTAAGAAAATCCTCGGCATTATTTATAACACTCAACTCATCAGCTCTATCGGGCATCTTACCTCCTCCACAATAAAGCCCAGTGACAAGAGCAAACTCCCTTAAGCCAAACCTAACTGGCTTTTGGCCTATCAAGACCCACAGCTCATTCTCTTTCTTGGTGGGTAGGGAGTACATCATAAGATAATGAAGGAGGCTGCCTGAAAACCGCTTCCAACCAGAAGGCAGCTCTTCGGTATATTTTCTAAATACTCCTTCGAAATTCATTTCGTTCTCCTGAAGGAATTCTTTTACTGGGGAAAGACGCTCCCATGATGACCGGACTGTGATCCTCACAGTTGAAGAGAAGAAGTACCTTTCCCAGAAAGGGCGCATGTTGAATTTTGAAAAATCAATGCTCCGGGTGACCTCTTCTTCATACTCTTCCTGTAACTCATTGTCATCATCCTCCGCCTCATCATATAACCCAATCATACCCATATTGTTCGAATGTCTTCGCTTACTCCTATTTTCCCTTATGTACCAGTCCTCTTGCGCTTCATCTCCGGTGTGTTCATCATCTCTGAACTCCTGAGATGTATATGATCAAAATACCATTTGTCAATATAAAAGATTTGAAATACACAAAAGGCGCCATTTTGATCGCGTACGCGACTCAATCAATCGATTAAGCGAGTACTAGATACTTCCGGTATAAACAACCAAAAAAACACAGTATATAAACAAGAGAATATAGTATCAACTCCAGAACGAAAGTTGAAAACAAAAAACAAAGAACCATTACGTTGTAATCGGCCTCTTGGGATATCTGCATGGGATCAATAGTGCCTTCTCCTTCCCTTACTGGGCTTTGGTTTGCTCCCGCTGATGACATCTTGTTTGGTTGATCGTAAAAATGTGATAATAATCAGAATATAGGAGAGAGAAAATAGATGAAAACCCTAGTTTTTTTGCTTGTGAGGAAGATGAAGAAGAAGAAGAAGAAGAACCTGAACAGTCCTTTACTTTACTTTCCTTTTTTTTTTTTTACCTTTCTCCGCTTTCTCGCTAAAAGTTTGCTTATAACTGGAGAGAATTAATTAATGATGTGATTGGTTTGACTCTTGTGGTGATATATATATTAAATATAAATAACTGTCAGATAAAAAATGAAAAATTTTAATATAATGTACACAATTGTTGCCGCCTTACCGGACATGTATATTACAAGAGTAGCAAAGTAATATAAACCCATATTAATATAAACCCATATTAAGTGCGAACTACCGTAAGAATCGCGTGGGCGATTCTTGAAGTCGCCCACGCGATTTAATACGTTTTGTGGCCAAAATCAAGATCACCTTATGAGAATCGAGTCACATTTGTAATGGGGTCATTTTATTGTTGGTTATAGCGAAGCTTGATTTGAATGTACCAATCACAATCCCTTCTACATGGTATCAAAGATGATGTTAGGGTTTGTTTGGGATTATGACTAAGGTTTGCAATACATCGTACTACACAGATAAGAATCTCTATGGGGCTCATATCAAACGCGAAAGAAACATGCTGGGGGACTAGCAAATTAAAATAAACCCATATTAAGTGCGAATTACCGTAAGAATCGCGTGAAGTCGCCCACGCGATTTAATACGTTTTGTGGCCAAAATCAAGATCACCTTATGAGAATCGAGTCACATTTGTAATGGGGTCATTTTATTGTTGGTTATAGCGAAGCTTGATTTGAATGTACCAATCACAATCCCTTCTACATGGTATCAAAGATGATGTTAGGGTTTGTTTGGGATTATGACTAAGGTTTGCAATACATCGTACTACACAGATAAGAATCTCTATGGGGCTCATATCAAACGCGAAAGAAACATGCTGGGGGACTAGCAAAGTAATATAAACCCATATTAAGTGCGAACTACCGTAAGAATCGCGTGGGCGATTCTTGAAGTCGCCCACGCGATTTAATACGTTTTGTGGCCAAAATCAAGATCACCTTATGAGAATCGAGTCACATTTGTAATGGGGTCATTCTATTGTTGGTTATAGCGAAGCTTGATTTGAATGTACCAATCACAATCCCTTCTACATGGTATCAAAGATGATGTTGAGCGATTTAGTAACTTAAATGATTACAATCTAAATTTCTAAATACAAATCATTAAGACAAGTTACGTTATGGATTTCAAGATACAAATCAATAAAAATACTGCTAAAAACAACAAATTGACTATTATCAACTTGTTCACAATATTTTGTTCTCTTCCTTCTGGAATGAGTGGTGTCCTCCTGCTTGAGACTTCACCTTCATCGTTCTGTGGCTCTTCTATTGGATTACACCATTGAGAAAAGCCATGCAAATTGCAACAATAAAATAATCTTCCCCTGTTGGAATTATCTGCTCTATCGACCACCTTGATTGTAGCCCACTGATCGCAATCCCTGCATTTCTCCTTTCTATATCTAAGAGAACTTTTTCGTGTAAAAGCTGAGCTATTTGAGCTTGCCATGATCTTTAAATTCCTTAATGATAATCAGAATAATTATATAGTGATCCCCACCAACGGCTATAATTAGGATATAAATAGTGTATAACTGCCATATTATAACGGCTATAATATTTTGTAATATTATCATCATCCAGGGGCTCTTTTGCAAACTCACAAATTTACGCACTGCCCCTCCTACTCAAATATAAAATAAATTTGTTCTGTTTCCTTTGGCCAAACCCTAATTCACTTTTTTATCTTCCATCCTCTCCTCTTCTCCTCTTATGTTGAATATTTCCGCCGCCGCCCTCTCCAATCCAAAGGAAAAATCCTTCGCAGATCTGAAGAGTCTGCCCTATTAGTTTGAATTGCTCTTGAAAATTATCATGTTTGCTGTATGATTTCCGCCATACAGTAGCAATCAATAGATGTTTCTTTGTTTGGTCGATGTAGTGTTTACTCGTTGTAGATGAACTATACGATGGGCAGTACAGGAGAGAGTTTTGAGAGTTTTATGCGTCCTGTGCATAACAATTGGAAAGAAACCCTGGAAAATGCAATTGAAGAATTATTATAGATTTTAAATCTATAATAAATCTTCATTTGCATTATCCATGGCTTCTTTCCATTGTTATGCACAGGACGCATAAAGCTCTCAAAGCTCTCTCCTGTATTGCACGTTTTATAGTTCTTCTACAATGTCTAATGATCTATTGCAAGGCCAAACAAAGAAATCTATTGATTGTTACTGTTTGGCAACAAGTCCTACGGAAATGACGATTTTCATGAACATTTCAATCAAATACGGCAGATTTTGTGATTAAGGAGGAAGACAGATAGATCTGTTAATATCCATAATGTTAATAAACCCCCTTGGCTGAAGAATCGCATGCGCGATTCATTAAATCTTGTGAGCGATTCACTAAATCTTGAGCCCGATTATTTAAAAAATAAAGTAATGGATCAAGCTGAGTGTTTTTTAAACTGTCATATATCGAATTAAACTCCAAATTTTATTATATTATAATATATTAATTGAATCTTGGGCGCGATTAATTAAGAAGAGTTAGCGATTCAGTAAATCTTGGGCGCGATTAATTAAAAAAAGAGATATGCCCATTTGGCTGAAGAATCGCTTGCGCGATTGATTAAGTCGAGTACGCGATTAATAAAATCGCGTAAGAGATTCATTAAATCGTCTGCGCGATTAATTAAAAATCAAAGATGTATTACACAATTTATTTATCTAAATGAATCTGTTATTTATCTAAATGACTTTCTGATCACATGTAGACTTTTTGTGTCTTTTTATTGTGCGCGATTAACTAAAAAGAGAAAGATGACACTTGGCTGAAGAATCGCTTGCGCGATTGATTAAGTCGAGTACGCGATCCATAAAATCGCGTAAGAGATTCATTAAATAGTCTGCGCGATTAATTAAAAAATAAAGCTGTATTATACAATTTATTACACAATTATTTATCTAAATGACATTCTGATCACAAGTAGTCTTTTTGTGACCTTTTCCTCCACACTTTGAACAGGTATTGTACCTTTTTCTTCCCTCAGAAGGTGCCCGGAATCTAGTCATCCTTTTTCTTCCAACACGCACCTTCAGTGGAGGTGGCAGTACTTGTTTTATACCTATATCTTCAGGCAATTCCCACTGTAACTCTGGAGGTGTAGGAAAAATTGTCTCAGAATATGCAAGTATGTAGTACTCAACAGTGTAAAATTTGGAGCATAGGGAATATATTCTTTGTCCAAACCCATTTGGGTTTTGCTCCCTTAACGCCGATAATGCATGGGGGCAGGGGATCTTATCCATCTGGAAGACACCACATGTGCACGTCATATTGTTCAAGTCAACCATAACCTCTGCTCCAATTCCACGAACAGAAAATTCATGAGCATTGAACTGTTGTGCAATGCATCCTTTGGATTTCTCCAGATTACTCCGGAGAAGTTTCTCTTTGGATGGCACCAGGACTGTACTGCAGTTGATCATGTCCGTTCTCCGGGTGTGGAACCAATCAGCCAATATTCTTATGATAGACTCAAACAGAGCAGGGATAGGATACTCCCTTTCAAATCGAATCCTAGAATTAATAGACTCGGCGATGTTGCTAGTCAGAACATCATACCTGTTTGTTTTAGAATGCACCCTGCTCCATAACTCAAAACCAACTTCATGCTTCAAGTACTCTGCAGCACGTTTGTGAATACGTTCGATCTCTTTGTAGTGCTCCATGAAATCTTCGACGGTATATGCTTTAACTGCCCTAAAAAATGGCTCAAGGATTGCACTTTTTTTAAACCGTTGTCTCAAGTTCTCCGATAAGTGCTTCGAACAAAATCCATGATGAGCCTTAGGATAAATCTTAGCAACCGCATTTTTTATGGAGACATGTCTATCCGATATTATACAGAGATCATCACTATCCGGTGCTATCCTTTTTAAATTTATAAAAAACCACTCCCATGATGCATTATTTTCGGAATCAACCACTGCCCATGCAATCGGATAGGTATGGTTCTCACTATCTTGTGCAGTAGCCAAAAGGAGAGTACCATCGTATTTACCGGTTAAGAAACAACCATCAACGGCTAACACCTTGCGCATGTACGTAAAACCCCGTATGCATGGTCCGAATGCAACAAAAAAATGAAGAAACCTGTTCTCGTTGGCAAGAACCAATTCAGTGATGCTTCCTTGATTCTTAAGAGTTACCATATAACGATATGCATCTATAATTGCATATCCATGCTCAGGTGATCCCCTGACAATATTTTTGGCATGTATTCTGCCCATCCAACATTTCCAGTAACTAACCTTGGCCCCCAATTCAGCTTCGACGTACTTTTTAATTTCCCCTGGTGTGGGACCTTTCTTGTCAAAAAACAATGGCTTCACTAAGTCCCCAATCAATTTTGCGGTAGCCTGTTGATGAGTGGTACTTGCTTCTTCCAACCCACAAGTGTGCATCCGGTTATACTTTCTGAGGATAAATCTTTCAGAATTAACATATTTGACACACCGAAACCACCACTTGCAATCCTGCGAATAACATCCCAGAACAAGAAGGGACTTTGTAGATTTTATCGTTCGTAATTGGAAGCTTCCCTTACATGCAACAAGGTTGATCTTCATGATGGCATCTTCTTTGTTAATAAACTCTTCATCCTCATTAAAACCTGAGCCATCATCCCATGTATGACTTTCAATCCTGGCCTCTGGATTATCATAACATATAATGGCTTCCTCCTGATTAATACATTGATCGGGCACTTCTTCCTCGACCACATTTTCAGAAGGATTACAACGATCTACCATTTCTTCGTTTATAGCAAGGGTGTTATCGTGAAGATTGAATTCTTGATCGTTGATATCAGGGAGACTGAAGTCTTCATACTGATGCTGGTATTGATCTTCACCCTGAGAAGTAAACCCGCTTGTACCAACATGTTCGGATTCTGTTCCACTCTCCTTCCTATCCAAGGAAACCTTCAAAACGGGCCTCCAACCTTGAGGAGAGATATCGGCAAAATAAACTTGTAGGTCGTGATCAGTCTTTATTTCAGTTGGATAGCAGGTTGGAGGTGCACTTGTAAGAAAATATTTCACGTGCACATCATCATGGGAGCAAGTAAGTCCTGCTTGTTCTATAATATCACTTATCAACATTTGGAATGTAGTCTGATTGCTCACAAGAATAGCAGAAGTTTGCTTGCTCTCCGCAACCCAATTCAAACACGTGGTTTCTTCTTCCCACACTCCAAGTGCAAATCCAATAACAAATTTTGACATAACCCAGTCGCCGTTCCTTTAAAACAATAAAAAAAAAAAAAAAAAAAAAAATTAACCATGCATGTAGTACAAAACTGAGAAACAAAAAATTTGATCGCGTGGTCGATTGATAAAGTCGCGTGGGCGATTCCTCAAATTCGCGTGCGCGATTAAAGAATCGCGTGAGCGATTATGAGAAATCGGGGAAGTGATTAATAAAATCGAGTGCGCGATCACGTTGTATTGTCCTTATATTTGCGTCCAATTTAGGCTAGGGAATGTACTGTATTAAACCCAGATAGATGGGGTTCGGAAAAAACTCAGTTAAATCATTCAGTAAATAGGTTTAAGAAAAAATTCAAATGAATCGCGTGAGCGATTCCATAATCGCGTGAGCGATTTATAGAAATCGCGCAAACGATTAATAAAATCGAGTGCGCGATCACTATGTATTGGCGTTATATTGGCGTCCATAACAGGTTAGGGAATGTAATGCATTAAACCCAGAATAGATGGGGTTCAGAAAAAACTCAGTTCACTCATTCAGTGAAAACGCAGTTCAAAAAATAGGGTTCAGAAAAAATTCAAACAAACCGAAACCTTTCAATACCTTTGATTGTTGTCGTTGTTGTTTGCCATTGTACATGTAATCAGAGAGAGGTGGGTGATACTTAGGGTTTTTGAAGAATCAAACGAACACTGGACAGCACTTCGATCGGAGAAGAAATATCAGAAAAATAGGGTTTTCGTCGCACATACAGGAAGGAGAGAGAAATTGAGAGAATTGGTTGAATGTGATTTGGGGCCAGATTCTAATTTTGTATAAATTTTGGGGCCAAAAAGTGTCTGCAAAATCCTGACGTGTCAACTATTTAATTAAGCTGAGTAATTAATTAAGAGCTAATCAAGCAAAGGGTTATATAACCAATTCTTTTGAAACTAGGGGTTACATAACTAAAAAAAGACTTGGGCGTCCCTTTTAACCGAAAGCCCCCACCTAGGTCATACGATTTTTTTATTTTAATTCCGACACCATACAAATATAGATCATATGATTTTTTTATTTTAATTCCTACACAATATTCGATATAATTTTGTTTTTTTTTTATATTTTTTAAATGAGGTGACCTAGGTGTACTTATTGAACATCTAATTTATATAAAAAATTTTCTTGAACATATAAATTTTTAAATGAGGTGACCTAGGTGTTAGACATAATTCCTACACAATATTCGATATCATGTTTGATGTTTCTTATAAGAAACATCAAACATGATATCTAACACGTAACAAAATAATATGTTATCATACCACAACTAGTAGGAACGTTCTTTCTCATATATTTTCTTTTTAAAAACAAAATTGTTACATTTATTTAGCTAAACTATGGAGGAAAACAATTTTTGAAATTGAGAATTAAGTTATTTCACCCTTTCTTGAATTGGTTTATAGTGGATTTTCCTAAGAAAATCAGGTTTCTTACATTCAAATGAAAACTAATACCATCCATATGCATTTGGAAACACAAAAAGATTTTGACCCAAAAATAAAAAAAGAAACACAAAAAGATTATAATATTAGATTGTAAACAACAATACCAGTTACCAAGTTTAAAAGGCGAAGGAAAATGCTGGAAGTTAAGGATCATACTAAAGTAATGGCTCCAATGTTCCTGCCGGAAATAGTTCAGCACAAATATACAAAAACTGAATACTTTTGCTCTGATTACTTCAATCAGAGAGAGAGAGAGAGAGTAATTTGTTCTTCCAACAAACCAGTAATAATAAGCATAACAATGCTAGTATGTAATCAAATCCCAAAGAAAACATGGACAAAAGCGCAGCGCAGAGCGACTCATGGGGCGATTCTCTGAGGATCACGAGGGAAGAGTGATGTTTTACGGATATTGTTGAGAGCGCAGAAGAGCATCACCACGCGCTCCAATCCCACTCCAAATCCACCGTGAGGTGGTGCACCATACCTGACACCAGGGCCCAAAACTCAGATATATACAACCAACGGAGAAAAGAATGCAGCAATATGATGCATTAATATTAACTCAAACGGTTTGACAGATGATTTAATCATTACGGAGGATATGGCAATTACAATATGACAATAGAAGTTAAAAGACCTGAAGGAATCAATGTATGTTGAAATAGTGTTGATATCAATCCCCAATGCTTTTGCACGCTTGGTCAATAAGTCGGGATCATGGATACGTTGAGCTCCCGATATAATTTCCTCACCTAACAGAGAAAGAAACAATTTTGAGTTCAGATCCAATTTCATTTGCATTATGAGTAAGATTTGCATTTAGAAATATTTATTGAATATCAGGAAGAAGTATTTTTTAGCACTGCATTCTTCTAGGAGCTATAATATTATTGGGCAGTTAAATGCATTAAATTTAATAATTCACTATTGTGAATTCATACATAAAGATTTGAGTTTTATACTTGCCTCGGATAAAAACATCAAAAGAATTGCTGTACTTTTCATTATCACCACAAGGCATGGTATAGAATGGTCGAACAGCAAGAGGATAGCGGTGAAGTATGTAGAACTCAGTACCATACCTACAAAAACAACACAGATATGATAAGTTTTAACCACTCTATCTACATCAAAAGGTAAGACAAAATAAAAAGTTAGCATACTTCTCCAGCACAAGTTGGCCAAGCTTTCGCTCAGATTCAGTGTTGAGATCTCCAAAAGGATCAATTTCAACCCCAGCTTCCTGCAGAGCACAAGTCATTCAGAAAGATAAAAATTGGTAATTAACGAATGCTTAATGCAAGAATCCAGTGAGCAGACAACTATGCATGAGAATTAGTATTTTTCTGCAAATCTTATATTTTTTTGCTTCTATATCGAAGTAGTACGTTATGGATATGATTGACAAAGATATACTTCATAGCATATCATAGGAACGTGTATCGATTAAACTTGTACCCACATAAAATTGTTTTAATTTGGTGTACTTGTTCCATGTGTAACTTGAACAACCAATTTCTAAGCAAGTATTGCAATTTGTTTGTCCAGCATTCTCACTTTTCTAGATGCACAACATTTACTGCTATAGCTTTTTGTTACAGGTATCTACATAATGAAGTTCTTGTAAAACATTTACTCTTGAAATAAGATAAAGTTGGACCTCTCTCGGACATATATCAAAACTGATTTGTTACCTTCAGCATTTGAACCCCCTCTTCGAAAGTAAGCCGTAGAGTGTTCCGCAAGTACTGCATATTCAAATTCAGTAATGAGCATCAGCTATCAAAAGGGATTGAATATAGAGTTCTAAGTTTCTAGGACAGATATAAGTAATAATGATTTCCTTCATCAGTTTCAAATCATTATAAATAGCATCAAATAAACATAAAATTGACTGATGTCTGAACCTTCAGCTTCTCAAAAGGATATTGCCTATTGATGGCTTCAAGCTCCTTTGAACATTTTTCGTTCAAATAGTCGAACATAGTCACAAATAGGCGATCGACGACGTCCATCACCTGCATGAATAAGCTCAGTTATGAACTAAAAAACGAACCTGGAAATAGTAAAGTTCCAAGAAAATAATACACATATACCTCTGAATAATGCTCCTTAATCTCCATTTCAACATCAAGTCCAGTAAATTCACACAAATGTCTGTGTGTAAATGAGTCCTCTGCCCTAAAGACTGGACCGACCTCAAATACACGGCCAAAATCACCACAGATGGACATTTGTTTATGAAGCTGAGGTGACTGCGCCAGACATGCAGGTGTTCCTTTATAATCAAATCTAAAAACAGCTGAACCACCTTCACTAGAACCCGCAATCAATTTTGGCGTGTGGATACCAATAAAACCTTCAGAAAACAAGAATTGCCTAAATATCTGCAGGAAGATGTAAAAAATTATGGGTTAGAATATTTAGACTTGGCTATGATTATGGTTGTAAATCAAACAATCACCTAATTGATGTAAATTAAAAATAGAAATTGAGGACAATTGCCAAAAAAAAGGTAAAAGTCATATGCAAAATCATAATACACGTGTTCTTACATTTTCAACTTGACACTGAATGCGAAAAATCCCCTGATTGGCAGGAGTGCGCATGTCAAGGACTCTGAAATTCAAGCGAGTGTCCTGATTTACACGAACAAGTTGCTCACCTGCCTGCATATTCAACAAACACCCATTTCAGTTTCCTAGGTAAAAGAAGTGAAGCATGCATTCTTGTCTGAAAGTGAACATGTACCAAAACATAGCAAGATACCTGCAAGGCCCTTTCTATTTCAATCTCACTTCTAGCTGCATCCTCAATATTGATGGGCAGGTTGGAATGAGCCCTGTTCACACAATGGAGTTTCCTCACTTGAATTTCCACCTATAACAATAGAATATTAAACCAAGCAGGTATACAATAGTTAAAAGAACAAAGGAAATCACAACCATATTCCTAAAATTACAATTCAGTCGTTCTGATTATAAACTAATCAAGCCAAGTGGCAAACAGTACAGGATATATAAGCACAGTTGCAAACATAAGGTCCTAAGTAATCTGACTCAAAAGGACATGATAATATATGGAAGTCTGCAATACAGAAAGCCAGAAACAAACTAATAATAAATGAAATAAAAATCAAGTATTCTTATGTTTGCTTGTTTCAGTAACTATCTACTAAACATTTTATTAAGCAACACAAACTGTAACAAGCATAAGATTCTGAATGAGCAGAGATAGAAGGCATACATACACAATTCACATTTACCTACAAAAATATCAAAACACACACCAATATGAGCACTTATCCATTCTATTTGGCTTGATTCAACGTGATGAAGGCCAAACCACTTACTTTAAGAGAAAATGCATTATTGAACAATATGAAGCAGCACATAAGTTGTATCACATAATGAGCAAAAACTATAGCTTAAAGAAGACATTCAAAGTGTTCCAGATTCAAATCCAAACACCTTTGAAGACTCTTCACAATTTACACACACAAAAAACCACAAAAGCCTGCTGGCTAGCATATAAACCGTGTTCCCCTGCGAAAAGGTCTGAGAATCCTATAGTCTGCTAAACATATAGCCGAGGTCAGACATCGCACAGTTCCAGATTCAAATCCAAATTTCTTTCAACATCCTCAACAATTTACACAGAAACAAACACACACACGCACACGAGAACAAACAAACCTGCTGGGTAGCACCAGTGATGGGTTGATCAGGCACCGATATCTCTCCTTCGATGTCAACAATACTCTCCCTGCTCAAGCCAGTTGTAAACTTCACCATCTGAGAGCTCACAACATCTGGCTTCACAGTCAAAACGCACTGCACAGTAAACCCCCGCTCCCTCACCACGACAAAAGACATTTTCTTCCCCACGGCGCGGATCGCCTGCGCTCGCCCCCGCACCAACACCGACTTCCCCTTCAACTCATCATTCAAATTTTTTACCTCCGTCCAATTCTTGCCGGAGACTTCCTTCGACTTCAGGTCGTCCAACTCGATATCGCCGTAATTAGCCTTCAGCGGGTCCTCGCCCTCGATATTCATTGCCGAAACTCCGCCTAAAACTTTGGCGGCGGCGAGTTCTTCTTTGCGTTTCTTCTTCTCTAGCTTGGCGAGTTCTTTCTTCGACAGCTTCTTCTCGGAGGTCTCTTCGGCGGCGGGATTCTGCGATGGCTCTTCGGACGACATGCTCGTGAAATTGATGCTTTGGAGAGAATTTAAGGGCTCAAAAGCTGAAGCTCTGAGCGTTTGTATTAGGAAAGAAGTTAATAGCCAAGGTTTTCCTTCTTCTATAGTGGCTTGGATATTGGGCCCAAGTTTATATATAATGGGCCGGGCCCATATTTACACTGTATTATTTATGATTTAGGGCTGTCAATGGGTCGAATTTGATTCGAATTTTAGCATATTCATCATATAAATATGTTCGATAGATCATATTCGATTATAAATATTTGTTATTCGAAATAAATGAATCGAATATAGAATTAAGAAATTCGATTCATTAAATATCCAAATCAGATTTTATGTACAATATTTAATTAAAATAATAGAATGGTTAAGATTAAAATTCTCACATATTTATCACTTTAATCGATAATAATATTTGAATCATTTACACTAAACATATATACTTTTAGTTTAAATCAACCTATTTAAAATAAATATAAATAAAACTATCCAATAATCCATTAAATAATAATTATTTATTAAATGTTATGTAATTATATTTTTTATTAAATTTGTTATTTAATCTATATATATATATATAATTTAGAATCCTTGAGGCTATCCACGTAAGTATACACGTTGGATAGTCTTTAAAAATTTTAAATGCCTCAATAAATTTTAAATTAATATTTCCCAAATTCTGTTGCTAAACGTTTTGAAATATTTCTCCAATTGTTACTAAATGTTTAAATTCCAAAATACGCATATCAATATAAAATTATGTTTTCTCTAACAAATCAACTATGTCGTTTACTTCTATATATTAGGATGGGTGGGTTATTTTGTAACCCATAATAAATTGTTTACTTTAGTGGGTGACGAGCCTGTGGTTTAAGAGCAAGCTAATAGGTTTAGTTTTTGTACCCGTTTATGCATTAATTGTATCAATTTTACTGCCGTGTTTGTACTTATACGTGTGTTTTCACTCCTATTTTAAGTACATGTTGTCTTGGAGTTGTAAACGGCAAGAAATGGAACAAAACCATGATTTTAGAAGCTGAAATCTTGATTGCAGGACATATCCTGGCAGGGAATGGAAACACCTTTCATTCAATCCCGGCCGGGAAAGGGTCACAGTTTCTGGGAAAACTTGAGTCCCGGTCGAGACTCTTCCAAGGCATATTTCAATCCCGACCGGGATTCCCTTTAAAGCGTGTTGGCGATTTTTGATGGCTCCCGACCGGGAACCATTTTAACCTACAATCAATCCCGACCTCGAATGAGACCCAAAAAACACGTTTTTGCTAGTATTTGACCTAATCTCGGGATAGGAGGAGGATCCAGTTTTTCACTTTACCTTAAGGGGTTTTTAGAGCATTTATGGAGCTTTGAAGAGGAAGACCTACCACCATGGCTTAGGGAGCAAGAATCAATGCATTAATTGAAGACTTTTAGTATCATTTCCCTTTTTATTCATTTCTATCATTTAATTTCATGTTATTAGCCTAGTCTTTACATTCCTAGTATAAACTAATGTCTCTAGTTTTGGGGTTTGTTCTTGTATTTGAGGATTATGACTTGGATACTTGATGTTTATTTCCATTTAATGAATATGCATGTTTCTAGTATGATTACTTTTATTTCCTTGCTTTTTAGTGATAGTATGAGTGGCTAAATTTCCTCAGGCAAAGGGTGGTGATTAATTATGTAAGGTAAGTGTTTGGTGAAATGCCTAGGTGGGGTTATTGATCTCATGGTTGTCAAATTGATTTGTTTGCATATTTAAGCTTGATCACCTTAGATATGATCGTAGATTTGCACGCTAATTGAGAAATTGCATGTGAATTGGAAGAGATTTCACAACACTTAAGGGCTAAGTATAAAGAGATTTAACTTAGACTTGAGCAATTAAGCAATTAATTAACTGGGCCAAGCCGCTAGTTAGTTTCTTGCACTAATCTAGATTAATTGATCTAATTAATGAGCTAATGACCACGAGAGCGGCGTTAGACGTAATTAGGTACACGCATTCCACTTCGAGATGAGCTTTTGCATATTTTAGTGATTAGAATTGTGAGATGCTTGATTCCACCGAAGTACTAATTGAACACGAGCCTTGCATGATTGTCACTTCTCCTTGCCACTTGGTTATTCTTGTTACTTGCTTCTTACTCGCCTTCTAGTTCTTGCGTGTTGCCTAGTTATTTAGTTCTAGTTAACTTTCTTTACCGTAATTAGTTAATTCACTCTTGCACTCGACTTGGTCTACAGATTAACGAATACACATTAGTCATTGACTTTGATTTCCTCTTCCCTTGGGATTCGACCCCTGGTGTTATAATTGATCTTTTAATAAACTTACACTTAGGTTTAAAATTTGACTAACAAGTTTTTGGCGCCATTGCCGGGGAAGGCGTTTGAAATTACTCTTGTTTTTGTGTTAGTAGTTAGTGAGTTAGACCCTTATTTTATTGTATTTGATGCTTGCTTGTCTCTTGTAGGTGTTTATGCGAAGAGCCCGGAGTTGGGATAATCTCAAACACTATCCCGAGATCGAGAAGAAACTCTGCGCCCTTAGAAGAGAAAAGAGACAAGTGGAGTTGTCAACCCCGATTCCAATGGAAGAATTAAATGGAAACAATGGAAACAATAGGGCAAATTAAGGATATGGTCAACAACCGAACCATCCGAATCAACCACCTCAAAGGCAAATTAGGGATTATGCCATGCCAAGTATGGAGAGTATACAAAAAAAATTTGGGAGACCGGGAGTGGTGGCAAACCACTTTGAAATCAAGTCGGCTTACATTTCTCTCCTCCAACAAAACCAATTTACCGGCTTGGCTACGGAGGACCCGATCTCACACGTTAATTGGTTCACCGAAGTGTGTGACACGTTCAAATTGAACAATATCACCGAGGATGCCATTAGAATTCGCCTCTTTCCTTTCTCCTTAAGGGATAGGGCGAAAGCTTGGCATAATGCTCTTCCATACGAGATAAAGGGGTCGTGGGCTCTTTTATCACAAGCCTTCTTGGATAAGTTTTTCCCACATGCAAAGACGGTTAAACTCCGGAAATCACATCATTTCGTCAATATGAGGGAGAAAGTTTATATGAGGCAAGGGAGAGATTCAAGGAGTTACAACGAAAGTGTCCCCATCATGGTTGTGAGGATTGGAAGCTTGTCCAATCATTATATGGAGTAATTTCTCAAGCTTTGAAGGTGATGATTGATTCTGCCGCGAGAGGTGGCATTATGAGTATGTATGAATCCGACACGATTCACTTATTGGAAAGAATGGCAACGAATAATTCTTGGGTAAATGAAAGGGCTAACACACCGATCCCAAGGCCTTCTAGCTCTACACCCGGAATGATGCAAATGGGATAGTACACCGCCATGCATGCTAAGATTGAAGAGCAATTCAAAGTTAATGTCGTTTCAAATCAATCTCCTCCAATACAACCATTGACTTGTGAGATTTGTAGCGGGCCACACAATTATGGCTCGTGTCCTTATGCTTCCCAAGGAGTTCCATCTAATCTTTTTCCAAGTCCCGAGCAAGTGAATGCTCTCAATCAACCAAGACCTCCCAATAATCCTTACTCACCCATATACAACCCCGGTTGGCGTAATCACCCTCATTTCTCTTGGTCTAATAATAACAATGCACAAAATGCCCCAAGACCACCACCCCAACCTAGACCCCCCGGAAATTTTCAACAACCTCCTTATTTCCCTCCACAACAAGTCCAATACCAACCTCCTAAACCTCAAATCAAACACCACCTCCACAACCCCAATCTCCTCAACAACATGCCGAGAAACAAGGTTGGGAAGTTGCCTTAGAAAGGTTTATCTCGGTCTCTTCGAATCATATGCACAAATTGGAAACACAAGTTGATCAAGTGGTTATGCAAAATAGAAGCATGGAGATCCAAATAGGGAAAATTGCCACCGCTCTAAATCAAAGACCACATGGTACACTTCTAAGTAAGACGGAGACTAATCCGAGAGAGCATTGTAATGCTATCATGCTAAGGAGTAGCAAGTCTTATGAGGAGCCTCCTTTGCCTTCTTGATATGAAGCCGAGTCAAATGGGGTGAGTCTAGAGGATAAATTGAATAAGAAATGGGAAAAGGAAGAGAAGAATAAGGAAGTTGGAGAAAAGAGCAATCTTATGCCTAAGATGAGTGATGAGAAGATATCCGAGAAAGAAGATGAGCCAAGAGACAAAGAAGTTAAGAAAAATCATGATGATGAGCTCTCTTCGAAACCAAAAGCATGTATTCCCCCTAAGGCGTATGTGCCACCAATTCCATTCCTACAACGATTGCAAAAGCACAATTTGGAGAAGCAATTCAAAAAGTTCCTTAATGTATTAAGCAACTTCATATTAACATTCCATTTGCCGAGGCATTAGCTCAAATGCCAGCATATTTGAAGTTCTTGAAGGAATTGGTGTCAAACAAGAGGAAGCTTAAAGACTTTGCCACCGTTGCACTCATCGAGGAGTGTAGTACCATTATCCAATGGAAGCTTCCTCCAAAGCTCAAGGATCCTAGGAGTTTTTCTATCCCTTTGACGTTGGATCTTTACAATTTGAAAATGTTTTATGTGATTTAGGAGCAAGTGTTAGCCTAATTCCTTTGTCTACTTGTAGGAAATTAGGCTTGAAGGAGCTTAAACCGACGAATATGACGATCCAATTGGCGGATAGATCCATAAAGTATCCAATAGGGGTCCTAGAAGATGTTCTGGTGAAGGTTGATAAATTTTTCATCCTCGCGGATTTTGTGGTATTAGATATTAAAGATGATGAGCACTTGCCATTAATTTTAGGAAGGTCGTTCCTAGCTACGACCGGAGCTAACATAGATGTTCAAAATGGCTTACTCTCCTTCAAGATTGGGGATGGTAGAGTGGAATTCAAGATTTTTCGCTCTATGGGTGTGCCACCACCTCTGGATACATGTTATAAAGTGGGAGTCGTCAATGAAAAACCGACAAAGATGGTTAAGATCTTGGAGGGGATAGATCCCGGAGATAAAGGGAGAAAGCTAAAGTTCAAAAATTTAATTAAAAGAGATGTGATGGCTTTTGATTCTTGGAGATCAAGAGATGGTTCGGGGAATGTCAAGAACGAGGTCACTCCGTGTGACTCGTCATATGTGAATTGAATCATTGATCTCTAATTGGGTGAAAAAGTCGAGCTAGCGACTCTAAAACTAGAACTATTTCTTTCCCTTTTCTCTTTTCTTTCTCTCCTTAGTTGTTAGTTGAGATTTGATGCTTTGTTTTGTGCTCTTTTGTGTAGGTTGCTTATTTGGTGGTGAAGGATTCTTGATGAGTTGGCTCGCTTGGGAGAGTTGAACTTTGGATTTTGCTCATAAGGAAAATTTGCAATTGAGGTCTATTTATCGCTTTATGGTTCATATTGATATGTTTGCTAGCATGCTTTTGGTGTTGTAGATTAATTCTTGAAGTTAAGCGCATGCTTTGAACTGTTTTTGGCGATCTTGAATTTTTGATTTGATTGAGGAATCAATACTTGTGTGTGATGTGTTGCTTTATGGCTTGAGATTTATGCATTCATGATGAATTTTGGACTTTCTTGTGCTTTAATTGAGAAATCATGTGGAGAGCATGTTTAAGGTGATGAGAATTTGATGAATTGGTGAGTGTTTATGCTTATGTGGCTTTGATGTTACAATTGGTGCATGTTTGTGCTTATGTGGCTTTGATGTTACAATTGGTGCACTATGGTATGGTTTGAATACATAAGCTAGTTGCCTAAAAAAAAAAGAATACATAAGCTAGCTAAGTTGTAGCTTAACGTGTTTATGCACCAATTTTATGTTTAAAATGCTTGATCTTTGGTGTACTACGGTCCAAATTGTTGAAAATTTGTGCTCGAAATAATGAATTCTAGCACGTTTAAAACACCAAAATTGAATGTAGGGAGAGATTGTCCCCTGTTGTTCAATCCCGGTGTTCAATACCGGCCGGGATGAGTTTTAGCCTATTTTTACTCCCGGTCGGGACTATTCAAACCTAAACCACCTGATCCACCATCCCGGCCGGAAGCCTCCTAGACTATTTTAAATCCCGGTCAGGACTCCTAGCCCCCAAACCTTCTGTACCCCATTCCCCGCCGGGACATATTTTAGCCTTTATTCAATCCCGGCCAGGATTATCTCTCTGCCAGAAAAACGTTTTTGCATTTTTAGTTATAAATTTCCCTTTCTTCCACTTAAATAAACACACGACTGCACAAACCCTATTTAAATTTCAATCACAGAAGCAATTTCTCCCTTATTCTCAAACACACGCACACACGTACTTTCTCATAACCCTCTAACGCACGCACACACACCGGCGAGGCGGCGATGGACCGGCGGCGACAAGAGCTCCAACGCCCCTTTGTCTCTTTCTCCTCACTCTCTCACAACTTTATTAGTAAGCATTCTTCCGATCTTTCACACTTGGTTAAAATTTGAATCTTTTTCAGGCCAAATTCATAAAATCCGAAATCCCAGCCCCACATTGTGTTTTATTGTTTAAATTCTTGAGGTTCTTGTTACTTATTGTTGAGTATTGGGTATTTTGAGCATGATTTTGTAAATTTGAACAAAGTTTGAACCTTTGTCAAACCCTACCCCCTTTTTGAATGAAATTGTTGGATTAATTGGAGTTTTTGTTGAATTAATGCCTTGATATACTTGTTTTGAACTTGTGTGGGTTTGAATGTGTCCAATTCTTGCAAAAACAACCCTTTTCAAAGTATGCCCCCAAGGTGTTTGATAAAAGGTCACAACCAACTTTAAGCTTAATTTTGTGCTATTTGATTGATGATTTGTATTTGCTCAGATAGCAGCACCGCTATTGCTTCATCTAGCAATGCTGCCGAAAGCTCCCGGAATAGAAACAATGAGCCGGAACGTGCTCTCTATCCCACTCGATTCCTCTCCCCACCCATTTTGCAAGAGCTTGGCATTTAGGAGCGGGTCTCGACTTACTTTGCTCCAATTAGTTGGGTGGAATTCACCCAAAAGAGGCAGAAGACATACCCGGGAATCACAAGAGAGTTCTTTCTAACATTCAAATGGGAGAATGGTGTGGCCACATTTAAGATTGCTAGGGCTAGCTATACACTCACCCTTGGGGAGCTTCGTACTATATTTGGATTCCCTTAAAGAATACATGGATACCCGGAAGATTGGGGCAAAAACGTCTGGGATTTGGCATGGAGTTCTCTCCCGTTCAAGGATAATGTAGAGCCTTATGGAAAAAGGTCAAAGTCCACGGATTTGAAAGATATAGTGTGGCGGGTGATTGACAAGGTCCTTTCATCGAGCATTTGTGCAAGGAGAGAGGGTGGTCATACAATTAATTTGGATGAACTTTAGATTATGTGGTGCATGCTTGAAGGCACACAACTCAATGGGATCGCCATCCTTATGGAGAAAATACGTGATACCGGGAGAAGAAAGGATTGCATCATTGCTCACGGGGGATATGCCACTCTCATTGCCGAGCACATAGGTTGGAGACCGGCACCAAATTTGCCATGTCTTGAAAAAGAGCCATTTCTTGATGGTTCCACCTATGTGAACATGGACCTTATTTTTGATTGGGGTGAGCCTCTCAACCAATGTGTCATTTGGTGGCCGGAACGAGAGAGAGAGAGACTTAAAATTGCTTATGATAATGGCTATTTGAGCATTAAGGAGATGCCCGAGGATGAACAATATAGCACCCGGAGCACGGGCCACCACATCCCCCGCACCTAAACCCGAACCCGCATATGAAATGGGAAGTCCATACACGAGCCCAAGTCTAAGCGAACGGGAGACCACACACTCACTAGGCTAGGCAGAGCTAAAACTAAACCAGAGCGTGCAACAACTAATCAAATAGCGGAAGCAAGGAGTTTTAGTAATTTAAAAAAAATTCCAAGATTAACATATACATCAAATGATCAAATATACATAGTCATAACAATTCATATTTCCAAAACAAAATTCATAACATGATCAATTCATTAAATACAAGACCAAAATGAAATGCAATGCACCTAGCACGACCTATACCAAAAAGTGAGACTCGAACGACCCACTTCTCCGCCTAGCTCGTGCTCAAAAGACCTGCAAACTAAAAGTGGTAAAAGAGAGGTGTCAGTCATATCTCGACTGAGTGAGGGGGCTAACGCACACCCACACACTATACATATATAGAGCAAAGCACGTAAAAGATAAAGGTTATGAACTGGGAATAGGTTTTGCATACCAAAACATTTTCAAAGAACATTACATATCATATACGTATACATTACATTAATAAAGACTCTATTCCCGTTCCATAATCCAACCATTTCATTAAGCTCGGCGAGTACGAGCATCCACCGTTACTTCTCATTACATTACATTACATAAAACAGAAATCACATTCAATCCCCCCTTCGGTGATGGAAGGGTCGGCCAACCCTTAACCATCCATTGTAAATTCCTCGAAGGGCGATTAACCCACACGAGTGCCATTATAAATTCCTCGAGGGGTAGCTAACCCACATGAGTCCTCCTCGGCTACATACCGAAAGCATCGAAAGCACCACGCCTTCCCAACCTCCCGGGGTCGCACGTAATACCTCGGAGGGAAACCACGTTTAGGCTTAACCCGACAGCCCTCTACCGTACAGGGCGTCCTAACCCGTAGTCTCCATGGATCCAACTTTACCGTTACCTTACCTTTCATTGCATTCTCGCTCATTACAAATCATTAACATTACGTACATTAGCATTAAACTTTCATTAAAACCAAAAGCTCATATATGCTCGTGGATATAGCCCTTTCGAAAGCCAAAACTTGATAACAAGATCATAAACATATCGTACATTACACATATTTAACTATATATAATATATAGTCGCATGCGGGCTAGAAAACGAGCATTTAAGGGTCTTAGGTCGCTTAACTAAATAGAAAAGAACCTAAACCTCACCTTTGAGCAAAAGAGTGTAGTGTGGTGCGAGAAAATAACCCCGAACAACTTAAACTTCGGGTACGACTCCTCCCGAAAGCACCCAGAGACAAACAAACGTAACACTAAAGACTTAGACTCAAACATGTACCATAAAGAAGCACGGCGATGCAAATGGATGTTATGAATGCAATAAAATATCAAATGAACGCTTAAACGTTTACAAATTTCAATTCACGTTTTTCCCTTCAATATCATAGCATAAATTTCATATTGATATCATAACACATTGCTTATTCATTAATCAATATCATAGGATAAAATTCATATCACGTAAAAATTCATATCAAATGAATCCACAAAATTAATTCAAGACATTTAACATATAATTCAACATATTTACATAGCATATAGGTCATAAACAATTAAAGATAAGGCATTTAAAGAGCATGAAATAAAATACGAAAATCATGCATGCGAGATCGAATTATTCAAGTTCATAACATATATAAATTTAATAAAACAAATTCCATAATTAAAATTATAATATATCATATGACATGGCATGATAATACGCTGCCACGTGGCACACCCTCGTTGGAGCCACGTGGATCTCACGCCAATCTGGACTAGCCAGAGACGGCCACTTGGACAGGACGTGGCGAGCAGACATGGCCTGATCGTCAGATCTCCACCAGATCATCAGATCTATAAACGACTACCAGATCATCTGATCGATCTGGACTATATGCCGCCCCACGATCTGCTCCCTTGAGTAATCCACAGTAATAGGGCCCTGAAGACAATATCGATCTGCAGATCGATATGATCACGTCACCAGACATCCGAATACTGTAAAGCACTCCTGTCGGGACACGTGTACCCTTCTCATTCCCTAGGACAGGCGCATTGTGATGCCTTAAATGCCCGTCAGTCCCCGTCTTTACCCAAAGGGAAAAGAAGGTACAAACGACCTGTCTCCAGCCAGCTCCATCGTCCGACACCCAGATCGACGACTGGCAGCACCATTAATGCACACTTACAGTACACGCATTACTGTGTTATTTGGCCAGGGCTATAAATACTTGCCCCTTGAACAGTAGTTGGTAAGCTTTTACTCCGCATTAAATTGCATTTATTCTCTTTCTAATGAGCTCCATTACTGACTTGAGAATCGGAGTGCCAAACTTGGGCAAAACCCCAAGTTCCCCAAGCTGGTACTTAGCTCACGTGTGTTAGTGCTTTCAGGTCGATAAAGAGCCCACTTAAACAAATTCTTGATTGATTGACCCATATTTGACAGCCAGATCGACCACGTCAGATCGACAAGATTTCTCCAATTGTTACTAAATGTTTAAATTAATATTTCCCAAATTTTAAATTTTAAATTAATATTTCCCAAATTCTGTTGCTAAACGTTTTGAAATATTTCTCCAATTGTTACTAAATGTTTAAATTCCAAAATACGCATATCAATATAAAATTATGTTTTCTCTAACAAATCAACTATGTCGTTTACTTCTATATATTAGGATGGGTGGGTTATTTTGTAACCCATAATAAATTGTTTACTTTAGTGGGTGACGAGCCTGTGGTTTAAGAGCAAGCTAATAGGTTTAGTTTTTGTACCCGTTTATGCATGAATTGTATCAATTTTACTGTCGTGTTTGTACTTATACGTGGGTTTTCACTCCTATTTTAGGTACATGTTGTCTTGGAGTTGTAAAAGGCAAGAAATGGGACAAAACCACGATTTTAGAAGCTGAAATCTTGATTGCAGGACATATCCTGGTAGGGAACGGAAACACCTTTCATTCAATCCTGACCGCGAAAGGGTCACAGTTTCTGGGAAAACTTGAGTCCCGGTCGGGACTCTTCCAAGACATATTTCAATCCCGGCCGAGATTCCCTTTAAAGCGTGTTGGCGATTTTTTATGGATCCCGACCGGGAACCATTTTAACCTACAATCAATCCCGGCCGGGAATAAGACCCAGAAAACACGTTTTTGCTAGTATTTAACCTAATCTCGGGAGAGGAGGAGGATCCAGTTTTTCACTTTACCCTAAGGGGTTTTTAGAGCATTTATGGAGATTTGAAGAGGAAGACCTACCACCATGGCTTAGGGAGCAAGAATCAATGCATTAATTGAAGAATTTTAGTTTCATTCCCCTTTTTATTCATTTCTAGCATTTAATTTCATGTTATTAGCTTAGTCTTTACATTCCTAGTATAAACTAATATCTCTAGTTTTGGGATTTGTTCTTGTATTTGAGGATTATGACTTGGATACTTGATGTTTATTTTCATTTAATGAATATGCATGTTTCTAGTATGATTACTTTTATTTCCTTGCTTTTTAGTGATAGTATGAGTGGCTAAATTACCTTAGGCAAAGGGGGGGTGATTAATTATTGAGGGTAAGTGTTTGATGAAATACCTAGGTGGGGTTATTGATCTCATGGTTGTGAAATTGATTTGTTTGCATATTTAAGCTTGATCACCTTAGATATGATTGTAGATTTGCATGCTAATTGAGAAATTGTATGTGAATTGGAAGAGATTTCACAACACTTAAGGGCTAAGTATAAATAGATTTGACTTAGACTTGAGCAATTAAGCAATTAATTAACCGGGTCAAGCCGCTAGTTAGTTTCTTGCACTAATCTTGATTAATTGATCTAATTAATGAGCTAATGACCACGAGAGCGGCGTTAGACGTAATTAGGTACACGCATTCCACTCCGAGAGGAGCTTTTGCATATTTTAGTGATTAGAATTGTGAGATGCTTGATTCCATCGAAGTACTAATTGAACACGAGCCTTGCATGATTGTCACTTCCCCTTGCCAGTTGGTTATTCTTGTTACTTGCTTCTTACTCGCTTTCTATTTCTTGTGTGTTGCCTAGTTATTTTGTTCTAGTTAACTTTCTTTACCGTAATTAGTTAATTCACTCTTGCACTCGACTTGGTCTATAAATTAACGAATACACATTGGTGATTGACTTTGATTTCCCCTTCCCTTGGGATTCGACCCCTCGTACTATAATTGATCTTTCGGTAAACTTGCACTTGGGTTTAAAATTTGACTAACACAAGCCCTATAGATTTGTAGGAATAAGTATGAGATATTTACTTTGTGCAAATGTCATTGTTAATTTGCCTATCTTAAACAACTAATGTAAACAAATCATTTTTTGTCTTTTGGGCAATTAGCCTCATTTTATATTTTACTAACCAGAACCTATTGAATTACTCTCTAGTGAAGTAAACGACTTCTAAGATTTTGTGTAGTAATGAATTCAAATTCAAATCACGTCCAAACATATCTCTATGCTTTTAAATAAGTTTGTTATGAAAAATGTTTAAATTTAAAATTTTGGACACATCATATACCATTAAAAAATTAGTATTTAATGTTTTAATATCTCTATATATGATTTTTTTTCCACTATCATTCTTTATCAAGATAAGTCTTATTCTTATCATATATGATTTTTGGAGGATTATTTTTTTTAAGGTAAGTCTTAATTCAGAATCCTTGAGGCTATTCAGGTATGTATACAATAGGATAGTCTAAAAAAATTTAAATACGATTTTAAATTAAATATTTCTCAAATTCTATTACTAAAGGTTTAAATTTAAAATACGCTTATCAATATAAAATTTTGTTTTCTCTAACAAATCAACTTTAATTATCCAAAAGATTTTGTATAGTTGTATAGATATTGTAGTTATCAATTCAATTCAAATCACTTCATTTATCCAAATGTGTTTCTATGCTTATAAATAAGTTTGTTATGAAAGATATTCAAATTTAAAATTTTGGATACATCACACACTATAAACAATTTGTATTTAAAGTTTTATTGTCACACTCAATTCTCAACTATTTTTCCTCAGGATTATTCTTCGTCAAGATAAATTTTATTTTAATAATATATGAATTTTTTTTTCACGCAGGATGATTCTTCGTGAAGGTAAATCTTATTCTAATTATCCATATACATTTTTTTTTCATGCAGAATCATTCATCTTAAAGGTAAGTTTTTTTTTTATATCATATATGAAATTTCTTTTTTAATGCAGGGTCATTCTTTTTCATAGTAAGTTTTTTTATTCCATTCAAAATGTTTTGTTAGTTTGATAATCAATTTTTAGAGTACATATCCAAATGTAATTATGTCAAAATTATGATTTTAAATTTTAATAATTGATATTTTTATGTTTTAAAAATATATTTTTTTATTCATTATTTTGCTTATTAAATTTTTTTTATATTTATTAATTAATTTTGTTTTTTCCTCTTTTATTATTTGACTGTAATACATTATTACATAATTTTTTTTATTATATTTTATTAAAATATATTAAATTTCGACAATTATCAAATATAATATTTTATTAAAATATTATATTTTGATTTGACATGATATATTTATATTTATTTTCATATAAAAATTTATTTGTAAAAGTCTTTCAAAATTTTAGTAGTATTTTTTTATAAATTAATATTTTTACATGCTATTTAAATATTTTAAATAAAATTTTAATTTAATAACTATAATCTTAAGAATATGTTTTAATTGATTTTTTGGTTATATTTTTATTAAAAATTGACTGGTGCCTTGGCTATTTTATTAAAATATATTAAATTTCGGCAATTATCAAATAATAATATGATATATTTTGATTTGACTTGATATATTTATATTTCTTTTCATATAAAAATTTATTTATAAAAGTCTTTTAAAATTTTAGTTTTATTTTTTTATAAACTAATATTTTTACCTGCTATTTAAATATTTTAAATAAAATTTTAATTTAATAATTATAATCTTAACAATATGTTTTAATTGATTTTTTGGTTATATTTTTATTAAAAATTGACTGGTGCCTTGACACGGGTTTGTAATAAGTAAAATTAGATTTTATTACTAGTCGAGTTGGATTTTTTATCGAATTTAATCTGATCCGATTATGTATCATTTTAAAAACAATGAATCCAATCCTATAGTTTCGTACCTAGATCCAATTTTTATCTCATCCGATTCGAATCCGACCTGTTGACAGCCCTATTCATGAATGGTATGCGGATGGTATTATTGTCTTTTCAGACTTAAGTAGAAGCTAACGCACACAAAAATGGAGTGTTAATCGTACATCTATGCTCTCAGTGCAGAAACGTGGATTTCTCAGGAAAAATCCAGTAGGAATTACACGAAACTAGCAAGAAAAATTCAGAAAAAGAATATTTTGCTCAATTTTGCACGCCGCGGAGCCGACCTTGCTTTAGTGGCTTTATGGCGGCGATGAAACTGCTTTTATTCACCGTGTTTCTCTCCCTGGTTCTCGCCGGAATCAGAGCTGAAGCTGATGCCTCAATCTCGGACGTCGATGGTAAACCCAGATCAGATGGACCTGATTCCGCCGTCTTGGAGAAGCTCAAGTCTAAGATCGAAAATCTTGGTAAGTGGGGACGCTTATTTTTCAGTCTCTGGTAAGCAGTGTTGTGTTTGAGTGTTGCTTCGCTTTATTGGATGTTTGAGTGTTTTTAGTGAAAATTTAAGCTTGTTTGGAGATATGGATGTGTCTTATCAACTGTTTAGGATTACAGGCGAACATATGATTGTGCAGAACGTTTGTATTGGTAAGTTGTGTTTACTGCTATCTTATGAAGGCATGCGTGCATGTGGAAGTATAATCATGCAGGAGTGTGAGGAGCAACTGGTATTGCTGTCTGAGTTACTGAATCTTTGTGGTTCCTGCTTTATTTCGTATAATTAAGCTCCTTTACCGGTTTGGGTGAGCGAATTTTTGTTGCATAGTTGATAATTGTCATGGCAGGACATTAAGAGGTTCAATTGGTGCTTCTAGGAAGTAGCACGTTCCAACTGGATGATAAAGATTTGCATTTGAAGCCACTATTCTTGTGTTTCAATCTTTTTTGAAACAATATAACTGTTCTTTTATGTGTAAGAGGTAGTTCTTCTTTTGCCTTACACGTTTTTTTGTATTTGAAGAAAACCAGATTGAGAAGAGAACTCAAGAATTAAAAGATAAGGATGTGGTGATTGCTGCTAAGGAGAAATTACTCAAAGACAAGTCGGATAGCCTTGCTTCGTTGGAGAGTGAACTCAATTCTCTACAAGTGAGTGATATGAGTTTTCAATCCTAGAAATTTAACATTGTCAATCTATGTGATGTAGAATTTTATTAATGCTAGTGAAATGATTATGCCCCAAGTTATTTGGATTTAAAAGTCTTAACTGTATATTGCTCAGAAAAAGGGGAAATTGGATGCCGTGGAGAAGGCGGGAAAGGCACATGCAAGAGTTGCTGAGTTGGAGAAGCAGGTTGAGGTACTTAAAACATTTCTTGATATGAAAATTAAAGACAAGGAGCAACTGGAAGCCCGTATTACTGAAGCTGAGGAAAGGGCTTCTGATTTGAACCCTAAAGTTGGCACAGTAAGTTCCTTGCATCAAGTCAAAGTTTGCCTCTATGACTTAAATTTTTGTTTTGATCCTTGCTAGAAAAATCTAGTTTCATGCTATTGGCTTTGTTGAGCTGTGCTTATATAAGCTTTTCTAGTGTACCTTTTGTCTTTCAGTTTGAGAATGATTAATGATAGGGCTTTCGATATGTGGTAAAGCTTTTTAATAGATGATTTTATCGACTAGTTATATTGACGAGCGTAATTTCTCTTCATCAATGAAGAAACTATTTTCATGTTTTAATGGTTACACTTGATTTTATATATTATTTTTTGTGGTTTTTTGTTTCTCAGTTTGAAAAGACAATTGAGGAGCAGAAAACTAAGCTACGCAAAACTGAGCGGGCTCTTCAAATTGCTGAGGTATATGATTAATCACTTATTAGAATCCTTTGTTCCATGATTGGGACGTTCCGTTACTGTTTATTCTTATGTAATTCCTTTACAGGAAGAAATGATGAAGGCAAAGCTTGAGGCAACATCCAGAGCAAAGGAGTTAATGGAGGTGTGGGTTATTTTTTGCTTCTGGAGATTTTGTTACCAATTAATTTGCTATCTTATTTGACTTCCTTATTTGGTTCTATAGATTGGTATGTTCAGTTTTATGTTTAAGTCAAATTAGTGACATATATGCAGGTGCACGATGCTTGGCTTCCACCTTGGCTTGCAGTCCATTGCAGTCATTATCAGGTATTTGTTTATTTGGTTTCAAATAAAAAGGTGCTTTTTTATTTATTTCTATTCTTTTAGCATTTACTATATTTATTTGATGTCATCGTATTTACAGTCAATGTTGGAAGAGAACTGGAAAGTACATGGGAAGCCTGCTCTTGAGCTGTTGATGCAAAAGGTTAGTGTTTTACTTTGACAGCCTTTTTCATTAAAAAAAAAAGGAAAAAGAAAAAGAAAAACTGAAGACCTTTCCTTCGGACCCCTTTTTTTCTTGCTTTAGGCTATTGAGAAGAAAACTCAAGCTGAAGAGTGGGCTTCACCACATGTGGAAACTATAAAAACTGTAAGTTCTTCGCATTATATTACTAAGTACTTCTGTTTGAAGTTTGATATTCTTACTATCGCCTGTTTTGGATGAAGAAATTTGTCCCGGCTCTGAAGGAACAGTGGATAGTCATAGGCAGCAATGTTAAACCACATGTGGAAAAATTGGCTACTAAAACTCGTGAGATATATGAAGCATCTAAGAGTGCCTTAAAGCCACATGTCAATAAAGTTGTGGAAGTTGTCGATCCTTATTGTCAGGTGATTAGATTTGATGTATAAGACGTTTGTTTATACTGTGATTTGAAATGATTTGATCTTCTTCAATAATGTTATTGGGATTAAAACATAGTTTTGATTGAAATATTTGGTTATATTTTGGGAGTTGGAAATTGTTTGGTGAAAACGAAGGTAATCAAAGCTGCATTTTCTATTGTCTAACTAACAAGTTAATCTGATTGTGGTGCAGGAATTGAGGAAAGTGAGCAAACCGTATATTGATCAGGCGGCCACTGCAGCAAGACCACATGTCGAAACATTACACTCTGCCTTGAAGCCCTATACTGATGAAGTGGTCCATGCCTATGGAAAGTTCCTCGAGTTGGCAACAACATATCATCATCAAGTAAGCGACTATTTTACCTATTGGTTGATTCAATTTGATGAAATGATGTTGTGCAAGTATGAAATTGAATTAAAATTCTTTTACTCTCAAGAAATTGAATATTGTTTGTTGAGTAACTGGAGGTTGAATTAAGCGACTATTGTTTGTTTCTTTTACTCCTGTTTTGGAAATGATTGCTATTATGTGAATTTAGTATAGCCAACATTACTTGATCTCTAAGTGTTTCCTCACCTCTTCTAAAGGTTCAATACACAGTCAAAGAGAAACTCGAGAATCACGAGCTTACAAAGCCTCTAGCAACAAAAGAGCTGGTTTGGTTTGCTGTAAGTCCTTGAAAACAGTTTTTTCCGTGAGAATGTTTGTTAATCAATGTAACTGTCGTCTTTCATGTCTTAGGCCTCTGCCCTCCTGGCGTTGCCTATCATTTTTCTGATGAAAGTATGGAGAGCTGTTTTCTGGTCAGTAAGTTTTAACTTTGCTCTTTTCCTTGCACAAACTATTGGTTTGCCTTCTGTTGTAAACTATATTTTTCTTCTCCTTTGATATCATTTTGCAGTAAAAAGTTGAATAAGCACAACCGAAATGGTAACACGAACTCGTCACGTAGGAAAGGAAAGCGTGGGCATCACGACAAGTAAAACGCCTAGAGAAATATTTCAATTAGTGCTAAGGTGTGTGCTCTGCACATTACTTGAAAGTTTAGACCTTGATTGCTACTGCTTTCTCATTTTGAGCTAAAACACAATTTATATATCTGCATGCTTTGTGGGCAGGTCTGGTCAGTCCCTTCTCAGAGCTGCAAGAACCGCATCACTCGTATAGAGTGTCCCGTTGATCTTGAAGCTTTAGCACGCGGGTTTTTGAAGTGAAATACATATCTGTCGTCGTTGTAATATCATTTTCTCTCTATTTTTGCCCTTACTAAAGCATCATAGAACAAAGAGGCAACTTTTTGTCACCCTTTGTCTGTTAAAATGTTAAATTTGTTTATTATTCTTCATTTTGTTCCCTCAGAAACTTCATGATGTTAATCTCTTATCCTCTTTGGCACCAATGCCTGGATTTTTGTCAGCTTTCTTGCAATTCATTAGTTGCTGGGGTCTTTTAGGTAAGAATTCTGGTAAAATAATCAGATTTAGCCTAACCGCTGCCGTATATTTAGACGAGTGAGGGGTAGGGGTGTATCTGTAATATATTGTAACATAAATTTCGTTAGATAATCAAAGAAATTGAAATCCTGACATCAACTAAGAACATTAAACAGTTGCTTATGAAATGAAGTGAAGATCGAGAAGAACTTTTAATTTTCTTTCCACACTCCAGCAGCCAGGAAACAAAATAATTAACTTGATTTAACTAATATTCAAAACTAAAACAAATCCAAATTTTCGTACATATTTGTTTAATCTAGTAGGTAGGCCAATAATTATCTAAATCAGCATAATTTTCCATGCCCATAAACCTATCATGACTAGCCATTGTGTTCTCACTATGCATATCAGCTGATGCTCCATACCCTACACCAATCTCAGCAGCACCTGGGATCATATTCACATCCTGCGACACCCTCATAATTGGCTGAGACGGGGCAGGACCACCGCGATTGAGGTGCACATTCAAGCCCGATATGGTGAAAGAACCAGCACCACCACCATCGACATAGTTGATGAGTGGTGGTGGTGGGATTGGCAAACTGATATTCATGCCAGCTGAGGGAGTACCGGCTCTGAAAACCCTGTTAAATTCTTGAATATCTGCTCGAGTACTGAGGAAGCTTCTTCCACTGAAGTGGAAATTACTCATGTCAGGCTGTATTATCTGTGCTTGAGTTGGATCTTGGGGTAATTCCATGTTGTAGATGTAGGGATTTACTGCCCTTGATGGGTATTTTTTCACTCCACTCTTTTGGAACACCCTACACACCACCCACTCATCCTGCTGCACAATTTGAAAAAAGCATACTGTAAAAGGATTTTAACATGTCTGAACTTTGAAAGCTAACCATAATCATGATCTAGAGTCTATCTGCGTACCTTGGTGGTTCTATATGCAGATTTTGAATGAATGCGATATTCATGCATGACCCAGTTTGATTTCTCCCCTCTTGGAGCTCTTCCTTTGTAGAAAACGAGTGTTTTCTTCATTCCCACCAGCTCCGAGGTGTTGCTGTTGTATATCTCCCTGTCTTTGCCGGTGGTTTTCCAATATCCAGTGTTCGTTGCCCGGTTAGTCCGAACTCCGGTCGGATATTTACGGTCCCGTAGGCTGAAGAAATACCACTCCTTTTCTCCCATTTTCGCCTTCCCTAGTGTTTTTTTCATTTCATTTTCCAACAATTTATCATAAATATATATATTTCAGTCAAATAGAAATTAAACCCTAGTTCTTTACATGCAATTTTGATACTTTCATGATCTATTTACCCTAGCTACGCATATATATATATATATATATATATATGTGTGTGTGTGTGTGTGTGTGTTTTCAATACACAGACATGCATATAGCTAGCAATATTTAGGGTTTTAAGGTGACCGACAACAACTACCGTACCTGGAAGATCCCACGGCTCACATTTATTGAGATCCACGTCTCCGATAGCTTTTCCGGTGAAGTTTGCGTCTGAGATTTTATGTATCAGATAACACGTGATAAGCTCTTCGTCCGATGGATGAAATCGAAACCCCGGCGGAAGCGTGTTCTCCTCCTTCACAGCTTCACCTCCTTCCATGATCACTAGTAATATTTACTACTCCTAACTTCTTGTATCAATTTGGTCTTTTCCAACTAATTATTTGCTAGATGCTTGGAGAAATTTAACACTTTGTTATGTATCAAGAAAAATATATATGACATGATCTCATCCTAATTCCTATCTATCTATATAGATTTTTTTTCAAAATTTTGTTCAAAATAAGAAAAACCCTACTTCTAGCTCCACTTTTGCATGCCAAAAGAGTTGGGAATAATACTAAAATTCGAAGAATAACGATGAGAAATAATTAAACTATATATGCTATACAAGAAATTGGATTGAAAAAAGTTTACTTCTATCAATCAAAAGGGTTTTTAGTTAGAATGTAAACATTTATATATATGCATGTTTTCACGTTATCGTGGATGTAAGTAGATGTATATATAACTTGTAATTAATGGAAATATTTATGGGGAAGAAGGAAGAGTATGATTTTTCCTATACTCTTACCTACTATGGGTCTTAACTTACAAGGCTCTTGACTATATAGAGATGAAAGCATTTTTAGGTTATTAAAAAGTCATTGAAAAATAATTGTCCTAGCCAGCGGGATTAAAACACTGTATTATTCGTTGCATGCTTAAAAAATAGGGAAAATATCATTTTTGGTCCTCTACAATTGCCATTTTTCGCTTTTCGTCCTGAACTTTTCACTTGTCTCAAATTGCATCCTCTTAGTTTCCAGAAATCTCAATTTTGGTCCTTTTAGTAACAGACGTTAAAATTTGGACGGAATAGGTCACGTGAGATGCACATGGCCCGCTGGGGTTAATTTTTTTGGCCCGCCAGGCTGTGAAATGGAGCGAAATTGCAACTGTATCAAAAAAAGAGGGAAAATTGGGGTATAAATTAGGTGGTTACACATTTTCCCCCCAAAAACTGGAAATTAGGGTTCAGATTTCTCTCTACTCAATGGCTGCTGCAAATGGTGGTGTAATGTGCTTCTGTGGGAGGGTTTCAACATTGCGCACCTCGTGGACTCCATCAAACCCAGGGAGAAGGTTCTACACCTGCAATAACAGTGATGGAGCATGTGGGTTCTTTGACTGGGAAGATCCTCCTATGTGTGCAAGATCTAAAATTATCATCCCTGGGCTCCTGCGCAAGATCAATGACCATGAAGTTGAGGTTGCTAGGTTGAAGAAGAGAGAGGGCCGCTTGATTTACGTCATTGTTGTGCTTGTGTTATTCACAATTTTCACCCTTCTTTTCTGAATGTTGCTGCATATTTATGTAGTTTGGGCTCTTTTGTGGCTTAATGTAATTACCCAAACTAATCGGAATGTAAGGTTAATGTACTGATATTGTATGTTGGTTTTGTAATGGTAATGAAAATGTAATGGTTTTTATGTATTGTCAAAATTGTGTCTCTTTGAGTGGTTGCTTGAATATGTATGTCAATTCACCAACAAGCATCTATGGTTCCAAACAATACCAATTCTGATGCAAAAGACCAACATTCATTCATTGAACAAGGAATATTCCTTCGTTACAATTGTGCATATATCATGTTCTCCAAAACATTGCAATTGGTTCTGCAAATGTGATCATCATTAAACACTAACCAACAAAAAACCAGTTCTAAAGCCATAGACAAAAATGTTTTAATTCAGTACATAAGTAGATCACTTAGAACTTCCTAAACCTCCCTTTCTAATCCTGTCCAATGCTGCGCCAAGGTTCTTCATGGTAACAAACTTCTTGCCATCTTTCTCAATGATCTTGCAATTAGTGGGCTTGTTTGGTTGTGTCACCAAAGACACTGCCACTCTGGGATGGTCTGGGGAAAATGGAATCCTCCTGTTTGAAGGCTCAACCTCATCACTGTAAATTGAGCCAGCTAGTTGCCTTGGTGCTTTGAATCCCTTATTACGCTGTACTTTCTTTCTAGCCTGACAAACAAGTATAACATTTAAGGTGTGATTTTTAATAGATAAAAGTTAAACACAAATTCCATAACTGATATAACACACAAATACCAGACTTACAGTTTGCTTCCTCCTTGTAAATGTAGGCTGTGCAACAACCTCAGAAACTTGCTCTGTTGTTTCCAATCTTTCATCTCCTTGCACTTGAGATTCAACTGGTGGGATAGATGGAGACACATCTATCTCCTCTTGTGCATAGTATTCTGCTTCAGCATCCTGCATTAAGTTGTCAATGTGAGGATCAACTAGCTCAAACTCCTGAACATTACCTCCATGGGATGCTAACTTCCTCTTCTTGCAACTTCTTTTGTTATGTCCTGGTTCACCACAGAGGCGGCACTTTATCAAAGGAGATCTTTTCTTCAACCTTTGGGTCCCTTTCTGTCCTTTCCCAGCAGGTGGTTCCTCTCTTTCCCTTCTCCTTGACTTCTTAGGTCTGCCAACCCCTCTCTTAGGAAGAGCAGGTAAGCATTTAATTGAGCATGTAGAAGGCCACTTCTCTGGCCCATTCATAGGATAAATAAAGGGTTCATATACCCTTCTGAAACATTCCACAGTATAGCAATCAGCTACATAATCCTCACCATCATACCTTTGAGCCTGAATGGCACTCATTGCATGTTTGCAAGGAATACCTTGCAAGTCCCACATTCTACATGAACATGTGTGGTTGGACAAGTCAACTGCACAAATACTGCCATCATATCCATGGATTTCTTAGTGCACTTCGTTTGATTTCACAGCCCTGCACTCAATCCCAGCCCTTTCTGCATTCTTCAACAACAACTTCCTGATTTTAGGACATAATTTCCTCCTCCATTTTGCAGCCATGTCCCTATTCTCCTGTAATCTCTCTATGAAGTGATTTCTGATCCACTCACACATAGCAAATATTTCTTTATCCCTAGCTTCAAGTATGTTAGAGTTGAAAGACTCACATATATTGTTCAATAGTAAGTCACATCTGGGGAAAGTATGGAAGTGTGACTTACTCCATTGAGAAGGAGGCTTGTCATTCAACCATTCAGCCATGCTTTTGTCAATTTCAATTATCTCCCTCATTGCAGCTTCAAATTCAGGGACAGTGGATGCCCTTGCAGCCTTCCACAATGCATTTCTATGAGCTGACCCTCTGAACCCTGCACTCTTCATGTTCCCATGCAAATGTCTAACACAAAATCTAATTTCAGAAGTTGGGAACACTAAGTCAAAAGCTGGTACCAATCCCTTCTGTTTATCACTTTCATGTCCCACATGTATATTCAAGTCCATCTTCAATAATTGTAGAAACCATACCCATGTGTCTTTATTTTCACCATTCACAACAGCAAAACAAATTGGATATGGATCATTATTTGGATCAACCCCAACTGCACTCAGAATTACCCCACCATGAGGTCCTTTGAGGTGGCAACCATCCACCCCAATGATTGGCCTACAACCATTTAACCATCCTTGTCTCATTGCATTAAAACATATGTATAACCTATCAAACACCTTCACATTTGGAAGCAAACTAGGCTGCATCTCTAATACAACATTGGACCCAGGATTTGATCTTCTTAACTCATTACAGTAATCAAATAACATTTCATATTGCTCTTTAGTGTCACCTTCAATGTTCTCTAAAGCTTTCCACTTTGCCCTATAAGCTTGATTCCTAGAAACATTCACATTAAGGGTAGTGGAAACATCTCTTTTAAATCCTTTAACCTTTCTTTCAGCATCTGTTCTAAACATTTTTTCAAATTTCTCTGCAATCCAACCTGACTTAACATTCTTGCAGTGATAATCAGGAGCACACCTGTGTTTCTTGTGATATTCCCTAATTCTAAACACTCCTTTAGTCCCAATTGATATAGCATGTAACCTCCATTTGCAACCTGGTTCCAAACACTTAGCATGTACTCTAAGTTTGTCATTCTTTGTAACCTTAAGGTTTCTTCTGGTATTAATAGCATGAGAATGAACAGACTTCACCAACAGTTTCTTATTTGAGAACTCTAGTCCTAAAACATACTTAGGCTTCAATATATCTTCAGGATTAAACTTAGGATATTTTTCAGGATTCTCCTCTTCATCAGACAATTTGTCACTGTCAAAGTCATCTGAATGATCAGGAACAGCAGGCCTAGACTCTTTCTCAACTACTTCATCATCATCAGACTCTGTTTCAGATTGAACCCTCTTCCCTTTATCTTGTTCATTACTTACACCCCCATATTCAGTCCTTTTGTCTATGTTTTTATTGAATTGATTGTCATCTTCATCAGTTGACACTTCTATGTCACTATCTTTAAAGACATCATATTCCTCTGAATTATCACTCTCACCACCACTCTCACCAACACTCTCACTAACACTCTCACCAACACTCTCACCATCATCATCTACCGCATCCCCACTATCTAACTGATACAAACACCCATCCAACCATACATGCACAACCCTGTCCTTGTGATGTTGAAGACATTTACTTAGCAATTGTTTACCATCCACAACCAACACAAAACCATGTTCATTCTTAGTGTAATACTTGTTAGGACCATCAAAACCTATTTTCATAGCTAGTTGATCAATATAATCCAAACTCATCCCATTTAACTCCACATAATCAAAGACACTAACTGTACCACCAGTACACGTAGCGGCTATATTATCAAATTTACCACCATGATGAAAAACCATAGTCACAACTGGATCCAAATCATCTGAAAAAAACAGAGCACACCCCAAAACACAAAAATTAAACAAACATATTACCAACATAAATGTCCTACTCAACACATTCAGCAAATAAAATATGACAATGGTAAGGGACCACATCAATAAACAAATTAGCGCACATATTTCAACAAATTCCGTCACAATACAAGACAATGCACATTTACCCAAGCCATAAACCATAAAACAACCAAAAAGGATCAGGCTTCTTACTATATCTCGGTGGTGGGAACCCCTTTAGCTTCACATTTCGTAAACTCATGGTGCCTTACGGATTGTATTTCAACCACGCCACCTCCAATGCAAGCAATTTCTTGAGAGAAAACAGTGAATCCAAAATCGCCAGTAAAGAGAGAGGAACAGGAGCAATGTTGGTATTTTTTGAATTTTTAACCCTAGGTAAGAAAATGAGGGCTTTTACTCAGAACAATTGTGTCAATTTCGGGCTTCATTAAGGCCATGTGCATCTCACGTGACCTATTCCGTCCAAATTTTAACGTCTGTTACTAAAAGGACCAAAATTGAGATTTCTGGAAACTAAGAGGATGCAATTTGAGACAAGTGAAAAGTTCAGGACGAAAAGCGAAAAATGGCAATTGTAGAGGACCAAAAATGATATTTTCCCTAAAAAATATTAAACGATTATATTACATTTCGTACCAGTAGAATATAAAACTTTTTATACTAATCGTAGTTATCTACCAAAAAAAATTTAAATATAATATCTCTAATTAAGATAGTATAACGAAATTGTTAAGCTACGCTACTACTTTTCAACCTCCCCGGAGCTCGATCCAATTTCTTATTCGATTTCGATATATATATATATGATTGTCCATAAAATTCATAAAAATACATATATATTCTTGGGTATAATCTTGAGTAGAGTGAAACATATATGGTTCTTTGGCCTTCGGTATATATATATATATATACATCAAAATATATGATCGTGACTTCAGATTTGCAGCCTACGTATCGTACACTTAATCATAATTTATTCAATTTCATGGGAGTTGTAAACACATTTCGAAAGCTAGCTACTACAAAACGTGGACACAGTTTAGAAACTAATTAAGTAAATTAAGTAAAACAATCATATTTCGTGCTGGAATAGCTAAAGGATCAAATCAAGTACCACTATTAATTAATCTTCATGTATATATCATACAAAAATGCATAATTATGGCGTGGCTTTAATATATTTGTCGTCTAGAAGACCTGCATTATTATTTATGCATGCAGGCAGATAATTACTTCTCAAGCACTTCATAATATAAAAGACTATAATACAGTGATTAATTAAGGATTTAATCAAATCGTTACATAGATCAGCTTAGACCTTGCTCTCGTCTTCATGTGTTATATATATGCACACAAACATGATATTCTCAAATAATTTTACAACTGCCGTTAAACCGTACCGTCCGAAAAATATATAATTGAGTAGTTGAAAAAGTTTAAATTTACTGCATACATATAATTTCGAAACGAGAGGTCATGTGTATCATTTTGACGCGTTTTGAAACAATACTAGTTAGTTTTCAAGAAATACATAATGGCAAAAATAAAAAGTTATGATCATTTAATTTTAAAATAAAAAAGTAATATTCATAAGTAACACCAAGTTGACTGATCTTTCACTTGGATGGAGAAAACTATGATAGATAAAAATAATAATAAAAAAAAACAATTATAAAGTAAGAAAAGATATAAAACCAACATGATAAGTTTAATTATTTTTAGGGTTAATTACACCTAACCCCCAAATTAGATTGGGTAATTACAATTCACCACAATTTTTAGATTAAACTACAAATACCATCCTTCAAGAAATAAGTAATTACACTTAACCCCCATTTCGTTTGAAAATTGCTGATGTCAGCAAAAAATTGATTGAAAACCCCAAAATACCCTCCGTTGACTTTGGTCAATTTTTTTATTCTAATATTACCTTTGGGGGTTAACTGTAATTAACTATACTAATATGGGGGTTAAATGTAATATTTTTAATAAAAATTTTCCAGTAATAATATAGTCATTATATATATATATATATATATATATATATATATATATATATATATATATATATATATATATTATTACATTTATATAAAAAATAAATAAAATAAAAAACATAAACTAATATATTTTATAATATCTAATCATTTCATATATGAATGTATATATTTTAATATTTGAATTTAATTAAAAAAATATCAGACATAAAAATTTAAAAATAATATATATTAATTTTTATAAAATATTTTATATGCAAAAACAAGAAAAAATAAAAAGAAAGAGTCATGTCGGGAAATTTAGAATCCCATCTCTAAAGTCTAAACTCTAAAACATTCGGGGTTGATTTGGTGAAGAATGACCAAAATTTTCAAATCTCGAAGTGCAATTATATCTTTCGAAACAAATGCATTTTTGTTCTCATGGTATATGGATATTCCCAATTTTAATTTCGTGTCTTTTAAAATTTATAATATTAGTCCTACTCATTTTAATTTATTACAATTTAAAGATTTTTCATTAATTTTTGGACGGTATAACAATTTTGACGGTTAGTTGATCATGATTTTAACTATATATATATATATATATATATGTATATTTTTAAATATAAATTAGTTAGATTCTTAGTATAATATTTTTAATAAAGTTTTTCAACTGTTATCTTTGGGCAATGTAATTGTTATAATGATTATAATCCTCTTTCAGCTATAATTTATTAATATAAATTAAATATTTATTTTATTATTAATATTTTAAGGTAAAAAGTAATAATTAATTTATTGTTATTAACGATCAAATAAAATTATAATTAATTATGACAATTTTTATTATTGAATTTTTCTATTTACTTAGATTAATGACAAAATTTATTAATTCAAAATTAGAAGTTAAATTATTTTTATGTAGATATAAGTTAATTGTTAATAATGATTAAATAACAATGAATTATAATTTAAAATTATAAGCTTTTGATTTGTAATATACATGTTAAAATTTTCATGTAAATATAAAAAAGAAAAAATCCTCTTACGTTTACATAATTAGTAAAACTTTGATATCGTTGTTATAAAGGCTATATTTTGTCAAAAAATAACAGTTGAAAATTTTTATTAAAAATATTACACTTAACCTCCATATTAGTATAGTTAATTACAGTTAACCCCCAAGGGTAATCTTGAAATAAAAAAACTGACCAAAGTCAACGAAGGGTATTTTGATATTTTTAATTAAAATTTTGCTAACGTCAGCAATTTTCAAATGAAAATGGAGGTTAAGTGTAATTATTTATTTATTGAAGGATGGTGTATTTAATTTAATCTAAAAAGGATGGGCATAGGTACAATTAACCCTTATTTTTATTGCAAATAAAATATCGAGTTCTTTAGTGAGTAGTGACAAAATAGAAGACCCAATTTGCAATATTTTAGTATTCAAGGAATCCCGGCCCATACGGCAAATGGCGTATCAAATTGGAATCCCGGGGCCGGGAGTCTAGAGATTCCCAATCCTACAGTATCCCTTATCTTCTTCCTCAATCCTCACCTCACTCCTCCAGCCTAGCGTTGAATTCTGCAGATTGAATTGTTCATCAATATTTCTAGGCTATTAAGGTATAATTCAAAGATCTTACTACTCTAAATTTGATTTCTTTTATGATTTATTGAGGTTAATCTTATTCTTGATCAAATTATGTTAATCATGAGTCTTGACCTTTTGTTTCTTTGCAATTTATTTATCGGGTGCTGAAAATTCTTGCAGGTGGCAGCAATGGCGTTTACAGTGAAGCAAATGTCTCTGATCGTAGCAATTCTCGGGGCGGCCTCCTTCGTATTTGGAGTTATTGCTGAAAACAAGAAGGTTGTCTCCTATTCTGAGTCAAAAGATGAAATCTTTGATGCTTTTAATGTTGTTTAAACCATGGGTTTGTTGTAGAATCTGCTTAATTTAATTACGCAGACATGGGTTTGCAGTCTATTGTTAGATCTTCTGTTATAGATTGAAAAGAATGAAGATTGATTGATTGATTTTATCTTTATTCAGTTTTTGTGTTGCTTGATTTGTGAATACTTGAGGATGAACTAGCTTTAAATGATCGAATTAAGCTTATATCTCTTTCACATTCTATGTGGAATGATTGATAATCCTCTTGATTAATGTGGAATAAGATGTGTGTGTGTGTGCAGAACCTAAAAAGAATGCTTTATGCATATTGGTATTGATTGTTATGCTGCTCTATGTTTGCAGCCTGCATCTGGCACTACTGTAACAGGGAAAGGTGGTGTTATTTGCAAATATCCATCCGATCCTACTGTAGTATTAGGATGCTTATCTGTTGCATTTCTCGTCATCTCCTCCCTTGCCGGTTGTGTCTCTCTATTTTACCCTTACAAGGGAAAGTCCATCCCCCAGGCTGCTTTGTTCCAGAGCACTAGCTTCGTCGTCTTCTTCAATATTGCCTTGTGAGTGTTGTCCCCGCACTCAAGTTCGCTTACTAGCTCTGTTATCATGCTACACTCCTTTAAACTTATTGCTAATTATCTTCTTCCCTTGTTGAAGGGCGACGACAGGATTAGCTGCAGCAATGCTGTTATGGCCCACAATCACGGAGCAGCTCCACCGCAACAACAATATTCATCACAATTTGGAGAGCAACTGCCCCACAGCAAAAACAGGTCTTCTTGGTGGAGGCGCATTTCTGTCCCTCGATTCGTGCCTTTTCTGGTTGGTTGCTTTGATGTTGGCTGACAACGCTCGTGCCGATTACTTTGGGGAATCGGATGATAAAGCCGCAGACGGCCATGGTGTTGATGAGCCTCTGAAAGGAACTGTTTAAGCTGTCATTTTGCTTTGAAATTTGGTGTTATTGTTCAACTTCCTTTGTCTTTTAAGTTTTAAGATTCTGAGATGAGGAACATTTGAGTCTATGTATAAATGTAATTTCCATCTCAGATTAGCCATTTGCTTTTAATGAATCTGATTAATTGTGTAGAAACAGAGAAATTTATGAGTTCTGCGTATGTATAATTGTATAAATGAAGTAACAAAGTGAAACGTGGATACTATTATATAATCCATAATATAATATGACAAAATGTGTCTCAATATTTTTTTTCTCCTTTTCTTGAATTTTTTTAGTTCTTAAAAATTATTTCATTGGCTTAATAGATTCCACAGAATAAAAGAAACCTTCAAATATAAATATCTTAATTAATTGATTGATTCCAATTCATTATAAATTAATTTAATTTATTTTGACTTATTAATTTTTGTAAGATTTTTTTTGATAAATATAAATAGAATATAAAGTGATATTTATAATATATATACGGATATTTTTTGAAATATAGTTTATTTTAAAAAATATATTTGAAACATAATTTATTTAGAATTTATTCATTTATATTTGAGATTTAATATCATTAGTTTATTGATTTAAAATGATATTTACCGTTTATTATATAAATAAATTATTTTTCATAAAATAATTATAAAATATTTTAAAAACACTTAAAATAATATAAAAAAGTGTATTCAAAATATAGAATAATTATTATTTACGAAATATAAGAGAAAATTTTAAAATTACATAATGTATTTATAATTTTTTTTCACTATTCAATACTTTCATGTTCTATTGTGGATTTATAGAGGTAAAATGTATAAATAATTAATTTATTGTATTCAAGTTTTATAACTTAATTTAAAAATAATCTTACATGTATAATGTGATCATGCCCAAAATTCGACTACGGTGTCTCGAGCCATAGCTGGTTGACCACTTAGAATTTGCATTGAGGGGAAGCCCTCGACTAGAAGTAGAATTGTAAGAATGGAACAAACGCAAGTTGAAGGACAACCTAGGACAAGGTGTGGGTAGACCTAGGGTCAACACTCTAACGCTCAAGTCAGTATCTCGATAATGCGCAGAGAAACTCAACTTGATTAAGTTTATTAAATATGCTTACCTAACGGTGTTGATGAAGGGATATTTATATTCTCGCAATTGAAGTGGTTGGGCACGGAATCCAAGGTGCATTTAATTAGTACTAGTAATTTTGGCACACTCTTTGTGTGTGCAAATTAAAAAATTACATTGTTTAAAATTTATTTAAATTAATTTTTATATTAATATATATTTTAGTATTGGATTAATTACGTTTGAACCCCATGGGAGTGTAGGAAACTACAACTCATGACCCTCTTAGTCAAATAATTACAATTACACCCATTCACCAAATTATTAATTACGAAAAGCACCCAATTGAGTAAGATTTCATCTAAAACTTGATTATTAGTTGGTAAATTTTATTTTTACTTTAAAATTAATTTGTGAGTAATTAATTTTTAATAATTTGTTTATAAATTAAAAAATTTTATGGTTAATATAAATTAATTTTTACTATATAATAGAAGGAAGAATAAAACTACATCTAGTAAACGATTAAAAATGCATAAAAATATGATTAAATGGACTAAATGGATAAGACCCTATCTAAAGATATAATTTATCCTATTTTAAAATAAATTTATTTTTCAATGAATAATTTACTTAATACATTTCTAACTAATTGATTTAATTTTTAAATGAATAATTAATTACATTTATGCATCACTATCAATTTTAATATAATAAAAAGTAATTTTCGGGAAAAAAAATTACTACAATAAATAAAAGGGTAAAATAAAAAATTTAAGTCAAATATTTGATGATGTCATAAAATTTTTAATGAAATCCTAGTTAGTGGGTGGTTTTTGTAATTAATAATTTGGTGAATAGGTGGAAGTGTAATTATTTGACTAAGAGGGTCACGAGTTGTAGTTTATTATACTCTCATGGGATCTAAATGTAATTAACTGTAACGGCCCGGGTTTTTATTCGCTCAAATATGTCGTATGTGTTTATAAATTGCGCAAATTAAATTATTTAATTATGTGATTAATTATTTATGAGTGTTTTAAATATTAAATTTTAATATAAATTGTTATTATTTTATTTTTATTTCGTTAAATTGGGATTTATTTAAATCGATAATTAAAAATTAATGTTAATTAATCATATTTTAATTATATTAATTAATTTCAACATTTAAATCGTTGACTTTGAGTTTTAATTTAAAAATAGAATTTAAATTTTATTATTTAATTTATAATGTTATGAATTTGTTAATGTTTTGTGCATGAGTGTTTTATTCGTGCTTCGTTCTTATATGAATTGAAATCGAAATTTTGTGAAAATCTAGTATGTCGTAGATTTATGTGTTGTGAACATGTCTATGTGCTCGTTTCATGTTTTCGGTCTCGTTTGACGTGGTAACGAATTTATTTTGATTTGTGGAACCAAATCGGGGGCTAACGGGAAATTAGCGCACCCTTGGTTCCGTATGTGATATCTTGAGCTCGGGAACTCGGATTAGAGTTCCGTCACCTTCGTCGAACTCTTATCGAAGATTCGGGTTTAATGAACTTAACCTCATATTTTTCCAAAATCATCTGAACCTCCGAAATCCAACCGAGAAACGAAACGGCGCCAAAACTGCCACGCTTTACCATTTAAATCATAACTCTCACCACACTTATCCAAATTAACCATGGTTGGACTTTTTGGAAACCTAACTCAACCCTCTATCATCTCTAACTCACCCCATACCGAACCACACTTCCACCAAAGAGGAAAAACTCAGCTAATCTTCTGCATTCCAGTTCTATTTTCGTCACTCTCCAAACCTTGAAGATTTTGAGCTCAAATCTCTTCCAACCTTCAACCAATTCAAGAGGTGAGTTTAGGATTGTAATATATATTCATTTATCATCAGTTTGAGCCATGTATCCCTAATTTTGAACTTATATTCATGAGGTTTGAAGGAGATGAATGAATAGTTAGGTTTTGTTATGATTTCTTGATCTCATGAATTCCTTGATGATTTTAATTGTTTTAAAGCATGCAAGTGATCACTTTAGCTTCCTTATTTCATTTATGGACATATATTTTATGGTAGTTGAATATTTAATGAGATACCATTAATGAACTTTGTATGAAAATGGGCTTTTTCCTTTTTAGTTGCTCCCGTGTTGTTGCTGCTGTCATGGCTGTTTATAGACTGTTGTCTTTGCTGCGTTATGGCTGCTATTTCTTGTGTATTTTGGCATGATGAAATTATGCTTGAGTTTGGCCTTAAAATTGCTGCTTATGCCTACCTTGTTGTTACTGCGTTTTACCCTGTTTTTCCCTGCCTTACTTACGCTGCTGCTGCTGTTCATTTCTTGCTGCGTTAATCTCCCCGGGTGGGGAGATTTTTAACTGAATGTGTCCCCGAGCGGGGACACTTTGTGCAGCTCCATTCTGCATCTCCTTCCCCGGCCGGGGAAGGTTTATGTTCGTTTCATTGCCCGGGCGGGGACTTCCTGCGTTTGTGTGTTTGAACTGTTGTGTGCTTGCTGGTTTGTGGAAGTACAACTGTTAATTTGCTATATATTTGACTAATGTCTGCATGTATGAAATGCTTCAGTTCATGTATCTATTATATATTGTGCATGCATGGTGTATATATATATCTTTATTGTGTGTGTATACGTGTATTTACCTATATATATATATCTATATATTATATATGTAGGGAAAATTACATCCAACTACCTTATAGTTAGGCCTAATTACAATCCAGTCCAACATTATCGTGAAATTACAAATAAGTCCCTATAAGTTCCGTTTGGCGTGAGGTCCCTAACGGAAATTGTAAAATTACCCCCTTGCCCCTAACGGAAAGTCAGCTTTTTTTTTTTAGATTTTTTAATTAAATATTAAAAATAATAAATGACAATGTTGCCCTTTATGTCTATTAATTAAAAAATCACTTTATATATACATACATATATATCACTTTATATATATAATATAATATAATATATATATATATATATATATATATATATATATATATAATATGTATGTTATTTTATATAACATATACTATATAACATATTATATAACATATAATATATGTTATGTTATATATATATATATATGTATATATCCTCCCCCAGAATTGCAGAGGTCGCCGGTTTTGAAAAAATGGAGGGAGCACCGGCTCGCCAGCGACCAAGTCTACCACCTCCGCACGGATCGAAAGTGGTGAAGGTGCCTGGTGGTGGCTGGCCGAAAGTGGTGGTGGTGGGTGGCTGGCGTTGAAAGTGGTGGTGGTGGGTGATGGTGAGTGGAATTGGTGGTGGTGGCAGCGAAGAATAGGCGGCGGTTGGTGTTGGTTGTGGTGAAGGTGGCGGTTGGTGTTGGTGGAGATGGTGGTCGCCGGAAGAACTCGCTGGAGAAGGACCCCCAGCCACCGCCATTGTCGCGTCTGTGATTCATCGTGGAGCCACCACCGTAAAAAATCGGGCCACGAAATTGATACGAATGCGAACCTCGTATCACGGTGATCGAAAAGCACTATACGTACATCGAATTCGGCGAAGAAACGAGAAATCCTCAATTTTGGGGTGCCACCATCATCTTCTCCGACGGGCTTCTTGGTTTTTCAGTTTTTTTCTTTTTTTTTTTTTTAATTTTTTATTTTTTAAATTATGAAATAAAATAGAATTTGTATTAATAAAATTATTAAAAATATATTAAATTTCCTCAAAACACAAAAAAAAGATTTTTTTTTTGAATTTTTATTAGAAATGATTACATTTAATGACTAATTAAAAATAAAAATATACACAATAAAAATAAGATTTATTTTTTTTTTGGTGGGAAAAAAAATAAGATTTATTAATTATATATATTGCCTTTTTTTTGAATTTTTGAATTTTTGAAAAAATATGATATCAATATAATTTTTAACACAAAGACACTAATAATTTATATTTTTTAACAAAACGATCCCTGAATAATATGATAATAACATTGCAGTCCCTAAGGGTAGTCTGGTAAAATTACAAAAAAAATAAAATATTCAGGGGTATTTTCGGTATTACAGGGCCTAAACCTAACGGAACCCTAACGGTTCGAGGGACCTCAAACGGAACTTGAAATATAGGGACTTATTTGTAATTTCGCGATAATGTTGGACTGAATTGTAATTAGGCCTAACTATAGGGTAGTTGGATGTAATTTTTCCTATATATGTATTATATGTTAGGTATGTAAATATATATGTATATATATAATATTTGCATGCATGTGTAATACAATTAAATTGTTTGTTGTTAATACATGCATGATATACGTATATATATAGTATTTGCATGTGCATGCATGTTCATATGTGAATATATATATATATAATATTTCAATCATAGAATTTAATTGTTACCTATTTCATGTTCTTATTTAATTACCGATCATGGCTTGAATGTTTTTATTTGCCTATTTTCTAATTATAAACGTGAAATAGTACGTGTTTTGATCATTAAATGAAATTCTTGGATTCATTTGATATAAAATGTTGAGATATGAATATATCTGAAATGAATTTATGAAACGTTTGAATATGAAACTTTCATGTATGGAACATGTTGAATGAAATACTTGGTAGTTTGACTTCTTAACATGATTTATACCTCGTATGCATCTCATATCATGTGCATAACATGCCGTGCGTCGTAGATGGTTCATTTGGAGTCTTGAGTCTCACGAAAGCACTATGTCGTTTCTTGTACAGTTTTCTCCAGGGCGGAGATGCCGGGTTCATAGGACACCTCAAGTCTTTCTTTCTTTTGGTATTGTCGGTAAGGTGTAACAGGTGGGTTTTTCTTCTATTAGATATATATGAATCGACCCGATATATCCCTTATGCGAAAGTTTTGAACCAAAATATTATAATTACATATATATCGAGTCTTTTCAAAAGAGTCAATGATTTCTAACGTAAAACCCTTCTTTTATGTATTCCCACCTTATGATTTTTGGCGTGGACATGATTGAACACACGGGCCCAGGGACTTAGTGCAAGTGGCGATCCGGGGAGGCAAGGGCCGACGGTGATCCCTTGTACTAGTCCCACCACATTTACGGTGATACCGGCCCTCGCTAGGAGGTTTAGCGGGGAATGGGAGCTGAGTGCCCTTGGGGAAGTCATGAAACCCCATTGGCCTATGTATGGACCGGTGGCCGGGTCTTGCTAACCCGTCCACCACCCGGAGGAAAAAGGTGTAAGTGTTTATGATTATGAATATGCATGATATGAATATGATTATGATTATGAACGAATATGTTTGAATGTGTATGATCACTAATGAAAAGATTGAATTGATATGCACACACGAGGAGTAGGTTGGAGATATTCGCCCACCCGCCAGGGCTCACGTATTGACCTTATGAACAACTATGATTATGAATAATGGAATTAAAGGTTGTAATCCCGAGCGTTGTTTTCTTTCGTTTTCACCACTTGGGAAATATCTCAAAAACCTCACATGGGATTATAGCATGCATGTGGGGGTGTTTAAATTCAGCGATATTATACATGTTATGCCCTGTTTTATACCCACCAGTCTCCTTTAGACTGAACTCGGCTTTGTTTTCAGTGCTTTTGTAGGTTTTGAAGTGCTAGGCGGGAAGTCGAGTTTGTCGAGTCTCTTGATCGAGTTGGAGTCTATTTTTATGCATTTTGTAAGGTGTTAAGTTATAGATTTGCATATGAATTGTTATGATGATATGATATTGTTTCGGGACAGACTTCTAAGGATAATGGAACCCGTGAAATTGAGATTATGATTTATGTTTTAATTTTTGAAATTAGGTACTCATGTTAGTGATCTTTCCGATAAACCTCGTGATTGATTATATGTTCTGCTTCCGCACTTGCATTTAATTATTGAACTTGTTTGTTTATACCTGCCGCCAAATCTGATCTTAATAATGGTTTAACTGTAGGTTAGTTATTCCACATTAAGTGACGGGAAAGGTACGTCCCTCCCTCTGTCTGTATCTGGATCTCGAGGGGTTGCTCCCGACAGATCATGGAGGAAGAAGGCTGGATAGATTCTGTTATTTCTGATTTTGTTCTGTTTAAGGAGTAAAGGATGGAGAATGCCTACTTGCAGGGCATTAATACTTTATTGTCATACGGTTCATATTTTCAAGAATCTGATACCCAATACCTTATTTCCCTATTTATCAAAATAAATATGAACCAAATATTTGTATTGATTATTACTTTATTGATTTCTGGTATAATACTATCAATCTATTATTTATTAACAGTTTCAAACTCCAACTTTTATAGTCAAACACCTTTTTCAAATATACCTATACGTATATACATAGTTCCAACTACCCCCTCACTTAGTCACTTTGACTAACCCTCGTACTTTATAAATCAGGGTTTCAGGTTCAACAGACGTTTACTAGAAGGTATCTTGAAGCCTAGTGTGTCTTTTCGTTTGGCATGACAGTTCAAGGTTCTTTAGAATAAGTTATGCTTACGAGCTTGTAATTACCTATTACGGCCATTACATGGTCAATACCTTTGACATCTATACTATGCTATCACTGACATCTATACTATGCTACGGTGCGGGGTTGTAGTGTATAGGGGCGCTACAACTGAAGTGGTATCAGAGCAAACGGGTTACTCTAGTACCCTAGGTGCTCTTTCTTGAAAATTTTAAGACTTTAAAAAATGCAACACTTTAAAATACTTTATTGTTGCTCTTCTGCATGTTCATATCTCGAGGCCTAAGAATTGCTTCAAGATACCAGTAGGGCCGTTAGTGCATCATGCTTATTCCTTGTACATATTATGTGTTCATAACTTCATTGTTATATTTGAATTTATTACTTCGTGTCAATCTGTGAATCATTATTTAACCTCCATGCATTATATTTTCCAATGCGATTGTGATTCTAGCATCATAATGTCACCACTAAGGACCCCACGCAATCAGACACCATCAGCCACAACAACTCCCTCAGGAGCACTAGATATAGCGGAGGCCTTTAGTTTATGCAAACATACGTGCCAGTACCTAATCATGGAAATGAAAGAACTTTGGAAAAGTTCCTTCAGTTGAATCCACCAAAGTTCTTCGGGGAACCCAATGACCTTAAGGCAGAAAATTGGATTGCAAGCCTTGAAAAGATATATGAGGCAATGGATATTCACCCAGAAGATCCAAAACGAGTACAATATGCAACCTTCTTATTGGAAGAGGCGGCATTAAGTTGGTGGAAGCATGTCAAGCAGAGATGGTTGGATACCGGAGTTCAAAATAATTGGATTGAGTTTGTAAGGGAATTTCAGCATAAATACATTCCCCAAGTAACCAGGGATGCTCGAGAGGCCGAGTTCATGAATTTAGTACAAGGGTATATGTCAGTAGCCGAATACGAGGCCAAGTTTGTTAGGTTAATACAATATGCACCACACATCATGAGTGACGAGCGTCGCAAAACAAAGAGATTTGTTGATGGATTGAAACCGGACCTACGATGGGCATTAGCTCCTTTTGATATTGAGGGATATACCCGGGCAGTGGATAAAGCCCTAAACACTGAGGCAACACACAAGAGTATTCGCCTGAATTCAAAACATCAAGACCCAACTAACGATAAACTACCACAAGGAGAGAAACGAGTTGCCAGCCAAATTGCTCATATGCAAAAGAAGAAACCTAGGCATGCCCAACAACAATCCTCGCAAGTACCCCTAAAGATCCAAGACGAAATTATTTGTGAATTCTGTCACAGACCAAGACATACATACTGAAGAGAATTGCTGGAAAAAGGCCGGCTTATGTTTGCGATGTGGTAGTGAAGAACACCAGATCCGTGAATGCCCAAAGAAAGCCAAACAAGGGCAACCAAGGAGAGGAAAAACTATTGTCGGAACTTCAAGAAATCCATTAGGAAAAGGCAGGGCCTATGCTGTGGATGGAGATGTGCATCCTAAACCTTCAAGTAATGTAAAGGGTACGGTACACATTCTTCCCACGCCAGTTAAGGTCCTATGACCCTGGCGTCATGCATTCATTCATTGCATTAAAATTATATGCGTATTTTCTGGGTATCTTTTTTTGGGATTTAGGTCATTACGATACATAAAAACACTGCCCTTCTGGGCTAGTAATCATTACTACCCCCTAGTTTATGAAGTTATTAATGACAAAATAAGAGAGCATCCTAGAAAAGGATGAAAAATACTATCAAAATTATTTTATGACAAAATGAGAATCTGAGGACAGATTCTTTTTAAGGAGGGAGGATTGTAACAGCCCTAACCTGGGCCGAGTTGGGAAAGGTAAGTAAAGGGTTATTCAAGAAGCGTTTACAATCTCGATCCTTATTTACTCTTTCATGCATTGCATTCTTATGTGACTTATGTGCTATAGTTTAATTAAAAGTTCGTAATTTAATTATTTCCTTTATCGAGCATGTATCTTGAAACTTTTCTCATAAGAATCTTAGAACTCTAGTATACATCCCTTCCAGCACCTAAAACCCCTTCATATATTTCAAAACCTATTCCTACAATTTTAGGTTAGAAATTACGAAAATACCCCTACAGCCCTAGAATTTTCCTACAATCCCCGAAGTACTTTTACCACCCAATATTGTGACCAAAAGAATCCTCACATTATTTCGAGGATCTTGACTCTAGTAGCATCAAAAAGGGCAAAACCCTAGCTTATATTTCGATCGTAAATAACTCTTTACTCATCTACTTTTCGATATTCAATATTATAGTCAAAACGACCCTTGAATTATTTTATGAATTTTCATATATTTACCAAAACTCGATTCCACCCATAGCATATTTTATAAATATTTTCCTTTTTAAAAATTGTCATTTTATTTTAAACAATTAACTTTCATTCAATATTCGAAATTTTACTTAAAACGTTTCTTGAATTTTTCTCTAAACTATGATAATTTTTCCAACCTTTAAACTTCATCATAGCTTCGTTTATATAACTTTCTCATAATTTTCATCATCTTTAACATTCATGATTTGTAAACGGAAACTCTAAATATTCCCCATTTATAATCATAACGAAGCTTATTTTTCACTTGTTCTTCAATTAATTTACTACTTCAAGTTTTCACCTCTCGACTCTTGAATAAATTTCGTATCATTTTATATTTATTTTTATTCAATATGACATCATCCATGACAACATAGACCTTCTAGAAAGCTTAAATAAGTGAATATAATTTCTCCACATTTCCTACATAATTACCAAGCATTTGTTTAAATTGAGAGACAACCACATTTCTTATATAACTACCAGGCATTTGTTTGAATTAGGAGACATCCACATCTCCCTTAAACTCTTATAAATTGCTCAAAGACCCTTCATGACTACCTATAAATACCCCCCTCAAGCATCATTTATAACTCACAAAATCAACACAAAAATCACTCTCTCCCCCCCCAAACCCACAGCATTCCCCCTCTCTCTCTACAAGGTGAGTTTTTCTTTTATTATTTCATGCTTTATATTATGTTCTTAGTATAATAATAATAGTAGCATGTCTAGGATTAATTAAATTATACTTTAGGAAATTTATTTTCATGAATTAAAGTTAGGAATTTAAATTAAGAAATGCATGTTCATTATATGAATTTATTTAAATATGTGTTTGAATATTCATAATTATGTTCTTGAATGTTAGAACAAATGCATGTTTAGAGAATTTAATTAGGAATTATTTTTCACGAAATGTTTACATATTTTGCTATATTATACTTCAAATCTTATGTTATGAATATGAACATGATCTAATATACCTAATATGTCCTATGAATATTCAAATAGATTTAAGAACATGTTCTTGATGTTCTTGAAGTATGTGTGTGTACCGTGTGCTAGTGTGTGTAAGTGTGTGTTTGATTTTGTGTTTAAAAATATTTAATCCCCTAAGGTTAAATAGTAACCGTTTTTCAATAGTAACTTTGACTTTTGACTTTAAATATGAACTTTGACTAATAATATCATGTAGTAATTTCAAGAATTAATATAAAATACAATTTGGGTTTTTTTTTAGAAAGGACTTTTATCTAACGATTTTAAAATCGGGGATTAAATAACGTTTTCAAAACCGGGTTCACTTTTATTAAAAATAAAACCTTAACTTGGATTCATGATTTGAATAAGAATTTTTTTGGTTAATTCGGTTGTATGACTTTGGTATCAGTGTGTTTTACAACAATATTTCAATTCTAGATTACCAAATTTCCTGTACATTTACTGTTATTCATTGTTACAACATGCTTTAATTGTGCTCATTCATGTGTCTCATTAGTATAGAAAGAACTTAGTTCTCTAAGTCCGTAGTAGTTTACTACTTTCAGGAACTAGGTCTGGACAGTGGAACCTCGAATACTTTACTTGATTTTGTATCGTAGCAGGTGAGGTTAAAATATTTTCAACTGGGATCATGAGTCTACATATAAAATATTTTATTATTTATCCTAATAAAGATTCAGTCTTATTTTCCCTAATTATAGTATTATCCCCTTTCTGGGAAAATATCTAATATATGGATGCCTATTATCCTATTATATCAAACAAAATCCTTGTTTCAGTATAAGTTACAAACATATCATACTCAAGTCCGTTTTGGCGAGTATTGATATAATGTAACTCTATAACTCTATTCTGTATTTAAAATGCAAGATCTGTATCTGTATCTGTATCTGAATCTGTTGGGCCCGGTGGTACGGTAGAACTAATAGCCGGGTGGCAAGGGCCATCGTCTATTACTATACCTGCCGCCAAATCTGATCTTAATGATGGTTTAACTGGAGGTTAGTTATTCCACATTAAGTGACGGGAAAGGTACCACTACAAGAAAACAGGCGAATTCCGAGGGATTCCCTGGGAAAATGTCAGTTTCCGAGGGAATTCCAAGGGAATCCATTCCCTCGGAAAAACCCTCCTCATAATTCATTCCGAGGGAATATTTTCCGAGGGAATTCCGAGGGAAAATCTCTAGATTTTTATCCCGAGGGAATTCCCTCGGAATTTGCTTGGCAAGGTCATTCCCTCGAAATTTTTATTTATAATTTACTCCTCATAAAATATATTCCAAGGGAATTCCGAGGGATTATTCCCTCGGAAAATTTTTTGAACTTTATTTCGGTATATTTTTACCACGTCATTTTTTCCATTTTTCGGAGGGAGTTCCCTCGGAATTCCCTTGGATTTTTAAAAATATAATTTATTATATTTTTTATTTTTATTAATTATTATAATTGTATTATTATACAAAATATAACTGCATGTCACTTCTGATATCCAAACATCCATGTATATACAAATATATATATATGATGCTAAATCCAAATCATGCTATTTGTTTTCAAATATTACTCATCCGAATCATACATCATGTTTTCAAACATTACTCCCGCTGAATTCAAGTGATACTACATCCTATCATACTACAAAAATTATGTAAAAAACACAAAAATATTAAATACAAATTCATAATTCAACACACTTATACAAAACCATGAAGTTCCATCTCGTTCACTACTCCATGAGCTCTCTTTTATCCAACACCCAATATCATAGGCTTCCCTCCTAAAATACACCAAACTCAATTAAACTACATATACTACAACATCTCTCTATTAATTAGTACAAATACTACATCATCTCTCTATTAATTTCTTTCGTATTGCCCAATAATATATCCATAGTCTTGACCAATGTGGAAAAATATCAACAAATGTAATCTTTGATACTGACACTTGGAAATATAATTAGAAGAACAAGAGAAATGATAAAGCTTACAGAATCCGTTAGCTTTATATATAACTGCACATCTGCACTTTATAGAAATAGACAAATCAAATGTAACATTTCAAATCAATTAGAAAGTCAGTGAATAAGCAAGGGAAGCAAGTGTTAGATTAACCTCATCCAATGCGTTGGTTTTAAATTAAGAAAAATGAAGCCAAGAAATGGAAACTAATGGAAAATAAAGAACAAGGAAATTTCAGCACTGCACTATTGTCATCATCCTCACAAATAATATTATATTCATAGCAATCTTCTCAAATGACGAAGGTCCAAATCAAAAAATCAAGTGAAAAACACTACCACTTACATTCATAAAGATTCAAATTAACAGACGCCCTTCGACATTCAGCAAACATTAAACCTGAAAAATATTAAGGGTAAGAAGTCAAAATTAATATAAGGTCGAAATTAGTGATCAAGAACATCTGAACAAACCTCGAGCAAGTTGAAATATGGAGCCAAAACCATCTCTTAGAGTACCACGCTCTCACACAACCCTAAAGTTGATCTGTGTACAAATACATTGCAAATATTTTTTTCTTCAAGATATGAATATATTGAATGAACATGTATATACCAACTTCAACTGTATCAGATAAATTAAGTCATACTAAGTACCACATTGAAGGTTAAAATATAATTTAGAAAGGCTCTCATACGAGTCACTACTGTTTGTAGTTATTTTCTGGAAAGAGAGGTTATACTACCGTAAAAGTCTACAAATTAAGATAATTGAGCCCAAAATTCTGCAAGAGTATGAAATTAGCCATTCATTAGAAAAAAGAAGCAAATACAATGAAAGAAATAAGCTCATTCTTACAAGAGACCATTGACAATGGATTTCAGCAACCAACAACATAATTCAACATATTGAAAACTGAAGTAATATTAATCCGATCCTCGTTACTTTTGTTCAGCTCCAAGCCTCAAACGCTATCACCACCACTGCCAATAAACAAATAAATCCCCATTTTCAGAATTACATAGAACAAATAAACCAATCACATAATTACAGAACACTAAGACCATCTGAAATTATGAGAAAAGCATATAACATTTGTAATTATGAGAAAAGCATAGTAATTTTGTTGAAACAGATTGAGAGGAAAATTATGTGAGGGAAACAGATTGAAGCAAATAATGTCGCTGCCTTTCTGAAGAAAATGAGTTTCATTAGCATCAATCATCATCACAATAAACAGCAAATGAAATAATTAACCAAATTCTGAAATATATTCAAATTTTTTCTACCAAAAAATTAAAAACAGAGGGTTTGAGCCTAAGATATTAAGAAGTGCGAATTGGTGTTCTGAAATCTGACAACCAATTTTCTCCTTACAATTTCTGAACACAGAAGTTTCAATCAATTTACTAAAATAAGCCCACATACTCTAGCAAGAACACACATACAGAGGTAAACTAATTGCTCAAAAAATTCAAAAAAATTCAACATTCCAACTAAAACCACTAATATTTTCAACTAGCTAAATGAAATTCGAATACCATAAATAAACCAGAGCTACTAACAGATCTTGGAACTATATTAACCAATAATAACAGATCTGGTGATGGACGAGCGGATGGACGGTGGCACCGAGCGAGGGGGTCGTGGAAGCACCGATGGTGGTCGAGTGGAGAAGGTGTTGGTCGTGGAGGCGCGATGGTTGCGGAGGAGTTGGGTGTCGCAACGGAGAGAGGTGGGTGGTGCAGTAGCAGAGGCGATGGGCGAAATTGTTTGGAGTTTTTGCGATGGGCGGCTGAGACAGAAAAAAAATTGGCGCTTAGGTTTTCGCACAATTTGAAATGAGAAAAAGTCATTTAGGGTTGTTTATAGAATAACTATAAAATGAATAAGAAACATCAAACATGTATGTACGTCCAGAATTTATTATAATTCAATTACAAAAATTTTAAATATGATTATGGATTGTACTTAAAACTGAATAAATTAAAGTGAACAAATTCTTATAATTCATCAATTAAATTCGAGGGAATTCCAACAGAAAAATTAAAGTGAACAAATTTTTATAATTCATTAATCAAATTACGAGGGAATTACGAAGGATTTCCGAGGGAAAATGATTTTCCCTCGGAATTCCCTCGGAATTTGCCATAAAATAAAATATAAAAAAAGAAAATCATACTTTAAATTTTCAATTTAATAACATGAAATTTTATTTATTAATGAGATAAATAAATAAAAATTTAATGTCACACAAATATTTTATATATGAAGTAAAAATTCTATTTCAATTGAAAAGAACGCGAACTTCTACATTGATATCGTTCGAAATACTTATCGAAAGTATAATTACATATGTATAATTACCGATTATTAATATAATAACTACCATACTTACAAAATTTACTAATAATGCATATAATTATCATGGATTGTAATTACATTCAACAAATCGTTACATAATGTTCAATAATTAAAAATAGTTATGACAAATTCCGAGGGAATTCCGAGAAATTTTATTTATTAATGAAATAAATAAATAAAAATTTAACGTCACAAAAATATTTTATATATGAAGTAAAAATTCGATTTCAATTGAAAAGAACGCGAACTTCTACATTGATATCGTTCGAAATACTTATCGAAAGTATAATTACATATGTATAATTACCGATTATTAATATAATAACTACCATAGCTTACCAAATTTACTAATAATGCATATAATTATCATGGATTGTAATTACATTCAACAAATCGTTACATAATGTTCAATAATTAAAAATAGTTAAGACAAATTCCGATTCGGAAAATGATTTTCCCTCGGAATTCCCTCGGAATTTGACATAAAATAAAATATAAAAAAAGAAAATCATACTTTAAATTTTCAATTTAATAACGTGATTTTTTTTTTAATAATGAGATAAATAAATAAAAATTTAATGTCACACAAATATTTTATATATGAAGTAAAAATTCGATTTCAATTGAAAAGAACACGAACTTCTACATTGATATCGTTCGAAATACTTATCGAAAGTATAATTACATATGTATAATTACCGATTATTAATATAATAACTACCATAGCTTACCAAATTTACTAATAATGCATATAATTATCATGGATTGTAATTACATTCAACAAATCGTTACATAATGTTCAATAATTAAAAATAGTTATGACAAATTCCGATTCGGAAAATGATTTTCCCTCGGAAATCCCTCGGAATTCCCTCGGAATTTGCCATAAAATAAAATAAAAAAAAAGAAAATCATACTTTAAATTTTCAATATAATAACGTGAAATTTTATTTAATAATGAGATAAATAAATAAAAATTTAATGTCACACAAATATTTTATATATGAAGTAAAAATTCGATTTCAATTGAAAGAAAGCGAACTTCTACATTGAAATCGTTCGAAATACTTATCGAAAGTATAATTACATATGTATAATTACCGATTATTAATATAATAACTACCATAGCTTACCAAATTTACTAATAATGCATATAATTATCATGGATTGTAATTACATTCAACAAATCGTTACATAATGTTCAATAATTAAAAATAGTTATGACAAATTCCGAGGGAATTCCGTGGGATTTCCGATTTGTCATAAAATAAAATATAAAAAAAGAAAATCATACATTAAAATTTCAATTTAATAACGTGAAATTTTATTTATTAATGAAATAAATAAATAAAAATTTAATGTCACACAAATATTTTATATATGAAGTAAAAATTCGATTTCAATTGAAAAGAACGCGAACTTCTACATTGATATCGTTCAAAATACTTATCGAAAGTATAATTACATATGTATAATTACCTATTATTAATATAATAACTACCATAGATTCCCAAATTTACTAATAATGCATATAATTATCATGGATTGTAATTACATTCAACAAATCGTTACATAATGTTCAATAATTAAAAATAGTTATGACAAATTCCGAGGGAATTCCGAGGGAAAACCATTTTCCCTCGGAAATCCCTCGGAATTTGCCATAAAATAAAATATAAAAAAAGAAAATCATACTTTAAAATTTCAATTTAATAACGTGTAATTTTATTTATTAATGAAATAAATAAATAAAAATTTAATGTCACACAAATATTTTATATATGAAGTAAAAATTCGATTTCAATTGAAAAGACGCGAACTTCTACATTGATATCATTCGAAATACTTATCGAAAGTATAATTACATATGTATAATTACCGATTATTAATATAATAACTACCATAGCTTACCAAATTTACTAATAATGCATATAATTATCATGGATTGTAATTACATTCAACAAATCGTTACATAATGTTCAATAATTAAAAATAGTTATGACAAATTCCGATTCGGAAAATGATTTTCCCTCGGAATTCCCTCGGAATTTGCCATAAAATAAAATATAAAAAAAGAAAATCATACTTTAAATTTTCAATTTAATAATGTGAAATTTTTTTAATAATGAGATAAATAAATAAAAATTTAATGTCACACAAATATTTTATATATGAAGTAAAAATTCGATTTCAATTGAAAAGAACGCGAACTTCTACATTGATATCGTTCGAAATACTTATCGAAAGTATAATTACATATGTATAATTACCGATTATTAATATAATAACTACCATAGCTTACCAAATTTACTAATAATGCATATAATTATCATGGATTGTAATTACATTCAACAAATCATTACATAATGTTCACTAATTAAAAATAGTTATGACAAATTCCAAGGGAATTCCGAGGGATATCCGAGGGAAAATCCCTCGGAATTCCCTCGGAATTTGCCATAAAATAAAATATAAAAAAAGAAAATCATACTTTAAAATTTCAATTTAATAACGTGAAATTTTAGTTATTAATGAAATAAATAAATAAAAATTTAATGTCGCACAAATATTTTATATATGAAGTAAAAATTCGATTTCAATTGAAAAGAACGCAAACTTCTGCATTGATATCGTTCGAAATACTTATCGAAAGTATAATTACATATGTATAATTACCGATTATTAATATAATAACTACCATAGCTTACAAAATTTACTATTAATGCATATAATTATCATGGATTGTAATTAAATTCAACAAATCGTTACATAATGTTCAATAATTAAAAATAGTTATGACAAATTCCGAGGGAATTCCGTTTTCCCTCGGAAATCCCTCGGAATTTGCCATAAAATAAAATATAAAAAAAGAAAATCATACTTTAAAATTTCAATTTAATAACGTGAAATTTTATTTATTAATGAAATAAATAAATGAAAATTTAATGTCACACAAATATTTTATAAATGAAGTAAAAATTCGATTTCAATTGAAAAGAACACGAACTTCTACATTGATATCGTTCGAAATTCTTATCGAAAGTATAATTATGATGGTGCAGGAAACTGGACTTCCTAAAATGCAACAACACTCTTAATATTTGTATGAAAGGGAAAGACCATCACAGGCGTGAGGACCTCAGGATCTGGGTTTCCTCTTGAGCGTGGGTTCTTCCAGCAGGATAACACCAAGAGCGCAAGGTGCAATGGTGATGCAACTGTGGTGAGAGTAATATGGAGCTTGAGAAGGTGAGGGAAAATGCCCAGAACAATGTATGCAGTATGTATGTGGAAGATGACTTGGGGGAGAATGCATGTGTTCTTCCCTATTTATATGTTAGGGGTGAGGGTAAATCGGGTAAGTTGTCCGTGTGGTCCCAAACCTGTGTTGCCCTAACACGTGGCAGTCCATGGGGGTGTGAGAATGACATTTCTGAAAAGGAGGCGGCGTGTTAGGTGCAACGTGCGCACCACCTTTGTGTCAGAGGTTGTTAGCGAGGGTCGCACGAGAGGAAGGCCCAAGGTCCGCTTCGCTAGGGTTTGAATCCATCACGGTGGGGAAGGATCATACTCGAGCGCTGGTGACGCTCGAAGGGCGCACGGATGGGTTCCCCGCTGCTGATGACCCTTGAGCGTCAAAAACCGACCACCAGTAGCGGGGCCCTCGTGTGGGTGCCTCCCTGAGAAGGGTGACCCCGAGGGCCGGTGTGCGAGCGTCAGGCCTGTCTGCTTGAACCCCTTTTACTTGAATAGTTGGTTGAGGCTCATGGGCCTGTACCAGTAAGCAAGCGAGCGGGCTGGGTTAGCCCACAAGCCCATCAATGCGAGCGTCCAATCTCTCAGCCGGCAGGTGGCGACACGTGGACGGCTCTGATACGAGCGTGGTTTTATGCCTCATCAAATTACATATGTATAATTACCGATTATTAATATAATAACTACCATAGCTTACCAAATTTACTAATAATGCATATAATTATCATGGATTTTAATTAAATTCAACAAATCGTTACATAATGTTCAATAATTAAAAATAGTTATAGCAAATTCCGAGGGATTTCCGAGGGAAAATTCCCTCGTAAATCCCTCGGAATTTGCCATAAAATAAAATATAAAAAAAGAAAATCATACTTTAAAATTTCAATTTAATAACGTGAAATTTTATTTATTAATGAAATAAATAAATAAAAATTTAATGTCACACAAATATTTTATATATGAAGTAAAAATTCGATTTCAATTGAAAAGAACACGAACTTCTACATTGATATCGTTCGAAATTCTTATCGAAAGTACAATTACATATGTATAATTACCGATTATTAATATAATAACTACCATAGCTTACCAAATTTACTAATAATGCATATAATTATCATGGATTGTAATTACATTCAACAAATCGGTTACATAATGTTCAATAATTAAAAATAGTTATGACAAATTCCGAGGGATTTCCGAGGGAAAACCATTTTCCCTCGGAAATCCCTCGGAATTTGCCAAAAAATAAAATATAAAAAAAGAAAATCACACTTTAAAATTTCAATTTAATAACGTGTAATTTTATTTATTAATGAAATAAATAAATAAAAATTTAATGTCACACAAATATTTTATATATGAAGTAAAAATTCGATTTCAATTGAAAAGAACGCGAACTTCTACATTGATATCGTTCGAAATACTTATCGAAAGTATAATTACATATGTATAATTACCGATTATTAATATAATAACTACCATAGCTCACCAAATTTACTAATAATTCATATAATTATCATGGATTGTAATTACATTCAACAAATCGTTACATAATGTTCAATAATTAAAAATAGTTATGACAAATTCCGAGGGAATTCCGTTTTCCCTCGGAAATCCCTCGGAATTTGCCATAAAATAAAATATAAAAAAAGAAAATCATACTTTAAAATTTCAATTTAATAACGTGAAATTTTATTTATTAATGAAATAAATAAATAAAAATTTAATGTCGCACAAATATTTTATATATGAAGTAAAAATTCGATTTCAATTGAAAAGAACGCGAACTTATGCATTGATATCGTTCGAAATACTTATCGAAAGTATAATTACATATGTATAATTACCGATTATTAATATAATAACTACCATAGCTTACAAAATTTACTAATAATGCATATAATTATCATGGATTGTAATTAAATTCAACAAATCTTTGCATAATGTTCAATAATTAAAAATAGTTATGACAAATTCCGAGGGAAAAAGATTTTCCCTCGGAAATCCCTAGGAATTCCCTCGGAATTTGCCATAAAATAAAATATAAAAAAAGAAAATCATACTTTAAAATTTCAATTTAATAACGTGAAATTTTATTTATTAATGAAATAAATAAATAAAAATTTAATGTCACACAAATATTTTATAAATGAAGTAAAAATTCGATTTCAATTGAGAAGAACACGAACTTCTACATTGATATCGTTCGAAATACTTATCGAAAGTATAATTACATATGTATAATTACCGATTATTAATATAATAACTACCATAGCTTACCAAATTTACTAATAATGCATATAATTATCATGGATTGTAATTACATTCAACAAATCGTTAAATAATGTTTAATAATTAAAAATAGTTATGACAAATTCCGAGGGATTTTCCCTCGGAATTTGCCATAAAATAAAATATAAAAAAAGAAAATCATACTTTAAAATTTCAATTTAATAACGTGAATTTTATTTATTAATGACATAAATAAATAAAAATTTAATGTCACACAAATATTATATATATGAAGTAAAAATTCGATTTCAATTAAAAAGAACACGAACTTCTACATTGATATCGTCCGAAATACTTATCGAAAGTATAATTATGATGGTGCAGGAAACTGGACTTCCTAAAATGCAACAACACTCTTAATATTTGTATGAAAGGGAAAGACCATCACAGGCGTGAGGACCTCAGGATCTGGGTTTCCTCTTGAGCGTGGGTTCTTCCAGCAGGATAACACCAAGAGCGCAAGGTGCAATGGTGATGCAACTGTGGTGAGAGTAATATGGAGCTTGAGAAGGTGAGGGAAAATGCCCAGAACAATGTATGCAGTATGTATGTGGAAGATGACTTGGGGGAGAATGCATGTGTTCTTCCCTATTTATATATTAGGGGTGAGGGTAAATCGGGTAAGTTGTCCGTGTGGTCCCAAACCTGTGTTGCCCTAACACGTGGCAGCCCATGGGGGTGTGAGAATGACATTTCTGAAAAGGAGGCGGCGTGTTAGGTGCAACGTGCGCACCACCTTTGTGTCAGAGGTTGTTAGCGAGGGTCGAACGAGAGGAAGGCCCAAGGTCCGCTTCGCTAGGGTTTGAATCCATCACGGTGGGGAAGGATCATACTCGAGCGCTGGTGACGCTCGAAGGGCGCACGGATGGGTTCCCCGCGGCTGATGACCCTTGAGCGTCAAAACCCGACCACCAGTAGCGGGGCCCTCGTGTGGGTGCCTCCCTGAGAAGGGTGACCCCGAGGGTCGGTGTGCGAGCGTCAGGCCTGTCTGCTTGAACCCCTTTTACTTGAATAGTTGGTTGAGGCTCATGGGCCTGTACCAGTAAGCAAGCGAGCGGGCTGGGTTAGCCCACAAGCCCATCAATGCGAGCGTCCAATCTCTCAGCCGGCGGGTGGTGACACGTGGACTGCTCTGATACGAGCGTGGTTTTATGCCTCATCAAATTACATATGTATAATTACCGATTATTAATATAATAACTACCATAGCTTACCAAATTTACTAATAATGCATATAATTATCATGGATTTTAATTAAATTCAACAAATCGTTACATAATGTTCAATAATTAAAAATAGTTATTGCAAATTCCGAGGGATTTCCGAGGGAAAATTCCCTCGGAAATCCCTCGGAATTTGCCATAAAATAAAATATAAAAAAAGAAAATCGTACTTTAAAATTTCAATTTAATAACGTGAAATTTTATTTATTAATGAAATAAATAAATAAAAATTTAATGTCACACAAATATTTTATATATGAAGTAAAAATTCGATTTCAATTGAAAAGAACACGAACTTCTACATTGATATCGTTCGAAATTCTTATCGAAAGTACAATTACATATGTATAATTACCGATTATTAATATAATAACTACCATAACTTACCAAATTTACTAATAATGCATATAATTATCATGGATTGTAATTACATTCAACAAATCGGTTACATAATGTTCAATAATTAAAAATAGTTATGACAAATTCCGAGGGATTTCCGAGGGAAAACCATTTTCCCTCGGAAATCCCTCGGAATTTGCCAAAAAATAAAATATAAAAAAAGAAAATCGTACTTTAAAATTTCAATTTAATAACGTGAAATTTTATTTATTAATGAAATAAATAAATAAAAATTTAATGTCACACAAATATTTTATATATGAAGTAAAAATTCGATTTCAATTGAAAAGAACACGAACTTCTACATTGATATCGTTCGAAATTCTTATCGAAAGTACAATTACATATGTATAATTACCGATTATTAATATAATAACTACCATAGCTTACCAAATTTACTAATAATGCATATAATTATCATGGATCGTAATTACATTCAACAAATCGGTTACATAATGTTCAATAATTAAAAATAGTTATGACAAATTCCGAGGGATTTCTGAGGGAAAACCATTTTCCCTCGGAAATCCCTCGGAATTCCCTCGGAATTTGCCATAAAATAAAATATAAAAAAAGAAAATCATACTTTAAAATTTCAATTTAATAACGTGTAATTTTATTTATTAATGAAATAAATAAATAAAAATTTAATGTCACACATATATTTTATATATGAACTAAAAATTCGATTTCAATTGAAAAGAACGCGAACTTCTACATTGATATCGTTCGAAATACTTATCGAAAGTATAATTACATATGTATAATTACCGATTATTAATATAATAACTACCATAGCTTACCAAATTTACTAATAATTCATATAATTATCATGGATTGTAATTACATAATGTTCAATAATTAAAAATAGTTATGACAAATTCCGAGGGAATTCCGTTTTCCCTCGGAAATCCCTCGGAATTTGCCAAAAAATAAAATATAAAAAAAGAAAATCATACTTTAAAATTCCAATTTAATAACGTGAAATTTTATTTATTAATGAAATAAATAAATAAAAATTTAATGTCGCACAAATATTTTATATATGAAGTAAAAATTCGATTTCAATTGGAAAGAACGCGAACTTCTGCATTGATATCGTTCGAAATACTTATCGAAAGTATAATTACATATGTATAATTACCGATTATTAATATAATAACTACCATAGCTTACAAAATTTACTAATAATGCATATAATTATCATGGATTGTAATTAAATTCAACAAATCGTTACATAATGTTCAATAATTAAAAATAGTTATGACAAATTCTGAGGGAATTCCGAGGGATTTCCGAGGGAAAATCCCTCGGAATTCCATCGGAATTTGCCATAAAATAAAATATAAAAAAAGAAAATCATACTTTAAATTTTCAATTTAATAACGTGATATTTTATTTAATAATGAGATAAATAAATAAAAATTTAATATCACACAAATATATTATATATGAAGTAAAAATTCGATTTCAATTGAAAAGAACGCGAACTTCTACATTGATATCGTTCGAAATACTTATCGAAAGTATAATTACATATATATAATTACCGATTATTAATATAATAACTACCATAGCTTACCAAATTTACTAATAATGCATATAATTATCATGGATTTTAATTAAATTCAAAAAATCGTTACATAATGTTCAATAATAAAAAATAGTTATGACAAATTCCGAGTGAATTCCGAGGGATTTCCGAGGGAAAAAGATTTTCCCTCGGAAATCCCTAAGAATTCCCTCGGAATTTGCCATAAAATAAAATATAAAAAAAGAAAATCATACTTTAAAATTTCAATTTAATAACGTGAAATTTTATTTATTAATGAAATAAATAAATAAAAATTTAATGTCACACAAATATTTTATAAATGAAGTAAAAATTCGATTTCAATTGAAAAGAACACGAACTTCTACATTGATATCGTTCGAAATACTTATCGAAAGTATAATTACATATGTATAATTACCGATTATTAATATAATGACTACCATAGCTTACCAAATTTACTAATAATGCTTATAATTATCATGGATTGTAATTACATTCAACAAATCGTTAAATAATGTTTAATAATTAAAAATAGTTATGACAAATTCCGAGGGATTTTCCCTCGGAATTTGCCATAAAATAAAATATAAAAAAAGAAAATCATACTTTAAAATTTCAATTTAATAACGTGAAATATTATTTATTAATGAAATAAATAAATAAAAATTAATGTCACACAAATATTATATATATGAAGTAAAAATTCGATTTCAATTAAAAAGAACACGAACTTCTACATTGATATCGTCCGAAATACTTATCGAAAGTATAATTATGATGGTGCAGGAAACTGGACTTCCTAAAATGCAACAACACTCTTAATATTTGTATGAAAGGGAAAGACCATCACAGGCGTGAGGACCTCAGGATCTGGGTTTCCTCTTGAGCGTGGGTTCTTCCAGCAGGATAACACCAAGAGCGCAAGGTGCAATGGTGATGCAACTGTGGTGAGAGTAATATGGAGCTTGAGAAGGTGAGGGAAAATGCCCAGAACAATGTATGCAGTATGTATGTGGAAGATGACTTGGGGGAGAATGCATGTGTTCTTCCCTATTTATATATTAGGGGTGAGGGTAAATCGGGTAAGTTGTCCGTGTGGTCCCAAACCTGTGTTGCCCTAACACGTGGCAGCCCATGGGGGTGTGAGAATGACATTTCTGAAAAGGAGGCGGCGTGTTAGGTGCAACGTGCGCACCACCTTTGTGTCAGAGGTTGTTAGCGAGGGTCGAACGAGAGGAAGGCCCAAGGTCCGCTTCGCTAGGGTTTGAATCCATCACGGTGGGGAAGGATCATACTCGAGCGCTGGTGACGCTCGAAGGGCGCACGGATGGGTTCCCCGCGGCTGATGACCCTTGAGCGTCAAAACCCGACCACCAGTAGCGGGGCCCTCGTGTGGGTGCCTCCCTGAGAAGGGTGACCCCGAGGGTCGGTGTGCGAGCGTCAGGCCTGTCTGCTTGAACCCCTTTTACTTGAATAGTTGGTTGAGGCTCATGGGCCTGTACCAGTAAGCAAGCGAGCGGGCTGGGTTAGCCCACAAGCCCATCAATGCGAGCGTCCAATCTCTCAGCCGGCGGGTGGTGACACGTGGACTGCTCTGATACGAGCGTGGTTTTATGCCTCATCAAATTACATATGTATAATTACCGATTATTAATATAATAACTACCATAGCTTACCAAATTTACTAATAATGCATATAATTATCATGGATTTTAATTAAATTCAACAAATCGTTACATAATGTTCAATAATTAAAAATAGTTATTGCAAATTCCGAGGGATTTCCGAGGGAAAATTCCCTCGGAAATCCCTCGGAATTTGCCATAAAATAAAATATAAAAAAAGAAAATCGTACTTTAAAATTTCAATTTAATAACGTGAAATTTTATTTATTAATGAAATAAATAAATAAAAATTTAATGTCACACAAATATTTTATATATGAAGTAAAAATTCGATTTCAATTGAAAAGAACACGAACTTCTACATTGATATCGTTCGAAATTCTTATCGAAAGTACAATTACATATGTATAATTACCGATTATTAATATAATAACTACCATAACTTACCAAATTTACTAATAATGCATATAATTATCATGGATTGTAATTACATTCAACAAATCGGTTACATAATGTTCAATAATTAAAAATAGTTATGACAAATTCCGAGGGATTTCCGAGGGAAAACCATTTTCCCTCGGAAATCCCTCGGAATTTGCCAAAAAATAAAATATAAAAAAAGAAAATCGTACTTTAAAATTTCAATTTAATAACGTGAAATTTTATTTATTAATGAAATAAATAAATAAAAATTTAATGTCACACAAATATTTTATATATGAAGTAAAAATTCGATTTCAATTGAAAAGAACACGAACTTCTACATTGATATCGTTCGAAATTCTTATCGAAAGTACAATTACATATGTATAATTACCGATTATTAATATAATAACTACCATAGCTTACCAAATTTACTAATAATGCATATAATTATCATGGATCGTAATTACATTCAACAAATCGGTTACATAATGTTCAATAATTAAAAATAGTTATGACAAATTCCGAGGGATTTCTGAGGGAAAACCATTTTCCCTCGGAAATCCCTCGGAATTCCCTCGGAATTTGCCATAAAATAAAATATAAAAAAAGAAAATCATACTTTAAAATTTCAATTTAATAACGTGTAATTTTATTTATTAATGAAATAAATAAATAAAAATTTAATGTCACACAAATATTTTATATATGAACTAAAAATTCGATTTCAATTGAAAAGAACGCGAACTTCTACATTGATATCGTTCGAAATACTTATCGAAAGTATAATTACATATGTATAATTACCGATTATTAATATAATAACTACCATAGCTTACCAAATTTACTAATAATTCATATAATTATCATGGATTGTAATTACATAATGTTCAATAATTAAAAATAGTTATGACAAATTCCGAGGGAATTCCGTTTTCCCTCGGAAATCCCTCGGAATTTGCCATAAAATAAAATATAAAAAAAGAAAATCATACTTTAAAATTCCAATTTAATAACGTGAAATTTTATTTATTAATGAAATAAATAAATAAAAATTTAATGTCGCACAAATATTTTATATATGAAGTAAAAATTCGATTTCAATTGGAAAGAACGCGAACTTCTGCATTGATATCGTTCGAAATACTTATCGAAAGTATAATTACATATGTATAATTACCGATTATTAATATAATAACTACCATAGCTTACAAAATTTACTAATAATGCATATAATTATCATGGATTGTAATTAAATTCAACAAATCGTTACATAATGTTCAATAATTAAAAATAGTTATGACAAATTCTGAGGGAATTCCGAGGGATTTCCGAGGGAAAATCCCTCGGAATTCCATCGGAATTTGCCATAAAATAAAATATAAAAAAAGAAAATCATACTTTAAATTTTCAATTTAATAACGTGATATTTTATTTAATAATGAGATAAATAAATAAAAATTTAATATCACACAAATATATTATATATGAAGTAAAAATTCGATTTCAATTGAAAAGAACGCGAACTTCTACATTGATATCGTTCGAAATACTTATCGAAAGTATAATTACATATATATAATTACCGATTATTAATATAATAACTACCATAGCTTACCAAATTTACTAATAATGCATATAATTATCATGGATTTTAATTAAATTCAAAAAATCGTTACATAATGTTCAATAATAAAAAATATTATGACAAATTCCGAGTGAATTCCGAGGGATTTCCGAGGGAAAAAGATTTTCCCTCGGAAATCCCTAGGAATTCCCTCGGAATTTGCCATAAAATAAAATATAAAAAAAGAAAATCATACTTTAAAATTTCAATTTAATAACGTGAAATTTTATTTATTAATGAAATAAATAAATAAAAATTTAATGTCACACAAATATTTTATAAATGAAGTAAAAATTCGATTTCAATTGAGAAGAACACGAACTTCTACATTGATATCGTTCGAAATACTTATCGAAAGTATAATTACATATGTATAATTACCGATTATTAATATAATAACTACCATAGCTTACCAAATTTACTAATAATGCATATAATTATCATGGATTGTAATTACATTCAACAAATCGTTAAATAATGTTTAATAATTAAAAATAGTTATGACAAATTCCGAGGGATTTTCCCTCGGAATTTGCCATAAAATAAAATATAAAAAAAGAAAATCATACTTTAAAATTTCAATTTAATAACGTGAAATATTATTTATTAATGAAATAAATAAATAAAAATTAATGTCACACAAATATTTTATATATGAAGTAAAAATTCGATTTCAATTCAAAAGAACACGAACTTCTACATTGATATCGTCCGAAATACTTATCGAAAGTATAATTATGATGGTGCAGGAAACTGGACTTCCTAAAATGCAACAACACTCTTAATATTTGTATGAAAGGGAAAGACCATCACAGGCGTGAGAACCTCAGGGTCTGGGTTTCCTCTTGAGCGTGGGTTCTTCCAGCTTGGATAACACGAAGAGCGCAAGGTGTAATGGTGATGCAACTGTGGTGAGAGTAATATGGAGCTTGAGAAGGTGAGGGAAAATGCCCAGAACAATGTATGCAGTATGTATGTGGAAGATGACTTGGGGGAGAATGCATGTGTTCTTCCTTATTTATATGTTAGGGGTGAGGGTAAATCGGGTAAGTTGTCCGTGTGGTCCCAAACCTGTGTTGCCCTAACACGTGGCAGCCCATGGGGGTGTGAGAATGACATTTCTGAAAAGGAGGCGGCGTGTTAGGTGCAACGTGCGCACCACCTTTGTGTCAGAGGTTGTTAGCGAGGGTCGCACGAGAGGAAGGCCCAAGGTCCGCTTCGCTAGGGTTTGAATCCATCACGGTGGGGAAGGATCATACTCGAGCGCTGGTGACGCTCGAAGGGCGCACGGATGGGTTCCCCGCTGCTGATGACCCTTGAGCGTCAAAACCCGACCACCAGTAGCGGGGCCCTCGTGTGGGTGCCTCCCTGAGAAGGGTGACCCCGAGGGCCGGTGTGCGAGCGTCAGGCCTGTCTGCTTGAACCCCTTTTACTTGAATAGTTGGTTGAGGCTCATGGGCCTGTACCAGTAAGCAAGCGAGCGGGCTGGGTTAGCCCACAAGCCCATCAATGCGAGCGTCCAATCTCTCAGCCGGCAGGTGGCGACACGTGAACGGCTCTGATACGAGCGTGGTTTTATGTCTCATCAAATTACATATGTATAATTACCGATTATTAATATAATAACTACCATAGCTTACCAAATTTACTAATAATGCATATAATTATCATACATTTTAATTGAATTCAACAAATCGTTACATAATGTTCAATAATTAAAAATAGTTATTGCAAATTCCGAGGGATTTCCGAGGGAAAATTCCCTCGGAAATCCCTCGGAATTCCCTCGGAATTTGCCATAAAATAAAATATAAAAAAAGAAAAGCATACTTTAAAATTTCAATTTAATAACGTGAAATTTTATTTATTAATGAAATAAATAAATAAAAATTTAATGTCACACAAATATTTTATCTCTAAAGCACGAACACGCCTAAAAAATGGCCGGTGCAGTCTCCGACACGTGTCGGACACGGACACGGCTCGGACACGGCTGAAGGAGTGTCCGGAAAAAAAAAAAAAAAATTTTGGGACACGGTGTCGGACACGGCGAGGTGGAGTGTCCGGCATGGCTCGGACACGGCGGAGCAAATTTGATCATTTTTTTATGCTTTTTTTAATATTTTTTAAATTTTTTGGAGAGAAAATTGAAATAACAAAACTTATTTTAGTTTTTAATATTATATATTTTTATAAATATTTTATGTTACATAGATTATACTTATAAAATATTTTTATTTTTATATAAACTATCTTTATTTATGTATAAAATATATTTATTTATATAAAATATAGCCGTGTCGTGTCCTAAAATTTTGAAAAAATCCGTGTCGCCGTGTCCGTGTCCGTGCAACATAGTATTTTATATATGAAGTAAAAATTCGATTTCAATTGAAAAGAACACGAACTTCTACATTGATATCGTTCGAAATTCTTATCGAAAGTATAATTACATATGTATAATTACCGATTATTAATATAATAACTACCATAGCTTACCAAATTTACTAATAATGCATATAATTATCATGGATTGTAATTAAAAAAAGAAAATCATACTTTAAAATATCAATGTAATAACATGAAATTTTATTTAAAAATTAAATAAGTTTTAATTTTCCGAGGGAATTATTCCCTCGGAAACTAATTTTAATTGAAAAATTAAATAAGTATTAATTTCCCGAGGGAATATTCCCTCGGAAAATTCAAGATTTAAAATATGTGAACATTTCCGAGGGATTTATTCCCTCGGAAATCCCTCGGAAACTAATTTTAATTTAAAAATTACTAAGTTTTAATTTTCCGAGGGAATTTTCCCTCGGCATTTCCCTCGGAAAATTCAAGATTTAATATTAGAAGATTTTCGATTGAATAATTCCCTCGGAAATCCCTCGAAAACTAATTTTAATTTAAAAATTAAATATGTTTTAATTTTCCGAGGGAATTTTCCCTCGGAAATCCCTCGGAAAACTTGGCGGCTAACCTTGGCGCTAACATTTTCCAGGGAATTCCGAGGGAATATTCCCTTGGAAAATAATTTGGCGAATTCCCTCGGAAGTCCCTCGGAATTCGCCTGTTTTCTTATAGTGTACGTCCCTCCCTCTGTCTGTATCTGGATCTCGAGGGGTTGCTCCCGACAGATCATGGAGGAAGAAGGCTGGATTGATTCTGTTATTTCTGATTTTGTTCTATTTAAGGAGTAAATGATGGAGAACGCCTACCTGCAGGGCATTAATACTTTATTGTCATACGGTTCATATTTTCAAGAATCTGATACCCAATACCTTATTTCCCTATTTATCAAAATAAATATGAACCAAATACGCTCGCACCACCTTTGTGCCAGAGGTTGTTAGCGAGGGTCGCACGAGAGGAAGGCCCAAGGTCCGCTTCGCTAGGGTTTGAATCCATCACGGTGGGGAAGGATCATACTCGAGCGCTGGTGACGCTCGAAGGGCGCACGGATGGGTTCCCCGCGGCTGATGACCCTTGAGCGTCAAAACCCGACCACCAGTAGCGGGGCCCTCGTGTGGGTGCCTCCCTGAGAAGGGTGACCCCGAGGGCCGGTGTGCGAGCGTCAGGCCTGTCTGCTTGAACCCCTTTTACTTGAATAGTTGGTTGAGGCTCATGGGCCTATACCAGTAAGCAAGCGAGCGGGCTGGGTTAGCCCACAAGCCCATCAATGCGAGCGTCCAATCTCTCAGCCGGCAGGTGGTGACACGTGGACGGCTCTGATACGAGCGTGGTTTTATGCCTCATCATTTTGCCCCCCAAATTCTGTAGTATCGCTTGAGCGTACTGTAGAATTTAAGAAAGGCGAGCCTTGAATATTTTGAATATCCGAGGGTCAAGTCTCTGCAAGAGAAGTGACCGCTTGGCTTCCGCAACGGACACGTTCTGACATCGCATTAAATGAAGTCGTGTCCGCATTAAATGCTGAGTGGGAACGTGGGCGCGTGTGCTCCAGGAGACGTGAGGCGGTTACCAAAAGTGGGGGGATTTACTAGGCGGGAAATGATTGTGTTTTGAATTTCCAGCCCTAATAAATGTAAATTCTCCCCTATAAATAGGGATTTGCAGAGTTTTGGAGCCTCTTTCACGCATTCAGTCTCCTTTAAGCACATACGCAACAAGAGTTCTCTGCAACTTTTACAGATTCCAGCGAGCTTCTTCTTCAATTTCTAGGTAAAACTTCCACAAATCTTGATATTCTGATACTAACTTTTAGATTTAGGTTGTGCGTGAGTGAAACTTTCTAAGTGAGGAACTGTTTTTTCTGCCATTGAATCCTTTCCAGAAGCCTCCTTCTCCGTCAATCTTACTGAGAGAAATTTCCAATCTCAAGAACCAATAAAACCCCAGATATGGCGAATAACAACGCAGAAGCCTTTGTGAGGGAAATAGATGAGATGTCAGTGGGGAGTTCTTCCCCTCACAATAATGTGCCTACAGCAGTTCCAATGGCCAGGGCTTCCCCAGGCGAGGAGATTCCTACTGCTATTCCAATGGCCCGGGCTCCGGTTGAAGCCAGGGATGAAGAGGTTGACGCCGCCGTTCAAGGAATGAACGAGCGTGCTCCTGGAGGGGTAAATGACCTTTTTGAAGAGATGCACAACGTAATGGAAATGCAGAGGCAGGGAGAGAGAGTGTTCCCTGTGTTGAATAGTGCCGTAAGACCCCAAGATCATAGGATTACGGTGGCCATTGCGGCCCCCGAGGGCGGTGTTGGACCTTCCGAGCATCGTGCTGATGCTGAGCCCCCCAGAAAATGCCAAAGGAGAGGGAAAGAGCCTGCTACCCGAGTGAGACAAAATAACCCTCACCAAACCGACAGGTCTCCGGATGAGATTGAGAGCATCTTGACGCTTGAAGATCTGGAGGAGTTAAGGACAAAAGCATACTGGGATGAGGAGGTGTTCCCCATGCGCCTTCCCGAGGAGGGGGAAAGAGCAAATTTACCGGCGCCGGGGATGATGACAGTTTATTGGGACGCGGTCCTGGCCGGGGGTCTAAGGTTTTCGATCCCATCCACCATTTTTACCATTTGCCATCATCTTAGACTGTGCCCTTCCCAAATTCTTCCAAACGGCATTGCTTTAATAAACACCTTCGTGATTCTGATGAGGGCATTAGGCCAGGAACCCTCCGTTGATAATTTTGATAGTTTGATCCAGGTGGCCCGCTCAACTCGTTCATCCCCCCACAGATGGGCTTTACTATGCCCAAGCCAAATCCAGCTTCAAAATGATTGAATCTCCCTCCACTTCATATGGCGAGCATTGGAAGGAGAAATATTTCTTCGTTGGGGCTCCTGGGGGGATTTTCAAGGTTCACCGAGGGTGGTTGATACACGGTGAAGGGCCACTGATTAAGGAAAGGACAAAGAACAAAGCTTTCGAGGATTGGGCGAAGGGACTGGCACTCGCAATGAAAAATGAGAAGAAATGGATCAAGGCTGAGGTCTTGATGAAGAATGAGGGAGTATTATTTCGTTATGGCCTATCCTGCCCCTCGAGCATGATAACAAATCCTCCAGCAGATATCATGGCCCTTGATGGTTAGATTCTAGGAACTAACTGCTCTAACTCTTAGGATAGCATTGCTGACTTCATTTGGTTTATTGTATTTCTGCAATTATCATCCACACTGCCACCTTCTGACGTTCGTATCCTTTCTTTGCAGATATCCAGATATTAACATCGGGGATGAACGCCGAGGCTCTTGCCCGCATGATGAACGCTCAAAGGGCTGGCGGCAATCCCCAGCAACAACAGCAGCAATAGGCACACCCTCCCAATGCCCCAAGGGGGAGAGTAATCCGACGAGGCAATGATGGCGCTCGGGGCGGCGCAGGGAACGAAGCTCCCCCCGCGGGCCCCATTGAGGATTTGACAGTTGATGGCGCTCGAGGGGCTACTCCTCCGCCGACTGCCCCCGAGGGTCCCATTGCACTAAGCTCCAGCGGCTCTCGCAACCGCTCGGGAGAGGCGGTCCGCTTCTACTATGCAGTCCGGACCGACCGTTAGGGAAAGAGGAAAAGATTGCCAGACTCCATCCCCATTTCTGGCAAAGGCAAGGAGGTGGTCGTGGGCCACCGTGGCGAGGGCAGCGATACTTCCTCATCGGAGGATGAGGACTTCTGGAAAATGGGCTGCAGGGGTGACGCTCATTATAAACGCTAATGGACCGAAGGTCCAGTACTGCTGAAGAAGAGCGCGTACTCCGTAAACCTCGTTTCGGACATCGTCGGAAAGCTTCAGTTTTCTGGTGATCATGACAAGCTGAACGAGCATGATGCCGCTCGAGTCGCGGACAATGCTTGCCACGCCCTCCTGACGGTTAGTCTTTAGTGCCCTTTGTGGGATTTGAACTTTTTCTACTCTAACTTAGATACTGACCCTCGAGTCTGGCTTTCCAGGAGGTAATCCCTAGGCTCAAGAACTTGCAGGGTCGAGCGCAGGCCTATTCTGAACATAAGGCCAAATATAAGAAGTTGCTGCGCATCTCTGACCCCGGTCAGTTGCAAGAGGATTACAACAATGTCAGTGCTCAACTGACTGACGCCAACCTTGAGAAGGATAGGCTGAAGGAGGATTTGAAGCGGTCTGACGACGCATATTTGATCCTCGACGATCGCCACAAGAAGCTCAAAGAAGAGCGTGATCAGTTGAGGAATCAGAATGGGGAGTTGGGGCGTCAGCTGGCCGAGAGCACACGCCAAAGTGAAGAGGCCAAGAAGACCCTCGCTGAACTGCAAGAGAAGGTAGCAGGCCTAGAAGAAAAAGTGGCATGGGATGCAGTGCTGAAGTTCATGCGCTCAAAAGCCTTCGCTTTCGCTGCCAATATGCACTGCTTTGACAACGCTTGTCGTTTCTTTTACAAGGCGATTGGGCAGATGGTGAAGTTGGGGTTGGCCCTGGAGAGCGCTCGAACCGATGACCGCCTACGCATGGATCTGGACGATAACTGCAAGCCTATGGTCCAGGATGAAGATCCCTCGGACAGTCTGGCAGAGCCGGAGTATCAAGGACTTGTGTCGATGCTCCAACAGGAGTTCATAGCGGCCAATCCTATAGACCCCGAGCCCATTCAGATAGACGACGAGGGCACAGTTGTGGAAGAGCCTGTCGATGAGGAGCCTGGAGAGGCTCAGGCTTCCGATGCCCATGCGTTAGCCGTCGTTCCTATTTCTACAGCTCCCCCAAAGCCTGGGAATCAAGCCCAGTGATGCTCCTCCAATTGCCACCCCAACATTTCTCTTGCTCAATTTCCATTATCGCTTATGAACAATTTTAACCTCCGCATTAGATATCTGTACTTCTGATGAACAATTTTAATTTCCTTGATGCTTGAATGCTTATGCTTTAAATTTCCATTTCTTGAATGTTGGGCAATGTTGACGCTCCCTGATTGATGCTTGCATGCATGTTTTCTTTAATGCTTGAATATCTGTGATGGAACCGTATGCGCATGAATGTGTTTCTATCGAGGGTACCCTGCCTTATATTATAGTGCATTCTAGGCTTAGGACTTGAGAATGTCTGGTTACTTGAGTGATGAATGTTCGGGCTCGAGAGCGTTCCTCAACGAGGGCTCCCAGGCCATGTCCGAACCGAGGCTCGAATTTGAACTTAGAAACCCTCTGAGAGTTTTAACTAAGTATTGGCCTTAAGAGTGTAACTTACATTTTTAATTTTGATGCTCCAGCCACTTGAGTGAACCCAGGAGGCAACTGTAGGACTTATACGCAGGGAATCAACTCGAGCGTAGCTGTAGTGTTAGCTTAGTACTTAGGCATCCGCGAGAGGATTAGCCTAGTGATAGCTTTTTTACGAGCGTACCCATACTCAAGAGGATGAGGGTCATCATGGGTTTACTAGCGCAACTGGTGTGATCAACATCCAGTTGGTGTAAATTAAGCATTTAACATTCCGCATTTTCGACACGCTCATTCTTAGGGTTTATACACTTATGAATATCAAACTATTCAGTGTGGAGGGTTCTCAACACACAGATAGCATTGATTTGAAATTATTGGGGGTATTAATTAAGCCGTTCGACGTGGAAGATGCTCGACACGGAGTAGGCTTTCTGTTACCCGGATCGTTAATCAAAAGGAAAGCAAATAAATGACATAATAACGGATCAAATACTTACTGTTATTCTTGCAATTTAAAGATGATTACATCATGCTTTCTGTCAAAAGAAAGTACAAAGTGCCCCGAGCTGGCGATAACAAAGGTTGACACTTACACGTAGAATCGCCTAAGATTGCACGCGTTCCACGGTCTAGGGAGACGCTCACCTTGCAAAGTCTCTAGCAAGTAGGTGTTGTTCGCTCGTACTTGAATGACTTTGAAGGGGCCTTCCCAGTTGGGATCCAATTTACCCACATGTTTGGAGACTTCAACCTTTTTGAGAACCAAGTCCCCTAGCTGGAAGGTTCTCTCCCATGTTTGTTATATTGGTGGGCTACGGTCGCCTTGTACTTGTGGATGCGAGCCCAAGCTATGTTCCTCCTCTCATCTAATAAATCCAATTCGAACGTCCGGTTGGCTTCGTTGATTGCAGGCTACTTGTGGATTCTTTAGCGATCTCCGCAGGTATCATAACCTCGGAGCCATATACGAGGGAGTAAGGGGTTTCCCCCGTTGCCACTCGTGGGGTGGTACGGTATGCCCAGAGACGCCCTGAAGTTCTTCTGCCCATTCTCCTTTCTTACTTTCGAGCATCGTTTTCAAATGCTGGAGTATGGTTCGGTTGGTCACTTTAGCTTGACCGTTGGCTTGAGGATGGCCCACGGAAGTGAAGCGTTGCTCAATCCCCAGCTCATAACACCAATCCCGTATGTCAGCCGCAATGAATTGGGAACCGTTGTCCGAGATGAGTACCCTCGGGATGCCATACCTGCAGATGATGTTCCTCCAGATGAAATCCCTCACAACTTTGAACGTTATCTTCGTGACGGCTTCGGCTTCGGCCCATTTGGTGAAATAGTCCACTGCGAGGATTACAAATTTCTTTTGTCCAACCGCCATTGGCAGGGGTCCCACTATATCAATGCCCCACTAGTCGAAAGGCCATGAGACGTCGACAGGGATCATTTGTGCGGCCGGCAGTTGAGGGGTGTTGGAATGAAACTGGCACTTGGGACATTTCTTGGAGTAGTTGATGGCATCTTGCAGCAGCGAGGGCCAGTAAAATCCACTCCTTAATACCTTCTTAGCCAGAATTCGACCGCCAGAATGGTTTCCACAACTCCCACTGTGCACATGCTCTAACACTTCCTTGGCTTGCGAGGGCCTTAGACATCTCAATGGCGGGCCTTGGAAAGACCGCTTGAACAGCCGACCGTCGCTATCGAGAGAAAAGCGAGGGGCCTTACTCCTAACCTTCCGAGCTTCTACCTTATCGCTCGGGCAGGTCTCATCCCTGATAAACTTAACGATGTCATCCAACCAACAAGGTTCAGCGGGGTCAATCATGTTCACCCCGCTCGAGGGTTCTGCCTCACTAATCAACGGTTTCTCTATCCTGAGGAACGTGACTGAGCGCTCGCATGAGTCATCAAGGGCTGAAGCGAACTTGGAAAGAGCGTCAGCACGTTCGTTTTCTGCTCGGGGGACCTGCAACAAATGGAACTCTTTGAACTTGGCGATCACATTCTTAGCCCTCTCTAAAAACTGCACCATAGTGGCTTCTCGAGCTTCATAAGTGCCATCGATCTGACTTGCGATCAGCTGGGAGTCAACATAAGTAGTTACCCGAACGACACCATTCTGGAGGGCTATCCAGAGCCCTTGGATTAGAGCCTCGTACTCAGCCTCGTCGTTGGTGACCTGGAATGCCAACTTAATAGCGTAATCCACTTCTGTACCGTGAGGGTCTCTGAGGGTCACCCCGGCTCCCCCCCCTTGTGAGGTCGAGGAGCCGTCTGTGTGCAGGAGTCACAACCCTTCCTCTATTGGGGGCTCGGTATCCAAATTGAATCGCTCCACTAACAAGTCTGCTACTGCCTGGGCCTGTATCGCCGTGCGAGGCTCGAAAGAGATGTCGAATTGGCTTAGTTCAATGGACCATTTGATTAAACTTCCTGATACGTCTGGCTTTGCTAATACCTGCTTGAGGGGTTGGTCTGTGAGCACTGTGATAGAATGAGCCTGAAAATAAGGCCTTAGCCTTCGAGACGCATTGACGAGCACAAAAGCGAATTTCTCTATTTCCATGTATCTCTTCTCCGCCCCTTGCAAAGTTTTGCTCAAATAGTAGACCGGCATGTGTTTACGCTCACGGACAGCCACTAAGACAGCGCTCATAGCCTCTGCGGAGACTGAAAAGTAAATAATCAAGTTTTCTCCAGGGCTAGGCTTGGTCAACAGTGGTGCGCTCGTGAGGTATTGCTTCATATCCTGCAAAGCCTTCTCACATTCCTCATTCCAGGCGAAGTTGCGAGCGTTGCGCAAGATTCTGAAGAAAGGTAGGTTCCTGTCCGCCGAGCGGGAGATGAATCTGTTCAATGAAATAATCTTTCCCACCAGCACTTGGACTTCCCTCACGTTCCGAGGGGAGGGAATATCAAGGATCGCCTTAATCTTTTCTGGATTCGCCTCTATGCCACGCTGACTGACCATGTACCCTAAAAATTTACCACCCCGAACGCCAAATGTTCATTTGGAGGGGTTCAATTTCATTCCATAATGGCGTAGGACGTTGAAAGTTAGCCTGAGATCCTCTAGATGGGAATGCCGGTGCTCGCTCTTGACTATCATAGCGTCCACATATACCTCCATAGATTTTCTTATCTCGCGCTCGAACATTCTGTTGACGAGGCGTTGATAAGTCGCTCCCGCATTTTTGAGTCCGAATGGCATGACTTTGAAACAATAAACTCCTATGTGCACCACGAACGAGGTCTTGGGGCGGTCCTCGGGCGCCATGAAGATTTGATAATATCCTTGAAAGGCGTCCATCATGCTCATGAGTTCGCACCCCGCTGTTGAGTCTACTAACTGATCAATCCTCGGTAGGGGGTAGGGGTCTTTGGGGCACGCCTTGTTGAGGTCCGTGAAGTCATTGCACATGCGCCATTTGTTGGCGCTTTTGGGAACGAGGACCACATTGCAAAGCCATTCCGGGTATAAGATTTCCTCAATATACTGAGCATCCAAGAGCTTACCCACTTCTTCTTCAATGACGTGCCTTCTGAAACCGTGGACGTCCCTTTTCTTTTGTTTGACCGGCTTGAAGGCCGGATCCACGTTGAGCTTGTGGACTATGACACTAGGATCTATCCCAGTGAGATCAGAAGCTTTCCAGGCAAATATATCAAGGTTTTCTCGGAGAAAATCAATCATCATAACCTGCGAGGGACCGTCGAGATTTGAGCCAATCTGGGTGGTTTTATCTGGATTCCCCGGTTCCAACTCGATGGTCAAAAACTTTTCGGTGGGCTCGATTCGAACCTCAGGCCTAGGAGCCTCGAGCGCTCTTTTCTTCGCAGTGAGTCTACTCCCTTCCTCACCCGAGGGCCCGTCACCCTCGCTCTCGGAGGCAGATCCTTCGACGTCCCCAGGCGGCCCGTCTCCCGTGCTTTGGGTTCCACTGGGGGTCTTCTTTTTATACAGCTTGACCCTTTTGCGTTCCGGACCATCCTCGTCCAATTTGGGGAAGTCAACCGATTTTTTGGTGGATCCTGCCTTGATGGCTTGTTTGGGCTTATGGCTTCGAAGGGAAAGAACGTAACATTCCCAAGCCTACTTGACATTGCATAGAACCTCACCCGTGCCCTCGGGAGTGGGGAACTTGATTTTCTGATGATAAGTGAAGATTATTGCTTTGAAATCCACGAGGGCTGGGCGCCCAATGATGATGTTGTAGGGGAGATCCACCTCAACGACTGTGTAAAGTACGCTCAAAGTTTTTCGCTGCGGGGCACGACCAAAAGAGGTGGCCAAGCGAATCTGTCCGCGAGGGACAATCTCCGAACCCCCAAAGCCAACGAGGGCTGTTTTGAGGGGTTCAAGGGGAATGTTTGTTATGTTCAATTTCTGAAACGTTGAGTAAGGGAGAACGTTCACAGAGCTTCCACTATCAATTAAGACCCTCTTTACAACGTGGTTATGAACGTCTAAACTAACCACCATGGGACAGTCAGAGGTTTCACCGATCCCATGGGGTGTTACAATGTGTTCCAGATCTTTCTCCGTAAACCCTACAATGTCATCCTCTTTTGAGCGTGGAGAGCTGTCAACAGAGAGTACAGGCTTGGGCAGGGATGATCGTTGGTCATAACTCCGAATATGGCGACACCGGGAGGCATTAGAGTCACCTCCCGAGGGTCCTCCGGCGATCATGTGGATGACCGCGAAGGGTTGATTCTCCAAATCCGCAGCTTTCCCCTTCCCACGGTCGCTCGTTTCGGTGTGATGGCGGCGGGGACTTCGCGAGCGCGATCGGCTTCTCCCTCTAACATGCGCTCTTTCAGCGCAATGCTCGTCATACCTCTCCAGCACCTTCACAAACTCCTTGAGGTGCCCCCCGACGATAAGCCTCTGAATCTCGCTCTCGAGTTGGCGGCACTCGTTGGTATCATGCCCTTTCTGCTTATGAAAAACGCAATACTTTCCTGAGCGCTTTTGAGCTTCAGTTTCCCTCAGCCTCGGCGGTCTTTTGAAGAGTTTTTTATCCGCCAGGGAATATACTTCAGCAATTGGGCGGTTGAGGGGAATACACTCAAACTTACACGGAGGTGAGGAATTACGACGAGCGGGAATATGGCTGCGGTGCCGGCCCCTGTTGGTTTCTCCTCTGTCCTCGGGGGCTTTGCTGGGGCGAGGGGCGTTTGCCATTTTCTGATCCCTCGCGATGTATGTTGGAAAATACGAATCAGAAAGCAGCGGAATTTAAAAAATTTTCCCAATAAAAGGATCTTGGACTCGCAATCGTGTAACCAAATTCGTAGGGATAAGAAACTTACTTTTCTTTTATTCTTTCTTGAAGCGTTTCAAGCCACCCAAGAACGCTCTTCTCGCGGCTTGATCCCCTCTCCTTGGTAAAGCTCGATTCTTCAAACTTCTAACTTGAAGCTCTCTAGAGATAGTCCACCAACTTGATCACAATCAAACTAGTAAGGATGCTAGTTCTCTAGTTAGTGTTTAGGCTTAACCTAGGGTTTCGTTTATCTTGGAGAAAGGATGGTGTTCAACACATGAACCAAAAAAATTGCCAATTAGCTCTAAGGGGAGCTCGAGCTCCCCTATTTATAAGAAGGGGATGGCCGAAATTCTTAGTCCTTATGGACTAAGGATTTGGTCCCTCTCTCTCCTATTACTTGATCATCAAGTAATTTGACTTTGACTTTGACTTTGAATTCAAATTCAAATCAACTTTCAAGAGAGCTAAAAATATCCAAACTATTTTTGGATAATTTTATACTTTATTTATTTTAAATAAATAACTTATTTTATCTAATTAATTAATTCATAATTAATTAACTAGATTATTTTCTCCAAAATTATACTTTCTTTTAATTCAAAATTAAACCAAAGTCTATTAAATAATTAACACATTTAATTATTTAATATATATATATATATATACAATATATATATTTACACGTGTGGGACACGTGTCACTCACGTGACCCACACGTGTGGTTTCACACGTATGGAACCCTCTGGGCCCGATTAACTCGTTTAATCATTTTAAAGCCTCAACTCATGTAACCAAGTTGTTGTGTGTGACCCTCTAGGTTCTCAATTCAATTAGCAGTGACCCTAATTAATTAATTCACTAATTAATTAATCAGTCCACAGATTAAACGACCATAGTCTAGCAACAGGTGTTTAACCCCTAGCTGAATTAGAATGTTCAGATTCGACAGAACCTTTAAGTCATTGATTCATGTGAGATACAATCTTCCTACTTGCTATCTCTCAACCAAGATCTAGGGCAAGGGAATAATCAGAACCCTAATAATCCGGTCTTAAAGCTAAGTGCATTTCATATCCATTTGATCTCAATCCAAGAAACCCTTTTCTTGATATCTTGATCTACTGCCTTGGCCAAGGACTCCATATGGCATATGAATGACTTACACAATAAGAGATCACCTTGCAAATGCAAGTGTAGGTCCTTTCTTGATTCTCATTCACTTTCATAAATCACTTGTGCAGCCCCAGCATAAGCCTTGAATCAGTTGTCTAAGGCGACACCCTTTAAAGCTTATACCTAAGACTACAGAGTTAACTCATAAAGTGACAAGGAACCTCAAGTCTTAAGGATCAATTAATCACATCAATGACTCGTGAGATATTTCCTAATCTGGAAGTTTCCATTTCCTGAAATAGAAACTTCCTTTCCCATTTAGGAATGTTCTCACACGGGACACCTCAGTGAACTTACTTATTAAAGTAAGCACCCTTATGTATCACGCACGTATCAACTATACACTTTGCACCTCCATGAAACAAGGTGGTCCTTCTTAAGGGCGTGATCCCACAAGCAAGCCTTAGAGGAGTCAGGTTGACACTCCCACTGTCTGTAGGACTCATCGGCTTGGAGTATTTTACTAATCATGACTTATGTGATATAGGGCTCGTTTCATGAACCATTTAACCTAAATGGTAGAGTCCTAAAGTCATCAGGATTAGGGGAGTTCTCATACATGCACAACTAAAGTAAACGCATGCCAAACAAGAGCATATAAATAATTGTTGCCTCAATTCGTTATTTCATTCAAAGATTGTCTGTGATTATAATAAGGAAAAGCACAAAGCGGATATACAATCGGCTTTCTAGGGCACTATTCCTAACAATCTCCCTCTTGCCCGTCAAAGCCATTCTAAAGCTACTCTAAGTCCCATCTTCTGAAGATGTCCTTGGAAAGCTTCTCGACTAAGGGGTTTAGTAAGTGGATCTGCCACGTTCTCTGCTGATGTGACCCTCTCAATTTGCACATCTCCTCTTTTGATAATATCACGGATTAGGTGATACTTCCTCTTAATGTGCTTGGTCCGTTGGTGAGATCTTGGTTCTCTTGCTTGAGCAACCGCCCCAGTGTTGTCACAAAAACACAGAAATGGGGTCTTTCATGCTAGGAACAACATTCAACTCTTGAATGAAGTTTCTAATCCAAACACCTTCCTTAGCTGCATTATTTGCAGCTAAGTATTCGGCCTCAGTGGTCGAATCTGCAGTGGTCGTTTGCTTGGAACTCTTCCAACTCACTGCTCCGCCGTTTAGGCAGAAAATGTATCCTGACATTGACTTAAAATCATCTAAGTCAGATACAAAGCTTGTATCGCAGTATCCTTCGACAGTAAGATCTTTCTGACCTCCGTAAACTAAGAATAAATCTTTAGTACTTTTCAAGTACTTGAGAATATTCTTCACGGCAGCCCAGTGACCATCTCCAGGGTCAGATTGGAAACGACTTGTTACACTAAGTGCATAAGCCACATCCGGTCGAGTACATAACATTGCATACATTATGCTACCTATTGCTAATGCATAAGGTGTATGAGTCATTCTTTCCTTCTCAAGGTTAGTCTTAGGACACATCTTCTTTGAAAGACATGTTCCTACACTCATAGGAAGGTTCTTAACCTTTGCTGACTCCATATTGAATCTCTTCAATACTTTGTCAATGTACATCGACTGTGATAGTCCTATTAACCTTCTAGATCTATCTCTATAGATTTTAATTCCAAGGATATAGGACGCATCACCAAGATCTTTCATCTCGAATTGGTTCGATAACCATAACTTAGTCACTTTCATGTCATCCTTCGAATTCCCAATAAGAAGGATGTCATCAACATAAAGTACTAAGAATTGCACTGAGGTCTCCAATTCCTTTCTATACACACATGATTCATTCGAAATTTGAATGAAGCCAAACGCTTTGACTGATTCATCAAATCGAATATTCCAATTCCTAGAAGCCTGTTTCAATCCATAGATTGATCTTTGGAGTTTGCAAACCTTTTGCTCACTCCCACTGAATGTGAAACCTATGGGCTGCTCCATATAAATGTCTTTATCAATGTCACCATTGAGAAAGGCAGTTTTCACATCCATTTGCCATATCTCGTAGTCATAATACGCAGCAATGCCAAGCATGATCCGAATAGACTTTTGCATCGCAACTGGTGAAAAGGTTTCATCAAAGTCCACGTTGGGTCTTTGAGTGAATCCTTTTGCAACCAATCTTGCTTTGTAGGCTGCAATGCTTCCATCAACTCCAAGCTTTCTCTTAAAGATCCATTTGCAACCTATGGGTTTGACCCCATCAGGCAAATCTACCAAGGTCTAAACTTGGTTGGAGTTCATGGAAACCATTTCGGATTTCATGGCTTCTATCCACTGTTCAGAGTTAGAATCTGAAAGTGCCTCCTCATATGTTAAAGGATCATTATCCTGTAGCAGTAACCATGATGAAAGCTGCTGGTGTCACTTTTCAACTAGCTTTTAAGGGAAGAAACTGATGATGATGAAGACGGTGGTGATGGATTTCCCACAGACGGCGCCAAAAATGATGGTGCAGGAAACTGGACTTCCTAAAATGCAACAACACTCTTAATATTTGTATGAAAGGGAAAGACCATCACAGGCGTGAGGGCCTCAGGATCTGGGTTTCCTCTTGAGCGTGGGTTCTTCTAGTTAGGATAACACCAAGAGTGCAAGGTACAATGGTGATGCAACTGTGGTGAGAGTAATATGGTGCTTGAGAAGGTGAGGGAAAATGCCCAGAACAATGTATGCAGTATGTATGTGGAAGATGACTTGGGGGAGAATGCATGTGTTCTTCCCTATTTATATGTTAGGGGTGAGGGTAAATCGGGTAAGTTGTCCATGTGGTCCCAAACCTGTGTTTCCCTAACACGTGGCAGCCCATGGGGGTGTGAGAATGACATTTCTGAAAAAGAGGCGGCGTGTCAGGTGCAAGGTGCGCACCACCTTTGTGTCAGAGGTTGTTAGCGAGGGTCGCACGAGAGGAAGGCCCAAGGTCCGCTTCGCTAGGGTTTGAATCCATCACGGTGGGGAAGGATCATACTCGAGCGCTGGTGACGCTCGAAGGGCGCACGGATGGGTTCCCCGCGGCTGATGACCCTTGAGCGTCAAAACCCGACCACCAGCAGCGGGGCCCTCGTGTGGGTGCCTCCCTGAGAAGGGTGACCCTGAGGGCCGGTGTGCGAGCGTCAGGCCTGTCTGCTTGAACCCCTTTTACTTGAATAGTTAGTTGAGGCTCATGGGCCTGTACCAGTAAGCAAGCGAGCGGGCTGGGTTAGCCCACAAGCCCATCAATGCGAGCGTCCAATCTCTCAGCCGGCAGGTGGCGACACGTGGATGGCTCTGATACGAGCGTGGTTTTATGCCTCATCAAATTACATATGTATAATTACCGATTATTAATATAATAACTACCATAACTTACCAAATTTACTAATAATGCATATAATTATCATGGATTTTAATTAAATTCAACAAATCGTTACATAATGTTCAATAATTAAAAATAGTTATTGCAAATTCCGAGGGAATTCGAGGGAAAATTCCCTCGGAATTTGCCATAAAATAAAATATAAAAAAAGAAAATCATACTGATGGGACCTAAAACTACGTTCGAATCAGAGCCGTCCACGTGTCGCCATCTATTGACCTAAAACTTATACGCTCGCACTAAAGGGCTCGCGGGCATACCCAGCCCATCCGCTTGATGACCATGCCCAGGTCTACGTGCCTCGGCCCACTATTCAAGCGGGGGATTCAGGCTAGAGAACCCATAGCTCGTGATACGGTCCTCGCATGGGCTATCCTTCCAGGGAAGCGTCCCACGAGGGCACGTTCTACCTTGCGCTCGATTATCTAACGCTCGTTAGTCATTAGTCACAGGGGACCCCTCGTGCTTCCCTTCGAGCGTCATCCATGCTCGAGTACAGTCAACCCCTACCAAGGCGTCCGTACACCTGCAGGACAGGGTTTGAGCTTCCCAACGCTCAATGCTCGCCAACAACCTCTGACATATGGCAATGCGCACCTCGTACCTGGCACGCCGCCTGCTTTTCAGAGCCGTCACTCTCATACCCTCACAGGCCGCCACGTGTTAGGGCAACACAGGTTTGGGACCACACGGTCAGATTACCCAATCTGCCCTCACCCTTAACCTATAAATCGGGGGAAACCCAGGCTTTCTTCCTCAAGTGATCTTCTCTATTAACACACACATTGAACTGGTATATTCCTCCATTAATCTGTATCTTCCCAAGCTGCACCCTACCTTCAATACAGTTGCATCACCACCGCACTTTACACTCTTGGTGTTATCCTAGCTGGAAGAACCCACGCTCAAAAGGAAACCCAGTTCCTGAGGCTCCTACGCCTGTGATGGTCTTTCCCTTTTTACACAAAAATTGAAAGTGTTGTTGCATTTTAGGAAACTCACATTTTCCTGCACCATCATTTTTGGCGCCGTCTGTGGGAATCCATCACCGTCTTCATCATCATCAGTTTCTTCCCTAAAGCTAGTTGAAAAGTGACACTAGCAATACTCAATATGGTGACTGCAACAAGGTCAGGAGCAGTAGGAAGTAAGGGTGCTCTTCCCCCTGTCAGTGAAGAGAATGCAGGAAACAACGCCCCTGCCGGAGGCACCCCTCCGCCCACGGCCGGAGATGGGGCCGGGAATACGGAAACTGTCGCTGCGACTCTCCCCCCAGAAGAGATGAAGCAGGAGGGTCTGGCTACAATCCTCCTCCCCCAGCCTTCGCTCAAAGCGTTCCAGCCTCTCATCCCGGCATGTACTCCATGGCCATGCCCCCGCCGGGATACGCCTATATGCAGCCGGGGATGATGCCCGGAATGGTACCCATGGTCCCGCCATATCAAGTGGGGACCCTAAACCTCCCCACATCGTTGCCAAGGGAAATACAAGGGGTGGAGATGCCACAAATCACCCCTCAGCAGCTGCAGGCGCTCTACGCTCAGTGCGATGAGCAAGCTGTTCAAAATGCCTGGGATCATTTCACTTCCGCGTATTTTCCGTCCATGGCAGGCGGTCGTGTGGCTCTGCCCCTTGGAGGACTCCCTGCTCATCCTCTAACAAGGACGCAGACTGCACTGAGGGCCCAACAACCACCCCCGCCACCAATTCAGGGAAATGAGGCCCCGTCGAGGGTCCAGTAAGGGCAGCAATCAGCCAGAAATGAGAGGGCTGGAAACAACGAAGAGGTCCAATCGAGGGCCACTGAGAGGGCGAACCGCCAAGACGTCGATGACCCTCAACTTGCAGCAGTGCAGGACCAGCTCAAGGGACTCCAGGATGGGGTAGCGCAGCTCTCTCGAGCACGGACTCCAGCCCCCCGTGGCGGGGGCGAGAGATCCAGAGCCAGAGACGCTCGCCGACCACGCAACCCAATTTCCCACCACCGAAGAGAGGCCGATCATGAGGAGCACGATCCCGAAGAGAGGGATTATAGTATCTTGACGGGTGATTCTCCCCTCATCGAAGAGGTACTAATGACCCGTACGAGAAAAGGCAAAATCCCCACATCCGTCAACAGATACGATGGGACAACTGATCCAACTGAGCATCTGGATGACTTTGTGCACCTGATGCATTTGTATGACCATCCAAGCAACTATTGGGCCAAGGTGTTTGTCACTTCCCTCACTGGAATGGCTCAAGATTGGTACAAAAAGCTTCCCCCGCGTTCAATCCGAGGGTATTATGATCTGACAGATGCTTTCATAAGCCACTTCAACTCTTTGAAGGCACCAGCCCCAGCCGCGACCGCTCTCTACAGCTTGGTCCAGGGGCCGAGCGAGACGCTCAGGTCCTTCATGGGAAGGTTCAACAAGGAAATCTTGTTGGTGGAGAAGCCCTCGATGGATTTCCTGAGGCACGTTCTCTTTGGAGCTATCAACATGAAGTACTACGTCAGCAAAGAGTTTGTGGAGGAGGTAGCCAAGAAAAAGCCGCGTTCATTGATGGAGATCAAGGAGATAGCGGACTCTTTTTTCACCCTCGAGGACATGTACATCGCGAGGGACCAGAAAATGGCAAACGCCCCTCGCCCTAGCAAAGTCCCCGAGGACAGAGGAGATTCAACCAGGGGTCGCCGCCGCAGCCCAATTCCCGCTCGTCGAAATTCTCCACCTCCACGTAAGTTTGAGCGCATCCCCCTCAACCGCCCAATCGCCGAAGTTTATTCCAGGGGAAGCGATGAACACTGTGCCGAACGAGCGCGGGCTAGAGGAAGGAGTCGTTCACGTTCGTGCAGTCCTCGCCACCACCACATCGAATCCAGCGACCGCGGCAAAAGGAAAGCGCTAGAAGTTGAAAATCAACCCTTTGCGGTCATCCATATGATCGCCGGTGGACCCTCGGGGGGCGATTCTAATGCTTCCCGTCGCCGCCACATCCGGAGTTACGATCAACGCTCATCCCTACCCAAGACTGTACTCACTCTCAACAGCTCTCCACGCTCAAAAGAAGATGAAGTTATAGGGTTTACGGAGAAAGATCTGGAACACATTGTAACACCCCATGGGATCGGTGAAACCTTTGACTGTCCCATGGTGGTTAGTTTAGACGTTCATAACCATGTTGTAAAGAGGGTCTTAATTGATAGTGGAAGCTCCGTGAATGTTTTGCCTTACTCCACGTTTCAGAAAATGAACATCACAAACATCCCGCTCGAACCCCTCAGAACAGCCCTCATTGGCTTTGGACGTTCCGAGATCGTCCCTCGCGGACAAATTCGCTTGGCTACCTCTTTCGGTCGCTCCCCACATCGAGAAACTTTAAATGTTCTCTATGTAGTGGTCGAAGTGGACCTACCATACAACATCATCATTGGACCCCCAGCCCTCGTCGACTTTAAAGCCGTAATTTCCACCTATCACCAGAAAGTCAAGTTCCCCACCCCCGAGGGTACCGGAGAGGTACTGTGCAATGTTAAGGAGGCTTGGGAGTGCTACATACTTTCCCTTCGAAGCCATAAGCCCAAGCAACCCACCCAGGCAGGCTCCACCAGAAAGTCAGTTGACTTCCCCAAGTTAGACGAAGATGGCCCCGAGCGCAAGAGGGCCAAACTCTACAAGAAGAAGAATAAAAAGAAAACCGTAGGCAAACCTTTAGGCGCGGGAAATTCACCCCTCAGAGCAGTTGGGGATTCCTCTTCGGAAGACGAGGATCATATACCCTCGGGGGATACTAATGAGAAAATTACAGGCAAGAAACGAGCGCTCGAACAGCCGAGGCCTGAGGTGCGGGTAGAACCTACGGAGAGCGTTTTGACCATCGAGTTGGAGCCTGGGAACCCTGATAAGACTACGAAAATAGGTTCCAGCCTCGACGGTCCCTCTCAGATCATGATGATTGAATTTTTGCGGGAAAACATTGATGTCTTTGCTTGGAAAGCCTCCGACCTCACCGACATAGATCCGAGCATTATTGTCCATAGGCTGAACGTGGATCGGGCCTTCAAACCTGTAAAACAGAAGAAGAGAGACGTTCATGGGTTCCGGAAGCAGGTTATAGAGGAAGAGGTCAATAAACTGCTTGACGCTCAGTACATAGAAGAAATCCTATATCCAGAATGGCTGTGCAATGTGGTGCTCGTTCCAAAGAGCGCCAACAAGTGGCGTATGTGCAATGATTTCACGGATCTCAACAAGGCATGTCCTAAGGATCCGTACCCACTGCCAAGAATTGATCAGTTGGTGGATTCAACCGCTGGGTGCGAACTTATGAGCATGATGGATGCTTTCCAAGGGTATTATCAGATATTTATGGCTCCTGAGGATCGTCCCAGAACTGCGTTCGTAGTCCACATGGGTGTTTATTGCTTCAAGGTTATGCCCTTTGGGCTCAAAAATGCAGGGGCGACGTACCAACGCCTCGTCAACAGAATGTTCGAGTGTGAAATTGGAAAGTCTATGGAAGTGTATGTGGACGACATGATCGTTAAAAGCGAACGCCAGTATTCCCATTAGGAAGACCTCAAACGAGCGTTCGACATCTTGCGTCGCTACGGTATGAAATTGAATCCTTCTAAATGTACATTTGGCGTACGAGGTGGCAAGTTTTTGGGATACATGGTCAGCCGACGGGGCATAGAGGCAAACCCAGAGAAGATTAAAGCAATCCTGGACATACCCTCCCCTCGCAATGTGAGAGAGGTCCAGGTGCTTGTGGGTAAGATCATCTCATTAAACAGGTTCATCTCCCGCTCAGTGGATAAAAATCTGCCCTTCTTTAAAATTCTGCGTAACGCTCGCAACTTTAACTGGAGCGAGGACTGTGAGAAAGCTTTGCAGGACATGAAGCAGTATCTTTCGAGCGCGCCTTTGTTGGCCAAACCTAACCCGGGGGAGAACTTATTTGTCTATCTGTCAGTTTCCTCAGAAGCAACGAGCGCTGTCCTCGTGGCGGTGCGCGAGCGTAAACATATGCCGGTGTATTATTTAAGCAAGACTCTACAGGGAGCGGAGAAAAGATACATGGAAATAGAGAAGTTTACTTTTGCGCTCCTCAATGCCTCTCGAAGGCTAAGGCCTTATTTTCAAGCACATTCCATCGTGGTGCTTACAGATCAGCCCCTCAAATAGGTGCTTGCAAAGCCGGACGTTTCAGGGAGATTAATTAAATGGTCAATTGAACTTAGTCAGTTCGACATCACTTTCGAGCCTCGCACGGCGATACAGGCTCAGGCCGTGGCCGACCTATTGGTGGAACGTTTCAACTTAGAAACCGTGCCCTCAGCAGAAGATGGTTTATGGCTTCTGCACATAGATGGCTCCTCGACCTCACAAGGGGGGGGGGGGGGGGGGGGGGGGGGGGGGGGGAGCCGGGGTGACCCTCAGGGACCCCCTCGGAGCTGAAGTTGACTATGCAATCAAGCTGGCGTTCCAAGTCACCAACAATGAAGCTGAGTATGAGGCCCTCATCCAGGGGCTCAGGATTGCACTCCAAAATGGTGCCACTCGGGTCACTGCATATGTTGATTCGCAGTTGATCGCGCGTCAAATTGACAGTTCTTATGAGGCCCGAGAAGCTACTATGGTGCAGTATCTGGCAAGCGCTAAGGAGGTGATAGCTAAGTTCAAAGAATTCCACCTTTTACAGGTCCCAAGGGCAGAAAACGAGCGTGCTGACGCCCTCTCAAAGTTTGCATCCGCCCTGGACGGTTCTTCCGAGCACGCTGTTACATTTCTTAGAACGGAGGAGCCGTTGATAAGTAAAGACAAACCTTCGAAGGAGGTGAATATGATTGACCCCTCCGAGCCCTGTTGGCTCGATGAAATTATCAGATTCCTCCAGGATGGAACTAGCCCAAACGACAAAGTTGAGGCTCGGAAAATCAGAAACAAGGCCCCTCGCTTTTCATTGGATGTCGAAGGTCGGTTATTCAAGCGGTCCTTCCAGGGCCCACCGTTGAGATGTTTGAGACCCTCGTAAGCCAAGGAAGTACTAGAACATGTGCACAGTGGAAGTTGTGGGAACCACTCGGGCGGTCGTATATTGGCCAAGAAGGTATTAAGGAGTGGGTTCAATTGGCCGTCGGTGTTACAGGACGCCCTCGCCTACTCTAAGAAATGTCCCAAATGCCAATTTCACTCCAATACCCCTCAACTGCCAGCTGCCCAGATGATACCTATTGACGTTTCTTGGCCTTTTGACCAGTGGGAAATTGACATAGTTGGGCCCCTGCCCATGGCGGTCGGGCAGAAGAAATTCGTGATCCTCTCAGTGGATTATTTCACCAAATGGGCAGAGGCTGAGGCGGTCGCGAAAATAACGTTCAAAGTTGTAAGAGACTTCATTTGGAAGAACATCATTTGCAGGTACGGCATCCCGAGGGTAATCATCTCGGACAATGGATCCCAATTCATTGCCGCTGCCACACGGGATTGGTGCTACGAACTTGGGATTGAGCAACTCTTCACTTCTGTGGGCTACCCTCAGGCCAACGGTCAAGCGGAGGTAACTAACCGAACCATACTCCAGCACTTGAGGACGATGCTCGAGAGTAAGAAAGGAGAATGGGCTGAAGAACTTCAAGGTGCCCTGTGGGCATATCGCACCACCCCCCGAGCGGCGACAGGGGAAACTCCTTATTCTCTGGTATACGGCTCCGAGGCCATGATACCTACGGAAATCGCTCAAGAATCCGCACGCGTTGCCTATTTCGAGCCTGTAACCAACGAAGCCAACCGAGCCTTCGAATTGGACTTATTAGATGAAAGGAGGAACCCAGCCTGGGCTCGCATCCACAAATACAAGGCGACCGTAGCCCACCATTACAACGAGCGTGTCAAAGAAAGAACTTTCCAACTAGGGGACTTGGTCCTTAAAAAAGTTGAAGTCTCTAAGCACGTAGGTAAGTTGGATCCCAATTGGGAAAGCCCTTTCAACGTTGTCCAAGTACGAGCAAACAACACCTACTTGTTGGAGACTTTGCAAGGCGAGCGTCTCCCGAGACCATGGAACGCGTGTAACCTCAGAAGGTTCTACGTGTTAATGTCAGTATTTGTAATTGCCCGTTCGTGGGGTGTAGGGGTGTACATAAACCCGCACAATCCGTACAATCCGCCCGAACCGAATCAAACCGCCCGAAAACCGCCGGTTGAAATTTTTTAAAAAATAATCGCGGTTAGAAAATATTACAACCCGCTACTTTCGGTTCGGGTGGTGGGTCTAATAATTCAAATCCGTCTACCCGCTACCCGACCGCTATATATATATTTATATTTTATTCGTAATTATAGTTATATAAATACATGATACATAATATAATTGTCATGTATATTATACAAATTATATATATATATATATATATAATATGTATTTTTATGTTAAACTAATATTATGCAAGTTATTTAACAAAAGATAAATTTATATTACATGATTTATATTTATAATATGTTGATATTATTTATTGAATAATGCATATATATATATATATATATATATATATATATATATATATATATATATATATATATATATTCATCTACTTTGAAATCATTATATATTAGCTGTAATGAGTTATAAACTAGAATAAATTCTCATGTTATATCTTTTTGATTATATATTGAGTTAAAATTATGAGTATAAAATATTTTTATTGAAAAACTACATATAAAATTCGTTAAACCGCTAATCCGCCCGCAATAAAACTGTACCCGCCCAACCCGAACCGCTCGGTTTAAAAAAATAATTATGTATTTGAGGTTTATATTTTTACAAACCTACATACTTCGGGTCGGGTGATATTTTACTTAGAAACCGCCCATACCCGACCGCGTACACCCCTAGCGGCGTGGTATACTTTCTTTTGACAGAAAGCATGTTGTAATCATTTCAAAAATTGCAAATATAACAGTAAGTATTTAATTCTTTGTTATGTCATTTATTTGTTTTCCTTTTGGTTAATGATCCGGGCAACCGAAGGCCTACTCCATGTCGAGCATCCTCCACATCGAACGGCCTAAGTAATGCCCCCAATTGTTTCAAAGCAACGCTATCCGTGTGTTGAGAACCCTCCACGCTGAATATTTTGACAATTCATAAGTGTTTAAATCCTAAGAATGAGCGTGTCAAAAGGTGGGATGCTAAATGCTTAATTTACGCCAACTGGGTGCTTGCCGCGACAGTTCGCGCTCGTAAACCCCCCGACGACCCTCAGCCTGCTGGGTAAGAGCACGCTCGTAAAATATTGGAACCCAGATCAATCCTTTCGTGGGTCCCTCAGAACGACGCAAATCCTACGGTTACGCTCGCTTTAATCCCATACCTAGCAAATCCGACTGTTGGTTTCTAAGTGCGTGTAATTCACTGGAGCGGTAAAGATGGAGGTGCACGTTGTTCGGCCAATACTTAGTCAAATCCACAGATGTTTCCTAAGTTCAAATTCGAGCCTCACCGAGAATATGGCCAGGGAACCCCCATAGAGAAATACCCTCGTGCCCATACTTGCATCTCTCAAGACACTAGACGCTACCAAATTCTAAACTGATGGTGTATTGTGATAAACGCCTGGGAACCTTCAAAGAAAACACCCTCGAGCGTACACACACCCATCGCAAACACTCAAACAAGAAAGACAGATGTACAAACGTCGAGCGCGATGAAACAACAGAGATCAATATTAAAAAACATAAGGAAATTCAGATATGCTGAACAATTCATAAGGATTAAGTACAGATGTTAAATGTTCATAAGCAGAAAGGGAAATTTAACAAGCATCGTTGAGGGGCAGCAGCGGGAGGATTCTCACTGGGCTTGGTCGTCAGGCTCCGGAAGGGCAGTCGCGAGGGGAACGGGGGCCAACACATTGGCATCAGAAGTTTGGGCCTCCCCAAGTTCCTCTTCATCCAACACTTCCAAGACGGTACCCTCGTCTTCTATTTGAAGGGGCCCGGGGCCCAGGGTATTAGCAGCTATGAACTCTCGATGGAGCATCGTCACCAGGTTCTGGTACTCCGGCTCTGCCAGGCTCTCAGAGGGGTCCTCGTCTTGGACCATGGGCTCGCAGTTCTCGTCTAAGTCCATGCGCAGGCGCTCGTTGGTCCGAGCGCTCTCGGGAGCCAGCCCTAATTTCACCATTTGCCCAATCGCCTTGCTGAAGAAGCGCCGGGCATTGTCGAAGCAGTGGATATTGGCTGCGAACACGAAGGCCTTGGAGCGTACGAACTTCATTACTGCATCCCAAGAAACCTTCGCCGCCAGACCCTCCACTTTCCCCTGCAGTTCCGCGAGGGCCTTCTTAGCCTCCTCATTTTGGCGGGTGCTTTCCGCTAGCTGTGTGCCCAGTTCCCCGTTTTGGGTCCTCAGTTGGTCGCGCTCCTCCTTCAACTTCTTACGACAGTCGTCCAGAGCCAGATAAGCGTCGTCAGACTTCCTCAGGTTTTCCTTCAGCTGGTCCCTCTCCAGGTTGGCGCTGGTCAGTTGAGTGTGGACGTCATTGTAATCCTCTTGCAGTTGGCCGGGATCAGAGACTCGCAGCAATTTCTTGTATTTGGCCTTATGGTCGGAGTAGGCCTGCGCTCGACCCTGCAAATTCTTCAACCTTGGGATTACTTCCTGAGAAGACACAAACGAGAGACACTATCAGAATAAAGATGGAAAAAGTGAGAATTTTGCAAAGGGAATCGAGGGCTAACCGTCAGGAGGGCGTGGCATGCGTCGTCCCCGACCCGAGCGGCATCATGCTCATTTAATTTATCATGGTCGGCGGAGAACTGGAGCCTTCCGACGATGTCCGAGACCATGTTAACGGAAAACGCACTCTTTTTCAGTAGGACAGGACCATCCTGTCGTTAGCGCTTGTACCGAGCGTCTACCCGGCAGCCTATCTTCCAGAAATCCTCGTCCTCAGAGGAAGAAGTATCGCCACCCTCGCCCCGGTGGCCTACAACCACCTCTTTTCCCTTTCCGGAGATTGGGATAGAGTCTGACATCCTTTTTCTTTTTCCTTGGCGCTCGGCCCTAACCGCCTCATGGAAGCGGACCAGCTCCCCTGACCAATTACGGGAAGTGCTAGAGCTGAGCGCTATGGGTCCTTCGGGAGCAGCGGGGGGCGGAGTAACGTCCCGAGCGCCATCCCCAGTTAGATCCTCAATGGGGCCAACCGCTGGAGCCTCACTTCCGGCGTCCCTGCCCCCGTCGCCTCGCCCTTGCCTCCGTCGAATTCCTCTACCCCTCGGGGCATTGGGGGGTCGTTCCCGTTGCTGTTGCTGTTGTTGCTGAGGGTTAGCGCCTTGTCCCTGAGAGCCTAGCATACGAGAAAGAGCCTCTGCATTCATACCTAGGGATAATATTCGGACACCTGCAAGTAAGAAGATACGAGCGTCAAAGGTTGGTTGTTTGGATCACAGATACAAGAGTATAACAATCACACCAAGTTAGAAGATTATTCTAAAAGTTAGAGCAGTTAGTTCCTAGAATCTAACCATCGAGGGCCATGATGTCAGCAGGAGGGTTGATTATCATATCTGGGGGGCAAGACAAGCCATAACGAAACAGCACTCCCTCGTTCTTCATCAAGACCTCAGCTTTAATCCACTTTCTCTCACTCCTCATCTCAAGGGCTAATCCCTTTGCCCAATCCTCAAAGGTTTTATTCCTCACCCTTTCCCTAATCAAAGGACCTCCACCATGTATTAACCACTGTCGGTGAACCCCAGAAATTCCCCCTGGAGCCCCCGCGAAAAAGTATTTCTCTTTCCAATGCTCGCCATAGGAGGTGGAGGGAGAATCTATCATCTTAAAGCCCGATTTGGCCTGGGCGTAATAGAACCCATCTGTAGGGGACGAGCGTGTTGAGCGGGCCACTTGTATTAAACTGTCAAAATTGGCGATCGAGGGTTCGTGGCCCAGAGCTCTCATCATAATTACAAAAGTGTTGATTAGGGTAATGCCGTTCGGCAAAATTTGTGAAGGGCAAAGCGCAAGGTGGTGACAGATGGTGGCGACAGCGTGCGGGATGGGAAACCTCAGGCCCCCGGCCAGGACCGCGTCCCAGTAGACCGTCAACATCCCAAACGGCGGTCGGTTGGCCCTCTCTCCCTCCTCGGGAAGTCGCATAGGAAATACGGCTTCATCCCAATACACTTTTGCCCTCAACTCCTCCAAATCATCGAGCGTCAGGATGCTCTCAATCTCATCCGGAGATTTGTCGGTTTGGTGACGGTTATGTTACCTCACTCGCGTTGCAGGCTCCTTTCCTCTTCTTTGGCGCTTTCTAGGAGGTTCAGCCTCAGCATGACGCTCAGAAGGCCCTGCACCACCCTCGGGGGCCTCGACTGCCACTGTGATTCTATGATCCTGAGGCCGCACAGCACTGTTAAGCACAGGGAACACCCTCTCTCCCTGTCTCTGCATCTCCATGACGTTTCCCATCTCCTCAAATAGATCATCCATACCCACGGGAGCACGCTCATTCAGTCCTTGAACGGCGGCATCAACGTCTTCGTTCCTGGCTTCAGCCGGAGCCCTGGCCACTGGGATGGCGATTGGGATCTCGCCGCCAGGTGAGGTTCTGGCCAGCGGGACGGCCATGGGCACGTCACCGTGAGGGGAAGAGCTCCCCACTGACATCTCATCTATTTCCCTCACGTAAGCTTCTGCGTTGCTATCCGCCATATCTGGGGTTTCTATTGGTTCTTGAGATTGGAATTTCTCTCAGAAAGATTGACGGAGAAGGAAGCGTCTGGAAGGGATTCAATGGCAGAAACAAAACAGGCCCTCACTTAGAAAGTTTCACTCACGCACAACCTAAGTCTAAAGTTAGTATAGAAAATAAGTGTTTATGGAGTTTTACCTAAAGTTTGAAGAACAGAAACTCGCCGGAATCGGTAAAAGTTGCAGAGAATTCTTGCTGCGTATATGCTTGAAGAAGACGGAAGGCGTGAAAGAGGTCCCAAAATTCTGTAAATCCCTATTTATAGGAGGGGAGTTGCATTGATTAGGGCTAAAAATTCAAAAGCAATCATTTCCCGCCTTGGGAGACTCCCACTTTTGGTAACTGCCTCACGCCTCCCGGAGTACACGCGCCCACGTTCCCACTCAACATTAAATGCAGACATGACATCATTTAATGCAGTGTCAGACTGTGCCCGTTACGGAAGTCAATTGGTCACCCCCCCTTGCGGAGGTCTGACCCTCGAATATTCAAAATTCAAGACTCCCTTCCTTTAAATTCTACAGTACGCTCGAACGTTACTACAGAATTTGGGGGGCAAAATGATGGGACCTAAAACTACGTTCGAATCAGAGTCGTCCACGTGTCGTCATCTATTGACGTAAAACTTATACGCTCGCACTAAAGGGCTCGCGCGCATACCCAGCCCATCCGCTTGATGACCAAGCCCAGGTCTACGTGCCTCGGCCTACTATTCAAGCGGGGGATTCAGGCTAGAGAACCCATCGCTCGTGATACGGTCCTCTCATGGGCTATCTGTTGGTGCGGCGGGCCCGAGGGAGAGTGACGGTACAGCGGAATATTTCAAAAAATTTCCCCATAACCTCGTTATCAAAATATTTCAAAAATATTTTAATAAAGCAGCGGAACAAATCGGGCAGCATAACTATAATATATACCGGCATCGATAACATAATTTTAAATCATCTAGCATATAATCACAATATGCAAATATTAATTTGGGCAGCACAACGGTATTACCGTACTGCAAAACTGGCTATCAACGACACTTTTCCAGCACCTCGATATTTCCTCGTGAAACCGGCAGAGCTTCCCCGCAATATCCCCGATTAAGAAATTGGAGTGTGGGCTCCGACAGTATTTCGCTAAATACTTTGAGAAAATATTTTTCTAGAAAAACACATTTTTCTATTTTCAGAAAATCCCTATTTTCTAATAATTAAGTGGATTATATATTAATTATATAACCACCTAATTAAATAATTAATTAATCCTTAATTAGGATTAATTAAATTATAGAGAGAGAGAGTGTGTGTCTCGGCCATTTGAAAACAAAGAAATGCTGGAGAATGAAGAATGAATTGAATCAACAGTGCATAGCCCTTTTTTATAGCACCAATTCAAGGACCCCGCGGCAATTAATCAAATTTTTGCCTTAGCTCCCAAGGCCTGATGGCCAATCAGAGACCACCGGAGTGGAGTGCACTCCAAGGTGGTCACGACGGTGCAAGGCACGCGCCGAACGGGTCCACACGCGCCCGTACGCGCCGTCCTTGTGGCGGTTGTGTGTTTGGCACGTGTGAGACGCACGCTGCCACAAGCAGCTGCCACGTGGCCGGTTCGGTTCGGTCCGGTCCGACTGGCGGTCCAGCTCTTGAACCGGTTCAGGAGTGAACCGGCCGGTTCAACTATTGGACACGTGGCACACTGTGGTTCTGCCACGTGTCAGGGTCGGTTCTAACCGAACCCGACCCTACCCGGAACCGCATCCGGCCCGGTTCATTCCAAGGCTTGATCTGGACCGTTGACCTCGCGTGACTTGGCGCGATCTCATGCGTCCACGTGTCTCGCCATTTGGCGCCCGGCGCTGACCCGCTGACGTGGCATGACATGTCAGTGCCACGTCAGCACTTCTGCCATGCCATCAACTTTTTTTTTTTTTCTTGAAAATTTTTATTTTCTCCAAAATAAAATTTTGGGCATTTCCAACTCTTTGGAATTTAATTTATTTTCTCAAAATAAATTCATTGGCTATTTTCAAACTCTTTGAAAAATTATTTCTCTCTCTCGTTTTAATATTTTCTCTTTGATCTTCGTTGGGGCTTGCGGGGGGACCTGCAGGACTAATTAACTTTAGCTCCAAACGGGTCAATCTATTATCATCCCATGATAATAATTGATTACCGTTTAACAATATTTAATTCCACTAAATAAATATTGTTGAACTCTAAAATTAATTAAATTATTCACGAATTTCTCGATCTAGAATAATTTTGCATTTTACTTGTAGCACCCGAGCGTAAGGTACCACATCCCCCGCACTGAGACCCGACCCGTATATGAAATGGAAGTCCATACACGTGCCAAATCCACGGCGAACGGGGACACAACACACACGCTATGCTAGGCGGGACTAACCCTTGAACCATTCAACTCAAGAAAACATAAAATCAGAGTAAAATAGAATTTGCGGAAGCCAAACGACAAAGCATATACAGTGAGCCACCAAGCTCCAAAAATAGATATACAAGAGCATCCAAATATGCAACGGCACTCACGACCTACAAAATCATAACGCTCCAATCTATAATATGATCGAAGACAAAAGTAGCAACAAGAGTATGAATATGGAACTGAAAAGAAGTGCTAAACATAAATGCAAGACCTAGATGACTTGTGTTCCCGCCTAGCACTCCTATACCTGCACAAAACAGCTGAAAACAACCGGGTTCAGTCTAAAAGAGACTGGTGGGTATAAAAACGGGGCATAAGATAGATAATATCGCATAATTTAGACACATACATGCAAGCCCTAATCCCGTGTGAAGTTTGATAAGAATTTACCAAGCGGTTAAAACAAAAGAAAACATCAACGGGATTACGACATTCATTTTCATTCATAATTACTCATAAGGGTTTAAGCTCGGCGAGTGAGCGTGCACAATCTCCAACCTTCTCCTCGTGTAATCATATCATAATTATTGGTTGTCATACATATCTTTCGTGCACATACATAAATGATCATAATCATACATATACACCTTCTTCCTCCGGGTGGTGGACAAGTTAGCTAGACCTGACCACCGGTTCATACATAGGCCAATGGGGGTACATGAATCCCCCAAGGGCACTCAGCTCCCATTCCTCGCTAAACCTCCTAGCGAGGGCCGGTATCACCGTAGTTTGGTTGGAACTAGTATATGGGATCCCCGTCAGCCCTTGCTTCCTCGGTTAGCCACATATACTAAGTCCCGGGGCCCGAACAAGCATATATAGAAATGTGTCTCGCCAAACATAAGGTAGGGTTTCACAATTAAAAAGGGGTCATACATTTGAAATCATTTACCCAAAATGACTCGATTGATATAAATATATTATTTTGGCTTAAAACTTTGCACATAAGGGATTTATAGGGTTGTTTTAACTAATAGAAGAAAAACCCACCTTTACCAAAGCAGAATAAAGGCACAAGCGTCTCAATGCTCGCCCTCGTCTCCGACCAAACCCGAATCTGTGCAAAAGAAAAGGTATGAGACGCAATGACCACATATGACGCTCGGCAATGAAGTGCATATGACATGAATGCATAAATGATCATATTATATCATAAAAATGTTCATGTGCACGATTAAGGAATTTAAATCATATAATCAAATCATTCTTTCATATAATTCATTCAATTTCATAATTTCATAAATTCATAATTTCATAATGCATAACAATTAATCTAAAATTAATTTAATAAGCATAACACATATTATTCAAATTCACATTTAGGAATAAAACAAATAAAACGTTCAATCAATAGTCAGTAGAATAAATACGCGAAATGGAAATCAATTAATTTCAATAATTAAATTAAATCAAATAATATTTAAAATATATAATAAATATATATACTATATAATATATAAACATATAGAATATAATATATATATAATAATATATAATCGTACATACATATATAGTATATCCATATACACGTACACACACACACATGCATGCATAATTCACATAAATATTACATATATATATAAACCCATGCATGCAATATAAACACAAACACACACCTTACATATATATATATATATACACAGCCACGCATGCATATATATTTATTATACACATGCAACACTCACACCACAACACTCTCATGCATGCACACACAACACACAAGCAATATACAAGCACACACTGCACCAGAAATACAGCAGCAACATACAGCAGAAGGAGCAGCAAAAGCCAAGGAAACAACAGCAGCAACAGCTCCAGAAACACACAGCAGAAATTGAGCAAAACGGGGTGACACCCCCGTGTCACCCTCCAAGCCTGGACCGAGACACCCCCGTGTCTCGGTACAGAAATCCCAGGCCATTTCTGCACCCCCGTTCCTCCCTGGAACGAGTAGAAATGACACGCCCGTGCCACGAACCAGAACCAGCTCTGGTTTTACAGCAGCAGACGCAGAAACAGGGCAGCAAAACCAGCGAGAAAAACAGGCAATAAAGGCAGCTTAACAAGGTATGAAAGGGCTGCAAGAACTCAATTAAAACACACCACAAAGCTACGAATTGGACAGCCAAAAGGGAAGAAGGAAACAAGCAAATGACAGCTGAAAAACCAATCCAAAAACAGGGCAAAGCTTCGAAGAAAAACAGAGCAAGAAGGGTTCACTTCATCTCCAGCTACACATATCAGTTTAGGCCAACAAATAAGCAGCAAAATATCATATATTCAACAAGGAAATCAGTTCCAAAAGTGATCAAACAAGATAACAACCATACGTGACCCTCAAGTGGATTTCTCAAAGATGTAATAAATGATATATCATAAATACCTCAACAACCACGAAATCCATGACCATAAATGATATGAGGATGTCAAAACAATCAATCTCAAGCTCGGAATCAATCTAAATCATTGAGAAACGAAGAAGATCAAGAATTTGCCCAAAATCCTAAATTTTCGGTAATTGCCCAGAAAATCATGAAACCATGCTCAAAATCATGAATGGAAGGATGAAAATGATCAGAATTAAACATACAATACAACCCTTAACTTACCTTGATGATTGGTTGAGGTTTGGAGGAGATTTGAGCTCCAAAATCTCCAAGGTTTGAAGGGTTACGGGATTGGAATGAGGAACAGAAGCTTTGGCTGAGTTTTGGGGCTTGTGTGAGGATAATCTCGGTTGGGGCTTGATATGTACTGATAGATGGTTGAGTTAGGGTTAAAAGGAATCAAACCATGGTTAGTTTGGTTGTGGTTTGGCCAAGTTATGGCTGAATTAGTGCAACAAGGTCAAGTTGGTCTCCGTTTCGTTTTTCGGTTGAATTTCGGAGTTTCAAATGACTTAGGAAAAATGTAAGGCTAAGTTTACTAAACTCGAATTTTTGTTACGAGTTCAGCGGAGTTGACGGAACTCGAATCCGAGTTCCCGAGCTCAAGATATTAAATTCGGAACCAAGGGTACGCTAAGTGCTCGTTAGCTCCCGTTTTGGTTCCTCAATTAAAATTTAATTCGTTAACATAACAATTGAATTCAAAAACATAATTTGAGCATAAAATCATGTCCATAACACATATATGTATAACATATTACAAAATCGTGGCATTTCAATATCATTTCATAAGAGAACGAAGCACAAAATTAGTAATATGATCAATCCAAGCAACTCAACATAAATCCCATGCATATATTATAACTCCCATGCATAAATGAAATAAAATTCATGCAAAATTATAATTCAAAGTTCACGTAATTCATGCATGAATTAAAATTCCCATGCAAGATGAAATAAAACCATGCATAAATAATTCCCATGCAAGATTATGATTTTCATGCAAAATATATTAATTTGCATGCATAAATAAAATCTTCATGCATTATTTATATATAGTACGTATATATATATATATATATATATATATATATATATATATATATATATATATAAATAATCAATTAATTAATTAAAACATGATTAATTAACATAACATATAATTAGCATAATCATTAAATTAATAATAAAGTAATTAGCATATATATATATATATATATATATAATACGAAACATATATATATAAAATTAATAATATTATAATAAGATAATATAATATAATATAATAAAATAATAACAATTATAATAAAATTAAATATAAAACACGTAAAAACAATTAATTCGCACAAACAGGTAAACACATACGTCCTACCTTTACGTCCGAGAAATCGGGGCGTTACATTACTCCTCTGTACAGATATCCATGAAAAATAAATCAATACTACTATCATTTATTTTTCACTTTAAATCTGAAATTTCTTGATTTGCCTTAAGTCCAAATACCCTGTATGTGAAACACATTCAACATACCACTTCGGTGACGAACACACGAAGCTTTGGCCAAAGTTTTAATTCGAACTTTTTGCAAATCTATTTTAGGGATATCTTTAACCTTCCAGCAAGGCTACAGATTCCTCGATCAATATTTCTCTCTAGCACATTTCATGCAATCACCGAACGTACAAAGTATTTTGGCCACCCATTACCGAGACCTCACTTCTGAGTACATCACAGTGATTAACACTACATGCCTAAAGTAGAAACACTGCCAGGATTAAGAGTCTAATGCTTCCGAGATTTTATTCATTTTAGATAGCAGTATAAAATGAACAATCTCAGTGGTCCAGTTCGATGTTTCCAATCTCATTGAAAATCATCAATGTGTTGTAATTGGAAACTCCATTTCCCTATGACGCAAGACTAATCATCTTATATAACACATTATAGTCTTGATAAGAACATTTTCTTATCATACTGACTAGAACTTTAATGACACGTGATTTCTGGTATTTAAAGTCTTTTCCTATGAAACACATTTCATATAAAAATACCATCACACGCCATTAATTATTAAATTTGTAAAATACTCATAACTTGCTGTAATTTCAGTTTTATTAATCCAAAATATTTACAATATAGTTGGATTTTCAGGGCATTAATCCCAACATTATCCTCCCAGGGAAGCGTCCCACGAGGGCACGTTCTACCTTGCGCTCGATTATCTAACGCTTGTTGGTCATTAGTCACAGGGGACCCCCTCGTGCTTCCCTTCGAGCGTCATCCACGCTCGAGTACAGTCAACCCCTACCAAGGCGTCCGTACACCTGCAGGACAGGGTGTGAGCTTCCCAACGCTCAACGCTCGCCAACAACCTCTGACATATGACAGTGCGCACCTCGTACCTGGCACGCCGCCTGCTTTTCAGAGCCGTCACTCTCATACCCTCACAGGCCGCCACGTGTTAGGGCAACACAGGTTTGGGACCACACGGTCAGATTACCCAATCTGCCCTCACCCTTAACCTATAAATAGGGGGAAACCCAGACTTTCTTCCTCAAGTGATCTTCTCTATTAACACACACATTGAACTGGTATATTCCTCCATTAATCTGTATCTTCCCAAGCTGCACCCTACCTTCAATATAGTTGCATGACCACCGCACTTTACACTCTTGGTGTTATCCTAGTTGGAAGAACCCACGCTCAAAAGGAAACCCAGTTCCTGAGGCTCCTACGCCTGTGATGGTCTTTCCCTTTTTACACAAAAAATTGAAAGTGTTGTTGTGTAGCACCCGGGACGATAGGCACCACATCCCCCGCACTATGAGTCTAATCCACATATGAAATAGGCAGTCCACACATGAATCGGACTCACAGCGAACGGGTGACAATCAAAAGTACAGTCCTGACTAGGCGGTAGCTAACCCTGGAACCATCAACTAAAAACCAAAATGCGGAAGCAAGGAAATCATTCATGTAATAATGGAAATCCAATACGAATATAATTACGGGTTCCACTAATCAGTACACCTGTCCTAACCTGTCCCGAATCAATATCAATTCAATAAGGCACACCGGCCATCAATAATAAATCAATAACTAATCAATACAGTATTTAAAGACAATATAATATGCAGTGAGTGTAAATGAGTGAGACTGGAACAAAGACTCGACACTCTAACTCCGCCTAGTAACCAACACCTGCAAAAGAAACTGGAAAAAGGGGGAAAGAGGGGTCAGTCTCTAGAAGACTGAGTGAGCAGGGGCGATACATATAGTATAGAAACATGCACATGCAAGTCATAAATCCCGAGCAAGGTTTTATTTAAAGTTAGTTCCCTCGAAGGGCTAGAAATTAAGTAAGCAATGCTCAGACTTTACGACTATTCATATTAAATTCATTATATTCATAAATCATACATAAATATAAGGCTCGGCGAGTGAGCGTGCACAATCTCCAACCAAACTCCGACCGTGTACGACAAATATCAGTAATATATTGATTAAGTGATCATGCAATATATATCATAATACACACAGACCATAAATCATATCATAAATATGCGTTTGGGCAATCCGTGTCCCGGCCTTCCCGCACGGTGCATAATTCTATCAAAACATATATATAAGAAGAGGCATAAATCCTAATCAACCTTCTTCCTCCGGGTGGTGGACGGGCTTGCAAGACCCGGCCACCGGTTATCCATGGGCCAATGGGGGTACATGAATTCCCCAAGGGCACTCAGCTCCCATTCCCCGCTAAATCTCCTAGCGAGGGCCGGTATCACCGTATATAAGTTGGGACTAGTATATGGGATCCCCGTCAGCCCTTGCTTCCTCGGTTAGCCACATATACTAAGTCCCGGGGCCCGTTCAGTAATAAGTAATAAATGTGTCTCGCCAAAACATAACAATCATAAGTACATAGCATAATTCATAAATACATATCATAATTCATAAATATATAACATAATTCATAAATACCTTACCGTGTAATTCGGCATATGCTATATACGTACCTCTCCGTGTCATCCTAATCCGTAGCTAGCATGAAGACACACGGTTTGGAGCATAGCCTCATTACAAAACCATTTTTAAGCTTATATACGCTCATACGTATAACTCAGAAGAATTTACTCGATAACTTCGTTTGAAAACCATATATATATATAATCATACGGTTTTGGCCAAAGCTTTTCACATAAGGGTTATAGGGTTTGATATGTAACTAGAACGAAAACACCCTCACCTGGAATTCCACGAGATAAGAAACAAGAGCAATACGGGTGCCTATTCAATTTGGAAGTCTCCGCCCTGGAAACAAACTGTACAAGAGAAGGAACAATGTGTACTGGTGAGAAGTGACTCAATATGAAACCACATAGACGCACGGCAATGCTAAACACATGATATGAGATGTATAAGAAGAAAAATGATGTTATGGAGTTACACAATCAAGTAATTCTTTCAAGTACATTCCATACATGCGGTTTCAAGCCCAATCATTTCATATCTTTCATAATTCCTAGCAAATCAAGTCATGAACTTCATATAACATTTATAATTCAAGTATATCAAGTTTACAATTGTAAAATAGTCAAATAGAGACATTCAATCATTTAAATCTCACAAAATCACATATCAATTATATATATAATTCACACTTGGCATAGTCAATTCATATATCACATTTCATACAAATTCACAATATACATGGCCAATTAATTCATATAACATGAATTCATACATTCATAATATATTACATGTTTTCAAATGTCATACAATGCATATTCATTAATTACCAAGCAAGCAAGAACAAATTACATTTTAAAACAATTAACAATTAATACAATTTCGGCATAACGGGATTCAAATTGCAAATCAAAGCATCAACATATATCATAGTTCATTTAATACATGCTTTCGTACACATTGGAATTCATATTGATCGACAAATCAAGCAATTGACAATTTATTGCAATTAAAACAATTAATTCAATTGAATAGAAATACACAAAATAAATCACAACAAATCAACCGGGCGTCCGATTGACGAACGGAAAGTGGCGTTGGACTCACCCCAACGAAAGGAACCTCCTGTCCGAAGGTCACCGGAATGCCGCTACCGGAGCCGCCGGAACAGTCACCGGCCGCCACCGGAATACCGTCTCCGGTGGTCGGAAAAATCCCCGGAAGGACAGGAACGTGCGTCTCGGCCTGCTCAACAAAAGCCCTCAATCAATTTCAGAAAATGCCAAACACGCAGGATTTCGTTGATGAAAAACCGAATCAAATCCCAATGACGAAAACTGAAATTAAACGTAAACCGTAAAACCAAACTGAAATCCGAGCATACCGTTGGAAAGCTTGTAACAAGCCCTACGAAAGCCCCAAGTGAAATCGCCGGAAAAACCGCCGGAAAATCGGACCGCCGGTCCAGGCCCGGTCCGCCACCGGTCTGCCGCCGCCGGCCGGTTCTCTGACCGCCACGACCACGAGTAGATCGGACTCGACCTCAGGAACAACTTTTGTGAAGATGTCATCACCAAAACCGGCCGGAAAATGGCCGAACCGCCACTCCAAAGTCGCGCCGCTGTGTCATCGCCGGAACCACCACTTCCGCCGCGATTCGCTTGAAAAGGAGGCCGGAAATGGAACGGGAATGGTCGAAAACATAGGGTAGGGTGGTTGTTGGCCGGCGAGGGTCGCCGGAACGCCGCCGGCGTGGAGGTGGCGCAATCCCGCCACCGTCGGACCTCCGCTGCTCCGCCGCTGGTCACTTTCAGGCCACGAAACTGGTACGGTTGTGACGGGCTCGTCGAGCTGATAAATTTCCACTATCAATTCGTCGAGTTCCGTCGAGAAACGAGGGAGAACGGGCTAGTGCGTGAAAACGCACCTTCACTGCGTGAATAGTAACGGGTCGCGGGAGGAAGACGATGAAGCTGCTGATCTGATTTTTGGCACGCAAAACGAGGAAACCCGAGTATATATCTCTGGTCCGCGTACGCAAAAGCAATCGGAAGAACGAGCTAACGAAGTCAGAATGGGGCAAACTTAGAGTCTACGGACTCGTCTCGATGCCCCGGACGCAAAGGAGGGGTCAAAGAAGTCAAAATCTCTACCGAACGAGAAGTGACCGGAAAACCCCCCTAAAAGAAGAAAATTACAAAAAGGGCCCTAACTCTAAAAGAGTTCGAAAGTGGGCCACACAACGCACCAATCACATAATTAAACATATAAAAAGGTTGAAAGGTGACGTACCTTATTTATCGGATGAGCGGGGCGTTACAATCTTCCCTCCTTCAAAAGGACCTGTCCTCAGGTCCTACTGCTGGACCTGAAAAGTTACAAACTGAAAGTATCGATCTATTTCCCGAAATTGCTTAGCATCTTAGCCCTGGTTGTGAAGTTTACTCCCATTATTTGTATCAACCCCTTCAAAGTCTGGTAGTCACAAAGATCTGCTTGAACACTTGGCCGTTAATCACTTCAAAACTCGTTCGACTGCTACTAGTCCATTGCCTCGTCACTTGTTAACTGTTGTCTGTCCAGGCGTAACGCAAACATGACAACCAAGAGAGAATCCCATCTCTCAACACACAAGTGAGGAAACCCCGTCCCTCAGCACATACAAAAGAGAGAACCCCGTCTCTCGGGCACAGAATTGAGAGAACCCCGTCTCTCAAACACAGAATTGAGAGAACCCCGTCTCCCAGCCTAAGTCTGTCAGATTCCACATCTTTCCAGACATTCTAGTTTGAGAAAATCCAGCATTTCTCAAACTCCTAAATCCAAGAGAATCCAACATCCCTCGAATACCTAAGTACAAGAGAATCCAGCATCTCTCGTGCACAGAAAACAGAAAGAATCCAGCATCTTTCTATCACATAATCAGGAAGAATCCACATCTTCCTGGCACGTAATCAGAGAGAATCAAATCTCCCTTTCACTCAAGGACACACGCAAAAGCAAGGTTCCCAATAATCACACACACTCTACTGGTCAAGGTATCACTTAATAACAAAATTTAAATCTGTAAACGATGCATGCATGCTCGTGCGATGGATGCTTAGTGTACCGTTCACCGTAGTAATGGAATTGATGTTGTGACTTTACTTCTACGATTGGATAGTCTGATCTCTAGCTGGCTTGATTCCCAACTTGTCTTTCATATCTTTAGTAGATGTTTGACTGAGAAAGTCAGACCCTTGGTTGATCCTATTCTCGATTTCATTCGGATCCTTAATCACAGTTATCTTCTGCAATTAACCGAGCACCAGTTTACTCCGCCTACAATCAGAACATTTATCTTTGTACTCTGTTCAATCTATTATCTTTGGCCGTACCAGAATCTTAAACTTTAACTCCCACTTCATACATTATCACCAACTGGTTTAATTCTTTGTTGAAGATTTGGTTATCTGGAACTAGTTGACATTCTTCCTAAAGGTGATAAATTTTGACCAATTTTCCTTTCTTGAAACTAATTTAGAAATCCATCAAAAGTTCCCTGATAATATCATCATCCTCGCTGTCTGAATCACGTGCTTGTAAATTCCCAAACTAACCACTCTCTTCGATGCCTTATGAAGATCTTCATCCCGGGTAAATTAACTTAACTCAAACTTTGAAGGTTTAAACTGATAGCGCCACCTTATTCTTTTCCTGTTACTATCATTGGGTCATTCATGTCCATGAGAAGTATCTTCCTCGAGCACCACTGTGAATTTAAGTTTCATGTCCGGTCGTGCTCTCCCCCAAGAAATTCTATCTCAACTCCTTAAACTTTTTCTACCGCTTCTCGGATCAAAACACCTCAATTTCGTATAAGTGGTTCTAATCACTCCACTTGTCTAGTGATAGTCCTCACATTTCCTTTGAAGTAATTAGTAGGAATGATAACCTGCTTCTTTCGTTCCCACTTTCGATTCTATTTTCCCATACCTCAGAATTTTCCATTTCCTTTTTAACCACCCGGTACCACCCAGAATTTCTTCTTTTCTTGATCCCAGCAAGAATCAGTCGGAGTATCACTTGATAAATAAGATGTGGGGGATACCTATCAAGTAAACACTAAAATGCATGTCGGATTAGGGTGCCAATGCCATATCACACTTGTAAACAATTAAGGATGCAACACATTGGAACAATTATACAAATTAGCGATGCGCATATAAATAGAGAAATTTAAATAATTAAAACGACGTATGATGCACGTGCTTATGAATGCATAGAACCTGTCACCGTAGTTGTAAACTTTAACTTGGCATATTCTTTGTTTCTCAAATTGCAGGTTTGTCTTGAATTAATTGTTCACCTCTTCTTTACCCACGGTCTTTCAAATCTTCAAAGTTCCCGTGTATCAACTTATGGATCTCCTAAGTCCGAGATTGAAATCTCTTGAACCCAAATTCTTCAACACTATGAAATTGGCACCTTGACTTCTCTTGAAGAATAAATCTCCAATTGTTTACATTTGAGTACATAATTTCCCTCCAATAGTTCTTTGTCTTTCTTTATCGTTTCCATTTGTTGCTCCAAAGCTCTTAATTCAATCTCACAACTCCACATTGCATCTTGAATTTGGAAGATGAACTCATATCCGGCCGAAGATAAAATCCTTAGCATTGTTATTTTCCATGAACTTATACTTACCACATCAACTAATTTCCTTTAATTCTTCTCAATCCAACTCCTATCTCATCTCAATCCTGAAGTATGTGAATTCCCTCTTCGTAGTCTCTTCATCCTTTTTCATCGATCTAAATCCCAAGCTATATTATTCTTCATATTTTCTTTCGCCTCTCTCTCAAGTTAGATGGTCTTTACTACTTCTCAACCACGAACCTACTTTACTTTAATTCTTTTGAAGGTCATCGCCTCCACGTTGATAGAAACCTCGAATTTAAAACATCTTCGAGATTTCTCTTCTTTGGAATCTGGTTGCCAAATCTTCGTAGTGTAAACAAACATGTTGATCTCGTGAAACCAAATCATGACACGCCACAAATCCCGTCTCATCATGGATTCACCATCGGTAATAGAGCTGGCAAACTTTTCCTTCGAACTGACCTCTTATTCTGGACTTTGTCACTCGAGCCCTAACCTCATATTAGAAAAGGTTTGACTCTCCAATTTCTGTAGAAATCCCCAAGGCATTCCTTACAGCTTCCGAGCTAAAAGAAGAGCTTGTGGTAGCCTGTGGTTGTCGTAAAAATTGGCCGTGGTTTGATATTGTCTTCATATCCTACGAATCACAGCTCATTTTGAAAATAAATGCATGCGATTAGTATATGCTCATGCCACATAATTACCACCAAAAGAATGGATTCAATGCAAAATGCAACAAATAATCTAATCAAGTTTGAAAAAAAATCACAATTCAGTGTTCGATGATGATGCAATGCACACATTGACAATTAGTCCCTATGCCGTGCGACCTATACTCGAGACAACACAACCCAGAGCACCGGTTCTGAACCTGGTGGCTCTGATACCACCTAAAGATGTAGCACCCGGGACGATAGGCACCACATCCCCCGCACTATGAGTCTAATCCACATATGAAATAGGCAGTCCACACATGAATCGGACTCACAGCGAACGGGTGACAATCAAAAGTACAGTCCTGACTAGGCGGTAGCTAACCCTGGAACCATCAACTAAAAACCAAAATGCGGAAGCAAGGAAATCATTCATGTAATAATGGAAATCCAATACGAATATAATTACGGGTTCCACTAATCAGTACACCTGTCCTAACCTGTCCCGAATCAATATCAATTCAATAAGGCACACCGGCCATCAATAATAAATCAATAACTAATCAATACAGTATTTAAAGACAATATAATATGCAGTGAGTGTAAATGAGTGAGACTGGAACAAAGACTCGACACTCTAACTCCGCCTAGTAACCAACACCTGCAAAAGAAACTGGAAAAAGGGGGAAAGAGGGGTCAGTCTCTAGAAGACTGAGTGAGCAGGGGCGATACATATAGTATAGAAACATGCACATGCAAGTCATAAATCCCGAGCAAGGTTTTATTTAAAGTTAGTTCCCTCGAAGGGCTAGAAATTAAGTAAGCAATGCTCAGACTTTACGACTATTCATATTAAATTCATTATATTCATAAATCATACATAAATATAAGGCTCGGCGAGTGAGCGTGCACAATCTCCAACCAAACTCCGACCGTGTACGACAAATATCAGTAATATATTGATTAAGTGATCATGCAATATATATCATAATACACACAGACCATAAATCATATCATAAATATGCGTTTGGGCAATCCGTGTCCCGGCCTTCCCGCACGGTGCATAATTCTATCAAAACATATATATAAGAAGAGGCATAAATCCTAATCAACCTTCTTCCTCCGGGTGGTGGACGGGCTTGCAAGACCCGGCCACCGGTTATCCATGGGCTAATGGGGGTACATGAATTCCCCAAGGGCACTCAGCTCCCATTCCCCGCTAAATCTCCTAGCGAGGGCCGGTATCACCGTATATAAGTTGGGACTAGTATATGGGATCCCCGTCAGCCCTTGCTTCCTCGGTTAGCCACATATACTAAGTCCCGGGGCCCGTTCAGTAATAAGTAATAAATGTGTCTCGCCAAAACATAACAATCATAAGTACATAGCATAATTCATAAATACATATCATAATTCATAAATATATAACATAATTCATAAATACCTTACCGTGTAATTCGGCATATGCTATATACGTACCTCTCCGTGTCATCCTAATCCGTAGCTAGCATGAAGACACACGGTTTGGAGCATAGCCTCATTACAAAACCATTTTTAAGCTTATATACGCTCATACGTATAACTCAGAAGAATTTACTCGATAACTTCGTTTGAAAACCATATATATATATAATCATACGGTTTTGGCCAAAGCTTTTCACATAAGGGTTATAGGGTTTGATATGTAACTAGAACGAAAACACCCTCACCTGGAATTCCACGAGATAAGAAACAAGAGCAATACGGGTGCCTATTCAATTTGGAAGTCTCCGCCCTGGAAACAAACTGTACAAGAGAAGGAACAATGTGTACTGGTGAGAAGTGACTCAATATGAAACCACATAGACGCACGGCAATGCTAAACACATGATATGAGATGTATAAGAAGAAAAATGATGTTATGGAGTTACACAATCAAGTAATTCTTTCAAGTACATTCCATACATGCGGTTTCAAGCCCAATCATTTCATATCTTTCATAATTCCTAGCAAATCAAGTCATGAACTTCATATAACATTTATAATTCAAGTATATCAAGTTTACAATTGTAAAATAGTCAAATAGAGACATTCAATCATTTAAATCTCACAAAATCACATATCAATTATATATATAATTCACACTTGGCATAGTCAATTCATATATCACATTTCATACAAATTCACAATATACATGGCCAATTAATTCATATAACATGAATTCATACATTCATAATATATTACATGTTTTCAAATGTCATACAATGCATATTCATTAATTACCAAGCAAGCAAGAACAAATTACATTTTAAAACAATTAACAATTAATACAATTTCGGCATAACGGGATTCAAATTGCAAATCAAAGCATCAACATATATCATAGTTCATTTAATACATGCTTTCGTACACATTGGAATTCATATTGATCGACAAATCAAGCAATTGACAATTTATTGCAATTAAAACAATTAATTCAATTGAATAGAAATACACAAAATAAATCACAACAAATCAACCGGGCGTCCGATTGACGAACGGAAAGTGGCGTTGGACTCACCCCAACGAAAGGAACCTCCTGTCCGAAGGTCACCGGAATGCCGCTACCGGAGCCGCCGGAACAGTCACCGGCCGCCACCGGAATACCGTCTCCGGTGGTCGGAAAAATCCCCGGAAGGACAGGAACGTGCGTCTCGGCCTGCTCAACAAAAGCCCTCAATCAATTTCAGAAAATGCCAAACACGCAGGATTTCGTTGACGAAAAACCGAATCAAATCCCAATGACGAAAACTGAAATTAAACGTAAACCGTAAAACCAAACTGAAATCCGAGCATACCGTTGGAAAGCTTGTAACAAGCCCTACGAAAGCCCCAAGTGAAATCGCCGGAAAAACCGCCGGAAAATCGGACCGCCGGTCCAGGCCCGGTCCGCCACCGGTCTGCCGCCGCCGGCCGGTTCTCTGACCGCCACGACCACGAGTAGATCGGACTCGACCTCAGGAACAACTTTTGTGAAGATGTCATCACCAAAACCGGCCGGAAAATGGCCGAACCGCCACTCCAAAGTCGCGCCGCTGCGTCATCGCCGGAACCACCACTTCCGCCGCGATTCGCTTGAAAAGGAGGCCGGAAATGGAACGGGAATGGTCGAAAACATAGGGTAGGGTGGTTGTTGGCCGGCGAGGGTCGCCGGAACGCCGCCGGCGTGGAGGTGGCGCAATCCCGCCACCGTCGGACCTCCGCTGCTCCGCCGCTGGTCACTTTCAGGCCACGAAACTGGTACGGTTGTGACGGGCTCGTCGAGCTGATAAATTTCCACTATCAATTCGTCGAGTTCCGTCGAGAAACGAGGGAGAACGGGCTAGTGCATGAAAACGCACCTTCACTGCGTGAATAGTAACGGGTCGCGGGAGGAAGACGATGAAGCTGCTGATCTGATTTTTGGCACGCAAAACGAGGAAACCCGAGTATATATCTCTGGTCCGCGTACGCAAAAGCAATCGGAAGAACGAGCTAACGAAGTCAGAATGGGGCAAACTTAGAGTCTACGGACTCGTCTCGATGCCCCGGACGCAAAGGAGGGGTCAAAGAAGTCAAAATCTCTACCGAACGAGAAGTGACCGGAAAACCCCCCTAAAAGAAGAAAATTACAAAAAGGGCCCTAACTCTAAAAGAGTTCGAAAGTGGGCCACACAACGCACCAATCACATAATTAAACATATAAAAAGGTTGAAAGGTGACGTACCTTATTTATCGGATGAGCGGGGCGTTACATGTTGCATTTTAGGAAACTCACATTTTCCTACACCATCACATACTTTAAAATTTCAATTTAATAACGTGAAATTTTATTTATTAATGAAATAAATAAATAAAAATTTAATGTCACACAAATATTTTATATATGAAGTAAAAATTCGATTTCAATTGAAAAGAACACGAACTTCTACATTGATATCGTTCGAAATTCTTATCGAAAGTATAATTACAAATGTATAATTACCGATTATTAATATAATAACTACCATAGCTTACCAAATTTACTAATAATGCATATAATTATCATGGATTGTAATTAAAAAAAGAAAATCATACTTTAAAATATCAATGTAATAACATGAAATTTTATTTAAAAATTAAATAAGTTTTAATTTTCCGAGGGAATTTTCCCTCGGAAAATTCAAGATTTAACATTTGAACCTTTCCGAGGGAATTATTCCCTCGGAAATCCCTCGGAAACTAATTTTAATTGAAAAATTAAATAAGTATTAATTTTCCGAGGGAATATTCCCTCGAAAAATTCAAGATTTAAAATATGTGAACATTTCCGAGGGATTTATTCCCTCGGAAACTAATTTTAATTTAAAAATTACTAAGTTTTAATTTTCCAAGAGAATTTTACCTCGGCATTTCCCTAAAAAAATTCAAGATTTAGTATTAGAAGATTTCCGATGGAATAATTCCCTCGGAAATCCCTCGGAAACTAATTTTAATTTAAAAATTAAATATGTTTTAATTTTCCGAGGGAATTTCCCTCGGAAAACTTGGCGGCTAACCTTGGCGCTAACATTTCCGAGGGAATATTCCCTTGGAAAATAATTTGGTGAATTCCCTCGGAAGTCCCTCGAAATTCGCCTGTTTTCTTGTAGTGTACGTCCCTCCCTCTGTCTGTATCTGGATCTCGAGGGGTTGCTCCCGACAGATCATGGAGGAAGAAGGCTGGATTGATTCTGTTATTTCTGATTTCGTTCTGTTTAAGGAGTAAAGGATGGAGAACGCCTACTTGCAGGGCATTAATACTTTATTGTCATACGGTTCATATTTTCAAGAATCTCATACCCAATACCTTATTTCCCTATTTATCAAAATAAATATGAACCAAATATTTGTATTGATTATTATTTTATTGATTTCTGGTATAATACTATCAATCTATTATTTTATTAACAGTTTCAAACTCCAACTTTTATAGTCAAACACCTTTTTCAAATATACCTCTACGTATATATGTAGTTCCAACTACCCCCTCACTTAGTCACTTTGACTAACCCTCGTACTTTATAAATCAGGGTTTCAGGTTCAACAGACGTTTACTAGAAGGTATCTTGAAGCCTAGTGTGTCTTTTCGTTTGGCATGACAGTTCAAGGTTCTTTAGAATAAATTATGCTCACGAGCTTGTAATTACCTATTACGGCCATTACATGGTCAATACATTTGACATAAATTATCAAAATTTCGGCTGCAATGTTTTAATACTCTGATATGGTATAGCACTGTCCGTTCGCCGGAGTGTTTCTCGGGTGGTAGGCCTCACATCCACTCGGGAGATGCTACGGTGCGGGGTTGTAGTGTATAGGGGCGCTACAATACCAAACAATACTATCTTTGAAAAAGAAATTATCAAAAAGAAAAGAAAAATAATTGAAACGAGGTGAGAGAAAAGATAAGTTAAGAAAATGTAATAAAATAAATAAATAAATAAAAAGAGAAAGAAATGTAAGAGAAGAAAACGGATAAAAGATAAATAAAAAAAAAACAAAGGACACCAAGAGACCAACACTTAATATATAGTATAGATGAGATGCTGTTTCGATGCATTTAATGCTAACAGCGGCTCGATGATCCCCACGCTCGTAATGAGTATCAGGAACATAGGCAGCTGAGTTGATTATCCAGTAATACTCAACAGGTCCTGTTTTGGTAGGTCGGGTTAGAAGGTCTTAGTTGACACCAGAAAAACCTTAGCCGACCCATTTTTGTCCTATTTCAAGCCGGAGGATCGTATGCCTCGATTCTGAGGTCGGGTGATGCCAACCTCGACCAAGGAGGTAGTGTCATGTGGTTAAGCGAGATTGAGTCATGTCACAATATACACACACTTTTCTAGTGATTAAATTAAAGAATCTTTATCCGTATATAGCAGTATTTTTTGATACTTACGTAATGAAATAATGAAGGAGTTCGTATTTGTATCGAGTAATATTATTTGATACTTACTGATGAGTACTCGCCGAATCTATTTCCTTTCTTTTCTCGTATGTTGAGTTGTGCTTCATAGTAACCTAAACTCCTCCTTTTATAGACCCGAAGTTCTATTAGGGTTTATACTTTTCCGACTCCACGTTAGATTCTATTTGATCGTTTCTTCTTCTTCCGTCCTTATCCCCAAAACTCCTTTATTTCTCTATCACGTCATCTCTATTATTTGTAACTACCTGAGTATCCTTCCATTAGTAGAGTTGAGGAACGAACATATTGAGCGAGCTCCCGAACACAGCTCGTCATGCACGAGTTCTCCTAGAAGGCAATACCCTCAACTCGTAGGATTCTAAAGAGTGAGCTTATATCGCGAGCTACCAAACACAACTCATCATACATGCGAGCTCTTCTAGTATTACCTCTTGCGAGGCTGGCCACATGTCCTGAGAGGGAGCCCGACACTTACATTACATTACTTATGAAGTAATTGAAATGTATGTTTTGTAAAACATAAAACCGTAAGTAATTGAAATGTATGTTTTGTAAAACATAAAACTCCCTTGGTGAATTACTACTAAATTACAATATTTAATCAGATAAAAACAATTAATGTTTGAAAAAAACAATTAATGTTTGAAAAAAAGAGAGGAAGTTAATCTTTGATAAAGCGGGAGTGAGTGTAATCTTTGACTAAAAAGAAAAAGAGAAAATTTCCAAATGAAACAAAAAAAAAAAAAAAAAAATTATTTTGTAAATGAACCAAAAAATGATAATTATTAAGTAAAAAAATAAAATAAAATGTGGAAAAGAGCAAAAAGAATCAGTTAGTACTTGGTGCTTAGTCCGTTGAGCTGACAGCTGAAAAACCCTAGCCACCATTCATTCATATATTATTTGAAGTTTGAACTGCAAAACCCCTTGTTAAACCCTCCTCAGAGAAAATGCCGTTGGGAGAGAGACATGGCGGAGACAAGAGCGAGTCTCGTTACTGCGGCGTTGACACCGACTTCACCGATGACATGCCCAACCTCCTCTCCTTCAACATCCATGGCGGCTTCGACTTCGTCCTTGCTACTCTGGTCAGTTTTTTCATTTTCTGCTAACATTTCATTTTTCACCGGAAGAGTTTCTTGTTCTGTTTATTTTTTCCAATTCTGGCTCGAAATATTATTCTGTTAGAAGGTGGCCAATAGCCGGTTATTCATCAGCTCAATGTTTGCCCATCTGTGTGAATTGACATTTTCCAATTGGATCATGATGTTGATGGCCTCTAATTTGGAGACTCTAAGTGTCTCATTCAAATTATTAACTACATTGAACTTCTACAATCAACTAATTGGTATTTGCTGGTCGTATTTGTATTTTGTACATAGAAAAACTTATATAAAATGAATTTATATATGTTATATACATATATTATTAGTCAATTTCATGATGTCTTGGTGAATATCCTCTCCATCAGTGTTTATTATAATTTTGAACCTGAAGAAAGTTTGCAGAAAGGAACATAGTGAAATGTATATCCAACAATATTCATGGAGAATGCATGTAATTTGCTTTTGTAATTGGTTTTGGTGGTTGACCAAATTTATCATGAGGCAAGCTTGATGTTAAAGGGAAGAATGGAACTTTATATTTATGTTAGTCTGTTATATATTTCATGATGCAGATGGATCCTACGTACAGGCCTAGCTTAGTTGATGATGGCACTAGCATATCCCGTGCTCTGCCGTTTGCTGGATCAGACTTGGTTCTAAGCCCTTCTCAGTGGAGCAGCCATGTTGTTGGTTTGTACCCTTCTGACTCTTAGTATTTTTCACCTGGTTCAAAATCCTATTTTGTACATTTCCTAACTCCAAATAATTCTCTTCGATTAGACCCGCTGTTGTTAAGACCATTTGTATTTTTTTTCCTTTTTCTTTTAATTGAACTCAGTAGGATCTATTTATTGTTTCAAAAGGCTATTATAATTAAATACACTCGTCATTAGGAATCTTGAATTGGTGTTCAACCTGAAACTTCAACACTTTTTTTGTGAAAACTTTGTTGATTACATATGTTTTTACTAATCGTTATTTTGTTAGTTAATTTGTGTACATGAATTTCATTGACTGCTGTCTAGGCAAAATCAGCTCTTGGATCGATTTGGACTCTGAAGATGAGGTGCTGAGGAAGGATTCAGAAATTGCACTGAAACAAGAAATAGCTTGGGCTTCTCATCTATCTTTGCAGGTGAATTACCATACCTGGTCCATCCTCAAAATTGGGAATATAATAATATGCGTTAAGTGTTCCATTGATCCTGTGCTTTTGATTAGTTCACGTTGCGTAAGTTGCTTGAGAAGCTATGGTTTTGTTGCAGGCTTGTGTTCTGCCTGCACCTAAGGGAGCTTCTTGTGCCAATTATGCAAAATGTTTAAATCAGGTTTTACAGAACTTAGGCAACATGCAGGTACCATTTAATCCATTTCCACCTATCTATGTCAATTTTATTTATTGCTTTATAGTCCTTATAAGTCATTGTTTTCTGTCATCCCCTTTTCCTTTGTGAGTTTGTACTCATTATTTATTTTCATATTAAAGTTATGGCTTAGGATTCCATTGGAGAAGTCTGAGGATGGTGAATCAGGTGCTGGGAACCTTGAGTATATGGTGAGTAATACTCATTCGATGCCATTTTACAAGTTCATAAGAAAATCCCATATAGCCTTGTATTTATTTCCAAAGAAAAGGTTGGAGGCTCTATATCATTTGTGCTTCCCCTTTAACATGGGCCATCATCAATATGTCTGTTTCTATAACGCTGTCGCAGCATCATTTTTTTTCAGTCGATCTTCTGTATATCTTTCTTTGGTGATGGGCAATGGTTCATTTTTCAATGGTGATATTTGTTGTTTGAGAAAGTTGAATAATTTGGACATAGCTTAAGAATCTCTCCAGCATATAACTTACCTTTTCTTTGCAGTCAGACTATGATTGTATGCTTTTATTGCTTCTTGGTTTGTCTATATTTTCAGTACTCTTTCAAACTAGTCTGATTTTCTCTTTTATTTCCGCCCTGCAGGATGAAGGACAAGCGGATTCGTGGGACCTATGGAATTCATTGCGGCTTCTATGCGAACATCACAGCCAGCTCTCAGTTGTGCTGGATATTTTGTGAGCTTCCAGAATCTGTGCTTCTTCTGTCTCTAGTTATCATTAGTATTCTTTGATACCTGACTAGGTCTTTTGTTTATGTTGATCAGGTCTGGATTACCTTCGGTGGCTTCAGTTGGACGATGGTTTGGGGAGCCCGTAAGGGCAGCCATAATAAACACAGATGTAAGTATATCTAGTTTCAAACAGTGCAGTTCTTGCAGGTTTATTCTGTCCTTAGGCAAATATAAAGAAATTGAATAGGAAAACCTCATATATCAGTGCTTTATATGTCATTGACTACTTGGAGACAGCTTGTGGTATAGAGCCTGGCTGAAGAAGTTTTGTGGGATCATTAACGTATCCTCAGTTGTAATGTTAAAAGTAGAGTAAGCGAGGTGCTGAAACTGAAACATTGACATGAGGAAAGGAATATTTATCATCAGCTTTTACAGTTAGTTGTCTGTGGTTCCCCACATGCTATGTTATGGCCTCATTTGTTTGATACCTTGTATGCCTCTTGTGTCTGATAAATGAACACCGAGCACTTTATACTGTATGCGTTCAACTACAATTATAAATTTGACAAATCCATTATGTCTTCTTCTAAGTATGAGTTCTTACTCAATCTTGTCATTGATTTGACTTGCTGTTTTGCCAGTCTTTTCTCACTAATGCACGCGGCTATCCTTGTCTATCAAAGCGCCATCAAAGCTTAACTACTGCATTTTTCAATCATTCAATTCAGGTATTGTTATGACACATATTACTCTTAAATCCTAACTATATGTCCTTTTTGAATGCTTACATGCTCTTGTAGTTTGCCATCCAAGAAAGTTCTCTTACAGGAGATCTGTAGATGTGTGTTCGTCATAACATAGAAAATGATGTAGAATGAATTTTATGATACTGTAACATCTTTATTGATGAATCACGTAACTTTATGATTTTATAAATTGGATCTTCTTTCCCAGTTCATGATTTATGTTCGTTTCAATAAAAACTTCTTTATCTGCGTCCAGGTTTTTCCTATAGTCTAGGAAAATATGAGTTGTCTTAGTTATGCCGTCCTCAGGAACAAATGATATATCAGTATACACGACCTGTTCATTTTGTCTATAAGTATATACTATGTTCAGTTAATGATGGTTTATATGTTGTTTCCTGTGTTAACCTACAGATAGTAATTTCTGGCCAACCAGTACAGAAAGTACCCGCGGCTGATTCAGCGTTAAATGTTGATAATCAGATTGAGGGTAAGACATTGTGAGCACCTTAAATTGGTCCGCTTTCACTGAGCATCTCTTTGTTGTCTTTTAAGCTGAAACAGAGAATTGCACTCATCATGTTATTTGAGATGTTATCTGCTAACAACATATCACCATATCTCGTTTAAATATGTTCACAATGATTTTCTTTTCTCAGGTGTATGGAGGCACCCCTTAAAGTCATACTTGGATTATGTTGCTTACCTCTATCAAAAGATGGATCCCCTTCCTGAACAGGAACGGTTTGAGGTAGAGTTCCATCCATTGTAATTAGAAAAAAACTAAGTGCACTTCCACACTATGTTACCTGACTTTCTCCTTTGCTTTATTGTCCTTTTAACTACCCATCATGATCTACCAGCTTGGCTATAGAGATTATCTACAATCACCCTTGCAGGTAAGTTTACTTGTCAAGTTTGACAATTTGTTATGTGTTAGAAATTAATTTTGATTCTTCTAGTGCAAGTTCCTCGGAATCACCCTTAATTCTCATTTTACTTTGCAGCCTCTGATGGATAATTTGGAGGCTCAAACATATGAAACATTTGAAAAGGACACAATTAAATATAGCCAGGTAGGTATGCCATGTTTTTGTACAAGTTTAGAACCATGACATGGTATTTATCTTATCATGAAGAGTATATAATATACCAGAATATGGGTGAATAAGTAAAAGATTGTCTTTTCTTCTAGGCATCTGTTGTTGGTATGTTCTTTCATCTTTTTAGACTTGCCACATGCATTTAACATCATCTCCAATTATCCAACATATTTTCCTCTCCTCGCTACTCTCTAGTTGTGATATATGTAACTTGTAATTTTGTTTTGTCTTTCCCGCTTTCAACTTCTGTATCGAAGTTAGTGGAAGAAAATCAATGGGAGGATAATTCATGCATATTTCAAATTTTCATGCAATTGATGCTTACAGACTATAATTTTTGTATTGATATCTGAGTCATTCCATGACAGTACCAAAGGGCAGTTGCTAGAGCATTGGTTGACAGGGTTCCAGATGAAAATGCTGCGACAGTGACAACTGTAAGTTGTTAAATGTTTTTGTTTTTAAGTATTTATATTCATTCAGATAATGCCAGCACAGTGTCAGTTTACCATACGTTTCTTCTCTATTGTAGGTATTAATGGTTGTGGGTGCTGGACGAGGGCCTCTTGTCAGAGCATCACTTCAGGTTTTTCCCTGCTCCTCCTCCAATAGAGTATGCTAAAACCAGAAAAAAAGAAAAAAAAAAAAAAAAAAAGACTAGGAGCACACCGTAATCTCTGATTGCTATGTCTTTTCCTCTTGCTATTCTCGTCAGGCTGCTGAAGAAACTGACCGCAAGTTAAAAGTATACGCTGTAGAAAAAAACCCGAATGCAGTTGTAACACTCCATGTAAGTTCTAGAATTGCACCATGCTTTATTTTTTCTTAATCTAGTTCCCCTGCAGTTAGAATGCATTCTGTGATCTGTTAGCGTTTATGAAATATTGTGCTGCAAATAATGAACACTGGAAACTCTGTCATGATGCATTTGCAAGAATGTGAACATAGAAAATCATTGCCAACAAACTCTCGAATTTTCGATATGAAATGCTAGTCAAGTGTGATATTATGCTCTGATTAAACTTTTATGGATCTGCAATATAACATTTTTTGGGGTGAAGATATTTGATGTTCTGCATAATTGATTTACATTTTATACTTCTTTGTGCTATACATATTTTACTAAGGCGAGTAATGTTTTCATGACACTGCTACAGAGTTTGATCAAGCTAGAGGGTTGGGAAGAACGTGTTACCATTATTTCTAGTGACATGCGTAATTGGGATGCTCCAGAGAAAGCTGACATATTGGTATGTTCCTTAATGTGCAGTTAATTCTAGAGAAGGAAAACTTTGAGAATTTTCATTTCTCTGGACATTATTGCCACTGAGACTCTTATTTTAACTTAATGTAGGTTAGTGAGTTGCTGGGATCTTTTGGTGACAATGAGCTCTCGCCTGAGTGTCTTGATGGAGCCCTAAGGTTTTTGAAGGAAGATGGAATTTCAATCCCATCATCGTAAGTATGGTTCCTTTTTTTTCCCCTCTTGTAAGTCTATACTTAATTTTGACAGAACTGAAGACAAAGGCACATTATCCACATTGCTTCCCTTTACATTTTTATAGAGTTGACCTTATAACTTCTGGGAAAAAAAAGTCAAAAATTAACTCTAAGTTCTATATTTAATATACTAAATTTGTCTTTGCTGTGACCTTGACAGGTATACAAGTTTCATTCAACCTGTAACTGCCTGCAAACTCTACAATGATGTAAGTTTCGTTCAGCTTTCTTTTATCAGTTTGTCCCTATATTTTTCACTCACTTATTTTGCTGTGTTTGTTTGGGTATGGTACAGATCAAATCACATAAGGATCTTGTGCACTTTGAAACTGCTTATGTTGTCAAGCTGCATCGCGTGGCAAGACTTGCACATACTCAACCGGTTAGTTGCTTTTTCTGAATGCATATTTATAAACTTTCAGTAGAAATATTCAATTAATAGCATTTCTCTTCTCCATTTGCTTAAATAGGTCTTCACATTTAATCATCCAGACCATTCAACTAAGCCAAGCAACGAGCGATATAAGAAGCTTCGATTTGACATTCCAAGTGACACTGGTTCAACCTTGATTCATGGTAGGCAATTCTGAAGTGTAGCCTTCCATTGCTCAGTTTGCTGAAAATGCACTTGCTAGAGATTGATATTCGTGATTGTTCTCCTCTTCGTCAGTTTGACTTCTTTTTGTGCTTCATATACAGGATTTGGAGGTTATTTTGATGCGACACTGTACAAAGAAGTGCATCTTGGTATTGAACCATCAACAGCTACCCCAAACATGTTTAGCTGGTATGGTATTTACAAAATCTGCCAGCATATAAACAATGGAATTATCAAATCACTAACGTATTTCTACATATCCCACTCTCCCTTAAAACATGGGAAAATGGAAGCATATAGTCCTAGTAAAAATGCTTCTTCAACTTAGCTATTCTATGATTTTTGTTCTTACTGCATTTGTGAAATTTATATATGGTTCCTTCATTATTTTGATACAAACAGGTTCCCAATATTTTTTCCCTTGCGGACGCCTGTTTATGTTGAAGCTGGTGCTTCTTTAGAAGTGCATTTTTGGCGTTGTTGTGGTCCTACCAAGGTATTTTACTCGGCTACAAAATCGCTGTATATATGATTAATAAAATTTGAATCTGATACGGTTATTTCTAAGTGAAATAAGAGGATAATGATAATAAAGCATAGAAATAGAAGGTAACATGACTTTATGTTGGAACCGTAACAGGTTTGGTACGAGTGGTCCGTGACTTCTCCATCTCCTACGCCTATGCATAACACCAATGGTCGCTCATACTGGGTTGGGCTATAGCTCGTCTTCTTCACGTATTGCCTTTGTGTACTCCGAGATAGCTTCCAGTCTAATGCAACGTAGGCCAAATGGCATTCTTGTATAATACTAATTTAAGAATTGTGTAAGAAACTGATACGGGATCATCTCATTTTGTACATCTTGTTACAAAATACTTGTTCGTATTACCAATCTGTAGCCAGTGAAGTAGTTGTTTAAATCCTCTTCAAACCAAATTTCTTTTCCCTCCATTGGACTTCAAAGTCTTAACACAAATGCTTACCGGTTTAAATTTCATCATGTTTTGCATAATTGTGTTGATTATATTTTGTCAAAATGAATTAAAAATTAAATCTCCGAGTTTATGAATGAGAGAATGGGGGTCATAACGAATTCACGTGCTTTAAGGTAATAAACTCATATGTACGTGTTTACGAGGAAATTTTAAATTGGTTGAGGTTGACCGAGCTTAATTAATAATGTTGGTTGATCAAGCTTAATTAATAATGTAGGAAAGCATTTGGTAAGGTGTATTATATTAAGTCACATTGGGATGAGTTCGGAATCTTCAAGTGTTATTGAGTTTTCCCTTATTACTGTGCAAAAATTTGTTGTCTCACTTTTTCCCTATGATGCATGGACACGGACACGACACGACACGGATACGGCGACATGGATTTTTTCTTGAATTTCTCATGTAAGGAGTGTCCGACACGACACGGCATGACACGACACGGCAAAATGATATTTTTAGAAGTGTCCGTGCATCATAGCTTTTTCCAAAAGGCAACGGTTGCAAACAAAACGAGCCAGCTCGTGAGTTTGACGATCCGATCTTGAGTTGGCTCGGCTTGAAATCGTGACTATGCGAGCTCGATCCGAGCTCCATCGATCCCGAGTTCGGCATAGAGTTAATCTCGATCCTGCTATGTTTAGGCTCGCGGCCTTTATATACATATTTTTAATAATATATTTATGTATATATTATATTATATTATATATAGATATGACATATACATAATATAGTTAATTATATATAGTCCATAGGACCAAAAAAAAATTATATATAGTCCAATCTCAAAATTATATTATGTCTCATTAAGTATATTATATATTTCTTAAAATCTTAAAAAATATATGATTTGTCCATGTATATAGTTTGACAGGTGTAGACGAATTAATTTTCGTCTAATTAAAATGTGACACATGTAAAATTAAATATTAATTATCAAATTTAATTCATTCTATTTTTATATTTTTGGATAAATACTAAATCAAAATCCATAAAATATTTAAATAGTTGATTTAATTGATAATTTTAATATTTATTTGTCATCAAATCAAGTATCGACACGTGTCAAAGTTGAAGTGTTTCGGCGAATCAAATCAAGCCTTGCAGCTCAAATGGTGATGACCAATCAAATGGCGACACGTGGCATATCTCCACACCTGGACCAATCAAGTCAAGACATATGTCATTTATTTATTTTCTTTAATATAAATTTATATTAAAGTGATAAATAAATAAATAAATTTGATATTATCCCTTTAATAAATAAATTAATTAAGGGATAATTATCACAAAACTCCACCCTACGCCTATAAATAGAGGCATTCTACCAACACAATTCACAACTTGGAGATACGAAGGAGCAAGCCACAAAGCAAGGAGAAAGAAGCTCTCCGGTGTTCTTCAGCATCCTCGGTGTTCTTCGGCATCTTCAACGGCGTTCTTCGCAAAAGTCAGCATCAACGGCGTTTAATCCGGCGTCAAGGCATCGAAGTGGTGTTTCGGCGTTGCTCTCCTCAAAGATCGAAGCGAGATTCAAGGCGTTCTTCGCGTTCTTCGTGGAAATCAACCAAATCGAAGTGTCCGATCCGCAACAAGGTGTTAAGTCCGTGAATCCGGCTTTTTTCTCAAATCAAATTCGAAGGTGCTCCAAGCGTGTTCTTCGGCGTTCTTCGAGAAAGTCAACAAATTGAGGCGTTCAATCCGCAATCAAAGCATCAAATCCAGATTTCGGCGTTGCTCCTCAACAAATTCAAATCAAACTCAAATCAACATCACAGGTGTTCATCGGCGTGTTCTTCGGTATTCATCAAATCAAGGAGTTTAATTCGCGATTAAGTCTAAAGACCCGCAATTAACCTTTAAAGAAGCAAATCAAATCCAACGGAAGATCGAACCTCCGAAGTCAATGAAGGAGTTTCAAACCTTCCGAATTCCAGCAAATTCCTGTAGGAAGAATCAGAGGAAGAATTAGAGATTGTATCCGCAAAATTCAAATAAATCAATAAAATTTATTTGTGATTATTTCTTGTGTTTAATTATTTAATTAACAAGAAATTATATTACAAATTTTGGCACGCCCAGTGGGACTATCTCTACCTCTCATCTCCTCCTATTCAACAAACTTGAAGCACGAAATGGCCAACAACAAGATCGTCGATCTCGAGGCTATCATCTCCAAACTTGTTGTCGAAAGTTTCGTCGTTGTAACAAGAAGTATGTCTAAGAAAGGGCAGACATCTTCCGGGAAAGCTTGATCCCTCCAAAGCGATGGAAAGAATGCCCGACTTCTCAGCTACGAAAGTGAAGGCGAAGAAGACAACTCAGCCTCGTCCACTCCTCGTTTAAGTTCCTCAAGTTTTGGGCCCGCCATAACGACAAGTGCAACAACTCTAGAAGAACAACTGGCGAATCTGACAAAGGTCATCGAGGGGCTCTCCAAGCATGTTCAAGAGCAAGACTCTCGCATTTCAAAGTTGATGGACAGAGTAGACGGTGACAACGCTAGCCAAGTGAAGGGGAAGCGTTCGGATGAGCAAGAAGTGTCGGAAACTTCTGCGAAAGAACGATCAAATGGAATTGAGAAGCCTCCAGCCAAGGAAATTCAAGTTTCATCGGATGGACTCATCCCAGTGGAGCAATTGAAAGAGTTCATCATGGGAACAATCAAAGATAAGATCGAGGGAGGCTCCAAATCATCCTTGGTCTACTCCAAGCCTTACACCCAAAGAATCGATAACTTGAAGATGCCGATTGGTTATCAACCTCCCAAATTCCAGCAGTTTGACGGCAAAGGCAATCCTAAGCAACACGTAGCTCACTTCATCGAGACGTGCAACAATGCCAGAACTTACGGGGATCACCTAGTCAAGCAATTCGTTCGATCACTAAAAGGAAATGCCTTCGACTGGTACATGAACTTAGAAGCGGACTCGATCGATAGTTGGGGACAACTCAAGCAAGAATTCCTCAATCGCTTCTACAGCACTCGTCGGACAGTTAGCATGATCGAACTCACCAACTCTCGACAATGGAAAGAAGAGCCCGTCGTCGACTACATCAATCGATGGAGAAACCTTAGTCTGAATTGCAAGGATCGATTGTCAGAGGCTTCGACAATTGAAATGTGTATTCAAGGGATGCATTGGGGTTTCCGCTACATTCTCCAAGGAATTCAGCCCAAGTCGTTCGAAGAGCTCGCTACTCGGGCACATGATATGGAGTTGAGCATGATCGCTACTGGAGTCGAAGGGCCACCCGTCCAAGAGTTCCACAGACCTAGGGAAAAGCAAGATTTCAGGAAAGAGGGCAAACCCTTCATCAAACCACAAGCCAAAGAGTCCATGGCGGTGAATGCAATTTCTGTCAAATTTCGGGCTAAGACAAATGACAAGGCGGACGAAAGGAAGGAAGTCCCCCAAGAGAAAACATTCAGAAAGTTGTCCTTAGCAGAGATGCGAGCCAAGCAATACCTGTTCAAAGACTCTGATGTCTCTGGAATTTTCGACGACCTGCTCAAGGCAAACCTCATCGAATTACCGGAAATGAAGAGGCCCAACGAAGCCAGAAAAACTGACGACCCAAAGTATTGCAAGTATCATCGTCTGCTTGGACACCCAATCCATGATTGCTTCATATTCAAGGATAAGGTGATGCAGTTGGCACGACAAGGAATGATCGCACTTGAAGATGTTAGCGCAACATCAAACGCCATAACAATTTCGACCTGCCTGATAATAAGTGAAGAAGAGGTTCCCAAAAAACTCACTCTAAAGCCAATGAATGCATGGCCGCCATGACCTTTTCCGATGAAGATTTGCTACTGGGTTCAAAGCCTCACAACAGGCCACTGTTTGTGACAGGTTATGCTCGCGAACAAAAGGTGAATAGAATGCTCGTCGACGGAGGATCCGTAGTCAATATCTTGCCTTTGAGGGTGATGAACGAGTTAGGAATCCCAAAGGATGAGCTAGCAAGTAGTCATCTGATGATCCAGAGCTTCAACCAGGGAGGACAAAGAGCTCTCGGTATTATTCGACTAAAACTGTTGATAGAAGACATGACGTCAAGCGCACTGTTTCATGTCATAATGCCAAAACTTCATACAACATGCTTCTAGGACAACCTTGGTTACATGAAAATGGCGTTGTCCCATCTACTTGGCATCAATGTTTCAAGTACTGCCGGGAGGGTGTGATAAAGAAGGTTCTTGGAGATAGCAAACCTTTCACCGAAGCAGAAGCCCACTTTGCCGATGTAAAGTACTACCGGGAGGAAGTAGAAGAAAGCAAAGGAAAAGAAGATTCTGATCCACGAGATGATTGTAAAGGTGAAAGCAAAATCGGAGCCTCAACTTTGATCGGCTGCCAAGAGAAGGGCGGATCATCACTTGCAAAGTTTGAGGCATTAGAAGGGCTAACATTGCCTCCCACCAAACTAGATATGGTGAAACCTCCCTACCCACCACTCAATGGATTCGTTCATCTGGTTCAAGGAAGTAAAACGGAGCACGGAGAAGCGACCAAACTCCAAAATGCAAAGGAGTACGATCCCAATGCAAACAAACTTCTCGTCAAAGTCGGGTACAACCCACAAGAAAAGTCAAAACTGGGAAAACTCATTCCAACGGCAAAGGCAAAAGAAACAAAGTCGAGGTCGTCAAAAGAAGATGCCAATGTCACCCCAAACTCGCGAGTAGGACTCGAGTTTACCGCGCAAGGCCCTGTTCGAATCGCCATCAATAGAGCAACCAATAACTCTATATATCTGAAGAACTCTCATCAACTAAGGATACTTTTGATGAAAATGGAAAAAAGATCCGTTGGAGGTCGGTCTTTGATAGGCTCAGCCCGCCTAAGGGAGCCAAAGCTAGTCACTGGTTGAGAAGACGAAAGGCATGACGCTCTCCAAAGCTTCAAAGTGCAGTTCCATCTCGTATGAAACGGTGCACCAATTTGATCATCTCATGTGATAAAATATTGAAAGCTAGGTGGGAGACGATCATCTTCACACGTGACAAAACCGAAGACGAAGAAGATAGAGAAAGTGTGGCGTCGTCTTACCACATCACCTCGTCCGAAGAAGTTTCAGCTGAAGAGGATGCCGAAGACGCACTACCTGAGCTTGAAGAAGAAGTTAAGGCAACCGTGGACGATCTCAAAGAAGTCAACTTAGGTAACGCCGACGATCCTCGCCCGACCTACATCAACACCTTATTAACCGACGACGAGGAGAAAGCCTATGTCGAACTCTTGCTTGAATTCAGGGATGTGTTTGCATGGTCCTACAAAGAAATGCCTATAACCGAGCTCATGATTTTCCACTGCCTATAACCGAGCTCATGATCGATGCTACCGTGGGCCACGAAGCTCTTTCCTTCATGGACGGCTTGTCAAGGTATAATCAAATACGAATGGCGCCTTAAGATGAAGAGTTAACCGCATTTCGCACCCCTAAAGGGATATACTGCTACAAAGTGATGCCTTTCGGCTTGAAAAACGCAGGTGCCACGTATCAAAGGGCGATGCAAAAAATCTTCGATGATTTACTTCACAAGAACATCGAATGCTACATGGACGACGTGGTGGTAAAATCCAAGAAGCGAGAAGATCATCTACAAGACTTAAGGAAGATCTTCGAATGATTAAGAAGGTACCAACTCCGGATGAATCCGCTCAAGTGTGCTTTCGGAGTTTCGTCAGGGAAGTTTCTCGGGTTCATAGTCCGACATCGAGGTATTGAAATCGAACAAGCAAAGATAGACGCGATCTTGAGAATGCCGCCACCTCGAGATATCCATGACTTGAAGAGTTTGCAAGGAAAGTTGGCTTACATCCGAAGATTCATCTCGAACCTGGCCGGCCGGTGTCAACCATTCAGTCGGCTTATGAAGAAAGGTGTTCCCTTCGAATGGGATGAAGCGTGCCATAAAGCCTTCGAGACCAAAAAGGCATACTTGATGAGGCCACCTGTCTTGGTCGCAACTATTCCGGGACGGCCATTAATTCTCTACATCGTAGCTCAAGAACGATTCGTTGGAGCCTTACTCGCCCAAGAAAACGATGCGGGAAAGGAAAGTTCTTTGTACTACTTAAGTAGAACCATGATGCTAAACGAGCTGAAGTATTCTCCGATCGAGAAGATGTGTTTGGCCTTGATCTTTGCAATTTAAAAGTTGAAGCACTATTTCCAAGCACATACTGTACATCTCGTCTCCAAGGCAAACCCTCTAAAATACGTCATGTCAAGACCGGTGCTTTTAGATAGACTCGCAAGATGGTATCTCCAACTTCAGCAGTTCGAGATCGTTTATATCCCCAAAAAAGCGGTGAAGGGACAAGTTATGGCTGACTTCTTGGCAGACCACCCTATACCCGCCGAATGGGAATTATCCGATGACTTGCCGGATGAAGACGCACTTCTAGTCGAGGTCACTTCCCCTTGGAAGATGTTCTTTGACAGAGCTTTACATAGAGAAGGAGCCGGTGGCGGAGTTGTATTCATCACGTCCAATGGGGAGGTTCTACCATATTCCTTCACCTTAACACAGAAGTGTTCCAACAACGTCGCCGAATATCAAGCCCTCATACTCGGGTTGGAAGTGGCGGTCGACATAAAACAGTTGTATCTAAGAATATATGGAGACTCAAAACTGGTGGTCAACCAATTGGAAGGCTCGTACGACGTCAAAAAACCTGAATTGATCCCCTATGTTAACTATGCTAAAATGCTGATGGGATGGCTCGGAGATGTAACGATCGAACACATGCCTAGAAAAGAGAACAAGCAAGCGGATGTGTTGGCGAAACTTGCCTCTACATTGGCGATGCCGAAGAAGTAAACTCGAGTGTCGGTTTGCAAGAATTGGGTTATACCTCCAATCTTCAATGACGAAGACTTTGAAGAAGAAGAAAATCACGTTGTTGAAGTATTCAAAGTCGAAAAGGAGGATTGGCGACAACCCCTTGTTGACTATCTCAAATATGAAAAGTTGCCGAACGATCCACGACAGAGAGTTGATGTGCGACGACGCTCAGCTCGATTCATCTACTTTAAAGGTACACTCTACCGACGCTTGTTCGATGGAGTCTTCTTGAGGTGTTTGGGCGAAGACGAAGCAAACCAAGCCATGGAAGAAGCGCATTCCGGAGTCTACGGTGCTCATCAGTCGGGACCAAAGCTTCACTTTCGCATAAAAAGAATGGGATACTATTGGCCAACAATGGTGAAAGACTGCATAGAATACGCGAAACGATGTCAAGCTTGTCAGTTTCACGCTAACTTCATTCACCAACCGCCCGAACCGTTACATCCGACGGTTGCCTCGTGGCCTTTCGATGCTTGGGGATTGGATGTGGTAGGCCCCATAACGAACCGTTATGAATATGAATATATGATCGTTTCATGTTTTCAGGTTCGTTTGCATACGTTTCGAATTTATTTTGATTTTGGAATCCAAATCGGGGGCTAACGAGCAATTAGCGCACCCTTAGTTCCGTATTTGATATCTTCAGCTAGGAAACTCGGATTCGAGTTTCGTCAACTTCGTTGAACTCGCAATGAAAATTAAAGTTTAATGAACTTAGCCTTATATTTTTCCAAAGTTATTTGGACCTCCGAAATTCAACCGAAACACGGAACGGAAACCAAATCTGCCACAGTTTACTAAAATGACCATATCTTATTCAAACCTTGACCAAATTAACCATGGTTTCATTCCTTGGAACCCTAACTCAACCCTCTAACCATCCTTAATCACCCTAACCGAACCAAACCCTCACACTTGGAGAAAATCAGCCAAGCACCCCCTGTTTTCCAGTTTTCCCGTAGCTCAAGCCAGCCTTGGAGATTCAAGCTCAAATCTCTTCCAAACCTTCATCAATCCATAAGGTAAGTTTAGGGTTGTAATATACATTCAATATGTGTCATTTTAAGCTATGCATCCCCAATTTTGATCATGTTTTCATGGGTATTTGGCTGACTTGAAGAAATAGTTAGGTTTGAGCACATATGTTGATCTCTTTGATTCCTTGATGGTATTGGTTGATTCCAAGCATGAATATGATAGTATTGATTCCTTATTTGCATTTATGGTGATGTATTACATGGTTGTTGAAGCATTCATGAGTTGCCATTAATGAAATTTTGAAGTTATATCATGGATTGATCATCATCTCCTCCATTTCACGTTTCAACATCTTGGGAGCTGATTTAGATGTTGTTTTGGAGTCTTTTTGCTGTATAATTGTTGCCTTGCCTTACCTGATCTTGTTGGTTAAAGATGGGATTTGTTGCTGCTCTGTTTTCATGCTGTTGCTGCGTCATTTTTGCTGTTGCGCGCAGGTCGCGCCCGTGACCTGATTCACGTGTATTTCCAGTCGCGGCCATCACCCAAAAATTGCCATGTTTTGAGTTCTTGATTTAATTGATAAAAATTCAGATTTTAAACGGGTAGCGGCTGCTACCATTTCATGAATAAAATGGGTCGCGGCCGCGACCTTGTCCTGTTCTGCATAAAATTCCTGTTTTTAAAACTGAATTGCATGGTTTTGTGCTTGTCTTCCAATGTTTGCATGCATGCTGGCTACGTGAATGTGTGTGTATTTAATGTCTTTTGCATGCATGTAATTAGATATGTGTGTTGAATTAAATACATGCATAGTTGTTCATTTGGTTGTTAATTGCATGGCTGTACGTGCATTAATATACATATATATATATATATATACGTATAGATATGATAGTATATATATATTATTAATGCATGTTTAATGATATATATATTCAATTATTGTTTAATTTATTTAAATTTTAGAATTTAATTGTTATCTATTTTGTGTTATTTAATTTCCGAACGTGACTTGAGTGTGTCTATTTAACTATTTTCTAATTGTGAACATGTTATACTACGTGTTATGATCGTTATTTGAAATTCGTGGATCAATTTGATTTAAATATGAAGGTTATGAACTTGAATGACTTTAAACGCTTCATGAAAGGAATGAAATGAATGTTTATATGTCTTTAAGACATTAATCGCGCACATGAACGTGTTCATTATATAATATACTCTTTTATGCATTCATATCATGATCATTACATTGCCGAGCGTCTTAATTGGTCATTTTGAGTCTCACTTCACCTTCCTTGCACAGATTTTGATCCTGTTGGAGACGAGGCCGGTCCGTGAGGCTCTTGTGCTTCTATTTTTGTCGTTTCAGGTGGTTTCTCTTCTATGTAGTTATATGACCCTATATACCCTCAATGTGAAAAGTTTTCGACCAAAATTAATATATGTATATAGAGTCGTATCAAAGAGTAAATGTTTGCAACGTAAAGCCTTTATTTTATGAATCCTACCAAATGTTTTGGCGAGAAATGAATGAATGCACGAATGGGGCCCAGGGACTTAGTGTGAGTGGCTATCCGGGAAGGCATGGGCCGACGGTGATCCCTCACATTAGTTCCACCAATGAACGGCATAACCGGACCTCGTTAGGAGTTAGCGAGGAATGGACGCTGAGTGCTATCTGGGGAGTCATGTTACCCCTTTTGGTCAATGAATGGGTGGTCGGGCCTTACAAACCCACCACCAACCCGGAGGAAGAAGGTGTAAATGTTAATGAATGTGCACAAAAGAATGTTATGCATGAAAAGAATGAATGAATGAATGTTTAATGAATTACACAAGGTGTTGGTTGGAGATAATGCACGCCCACTCGCCGGGCCAAGAATGACCTTTTGTAAATGAATCGTTATAATCCCTTTTGATGATTTCTCTATTTCACCCACTTGGGAAATTCTTTAAAAACCTCACTTGGGATTATAGCTTGCATGTGAATGTTTAAATATCGTCTTATATTATATTTATACCCTGTTTTTATACCCACTAGTCCCTTTTGGACTGAACCCGTTTGGTTTTCAGTTGTGTTATATGCAGGTGTCAGGGAGCTAGGCGGGAATTCAATTCATTAGGTCTTGCATTCGTCTCTAGCTCTTGTATTTTGGGTCTTACACTTGCATACTCTTACTTTTGACCATTGTATATGAATATTGTTATGGAGCGTACATGTTTTGGGCCGTGTCGACATGTGATGATATATATGAATTATTTTTGGAGCTTTGATGCTCATGGTATATATATATGATATATGTTCAGTTTTGCTTCCGTTTTAATGTTTAACTCTGATTCGTATGGTTTAAGGGTTAGCCCGCCTAGCATAGAGTGTGTGTATGTCCCCGTTCGCCGTGATTTAGCTCGGGTATGGATTGTCCATTTCATATTCGGGTCGGGTCTCGGTGCGGGGGATGTGGTACCTTGCGCTCGGGTGCTACAGGCTCAACAAAGACTCGAGTGCTATCAAGCTCGTCTCTCCAGATCATTCAACAAGAAGGTGAGGACTCGTTCGTTCCAAGTTGGGGATTTGGTGCTTGCTATGAGAAGACCAATCATCACTACTCATCGAACGGAGAATAAGTTCGTCTCCAAATGGGATGGTCCCTATGTTGTGAAGGAAGTATACACAAGCGGCGCTTACAGGTTGATCACCGAAGATGGTCTGAGAATTGGTCCCATAAACGGGAAGTTCTTGAAACGCTACTACGCATAAGTTGAAGATTACTCCTTGACGTACGAGCCTAAACTGCATGTCACTCCTGACCTGCATGAGTATAAACTATGTAGGACACCCACCAATGGTAAAGCAAGTGGCTAAACTGCTAAGTTACTCTACCGATGGTATTTCATGTGGCTAAAACAAAAATTCCCGACTCTTGTTCAGGGTGGTTAAACTTTGAGTACTCCTGGCCCACATGAGTATAAACTGTGAACGGCCTCCCCTAATCTTCTCAAAGGAAGTTTTCTCTTGAACTACGTTATGACTTGATCCTTTCACCGGGTACGTAGGCAGCTTAGAAATTAACTAAGTTCAGTCAAGATTATCCGTTAAGTTATGTTTTTCTTGTTGAAAACTTTATTCTTCAAGTTAAACAGATCAAAAGAAGTGCAAATAAGTTATGGACTACTAAAACAGAAGAAAATGCATACGAGATTGGAATAAAGCAAATAAAGTCTCTATTAAATAATCTCAAGATTGATAAGGTTCATTAAACTGGACAATGAATCGAAAAAGAAAAAAATGAAGAAAAAATAAAAACATCCTACACTATCAAGGGGAGGGGCTCAAATTCTTCAAGTATTCCTTCGCCACCTTCAGAAGTGCTAGTGAATCTTCCACAGCTTTGAACGCCTTGAGGACAATGTTGTCATCCAATGGAGGAGTCTTCTCAAGGGTCTCGATCTCTTTGTTGATAGTTTGAACGAGAGATTGGGTATTCTGATAAAGGAGTTGATGTAATGAATCTTCCTTCTGTTTCGTCAAGTTGGCAAGTTTCTTCGTAACAGACTTCAACTTCTTCTCAGTTGTCTTAACTTGATTCGCCCCAACTGCTTCTTCGGCTTGGGTACTGGCGAGTCGATCCCTTGCTTCGCTCAACTGCTGAGAAAGCCAATCTTTTGAAGTCTCTCCAGAAGCTGCAGACCTCGCCTCATCATAAGCAGTTGCCTTGGCAAACAAAATCACCAATGACTTTTTGACGGCAGAAATGAAAGGCTCGTCAAAACCCTTAGCATCATTCAACACTGATTGAACTTTGTCCTTAAGAGATGAAATGAAGTTAAGTGGAGTGCTCTCTATCTTCTGGAGGAGATTGCCCCACATCAACTTGACAAATTACTGCTTCTGAGTGGCGATAAATGTGGATGCTTGGAAAACTGAGACTGCAGGATGCTGAGGCATTTGCTTTTCTTCGGATATCACAAGTGTTTTGGATTGCGCCTCTCCTTCAGAAATAAGACCGGTCTCCAAAAGAATTGGCCCGAGGATCGATCCTTGAGACTCCACATCATCAGCTCTAAGAGGTTTCTCTTCCAACTGCAAATGAAACACGTTCGATGTTTAGAGAAGAATAGAAAAATATTGAAAAACGATGAAAAGAAGAGGGAGAAAATTACCTTTTCACCAGACGCGTCAGCCAAAATCTTATCACACCTCTGTGGCCTCTTCCAACGGCGATCTGCAGTACCACTTTCACTCTTTGCCAAAAGGACGGAGGGAGTCTTTCTCTTTTCTCCTCCAATCGGATCAACTTTCTCAACTTGGATTGGGGCGACTTTCACATTGATCAATTTCACGATGTTGTCATCAAAGAAGCTGCCGTGAGTTCTCGACCACCATTCCGTATAGCTCTTAGCACATAACTTCTTAACAGCCGCAGTCATTGGGGGAAAGACCACTTCATCCATAGAATTTGATAAAGTGCACACGCGCCAATGGTTGAGTCCTTCGTCTAGAGAAGCATCACGAAAGTCATTCTTGAGAACTCCGGGTACCACTTGATAAAACCCGAACTGATGAGCAAAACAGTGAGGACTGTATGGCTCGATGATGAAATGATCCCCTTGTCTCAAAGGTAGGTAGCAAGATCGAACTGACATAAAGTAGTTGTGCTCTTCCTCTGAGCCTTCCCCATTGTCGGTATAACAGAACTTCTCGTGGAGAGTCATCGCATTGTAATTCCAAGCCACGAACTCCGCCTTGTGGATTTTCTTACGGGCCTCCCTCGCATCGTAATCCTTTGCCCCTCTCTCACCGGAAAATCACATTATTTCCGGAGCACGGATGTCTTGATAAGCTTGGCGATGCGTCTTGAAGTAGTGTGCTAGCCAACCATAGACTAAGTGGACGGGAAATGGAGCATGAACTTGAGTCGGTCGGGCGGATGCTGATATCCTGTTCAGACCACGATAGATGTTTGCCAAGACCGGAATAGCCAAATCAACCTTGAAGCCGCTTGCTATGACGCTCGCCATCTTGAAAGTACTTGGGCGTATCGAGCTGACGCTTTCTGTTTGAAGAACGAAGAGACAAAGCCAACAAGCTATGAACGCCGCCAAATAGGTATCTTCCCTTCTGTTCCCGTCGAGTCCAAGTCTAGCAAACAACCTCTCCTCTGCGGCGTTCCAAGCTTCATAAGGGCCGAAGTCACCAAGTGGGCGTTGGGTTGATTCGTCTAGGGCATACTTCTTCGCCTTTTTGCACCAAAAGCTCACCCAGGTCTCGATGGAAACTTGACCGCGATGAACATCCTTTCACAGCAAGTGATAAGCGTGGAACAAGTACTGGCAACTAGAAGGGGCATATCTCTTGCCGAATTCGCCTTTCTTGGTGAGTTCCTTTGCATCGGGGACCACTTCGTCATAGAGAAGACCCGTCATTGGGAGACCCGCCAAAGAGTATAAATACCAGAGCGATATGGACAGTTCGCGGTTCGACGTCAGAAGAGTGTTGGTTGTCGGACACCATCCTTCGCAGAACACTTTCATGATCTCCATGTTGTTGTTGTAGATGAACAGTGAGGCGCGTACCGAGCTGTATATTTGGGCTGACTGCAGTTTGTCCTTGCACCGGCTGAGTATGTACTCGGTCCATTCCCAATATCCGACAATATAGTGGAACTCGCCATTAAACCGAAGGTCGTCTCCCCACTTCACGTTGCCTTCGATGATGCTTTGCCCTAGCGTTGGTAGATGAGCCGGTTCATTTGAGTGTTGATGATGACCCGCTTCCAGAATCCACACTTGCGACGCTTTGCTCAACTTCATTCGGTATGACCACTCCTTGACACGAAAGGGCACCGTCATCTTCCCCCGATCGCCCGCATATGGTCCAATGAGACAAGGATGAACCGCCAACTTCGTGCCCGTCTCAAGCTCTTGCTTCTTGTCGTCGAGAATCATAAATTGTTTGACTCCGGAGGCTAGAGTGATGTCTTTCAAGTGCACCATCTTACCTACAAAACAACAAAGCCAAAGAAACACGAAAGTGAGCAAACTGTCAAATATGCAAAAAAAAATAATAATAAATAAAAAATAAAACTAAATAAAATAAAATAAAATAAAAAATTTGGCGCAGCATACGATGGCGAAATTTCAAAGAAATACGATTTCCATATCGTTGTATTATCCATGGAATCTAGTGAGCCTATCAATAAGCTTTGATTAAAGTTGGGTGGGGTTTATTATGCACATGTATATGTATTTATACTTAAAATATGTATATATGTGTAATAATAATAAAATAATAAAAAAGGGAGGAAAGATGCAAATTGGGGCCTTGCCACGTGACCATGAAAAGGAAAGGGTCCCATTAGGGGTCCAAGCGAGCCGAGCCGAGCCGAGTTTTGGCTAAAAAACCAGGCTCGAGCTCGAACTCGAAAATTGATATGCAGGATTGGGATCGGGATCGAGATCGTCAAGCCGGAATTTCTTCGGCTTGCACTCGGCTCGTGGCAAACTCGGGATCGGCTCGACTCGACTTGATTTAGCTCGTCAAATCCAACTCGAGATCGAGCTCGACCCTTAAATTCTTAATATTTTAAGATATATATAATATAACATGTGATATATAAATGTATATTTACATAATATAATATTGGACCATATATAAATTATGAAATTATATATATATATGATATGTATTTAGTATATTATTTAAAATTGAAGTCATATAAATATAATAAAATATATGATTGTATAAATTTTTTAATACATATATTATAAACTAAATATAATAAAATATATGATTGTATATAATTATTAATACATATATTATAAATTAAATATATAATGTATATACTCTATAATATAATATATATATATATATAATATAGAATATATATATATATATAATAGAAAACATAATATACATATATATAATTTTTTAAAAATAAATATATGCACAGGCTCGCAAGCCGGCTCGCGATCCACGAGCCTAGACACACGGGGCTCTAGATTGACTCGATGCATGACTCGGGCTCGTTGGAGCTCGGATCGAGATCGTCCCGTTTCAATCTCAAGCCGAGCCAGCTTGAGATCGACTCGCAAAACTCGCGAGCTGGCTCGGCTTGTTTGCACCCCTATATAATATAGAATATATATATATATAATAGAAAACATAATATACATATATATAATATTTTTTAAAAATAAATATATGCACAGGCTCGCAAACCGGCTCGCGATCCACGAGCCTAGATACACGGGGCTCGAGATTGACTCGATGCATGACTCGGGCTCGTTGGAACTCGGATCGAGATCGTCCCGTTTCAATCTCAAGCCGAGCCAGCTTGAGATCGACTCGCAAAACTCGCGAGCTGGCTCGGCTTGTTTGCACCCCTAGTCCCCTTATTTGTTTAGTTTCAAGACAACAACAGCAACATGTCTCCCCAATTTAAAACCATAAGCAGGAAATTTGGGGGAAAGCAAATAACAGGGGACTGGGGGTTTTGATTCGAAATTTTTTTTTTCAAGTTTCCCGTCTGCACATCAGAGAAGGCTATACCAATCTGTAAGTCTCCCAACAAGACGAGCACCTGAGAGAGAAAGGGAATCTCATTCGTTGACAGCAAACCGTAATTCAAGGAGTTTCTCTCCGCCCGAATTCGATCCTGCAAGACATAGTAGGGCACCGTTCAGCAAAAAAAAAAAAAAAAAAAAAAAACTTGAAACGAAGAAAGGGAGGAAATAATTCTTTGGTATTAATCACGAACCAAACTTGACGAGATTGTCGGATTAATTGCGATCGCCAACTGCTCTTTGAATAATGTCCCGAACTTCTCAATGCTGTAAAATTTCTAAATTGACGCTCCGTAGCTCTCGATTTTATTGCTTGCTGCTTCTCAAATTAATGCCTGGCGTCGAAGTCGTTGCTTCTCTATGGAATTCTTCCTCTGAATTGTGATGCTGCTTCCTCTGCTCCAAATTATGTTGTGGTGTGATTATTAGGCTGTGGAACACCACCATTTATAGGCATGGGGGTAAGGGTTTATCCGAATTGGATTAGAACTCCTAGTTCGAGTGGAAGTGTGGCGTCATGCATTATTCAAACACTTGGTTAATTAATTGATCAAGATCAAGTATTGGTGCCCTAAAATCTAGGGATATGGCGTCAGAGTGAGGAGATATGTTGCTGATGGTGCATGGAGTTTTAGGATGCAAAATTAGAACATTCATGGAGTTCTATAATGATTGCATATCTTCAATCCATGCACTTTACTAAAAAAAAAAAAAGGAAAATTCCATGCATAATAGAAGTCTTGTTTAACGTGGGCACATGGTGCTGGGGGTGTCAATTCTTGACCCGACCCGCCAACCCGACCCGACCCAACCCGAAAAATATCAGGTTCGGGTTGGGGGTTTTTGGGTCGGGTTGAAATCGGGTCGGACCCGAAATTGACCCGAATGAGAGAAGCCGGGTTCGGGTGGGTTTCGGGTTGACCCGATTCAACCCGAAAAATTAGGCGGGTGACCCAACAATTCGAACCCACCCGACCCAACCCGACCCGAAAATTTTTTAAAAAATATTTAATATATATTTAAATTATATGGTGTATTATAATTAGATGAAAATTTTATGAAATGATAATTGGTTTAGGATCAGATATACTTAAAAAATAATAATTAATTTATTATTTGAGAATAACGTGATTTATAATGTTAATATTATATAATATGTCTAAATTATAAAATTTTGTTAATTAAAAAGACATACATGATTGTAATATGATTAGAATTAAACGGAGTTCACGGAAAAAAAAAAAAAAAAGAGATGTATTTATTTAAACTTAAACAATTAGAATTGCATTATGATTAGTTTAGTAAAAAATATATTATTCGATCTAAATAATTATTATTTATCTAATTTATATTTTACATAATTGCCCTATTGATTGAATTTTATTAAATTTATATAAATAAGAATTTAAATAGAGTTGATATGACAATTAATTATAATTACACTTAGAATTAGATCTTAATTAAGATTATAAACAAGTTTTTAATGTGGGTACAATTTATTAGAGTTAGATTTAGAATTTGATTACGATTAGACTTGTAGCCAAATTTCTATCCATAATTAAGTACTTATAAAATTTCAATAATAATTTATAATACATATTGGTTTACATAATTAACTTAATTAGACATTATGAAATCATTTTTTTAAGGATATTTTGGCGATCAATAAATTTCAAAAAAAATTCAAAAATTAACTCGTATTTTTATAATATAATATAATAGAATATTAAATAATGGTTAGTAAAATAATTTTTTTCTATAAACATGTGATTATTATTTGAGAATAACGTGATTTATAATTTTAATATTATATAAATTTGTCTAAATTATACAATTTTGTTAATTAGAAAGACATACATGATTGTAATACGATTAGAATTAACCAAAAGGTTTACGGACAAAAAGAGATGCGTTTATTTAAAGTTAAACAATTAGAATTTCATTATGATTAGTTTAGTAAAAAATATATTATTCGATCGAAATAATTTTATGTATCTAATTTACATTTTACATAATTACCATATTGATTTAATTTTATTAAATTTATATAAATAAGAATTTAAATAGAGTTCATATAAAACTTACTTATAACTACACTTAAAATTAGATCTTAATTAAAATTATAAACAAGTTTTTAATGTGAATACAATTTATTCGAGTTGGATTTAGAATTTGATTAAGATTAGACTTATAACCAAATTCCTATCCATCTCACCCCTTTTTCAACCTGTTCGACGTACTTTGGACTCGTTCTACTTGTTTTATGCTCATTTTTTACCACTTTACCCACTCATATTAATTTTACCCATTTTGTATCCATTTTATCCATTTGGATCAATTTTACCCATTTTGGATCCATTTTATCCATTCGGATCCATCTTACCCATTTGGATCTATTGTACCCATTTTGGATTCATTTTATCCATTTAAATCCATTTTATCCACTTGTATCTATTTTACCTGCATTTTAGTCATTTTGGACACATTTTACCTACTTGGATCCATTTTACCCAGTTAGAATCATTTTACCCCATTTTAATCAATTTTATCCATATTTTACATATTTTGGATCCATTTTACTCATTTTGAATCCATTTTACACATTTGGATCTATTTTACCCACTTACTTGGATCTATTTAACCCAATTGGATCCATTTTACCCATTTGGATTCATTTTACCCACTTGAACTCATTTTACCCATTTTAGATTCATTTTATCCATTTAGATCCATTTTACCTACTTGAATCCATTTTACCCAAATTTACCCATTTTGAATCCATTTTATCCATTTGGATCCAATTTACCCATTTTGGATCCATTTACCCATTTGGATCAATTTTACCAGTTTGGATCTATTTTACCCATTTTGGATCCATTTTATCCATTTGAATCCATTTTACCCATTTTGGATCTATTTTGTGCATTTAGGTTCATTTTACCCACTTGGATCCATTTAACCCACTTGCATCCATTTTACCCATCTGGATTCAATTTACCAATTTTGGATCCATTTTACCCACTTGAACTCATTTTACCCATTTTGGATTCATTTTATCCATTTAAATCCATTTTACCCATTTGGATCCATTTTACACATATTTAGCCATTTTGAATCCATTTCACCCATTTGGATCCAACTTACCAATTTTGGATCCATTTACCAATTTGGATCAATTTTACTATTTTGGATCTGTTTTAACCATTTTGGATTCATATTATCCATTTGGATCCATTTTACTCATTTTGGATCTATTTTGTGCATTTAGGTTCAATTTACCCACTTGGATCCATTTTACCAAATTTTAGCCATTTTGGATCGTTTTAACCTCCTTGGATCCATTTTACCCATTTTGGATCCATTTAACCCACTTGGATCTATTTTACCCATTTGGATCCAATTTATCCATTTTTGAACAATTTTACCCACTTGAACTCAATTTACCCATTTTGGATTCATTTTATCCATTTAGATCTATTTTACTCACTTAAATCTATTTTACCCACATTTATCCATTTTGAATCGATTTTACTCATTTGGATCCAATTTACCTATTTTGGATCCATTTACCTATTTGGATCCATTTTACCAATTTGGATCTATTTTACCCATTTTGGATCCATTTTATTCATTTGAATCCATTTTATCCATTTTGGATCTATTTGGTGCATTTAGATTCATTTTACCCACTTGGATCCATTTTACCATATTTTAGCCATTTTGGATGTAATTTACCCACTTGGATCCAATTTATCCATTTTGGATCCATTTTACCCACTTGAACTCATTTTATCCATTTTGGATTCATTTTATCCATTTAGATCCATTTTACCCACTTGGATCCATTTTACCCACATTTACCCATTTGAATCCATTTTACCCATTTGAATTCAATTTACCTATTTTGGATCCATTTTACCAATTTGGATCTGTTTTACCCATTTTGGATCCATTTACCCATTTGGATCTGTTTTACCCATTTTGGATCTATTTTGTGCATTTTGGTTCATTTTACCCATTTGGATCCATTTTACCCACATTTTATCCATTTTGAATCCATTTTACCTACTTGGATCCTTTTTACCCATTTTAATCAATTTTATCCATATTTTACCCATGTTGGATCCATTTTAAATATTTGGATCCATTTTACCCACAAAGAGACAATCAAAGTAACGCAGGCTCGAGACTTCAATTCTAACAAATTTGTGGGCAATCATTATTGTAAGGATATTTTGGTGACCAATAAATTGTAAAAAAAATCCAAAAATCAACTCGTATTTTTATAATATAATATAATAGACTATTAAAAAAAGGGCCAGTAAAATATTATTTTCTATAAACATGTGATTATTATCTGAGAAAAATGTGATTTATAATGTCAATATTATATAATTTGTCTAAATTGTATAGTTTTGTTCATTAGAAAGACATATATGACTGTAATATGATTAGAATTAAACGGAGTTTATGGACAAAAATAGATGTATTTATTTGGACTTAAAGAATTTGAATTGCATTATGATTAGTTTAGTAGAAAATATATAATTCGATCTAAATAATGTTTATGTATCTTATTTTTATTTTACATAATTACCTTATTGATTGAATTTATATAAATAGGAATTTAAATAGAGTTGATATAGAACTTAGTTATAATTACACTTAGAATTAGAACTTAATAATATTTACGTATTAATTTTTTTTATCTTATATTAATTGCAATTATGTCAAACCTTACAAACTATATATTTTTATATATTGTTATCAAGTTTTAAAATACTTTAAACATAAATTAGAATTAAAAAAAATAAAAAAAAAAAAAGGAAAAAGAAAATCGTTTCAGGTCGGGTCGGGTCGGGTCGGGTCGAGTTCGGGTTATTCGGGTTGACCGGGTTATCGGGTGACCCGAACAGTGTTCGGGTCAACCCGAACCCAACCCGAACCCGATCAGGTCGGGTTCGGGTTGGGATTTTCGGGTTCAAATTCGGGTTGGGATTTTCGGATTGAGAATTTTCGTGTAATACCCCTACCTCAACCCGACCCGAACCCACCCGACCCAGCCGAATTGACACCCCTACCATTGGTGCATTGCATGGAAAATTCATGCCCAATAAAACTCTTATGCTTTGTGGTTGTATGAGTTTCCTAAAAAAATGGGAAATCGTGTGCATGGAGTCTCGGTTCCCTTGGTGAATTAAAACTCAATCCCCTCGCCGAAATACGAGGAATTCTTTTTTTAAGTTCAGAAATAATTCGCAAGAGATTCTGACTTGTGGCTCAAGAAAATTTCAACTTTGATGCCAGATTAAGTGAATAAGTTAACTATGTCCAAATTCACTTAAAGCTTTCGAAAAAAAAAAAGGAAAGGGATCCACGAAAGAAATTGGAGTTTGCCCAAGACTAGAAGACTGCTGGTGGTGTGATATTTTCCTCATCATTGAATTTGAATTAATGGGCCTTAATTTGCTTTGGAGAGGAAAAATGGGTTCATTTATTAAGTAGTTGAGCTGTGATCCATCGGGAAAATATGAAGATTGTTTAAGACTTAAGTCCACAACTTGGGTATGAGACTGCTTTGTTGGGCCATGGACTTCTTCAAATGAATTGGATTGAAAAAAAAAAAAAGGGGGAAAGAATCGAAGATGCATGGAGTTGCAGACTTCCAAATTCAAGCAAAGGTCTGTGTAAATTTTGGTTTATGTTGGGCCGTGAGTATTGCTTCAATTAAGTGGGCCATTTAATTTCCAAGTTTCTCATGTGATTTCCAAGAATGAAGGTGCATTTCGACGGGACTGGGCCATACTTTTCTTTAAAATTGGTTCAATACTCTCAAGTTCCATGATAATGCATTTCTCAAGTTCAAGTTCAAATAATGATAAGTGGTGGCCCAAAGTTATTTTAAATCAGGTACTTCAAAGTTCGCCGACACGAGCTCTTGACATGGTTTTTCACCGAGCTTTGAAGTGGGGGCATTGGTAGACGAATTAATTTTTGTCTAATTAAAATGTGACACATGTAAAATTAAATATTAATTATCAAATTTAATTCATTCTATTTTTATATTTTTGGATAAATACTAAATCAAAATCCATAAAATAATTAAATAGTTGATTTAATTGATAATTTTAATATTTATTTTGTCATCAAATCAAGTATCGACGCGTGTCAAAGTTGAAGTGTTCCGGCGAATCAAATCAAGCCTTGCAGCTCAAATGGTGATGATCAATCAAATGGCGACACGTGGCATATCTCCACACGTGGACCAATCAAGTCAAGACATATGTCATTTATTTATTTTCTTTAATATAAATTTATATTAAAGTGATAAATAAATAAATAAATTTGATATTATCCCTTTAATAAATAAATTAATTAAGGGATAATTATCACAAAGCTCCACCCTACTCCTATAAATAGAGGCATTCTACCAACACAATTCACAACTTGGAGATACGAAGGAGCAAGCCACAAAGCAATGAGAAATAAGCTCTCCGGTGTTCTTCAGCATCCTCGGTGTTCTTTGGCATCTTCAACGGCGTTCTTCGCAAAAGTCAGCATCAACGGCGTTTAATCCGGCATCAAGGCATCGAAGTGATGTTTCGGCGTTGCTCTCCTCAAAGATCGAAGCGAGATTCAAGGTGTTCTTCGCGTTCTTCGTGGAAATCAACCAAATCGAACCGTCCGATCCGCAACAAGGCGTTAAGTCCGCGAATCCGGCATTTTTCTCAAATCAAATTCGAAGGTGTTCCAAGCGTGTTCTTCGGCTTTCTTCAAGAAAGTCAACAAACTGAGGCGTTCAATCTGCAATCAAAGCATCAAATCCAGATTTCGGTGTTGCTCCTCAACAAATTCAAATCAAACTCAAATCAACATCAAAGGTGTTCATCGGCGTGTTCTTCGGTGTTCATCAAATCAGGCGTTTAATTCACGATTAAGTCTAAAGACCCGCAATTAACGTTTAAAGAAGCAAATCAAATCCAACGGAAGATCGAACCTCCGAAGTCAACGAAGGAGTTTCAAACCTTCCGAATTCCAGCAAATTCCTGTAAGAAGAATCAGAGGAAGAATTAGAGATTGTATCCGCAAAATTCAAATAAATCAATAAAATTTATTTGTGATTATTTCTTGTGTTTAATTATTTAATTAACAAGAAATTATATTACAACAGGATAATATCAATCATGTATTATATATGTGACTCTTAATAATAAATGAGCTAATAATGTATTTGATTTAGTAATTCAACATAATATAGATAAATATATTATCCATCTTAATAGGTTAAATCAATATTTTATATGTGTACATGTGTTTTTGATATTATAGTATACATATATCTTAATAGGTTAAATCAATATTATATATGTGTATATGTATTTTTGAAATCTCATGTATTTTATATGTTTATGACTTTGTGTTTCAAATGCTTAATTATATATATAATTTACTAACGTGTATGGTACTTACTACAATGATTTAATGTGATAATATTAATTATGTATTATATTATAATAAAATATGTATGTGTATTAATAATATATGAGCTAATAATGTATCTTATTCTGTGATATAATATATATGATAAATATACATTATATCTTAAATCTTAATAATATTTAGTTTACTAATGTGTAAGATGATATTATCTAATAAGATAACGTATAAAATATTTTATATATTATAATAGATTCATATTATATTATGAGGGTTTAATAATTGATCAAACCACCAAATATATTCTTATATATTATATATTTTTGTGTGATAAAATTTTAATAAATTTATTTAATAATATAATATTAATATATATGTATACATATATATATATATATATATATATATATATATATATATATATATATATATATATGATGGTGCAAGATATGGATTCCTAAGACGCAACCAACACTTTGAGATTTTGTTTATGAAGGGAAGACCATCATAGGCGTAAACCCTCAGGAACTGGGTTTCCTTTTGAGCGTGGGTTCTTCCAGCTAGGATAACACCAATGACATGATTGGTATGCATGAATGGAATGAGGCAGGAAAGAAATGAACTTTGTAATGGAATGGACAAAGGAATGGAATGACTTTATTATGGTATTGCTATGATTGGTACGCCAAGTAATAGAGTTAGGAATGAAATAAAAATTTTAAACTTATTTCATTAATAATAATAATAATAATAATTAAAAATATTTTTATATAAAATATATATTTTAAATTTTTTATTTTGAGTAACTATATATTTTCATATATAAATATATTATTAGTATTTTATATATCAAAATTCCGTTCTTTATAAAATATTTGAATTTATAAAATTTTATAAATAAAATAATATTTTGAACATGTTTTTTAAAATATATAATATATTTATATTTACATATATTTAATATAATTTATTAAAATTTTCAACATGATTAATAGTATTTAATTTTTATTTATGAAAATAATAAAATATAATATGCATTTAACAAATATGTGATGACAACATAAAAATAATAATAAATTTTAAACATTGGGAATGACTAATACCATGGGGGACCAAAGGAATGGGTAATCCCATGCTTGTGGGAATGAGCATTCCCGCGGGAATGAGCATTCCTAATATTTTGGTACCAATCATGGGTTTAGGAAAGGACGCGGTAATGCCCATTCCATTCCCAACTCATTCCATCATACCAATCATGCCGCAAGAGTATGAGTATAACAACTGAGGTGGATGAAATGCAAGGCTTGAGAAGAAGAAAAGAATGCAGCGGGAATGCCCAGTTTATGCAGAGTATTCTTGTAGAAGAAGATGGCTTGGGAGAGAATGCAGGTGTTCTCCCTTATTTACATGTTAGAGGTGAGGTTAGTTTGGGTAATTTGATCGTGTGGTCCTAAACCTGTGTTGCCCTAACACGTGGCGACCTATGACGGCATGAAAGTGATGGCTCTGAAAAGTGGGCAGCGTGACAGGTACGAGGTGCGTGCCGCCACTGTGTCAGAGGTTGTTGGCGAGGGCTGAGCATTGGGAGGCTCAAGATCGGTCCTACAGGCGTACGGATGCCTTACAAGGGGATAGATCATACCCAAGCGCGAGTGACGCTCGAAGGGACGCACGAGAGGACGTCCCCTGGAAGATGACCCACGAGCGTCAACTATACGAGCGTTAGAGAGTAGGTGCCCTTGTGGGGGCCTCTCTGGGAAGGGTGGCCCTGAGGACCGTGGCGTGAGCGTCAGGCTCGACAGCCTGAACCCCCTGCTTGAATAGTTGGCGGAGGTTCGAGGGCCTGCATTGGTCAACAAGTGAATGGGTTGGGTTGGCCCGCGAACCCATTAACGCGAGCGTCCAAGCTCTAAGTTGGCAGATGGCGACACGTGGCCGGATCTGATACGAGCGTGATTTTATGTCTCATCATTTTGCCCCCCAAATTCTGCAGTATCGCTTGAGCGTACTGTAGAATTTAAGAGAAGCGAGCCTTGAATTTTCGAATATCCGAGGGTCAAGCTTCTGCAAAAGAAGTGATCGCTTGTCTTCTGTAGCGGACATATTCTGACACTGCCATAAATGAAGTCATGTCCGCATTAAATGCTGAGTGGGAAGGTGGGCGCGTGTACTCCGGGAGACGTGAGGCGGTTACCAAAAGTGGTGGGCTTCCCCAGGCGGGAAATGATTGCAATTTGAAATCTCTAACCCTAATTAATGCCAGCTTTTGCCCCTATAAATAGGGATTTGTAAAGCCCTGGTGTCCCTTTCACGCATTCATTCTTCCTCAAGCATACAAGCAGCGAGAACCTTTTGCAAATTTCTGCAAATTCCAGCAAGTTTTTCCTTCAATCCTTAGGTAAATCCTCGTAACTTCTGATTTCCTGTATTAACTTTAGATTTAGGTTGGGCGAGTGATATTTCTTCAGTGAGGAACCCCTTTTCTGTCATTGAATTCGCTCCGGAATTCTTCTTCCCCACTGAACTTCTTTCGAAAAGCTTCATCTTCAAGAAGCAAAGACCAGATATGGCGGAGAATCACGCAGATGCTTATGTGAGGGAAATAGACGAGACGTCTGTTGGGAGTTCCTCCCCTCATGGTGATGTTCCCATGGTCGTTCCCCTAGCGAGGGCCTCCCCAAGTGATGCAATCCCCATGGCCATTCCAGTAGCAAGGGCTCCGATGGAGGTTAGAGATGTGGAGCTTGATGCCGCCGTTCAAGGGATGAACGAGCGTGATCCGGAGGGGGTAAATGATCTCTTTGAAGAGATGAACAATGTGATGGAGATGCAAAGACAGGGGGAGAGGGTGTTTCCCGTGTTGAGAAGCGCTGTAAGGCCCCAAGACCATCGGATTACGGTGGCGATAGCGGCTCTCGAGGGTGATGCAGGGCCATCCGGGCATCAAGTTGATGATGAGCCCCCCAACAAACGACAGAGAAAGGGGAAGGAGCCTATGACCCGAGTGAGGCAGAACAACCCTTATCAAACAGATCGGTCGCCAGACGAAATTGAGAGCATCCTGACGCTCCAAGATTTGGCGGACCTGAAGGCCAAGGTTTATTGGGATGAAGAGGTGTTCCCAATTCGCCTTCCGATAGAGGGAGAGAGAGCTAACCGACCGCTTCCAGGGATGATGACCGTCTACCTAGATACGGTCTTGGCTGGGGGTCTGAGATTTCTAATCCCGTCTGCCGTTGCTACCATCTGCAATTACCTTATGCTCAGCCCTTCCCAAATCCTTCCGAACGACATAGCACTAATAAACACTTTTGTGATGTTGATGAAGGCCACAGGCCACGTGCCTTCCGTAGACAATTTCAACAGCTTGATCCAGGTGGCCCGCTCTCCCCGCTCATCCCCCACAAACGGGTTTTACTACGCCCAGGCCAAGTCTGGCCTGAAAACAATAGACTCACCCTCCTCCTCTTACGGCGAGCATTGGAAGGAAAAGTACTTCTTCGTGGGAGCGCCAGGGGGAATCTTCAAGGCCAATAGAGGGTGGATAGTATACGGAGAGGGGCCATTGGTTTGGAACAGGTCCAAGAACAAACCTTTCGAGGATTGGGCAAAGAGCCTGGCCCTCGTAATGAGGAATGAGAAAAAATGGATTAAGGCCGAGGAGTTGATGAAGAATGAAGAAGTCCTATTCCGCTATGGCCTTTCAAATCCTCCTAGCATGGTAGCCAACCCTCCCGCTCACATCAAGGCCCTCGACGGTTAGATTCTAGGAACTAACTTCTCTAACACTTAGGATAGCATCACTAACTCTGTTTAGCTTGTAATGTTTTTATAGTTACTGTCCAAATAACAACCTTTTAACGCTTGTGTTTTTTGTTTTGCAGACGTTCAGCTACTAACAGCTGGGATGGACGCCGAGAGTGTTGCCGAAATGATGCGCGCTCAAAGGGCGGGCGCTAACCCGCAACAACAACAACAACATCAGGCCCAACCCTCGAACGTTCCGAGGGAAAGGGGATCTCACCGAGGGTCTGGGCGAGGCGACGGTGGCCGTAGCGCTTGCAAGGGTGCTGGCAATGAGGCTCCGATCGTCGGGCCCATCGAGGATTTAACCGTAGATGGCGCTAGAGGGGCTACTCCTCCTCCGGCCGCTCCTGAAGGGCCAATTGCACTGAGCTCCAGTAACTCCCGCAACCGCTCGGGAGAACTCGCCCGCTTCCATGATACTATAAGGGCCGACCGTCAGGGGAAGAGGAAGAGGTTACCAAACTCCAACCCCATATCCGGAAAAGGGAAGGAGGTGGTTGTGGGCCACCGTGGCGAGGGCAGTGATACCTCATCGTCTGAAGATGAAGATTTTTGGAAGATAGGATGCCGGGGGGATGCTCGGTATAAGCGTCAAAGGGCGGACGACCCTGTCCTTTTGAAGAAGAGTGCGGCCACCACTAACCTGATTTCAGATATCATCGGGAAACTTCAGTTCTTCGGCGATCACGACAAGTTGAACAAGCATGATGCCGCTTGGGTTGCAGATGATGCTTGTCATGCACTCCTGACGGTAAGTCGTCAGTTCCCTTTGTAAAGTTCCAACCCTTTCTGTTCTACCTCTGATAGTGACCCTCGCTTCTGGCTTTTCAGGAAGTAATCCCGAGGTTGAAGAACTTACAGGGTCGAGCGCAAGCCTATTCTGAACACAAGGCCAAATACAAGAAGTTGCTATGCATCTCTGACCCCGGCCAGTTATAGGAGGATTACAATTCTGTTTGCGCTCAACTGACCGCCGCCAACCTTGAGAAGGATAAGTTGAAGGACGACTTGAAGCGGTCAGATGATGCGTATTTGGCAACCAAGAAGACTGTCGTTGAGTTGCAGGAGAAAGTGGCCGGCTTGGAGACGAAGGTAGCATGGGAAGTAGTGATTAAATTGGTGCGCTCGAAGGCTTTTGTCTTCGCAGCCAACCTTCACTGCTTCGACAATGCCCGACGGTTCTTCTGGAAAGCTGTTGGGCAGTGAAGCTGGGATTGGCTCCTGAGAGCGCTCGAACCGATGAGCGCCTGCGCATGGATCTGGGCGAAAACTGTGAGCCTATTGTTTGCGATAGGGATCCCTCGGAAAGCCTGGCGGAACCGGAGTATTAGGAGCTTGTGATGATGCTCCAGGGGGAGTTCATGGCGGCAAATCCCATAGATCCTGAGCCCCTTCAGATAGAGGACGACGGTATCACAATAGACGCTCAAGACGGCGAGGATCCAGGTGATGCACAAACTTTCAATGCTAACGTGCTAGCCCCCGTTCCTCTTTCAACTGCTTCTCCTGAACCCGAGAGCCAAGCCTAGTGATGCCTTCCAGCTGCTACTTTAAGATTCTGCTTGTTTAATTTCCATTCCCGTTTATGAACATTTTACCTCTGTATCTGATCTCCATACTCTCCGCAGTGTATTCGAACTTTTCCCTTTTTTGCTTGAATCCTTCTGTCAATGAGGTTTGATTCCCTTCGTTTTTTATCGTTGAACACTGTTGTCGCTTTGTGTTTGATGCTTGTATACATGTTTTATTTATGCTTGAATATCTGCGATGGGAGTGTATGCGCGCGAGGGCGTTTCTTTTGAGGGTACCCTGGCACATATCGTCATGTATTCTAAGTTTAGGATTTGAAAATGTTTGGGAGATGAATGTATGGGCGCGAGGGTGTTCTTTATGAGGGTACCCAGGCCATATTCATAGTGAGGCTCGAATTTGAACTTAGAAACCCCCAGAGGAGTTACCTAAGTATTGTCTTTAAGTATGTGATGCATACTTCTAATTTGAACGCTCCAGTAGTTCAAGCGAACTTAGAAATCATCCGTAGGATTTGCTAAGTATGGGATTAAAACGAGCGTAGCTGTTATGTTAGCTTCGTACTTAAGCATCCGTGCGAGGATTAGCTCAGAGTTTGCTATTTACGAGCGTACTCTTACCTAAGAAGGTGAGGGTCATTGGGGGTTTACGAGCGTGAATTGGCGTGAATAATATCCAGTTGGCGTAAATTAAGCATTTAGCATCCCACCTTTTCGACACGCTCATTCTCAGGATTTGCCCGCCTATGAGCGTCAAGATATTCAGTGTGCAGTGTTCTTAACACACAGATAGCGCTGATTTGAAATTAATGGTTTGTTCACTAAGTCGTTCGACGTGGAGGACGCTCAACACGGAGTAGGCTTTTAACACAATCGAGTACTCAAACCGTTAATCAAAGAAAAAGCAAATAATTGACATAACAATTGGTAAAATACCTACTGTCACACTTGCAATTAATAATAACTGTTATGCTTTCTGTCAAAAGAAAGTACAAGATGTCATGAGTGGGCTATTACAAAGACTGACATTTACATGTAGAACCATCTAAGGTTACATGCATTCCACGGTCTAGGGAGGCGCTCGCCTTGCAGAGTCTCTAGCAGGTAGGTGTTGTTCACGCGTACCTAAATGACTTTGAAGGGACCTTCCCAATTGGGGTCCAACTTACCCACATGTTTGGAGACTTCAACTTTTTTGAGGACCAAGTCCCCCAGCTGGAAAGTCCTCTCTTTGACACGTTTGTTATACTGGTGGGCTACGGTCGCCTTGTACTTGTGGATGCGAGCCCAAGCAGTGTTCCTTTTTTCGTCTAGCAAATCCAATTCGAACGTCCGATTGGCCTCGTTGACTGCAGGCTCGAAATAGGCAACGCGTTCGGATTCTTGAGCAATCTCTGCAGGTATCATAGCCTCGGAACCATATACGAGGGAGTAAGGGGTCTCCCCTGTTGCCGTTCGAGGGGTAGTACGGTACGCCCAGAGGGCTCCTTGAAGTTCTTCTGCCCACTCCCCCTTCTTACTTTCGAGCATTGTCTTCAAATGCTGGAGTATGGTCCGGTTAGTCACTTCAGCTTAACCGTTGGCCTGAGGATGGCCCACAGAAGTGAAGCGTTGCTCAATCCCGAGTTTGTAGCACCAATCTCGTGTGTCAGCGACGATGAATTGGGAACCGTTGTCTGAGATGAGCACCCTCGGGATGCCATACCTGCAGATGATATTCTTCCAAATGAAGTCCCTCACAACTTTGAACGTTATATTTGCGACCGCTTCAGCTTCGGCCCACTTGGTGAAATAATCTACTACAAGGATTATGAATTTCTTTTGCCTGACTGCCATTGGGAGGGGTCCCACTATATCAATGCCCCACTGGTCAAAGGGCCATGAAACATCAATAGGGATCATTTGGGCCGCCGAAAGTTGAGGGGTGTTGGAATGAAACTGGCATTTAGGACATCTCTTGGAGTAGTTGATGGCATCATGCAATAGCGAGGGCCAGTAGAACTCACTCCTTAATACTTTCTTAGCCAGAACTCGACCGCCAGAATGACTCCCACAACTTCCGCTGTGCACATGCTCCAGCACTTCCTAGGCTTGCGAGGGCCTCAGGCACCTTAATGGTGGACCTTGGAAAGATCGCTTAAATAGCCGCCCGTCGCTGTCAATGGAGAAGCGAGGGGCCTTACTCTTAACCTTCCGTGCTTCCACTTTATCGCTCGGGCAGGTTCCATCCCTCAGAAACCTAATGATGTCATCGAGCCAACAACATTCGGAGGGATCAATCATGTTCACCACATCCGAGGGTCCCGTCTCGCGAATCAGCGACTTCTCCGTTCTAAGGAATGTGACAAAACGCTCGCAGGAATCCTCCAGAGCGGATGCAAACTTTGAAAGAGCGTTCACACGCTCGTTTTATGTTCTTGGGATCTGCAACAGATGGAATTTTTCGAATTTGGAGATCACTTTCTTAGCACTCGCCAAGTACTGCGCCATAGTGGCTTCTCGAGCCTCATAAGTGCTATCAATTTGACTTGCGATCAGCTGGGAGTCAACATATGCAGTGACCCGAATGGCACCATTCTGGAGGGCTATCCGAAGCCCTTGGATTAGAGCCTCATATTCTGTCTCGTTGTTGGTGACCTGAAACGCCAGTTTGATAGCGTAATCAACTTCAACACGGTGAGGATCTCTGAGGGTCACCCTGGCTCCCCCCCTCCCCCCCTCCTGTGAGGTCGAGGAGTCATCTGTGTGCAGAAGCCATAGTCCCTCTGCCAACGAGGGCATAGCGTCCAAATTGAAGCGCTCCACCAACAGGTCTGCCACTACCTGAGCATGTATCATGGTGCGAGGCTCAAAAGCGATGTCGAATTGACTGAGTTCAATTGACCATTTAATTAACCTCCCCGAGACGTCCGGCTTTGCGAGCACCTATTTGAGGGGTTGGTCTGTGAGCATTGTGACAGAATGAGCTTGGAAATAAGGCCTTAGCCTTCGTGAGGCATTAACGAGCGCAAAGGCAAACTTCTCTATCTCCATATATCTTTTCTCCGCCCCTTGTAAAGTTTTGCTTAAATAATATACCGGCATATGTTTACGCTCGCGTACCGCCACAAGGACAGCGCTAGTAGCTTCTAAGGAAACTGAAAGCTAAATGAACAGGTTTTCCCCTGGGTTAGGCTTGGTTAATAGTGGTGCGCTCGCGAGGTATTGCTTCATGTCCTGCAAAGCTTTCTCACATTCCTCGCTCCAGGCGAAGTTTCGAACGTTGAGCAAAATTTTGAAGAAAGGTAAGTTCCTGTCCGCCGAGCGGGAGATACACACCGGGATGGGAGATTGGAACATTGGGGATGAGGGCCGGTGGAGGAGGAACAGTGTCGGATCCTCCTACCCCGTTTCCACTTGTGGGGAGAGTTGCAGCTGCGATTTCTGTGTTCCCGGCCCCATTTTCAGCAGTTGGTGGGGGGTACCTCCGGCGGGGTTATTGTTGCCTACGTTTTTCTCATTGACGGGAGGAAGAACACCAGGGGTTTTCTAGAATCCCAGACCTTGTCGCAGCCACCATGTTCGGAACAAAAGGTGTTATAAATCAACTAGCTCAAAGAAGAATCTGATGAAGATGGAGATGATGGTGATGGATTTCCCACAGACGGCGCCAAAAATGATGGTGCAGGATATGGATTCCTAAAACGCAACCAACACTTTGAGATTTTGTTTATGAAGGGAAGACCATCATAGGCGTAGAGCCTCAGGAACTGGGTTCCCTTTTGAGCGTGGGTTCTTCCAGCTAGGATAACACCAAGAGTATGAGTATAACAACTGAGGTGGATGAAATGCAAGGCTTGAGAAGAAGAAAAGAATGCAGCGGGAATGCCCAGTTTATGCAGAGTATTCTTGTGGAAGAAGATGGCTTGAGAGAGAATGCAGGTGCTCTCCCTTATTTATATGTTAGGGGTGAGGTTAGTTTGGGTAATTTGACCGTGTGGTCCCAAACCTGTGTTGCCCTAACACGTGGCGACCTATGACGGCATGAAAGTGATGGCTCTGAAAAGTGGGCGGCGTGACAGGTACGAGGTGCGTGCTGCCACTGTGTCAGAGGTTGTTGGCGAGGGCTACGCATTGGGAGGCTCAAGATCGGTCCTGCAGGTGTACGGATGCCTTACAAGGGGGTAGATCATACCCGAGCGCGAGTGAAGCTCGAAGGGGCACACGAGAGGGCGTCCTCTGGCAGATGACCCACGAGCGTCAACTATACGAGCGTTAGAGAGTAGGCGCCCTCGTGGGGCCCTCTCTGGGAAGGGTGGCCCTGAGGACCGTGGCATGAGCGTCAGGCTCAACAGCCTGAACCCCCTGCTTGAATAGTTGGCGGAGGTTCGAGGGCCTGCATTGGTCAACAAGTGAATGGGCTGGGTTGGCCCGCGAGCCCATTAACGCGAGCGTCCAAGCTCTAAGTTGGCAGATGGCGACACGTGGACGGCTCTGATACGAGCGTGATTTTATGTCTCATCAATATATATATATTATACAATATATTATTATATTATATGATTATGTGTTTTATATATATATTACTAATTTTATTTAAAAAAAAAAGGAATTTTTAGGGGGGAAAAAAAAGGAAAGAAAAAGAGTACAAGCCTTACCGAGTCGAGTCAAGCCGATCCCGAACCAGGGGCGAGCCGTGTCCAAGCCGTAAAATGCCAAGCTTTACGAGCTCGAGCTAGGGCAAAAAAAATCAAGCTCAAGCTCAATCCTATTATTTTAGGCCAAACTCGAATTGGATCGGCTCGTTTGCAGCCCTAGTACCGAACAATATATTATCTTACCATATTTACTCACTCATGTGTGCTAATACTAGTTATTAGGCCCGACAAATATTAGCTCAAATTAAGGTTAAATTGCTACCAAACGATTCCTAGGTAAATGTATTATATTTGTAATATAAAACACTGCACCAATCACATGATCGATAGCCGTGAAATGCTCTCCTCATACCCTAAAACATTACACCAATGCCATGGCTCGTAAAAGTGAAACGCTCACCTCTCTTTTTATACTGATTTGGTCAAATCAAGTTTAGATTAGAATTACGAAAAAGGAATGAAAGTTGATCTCTTTATATTGGGCCAAGCCCGGCCCAAAAACGATACTGCCCGACCCATTATCTTCTCATACACTGACCGCCCTAGCCTAATTCAACAGACTCTGCTTATCTCCTTCCTCCTCCAGATATTTATACCAGAAAAGAAACCTGTACACATTCTATATACCAGAAAAGAAACTTGTTCTGCTCAAAATCACATCTACGCTTTCGGATTTTCTCCATTCAAATCTGATCGGGGCACTCAAATTGTTCAATTTCGTATAGAAATTTGAAGCCCTAATCATGTACAACGGAATAGGGTTACAGACTCCTCGTGGCTCCGGCACCAATGGCTACATACAGTCGAACAAGTTCTTCGTGAGGCCCAAGACGAACAAGGTTGTCACCGATTCGAGCAGGGGATTCGAATCGGGCCAAGGGACAGCCGGCGTTACCCGAAAACCGAATAAGGAGATCTTGGATCACGATCGCAAGCGTCAGATTGAACTCAAGCTTATCGTGTTGGAGGATAAGTTGAGTGAACAGGGATATACGGAGGCGGAGATTGCGGAGAAGCTCGATGAGGCGAGGAAGTCGCTTGAGGCCAAGGACAACGAGGATGGGGGAAATAATGGCGGTGTTATCTCGGAAAAGTAAGTTGGTTTTTTGAATTGTCGTTTTTTGTACATGAAAGTGTGATTCTTTATGGAGGATAGGTGTTAAGCAGGTAGAAGAGTATCAGATGTAATGCAGACATAAGATGAAATGTTTAGTATTCATGCCTATTCATGCCTTAACCAAACATAAGAAAAAATGTTGATAATCTATAATAACTAGCTAACTGCACGGCAGCCGGTTGTTGGAATTTAGTTTTTGCCATTGGGGATAACATTTAATTGCTTATTGATGCAGTTGTAATTGATAGAAAAAATATTGTAATTGATAGAAAAAATGTCAATATATCACTTTTGTTTGCCAGGTGCTTGCATAAAAGTCAAATGTTTATTCTTTCAATGAGCTTTTGTGGTCAGTTTAACTGACTGCTTTTTTCTGTAATCAGGGTTTCACAGACACAGACACATCAGATAGCTGCGTTGAAGGAACGGCAGATGGAAACACTAAAAGCCGCCCTTGGAATTGAATCAGAAGCTGAAAAAGAAAAGAAACGCCTTGAAGCTGAAGCCCAAGATCTTGATGGTGTTCTTGAAGAGGGTGAACTAGGATACTTCGACAAGATGGATGCTGCGGGTGGTCATAAACACCAGAAAGATGGTTTGAGAAAGGGTGTAAGAAAGGATGAATCTGATAAAGATGAAAGAAAGCGGCACAAAAAGGAAAAAATCAAAAGAAGACATGAGGAATCCTCAGATACTAGTGATGATTCTGATGTTGATATTAGAAAGAGAAAGAAAGATGCATCTAGGAAACCCAAGAAAGCTGCAAGACATGATAGTAGTTCTTCTGATTCAGATTCTAGCTCCAGCTCAGGATTTGATTCTGATTCAAGTTCGGAATCTGATTATAAAAGGAAGAATGAGAAACCTCGTAGGCGGTATGATTCTGACTCTGATGGAAGCCACAAAACTAGAAAGCAAAAGCTAAAGAAGACGTCAAAAAGCAAGAGACACGATTCTGATGATGAATCAGATTCAGATGAAGACCCTAAAAATAGGACACAAAGGCGAAAGGGGCCTTCCAAAAACAGGCAGCATCATTCTGATGAAGATTCTGATTCTGACAAAAGCCAAAAGATTAAGATTTCGAGGGTGGCAGAGCTTTCGAAGAGCAGGCGACGTATCTCTGACAATGAATCGGATTCTGATGAAGGCCTCGAAAATAAGAATCGAAGGCTGAAAGAGCCTTCCAAGAGCAGGCGATATGATTCTGATGATGAATCACATTCTGATCAAGACCGCCAAAATATGACTCGCCGGAAGAAAGAGCCTCCCAGGAGGAGGCGACATGATTCTGGCAACGAGCTCCATGCTGATAGATTGGAGAAAGATGACAGAAGCAGATCCAAGAGAACGAATGAACAGCAAAGTCGCAGACCGGATGACTCTCCTCGTGATAGTAGGAGGAAAATCGAAAGTGACAGACATGACAAAGATGGTGGAAGGTATGGTCAAGAAAGTGATAGACAATACAAAGTTGGTGGAAGATATGGTGAAGAAAGTGATTCTGACTCTGATGAAACAACCCGAAAGAGAATAGCTAGACATGACAGAGATGAATATGATTCAAAAGCCGGCCATGGTAGGCAGGACAGACATAGTAGAAGAAATCCTTATGATTCTAGCAAGGATGAGAGTCGTAAGAGTGATGATTCTGTTGAAAGAAACAACAGTCAGACCCGGCGAAGTAGAAGTCATCATGGTGAAGATTCAGATGCCAGAGGTGGTGAGAGGAATTGTAGAAACCAAAGCGATGATGATGGTGATAAACAAAAGAATGCTGCTGGTGGATTGGAGACATTCAAGAAATTGGAGCAGCTGTATAAATCTAAGGTAGATGAAAGTGAAGATATGGCAAAGGGCAAGAGGAAAATGGATGACAGAAGTTTTGATGAACAGCCTGAGGGGAAATCAAGAAGACGGGATATAGCAAAAGAAGCTGTGTATGACTGGTCTAAGGTTTCATCAGAGAGAGAGAGTAAATCTTATAAGCATATGGAGGAAAATATCAAAGATTCAAGGCCGCCAAGGCCACCGAGATATGAGAGCAGGAGAGAAGATGGGGATCGTGATGGTTATGGAAGGAGTAGAAGAGAAAGAGGGGATGAAGAAGAACATCGTGGTAGAAAGCATGAAAAGGATGCAGATGAAGACTCGTACAAGCGAGACCATGAGCATGAGAGAGTTCGAAGAGGAAGAGAGAGAGAAGATGAGAGAGATAGAGAGCATAATTCAAAGAGGGGTAGAAATGATGATGTACGGTCTGGTGGAAGAAGATATGATGATGACAGGAATAACGACAAACGGTCTAGACATCATTAATGAACTTCTCTCTGTCTTGCAGTTGGAACCAAAGATGGTAAGTTTAGTTCAAATATATTAAGTTTATTGTGAGTACTGTTCAATGTATTTGTTATTAAATTCTGTTATTCTGTTCCAGACAGATTGGTTTGGTTCAGTATTGGGAGATTTGCCATGTCTGAGCTGTGGCTTTTGGGAGCTGAAGATGAATTTAGGAGTGGCGTGGTATCTATTTTTAAGCAACCTTTTGTTTCCAAGTGGGATGATGATGCAATATGATGTAGGATTTCATTTGTGTTTTAGCTGGAGTTGTATTTGTTTTCATTTGTAACTGAATATCTTATGCATTTTCGTTTCAATGGAACTTTGAAGAGTATCTTGTTTGTCTCTGATATTTGCATGTTTTTCTCTGAAGCAGTTGGTGTTAGGTAGTATTCAGTACATGGTAGTGCAGCAGTGCATATGGCTGAGTTTATAAACATTATATCCTGTATCCATACATGATGATGATATATACTTCCCTTATCCATTTATCACTGGACATTCACGAAATCATCAAAATGACATCTTAAAGTGGAGAAAGAAAAAGGTATGTAATCCATGGTATATAAATGAATGCAACATATCAGCCTCCTGATAATTAATATTGGTCTAACAAAATTCAACATCAAAGAGAGAAAATTGCACAAAAATTACTCTTTTCTAGGAGATTAAAATCTTGATAAATGAAAATGTGTATAATAAATAGAAGAAAATGTTGTTACACAAGGGAATGTTTCAGCTGAACATATTGGGAAGAGGTCGAACTGCCATGAATGCATCCACCATCTGCACGAGCACACATCGTCAAATAGTGGGTTAATTGAAAATCACATGGCAAATAATTTAGCAGTCACTCCATTTGGCAGTAAATAACTAAATACACTTGATCATCATCAACAACAACATCTAATCCGAATGAATTGATTGGTTTACCTCATCAGTTACAGCTGCTCTGGTCCTGCGATGTCTTTCAACCAACTCGGTTAAAACATCAATGAGCTTCTTTTTCACTTCACCTGTTAGCATACGGCCAGCACCATACTCCTGTTCAATCAAAAACAAATTATCGTTTGTGTGATAGTTTGGAGCGCAAATGCATATTAGCTATAGAAGATCTGTGCATGTCTCCCCAACTCCTAACAGCACACATTGTTAACAAGAATACTTACTGTTTGGATGTGTTCAAGTTCATTATCGTCCTCAAGGAAGAAGCCGAGATACTTAATTGGTATATCTACCTGATAAATTCAAAGAAGGCACAGAAAGCATGTGAAATCAGAATAAACCATGAAAATAGAGCAAAAAATGATGGTGGGTCTGTCTTTTACTTTTTTCGTTTAAATGTTCCATCAGTTACGACTTTTTAACCTATAACACTGCAAAAAGAAAGATGAGGTTTCAAGTACCTCGAGGTTTGCCCCATACTTCCGGTGATTCTCTATTGAATCTTGCCCACCAGAGAAAGCATATCTGTTTACCTGTAACAAAACAAATACTTATCACCTTAACAGCTAATGAAGCAATTCCACAAGCCATTATTCTCCGAAGAAGGTATTGAAGTTCCAACCTTATTCTTTATGTCCTTGGCAGAATCAGTGACATATATAGCTGAATTTGGATCACTGGCAGACATTTTCCCTGTCTCTCCCTGCAAATATGATTTCATATAAGTATTAAGTCAACAAATTGCAATAGCATATTCATCCTAATGAACAAAGATAGTTGACTCACGTAAATATTGAAGCAACAATCAGAGCAATTTTAGAGTTTAAGATATAGTCCTAAAGAGGAAACCTGAAGAGCAGGAAAGAATGACGATTCGATCAAAGCAGGCTTGTGATAACCTAACCTTGGAGCAACATCTCGTGTCATTCGGAAGTAAGGATCCTGAAATAAACCCATCAGAGATATAAATTGACAGTAGAAAGAAAACCAAAAAGGAAAATCACAATTTCCTGTATATGAGAATAAACATTGTCGTATCTGGCGCGCTCAATATTCGCTAATTATAAACCTAGCGTAGAAATCAAAACTTATAAACAAATGAACCAAATAGCCACATATAAGAGTTAAACTTCTATTTCATTTAGTATATAATGAACCATATAACATTCAAGCATAGAATGCTTTAAACATATGTAATCAAATATCATCTACTTTGACTAAAAATATAGTACTAATGTGAATTAAAAAACGCATCTGAACAGGAACGAGAATAAACCTGGTCAATTGCACACGGAATCAAGCACCGGAGATTCTCTTTACCAGTGAAGAGATGTGGAAAAGAACTCGGAAAAGATGGAGCTGCCTAACAACATGGAAATTACTAACAGTCAGTACAATACATAATGAGACGAAGAAACAGCAAATTCACAAAAGATATTAAGAAATTATTTGAACAATCAATTTGGTTGAGATTACAACAAGGAAACTAGATATCAGATCCTCAAACAATGTAGTTTATCCCAGACAAGTAAAGATCAACACCTGAACAGGTGGAAAGCTGACTTTCCCAATGTGATCTTCTCCAGTGAAACCAAAAATCCCAACTACCTGTGACATGAGTGAAACATTACTTCAGGCTTTGATACGTATAAGCAGTCAGTAAAGAAAGATCAAATGATCATCAAATTAATACTCATATTACTAATCACCTTATTGTATGTGACACACTTTGCAATCTTCACCATGTTCTTGTAAAAGGAACTGCAAAAAATAAGGTCTTTAGTAAAAGTACTGCTAAAAATGTTTGACAAGAAACAAGAGACTTCGCTACCGTAATATAATAGGGACCTACATCATGTGAGATGAATGTATGCATAATGCATCAAATACATTTCTGAGAAGTTGATAGAAACATCAACTGAGTATTCAATACTTTTTGTTAATGCCTTTCTGCTCGAATACTTTTAACTAAATAATTAGCGAAAACAAGAAAAACAGCATTAAGTGGGCCATCACAAGATTTACAGTCTTAAATAGACAAGAACAGAAGAAATCTCAATCTATGAATTAAGGTTACCAATAAAGGTGGGAGCTTCAAGGTGAACAAGAACTTACCCTCCAACATAATCAAAATCAGAGAAAATAAATGTCCTGGAAACGTCAAATCCACAAGCAATTATATCTTTAGCATTTTCACGCGCAAGCCTCTGACTCTCCTCCACACTCAAATTCTTCCACATGCACTTCTCGTCATCAGTCAGCTGTATCACGAGTGGCACCTTGAATGCATCTTGCAGATATCTAAAAACAAACGAACTTCCCGATTACACAAAATTGCCACGAGCAAAGCAGAAATCAGAGAACATACACTTGTCAAACATTACTTGGTGAACATAAAGGGCACGAGATGGCCCAAATGCAAGGCCTCCGATGAGGGGCCTCTGCCCGTGTAAAGATAAAACTTTTCACCCTTCTCGTAGGCATCCAGCACATCGCTGAAGTCACGGTGGGCGAAGAAGACGCCGCGGCGGAGAAAGACGTGAGGAGGGCGGCCGGTGAGGCGGGCAACGCGGTCAATGAAGGATTGGTCGAGGCGTTGGCAGCCAAATTTGTCAATGAGCTTATCATAGTCAATTTTGCCGCCCTTTTCAGCTGCAACTTCCCATGGGGTTACGATCTGCTCTTCTTCTTCTTCTGGGTTTTTCTTCTCCACCTCCATTGCTGTGAGAGAATTAGGCCCCAAGGGACGCCCAAGTCTTTTTTTAGGGATATAACCCTCAATTTCTTTTCCCTTTTTCTTTCCCCGATATTTTCTGACGTGGTATCTTTATATACTAATCAAGTTGCAATTAACTCGTTTTGTAAAAGGAAGAAATTTTAGGGGCCCTTTTGTAAATAAAATAAATTTATAAGTATATAAACAAAGCAAAAAAAAACCTAACATAAATCTTCATTTTTCCTTCCTTTCCTCTGCCGCTCTTTTCCCGTTCTTCTCCTTCTTCGGCTACATCCCTCAGATCTGTCCATTTGTTCGCATATCATATCAGCATCACCGGTTTTAGGGCTTGAAGTCGAGCATCTAAGGACTGGGCTTCATGAGCAATGAACAACTATTAAGAACTTGAACCCCAATCCTTAGAAGCTGACTCCAAGCTCCAAAACGGTGATTTGTTTTCGCGTTCGTCTGCCTCTATTGAAGAAGAAGAAGAAAGAAGGGGAGAGAGAGAGAGCGGCTAGGGTTTTGCTTGAAGTAAGGTGTGAGGATAACAAGTGATAATTGGAATATTTATAGAAGAATTAGGTGTACATGCATTCAATTAAATTACCATGCATTCAATACTATGACGGTTGGTTGTTGAGGAATAAATAAAAAAAGAATGGGATTTAATAAATAAATCGCACAAGCGATTTAATGAATCGCGCAATCTATTCTTCATGTAGAGCTAGTTTTTTATTTGTTTTAAATATTTATTTGATTTATTTTTTACCCTAAACCCTAAAAATTTGGTATAGTTGAATGCATCTGCAAACTACGAACCGAATAATATTGAATGCATGTAGGCCTAATAAATCGCTCAAGCGATTTAATTAATCGCTCACGCGATTCTAGTCCTTTATTTTATTTAAATATTATTTATTTATTTTCTTTATTTAATCAATCGCCTGAGCGATTAAATATTAAAAATAAATATTTCAATTTATCTGATTAAATTCTAGTTAGCTGATGAATCTAGTGCGCGATTCATCAAATCGCGTGAGCGATTCTGGTTAATCGCTAACGCGATTCAATGTATCGCTCACGCGATTTTATAAATCGCTCACGCGATTAAATATTAAAAATAAATATTTCTATTTATCTGATTAAATTCTAGTTAGCTGATGAATCTAGTGCGCGATTCATCAAATCGCGTGAGCGATTCTAGTTAATCGCTCACGCGATTCAATGTATCGCTCACGCGATTCAATGAAGAATAGTAAAACCATTAAAACTGTAAAATACAGCATACTAGATATATTAAAATAGAACAACAACATTCAGTCTGCTTTCATTACAAAACCAGTAAAATACATTACAATGAAACTAAATATTTTATGGGGGAGGAGGAAACTGATTAACCTCCTCCGGATCATATTGAGGGATAATGGAATTAACACTCCCCTCAGAGGACTCAAGGTAAACAACGTCGTAAAAGGACTCGGGGTCTGAGTCCCTATCACTTATGTGGAAAGCGTGGAGGTGCTCCTCTTCGCCCTCCAAAAGGTGTGCCTGTCGCACTTTGAAGATATACCTTAGGTCGTCGTAATAACGGCATCCAAATACTCTGGCGTCGAAATCCCGCTGAATAACCTATGCAATATTAAACATTGAAAAATGAACAAACAAAGATTTAAAAAAAAAAAAAAAAAAAAGTGCCACGGATGAATTCGACTTACCTCAATGGTATTCGCACCATAATATTCTAGGGGATCAATTTCGGCACTAATACGATTAGCAGCCAATTTAACTCCAGGACACGCCAATAATCTACGGAAAGCGTAAAAATTTATCCGCAGTCCTTTCACTGCTGCTACAACATCTCGTGCCCAGAATCTGGTTTTGAATCGCTTAGTCAATTCACGCGACACAATAGATAGCACCGTGTCTAAGACTTCTACCCGATCGATTTCGTTGTCTCCGGCATATATACGAAGACGTTCAACCATGTACTCTTCCACTCCTGCCAGAATAGGTCTTGGAGGGTTATTCATGACTTTATTTGTCAAGGATTGAGATATAGGACAGAGAAAGAGAAGCAAGGCTTCTTGCAGGTGATGAAAATTTTGCAGAAATCTCAGAACAGAGCAGAATTGAGGATACTAATAAAGGTGATTGGGCCTTAAACCAACCAACAGTCACACCCCTTCCTTCCTTCCTTGGTCGCATTGTAAAGGTGACGGTCAAAATTCCGGGATGAGTGCAGGCAGCTTTTCATTAAATTCAAGCATCTCATCGAGAACATCTGTCAGACGCGGGAAGAAGACAATGGACATCTATGTCCCTTCTTCAAATAAAATAAAGGACTAGACGTTGATGAAGAATCGCGTGAGCGATTAACCGAATCGAGTCCGCGATCCAATGAAAATACAACAAATTATTTATAGTATCTTATATTTAGAACAAGAATGAATCGCGCGGGAGATTAATTAATGAATCGCAAGTGCGATTCATTAAATCGCTTGCGCGATTAAATAAAGAAAATAAATAATTCTATTTAGCTGAAGAATCCTGTACGCGATTCATCAAATCAAGTGCGCGATTCAATTAAAACATAAATAATTTGATATAGCTGAAGAATCTAGTGTGCGATTCATCAAATCAGTGAGCGATTAATTTAGGAAAAATTAATATTTTGATTTTTTTACAGAATCGCGTGAGCGATTAAATAATAAAAATAAATATTTCTATTTATCTTATTAAATTCTAGTTAGTTGATGAATCTAGTGCGCGATTCATCAAATCAAGTGAACGATTAAATTAAAAAAATTAATATTTCGAAACACATAAACACAAATTTCAATATTTCAATAATTCTAGTTAGCATTCAATATTATTCGGTTCAACATGCATTCAATTGATGTTGATTAAGAAAATAAATAAATAATATTTAAATAAAATAAATAAATAGATGTTGATGAAGAATCGCGTGAGCGATTAATTAAATCGCTTGCGCGATTTATTAGGGAATTGTACATTTTGCGCGATTTATTAAAGAATTGGACATAAATATTATGAATACATACTGTGTAACTTAAATATTGTATTTATCAACTCCAAAAAATATTTCGGATGCTAAACGTAACCTTAAAAAAGAGGTATTATCGTCATCCAGAATATCCAGTGGTTCCCCACGCATGAGAAGCTCAATGTAATATAAGGAATAGAGTCCACAATCGCCACTGAAAAAAAAAAAAATAGAAATTAAATAAAAATATAATAAAAAATTTTAGAGTTAGTAAACTTTAAATGTACCTTCGTTTATTTTTTGGACACGGAGCAAGTTGCAGCTTCCACATGTGCTTGAGGCTGTCACCTAATTGCCTGAACTTTCCTGTGTGGGCCAACAATTTGGGAAAGAAAACACACAGATGGTTCAAAGCAATTTGGTAATTCCTGTGGTCAAGGGAACCACCACCGCTGTCGTAAACTTTGATGACTCCCTCTTGGGGCAAAATCTCGACGGCCACCCAATGGGAATTTCCTGAGTTGACAATGCCATAAAATTTTGTAGCTCCTTCCCATGCACGGCCATGCAAATATGGTAGAGAACCTGTTGTATACGGCAGAACAGTGTCCTCCTTCCATTTGATGGGATCATTCCAGATCCTTCGCATCACATCAAATGAATGCGAGGCAGTCCGGATGTCTTCTTTGGGTTCATTCACAGGCCTCACACCCTTGGCACCCTTGGCACTCTTGGCACCAACCTTCGGAGCTTTGGCACCCCTCGGAGCATTGGCAGCATTATCTGGCCTATTTGTAATAATGAGATTGCCATCATCACCAACACAAACCGAATCTTCCTCTGTAATGAGACCCCTTGATAGATAATAATTTGTTTTAAGATGTTGGAAGAAAGCCTCATCGAGGACCAAACAATCCTGAGCATATTGATCTGGGAGCCTTTTTTGTTTAAGCCTTATATTGGCCAAACACTCTTCCAAATGCTGCAACGAGTGAACCAAAAAAAAAAAACAATAAAGATCAACTATGCATCATACAGGTATTGACTAACATAAACTATATAGGAAGTTTACCTCGGATACCAACCATTTCCCATTTCTGAGGATGGTTAGGAAGAATTCCGCGTCGAAATCCGCAGTTTATCCATTAATTCGGTCTTTCGGCCCTGCACTAAGAACCCAGCTGTACAAGTAGCTAGAACCAGATTTGTCCGTATTTTTGGATAACCATCTGTTGTGAGATTGAGAGATGGTTTCTGCGTTTTGCGGACAAGGCAGTTGGGGCTGAGCCGTTAAGGCAGGTGTTGCTTCTTTAGCCTTGACTCTAGCTCTGGCTGTAGCTGTGCAAAGCCTCTTAAGTTGCAGCGTATAAGGTGACAGGAGGTAGGCGGGCCTTCTTTTATTTCTCTTTGGTCTTTGACGTTTAGACCCTTCAACATCCTGCACCATTACACTACGGCCTGCTTGGTGTTCTTTTTCCTTCTCCAAATGCTGCCATATCTTCTCAACAGTTGCCTTCACATATTCAGAATGAGCTTCAGCTTGGTCTTCTTTCTCCTTCTCCAAATGCAGCCATATTTTCTCAACAGTTGCATTCAAAGATTCAGAATTAGCTTCCGCTTTCTGGATAAACTGTTGAATTTCAAAAGGGATTTGCACTGCAGCAGCTGGTGCAGGTGATGGTGATGTGTCAGGTGCTGTGGAAGTTGGGGGTGCGGTGCCCCAATCAATTCCTGCGGTAGGTGGTGCTGTGGAAGTTGGGGGTGCGGTGCCCCAATCAATTCCTGCGGTAGGTGATGCTGTAGTTGGATGTGATGGTGAGGGGAACCAATCCATGTTAGAATTCATGAGATTATCATCTTCTCGGACTGGATGGGGCAATTCATCCCCAATGATCAAAAGGGTGCACCCTTTCAAACACTGATGTAGATAATCAATGGGTGCATCCTCTTCTTCTGAACTTGTTTGTTCATGAAGGTCCCTGATGTAACTCATATTCTTTTCAATGCTGGAGGGCAACAAAAATGGACGTACCTGATCCTGTTACATCAAAAAATAATAGATGTTAAAGGTATTCGGTGATCCATGGCAAAGAAAATAATATAAATTTTGTTCTAACCTCAGGTCCATGGTTATTTAACTTTTGCCGCAATTCTTCAATATCGATTGGGTTCCCTTTACTGTGCATCCATCTGAACATCCTGGGGAGTGGTAGTTTGGACATGTGGGAATCATCATGTTCTAGGCCGCCTCCATAAGAACTTGCTATAGTTGGGCACATTTCGTAAGCCCACGCCTATAAGGAACAAACAGAAAAAAAGATGTATTATAGATTTTGTTTCAATTAAATCGAGTGAGCGATTCAACAAGTCGCGTGAGCGATTCATTAAATCGCTTGAGCGATTCAACAAGTCGCGTGAGCGATCAAGCGATTCAACAAGTCGCGTGAGCGATTCATTAAATCGCTTGAGCGATTCAACAAGTCGCGTGAGCGATTCATAAATTCGCTTAAGCGATTAAGCTGAATAAGATAAATATGATGATCATAATCACCTGCAAGGCCCATGGAAAACCTGAAACATGATAGGTCTTCGGTTTAGAGTCAGATTCTGTTGGGGGCAGCCATTTAGCAATATCCTTTTCCCTTTTTTTTATTGAATCCATTGTCGCCTTGAATGACACTAGTCCCCAAGGATATGAATAAAAAAAATCCAAGTCACTTGCAAAACAAAGATGATCCCTATTTACAACTCTCCCCTTTTCAATACCCAGCAACATGTTTTGTACAAAAAGCACATGTGCTATCTTCAAACGGTCTTCCACCGCAATCTTTTTATTGAATAATAAAATTTCCAAATCAGTGTCCTTCACTTTTGATTTCCATTTATTTCGGAGGATCCTCTTAAGAAAATCCTCGGCATTATTTATAACACTCAACTCATCAGCTCTATCGGGCATCTTACCTCCTCCACAATAAAGCCCAGTGACAAGAGCAAACTCCCTTAAGCCAAACCTAACTGGCTTTTGGCCTATCAAGACCCACAGCTCATTCTCTTTCTTGGTGGGTAGGGAGTACATCATAAGATAATGAAGGAGGCTGCCTGAAAACCGCTTCCAACCAGAAGGCAGCTCTTCGGTATATTTTCTAAATACTCCTTCGAAATTCATTTCGTTCTCCTGAAGGAATTCTTTTACTGGGGAAAGACGCTCCCATGATGACCGGACTGTGATCCTCACAGTTGAAGAGAAGAAGTACCTTTCCCAGAAAGGGCGCATGTTGAATTTTGAAAAATCAATGCTCCGGGTGACCTCTTCTTCATACTCTTCCTGTAACTCATTGTCATCATCCTCCGCCTCATCATATAACCCAATCATACCCATATTGTTCGAATGTCTTCGCTTACTCCTATTTTCCCTTATGTACCAGTCCTCTTGCGCTTCATCTCCGGTGTGTTCATCATCTCTGAACTCCTGAGATGTATATGATCAAAATACCATTTGTCAATATAAAAGATTTGAAATACACAAAAGGCGCCATTTTGATCGCGTACGCGACTCAATCAATCGATTAAGCGAGTACTAGATACTTCCGGTATAAACAACCAAAAAAACACAGTATATAAACAAGAGAATATAGTATCAACTCCAGAACGAAAGTTGAAAACAAAAAACAAAGAACCATTACGTTGTAATCGGCCTCTTGGGATATCTGCATGGGATCAATAGTGCCTTCTCCTTCCCTTACTGGGCTTTGGTTTGCTCCCGCTGATGACATCTTGTTTGGTTGATCGTAAAAATGTGATAATAATCAGAATATAGGAGAGAGAAAATAGATGAAAACCCTAGTTTTTTTGCTTGTGAGGAAGATGAAGAAGAAGAAGAAGAAGAACCTGAACAGTCCTTTACTTTACTTTCCTTTTTTTTTTTTTACCTTTCTCCGCTTTCTCGCTAAAAGTTTGCTTATAACTGGAGAGAATTAATTAATGATGTGATTGGTTTGACTCTTGTGGTGATATATATATTAAATATAAATAACTGTCAGATAAAAAATGAAAATTTTTAATATAATGTACACAATTGTTGCCGCCTTACCGGACATGTATATTACAAGAGTAGCAAAGTAATATAAACCCATATTAATATAAACCCATATTAAGTGCGAACTACCGTAAGAATCGCGTGGGCGATTCTTGAAGTCGCCCACGCGATTTAATACGTTTTGTGGCCAAAATCAAGATCACCTCATGAGAATCGAGTCACATTTGTAATGGGGTCATTTTATTGTTGGTTATAGCGAAGCTTGATTTGAATGTACCAATCACAATCCCTTCTACATGGTATCAAAGATGATGTTGAGCGATTTAGTAACTTAAATGATTACAATCTAAATTTCTAAATACAAATCATTAAGACAAGTTACGTTATGGATTTCAAGATACAAATCAATAAAAATACTGCTAAAAACAACAAATTGACTATTATCAACTTGTTCACAATATTTTGTTCTCTTCCTTCTGGAATGAGTGGTGTCCTCCTGCTTGAGACTTCACCTTCATCGTTCTGTGGCTCTTCTATTGGATTACACCATTGAGAAAAGCCATGCAAATTGCAACAATAAAATAATCTTCCCCTGTTTGAATTATCTGCTCTATCGACCACCTTGATTGTAGCCCACTGATCGCAATCCCTGCATTTCTCCTTTCTATATCTAAGAGAACTTTTTCGTGTAAAAGCTGAGCTATTTGAGCTTGCCATGATCTTTAAATTCCTTAATGATAATCAGAATAATTATATAGTGATCCCCACCAACGGCTATAATTAGGATATAAATAGTGTATAACTGCCATATTATAACGGCTATAATATTTTGTAATATTATCATCATCCAGGGGCTCTTTTGCAAACTCACAAATTTACGCACTGCCCCTCCTACTCAAATATAAAATAAATTTGTTCTGTTTCCTTTGGCCAAACCCTAATTCACTTTTTTATCTTCCATCCTCTCCTCTTCTCCTCTTATGTTGAATATTTCCGCCGCCGCCCTCTCCAATCCAAAGGAAAAATCCTTCGCAGATCTGAAGAGTCTGCCCTATTAGTTTGAATTGCTCTTGAAAATTATCATGTTTGCTGTATGATTTCCGCCATACAGTAGCAATCAATAGATGTTTCTTTGTTTGGTCGATGTAGTGTTTACTCGTTGTAGATGAACTATACGATGGGCAATACAGGAGAGAGTTTTGAGAGTTTTATGCGTCCTGTGCATAACAATTGGAAAGAAACCCTGGAAAATGCAATTGAAGAATTATTATAGATTTTAAATCTATAATAAATCTTCATTTGCATTATCCATGGTTTCTTTCCATTGTTATGCACAGGACGCATAAAGCTCTCAAAGCTCTCTCCTGTATTGCACGTTTTATAGTTCTTCTACAATGTCTAATGATCTATTGCAAGGCCAAACAAAGAAATCTATTGATTGTTACTGTTTGGCAACAAGTCCTACGGAAATGACGATTTTCATGAACATTTCAATCAAATACGGCAGATTTTGTGATTAAGGAGGAAGACAGATAGATCTGTTAATATCCATAATGTTAATAAACCCCCTTGGCTGAAGAATCGCATGCGCGATTCATTAAATCTTGTGAGCGATTCACTAAATCTTGAGCCCGATTATTTAAAAAATAAAGTAATGGATCAAGCTGAGTGTTTTTTAAACTGTCATATATCGAATTAAACTCCAAATTTTATTATATTATAATATATTAATTGAATCTTGGGCGCGATTAATTAAGAAGAGTTAGCGATTCAGTAAATCTTGGGCGCGATTAATTAAAAAAAGAGATATGCCCATTTGGCTGAAGAATCGCTTGCGCGATTGATTAAGTCGAGTACGCGATTAATAAAATCGCGTAAGAGATTCATTAAATCGTCTGCGCGATTAATTAAAAATCAAAGATGTATTACACAATTTATTTATCTAAATGAATCTGTTATTTATCTAAATGACTTTCTGATCACATGTAGACTTTTTGTGTCTTTTTATTGTGCGCGATTAACTAAAAAGAGAAAGATGACACTTGGCTGAAGAATCGCTTGCGCGATTGATTAAGTCGAGTAAGCGATCCATAAAATCGCGTAAGAGATTCATTAAATAGTCTGCGCGATTAATTAAAAAATAAAGCTGTATTATACAATTTATTACACAATTATTTATCTAAATGACATTCTGATCACAAGTAGTCTTTTTGTGACCTTTTCCTCCACACTTTGAACAGGTATTGTACCTTTTTCTTCCCTCAGAAGGTGCCCGGAATCTAGTCATCCTTTTTCTTCCAACACGCACCTTCAGTGGAGGTGGCAGTACTTGTTTTATACCTATATCTTCAGGCAATTCCCACTGTAACTCTGGAGGTGTAGGAAAAATTGTCTCAGAATATGCAAGTATGTAGTACTCAACAGTGTAAAATTTGGAGCATAGGGAATATATTCTTTGTCCAAACCCATTTGGGTTTTGCTCCCTTAACGCCGATAATGCATGGGGGCAGGGGATCTTATCCATCTGGAAGACACCACATGTGCACGTCATATTGTTCAAGTCAACCATAACCTCTGCTCCAATTCCACGAACAGAAAATTCATGAGCATTGAACTGTTGTGCAATGCATCCTTTGGATTTCTCCAGATTACTCCGGAGAAGTTTCTCTTTGGATGGCACCAGGACTGTACTGCAGTTGATCATGTCCGTTCTCCGGGTGTGGAACCAATCAGCCAATATTCTTATGATAGACTCAAACAGAGCAGGGATAGGATACTCCCTTTCAAATCGAATCCTAGAATTAATAGACTCGGCGATGTTGCTAGTCAGAACATCATACCTGTTTGTTTTAGAATGCACCCTGCTCCATAACTCAAAACCAACTTCATCCTTCAAGTACTCTGCAGCACGTTTGTGAATACGTTCGATCTCTTTGTTGTGCTCCATGAAATCTTCGACGGTATATGCTTTAACTGCCCTAAAAAATGGCTCAAGGATTGCACTTTTTTTAAACCGTTGTCTCAAGTTCTCCGATAAGTGCTTTGAACAAAATCCATGATGAGCCTTAGGATAAATCTTAGCAACCGCATTTTTTATGGAGACATGTCTATCCGATATTATACAGAGATCATCACTATCCGGTGCTATCCTTTTTAAATTTATAAAAAACCACTCCCATGATGCATTATTTTCGGAATCAACCACTGCCCATGCAATCGGATAGGTATGGTTCTCACTATCTTGTGCAGTAGCCAAAAGGAGAGTACCATCGTATTTACCGGTTAAGAAACAACCATCAACGGCTAACACCTTGCGCATGTACGTAAAACCCCGTATGCATGGTCCGAATGCAACAAAAAAATGAAGAAACCTGTTCTCGTTGGCAAGAACCAATTCAGTGATGCTTCCTTGATTCTTAAGAGTTACCATATAACGATATGCATCTATAATTGCATATCCATGCTCAGGTGATCCCCTGACAATATTTTTGGCATGTATTCTGCCCATCCAACATTTCCAGTAACTAACCTTGGCCCCCAATTCAGCTTCGACGTACTTTTTAATTTCCCCTGGTGTGGGACCTTTCTTGTCAAAAAACAATGGCTTCACTAAGTCCCCAATCAATTTTGCGGTAGCCTGTTGATGAGTGGTACTTGCTTCTTCCAACCCACAAGTGTGCATCCGGTTATACTTTCTGAGGATAAATCTTTCAGAATTAACATATTTGACACACCGAAACCACCACTTGCAATCCTGCGAATAACATCCCAGAACAAGAAGGGACTTTGTAGATTTTATCGTTCGTAATTGGAAGCTTCCCTTACATGCAACAAGGTTGATCTTCATGATGGCATCTTCTTTGTTAATAAACTCTTCATCCTCATTAAAACCTGAGCCATCATCCCATGTATGACTTTCAATCCTGGCCTCTGGATTATCATAACATATAATGGCTTCCTCCTGATTAATACATTGATCGGGCACTTCTTCCTCGACCACATTTTCAGAAGGATTACAACGATCTACCATTTCTTCGTTTATAGCAAGGGTGTTATCGTGAAGATTGAATTCTTGATCGTTGATATCAGGGAGACTGAAGTCTTCATACTGATGCTGGTATTGATCTTCACCCTGAGAAGTAAACCCGCTTGTACCAACATGTTCGGATTCTGTTCCACTCTCCTTCCTATCCAAGGAAACCTTCAAAACGGGCCTCCAACCTTGAGGAGAGATATCGGCAAAATAAACTTGTAGGTCGTGATCAGTCTTTATTTCAGTTGGATAGCAGGTTGGAGGTGCACTTGTAAGAAAATATTTCACGTGCACATCATCATGGGAGCAAGTAAGTCCTGCTTGTTCTATAATATCACTTATCAACATTTGGAATGTAGTCTGATTGCTCACAAGAATAGCAGAAGTTTGTTTGCTCTCCGCAACCCAATTCAAACACGTGGTTTCTTCTTCCCACACTCCAAGTGCAAATCCAATAACAAATTTTGACATAACCCAGTCGCCGTTCCTTTAAAACAATAAAAAAAAAAAAAAAAAATTAACCATGCATGCAGTACAAAACTGAGAAACAAAAAATTTGATCGCGTGGTCGATTGATAAAGTCGCGTGGGCGATTCCTCAAATTCGCGTGCGCGATTAAAGAATCGCGTGAGCGATTATGAGAAATCGGGGAAGTGATTAATAAAATCGAGTGCGCGATCACGTTGTATTGTCCTTATATTTGCGTCCAATTTAGGCTAGGGAATGTACTGTATTAAACCCAGATAGATGGGGTTCGGAAAAAACTCAGTTAAATCATTCAGTAAATAGGTTTAAGAAAAAATTCAAATGAATCGCGTGAGCGATTCCATAATCGCGTGAGCGATTTATAGAAATCGCGCAAACGATTAATAAAATCGAGTGCGCGATCACTATGTATTGGCGTTATATTGGCGTCCATAACAGGTTAGGGAATGTAATGCATTAAACCCAGAATAGATGGGGTTCAGAAAAAACTCAGTTCACTCATTCAGTGAAAACGCAGTTCAAAAAATAGGGTTCAGAAAAAATTCAAACAAACCGAAACCTTTCAATACCTTTGATTGTTGTCGTTGTTGTTTGCCATTGTACATGTAATCAGAGAGAGGTGGGTGATACTTAGGGTTTTTGAAGAATCAAACGAACACTGGACAGCACTTCGATCGGAGAAGAAATATCAGAAAAATAGGGTTTTCGTCGCACATACAGGAAGGAGAGAGAAATTGAGAGAATTGGTTGAATGTGATTTGGGGCCAGATTCTAATTTTGTATAAATTTTGGGGCCAAAAAGAGTCTGCAAAATCCTGACGTGTCAACTATTTAATTAAGCTGAGTAATTAATTAAGAGCTAATCAAGCAAAGGGTTATATAACCAATTCTTTTGAAACTAGGGGTTACATAACTAAAAAAAGACTTGGGCGTCCCTTTTAACCGAAAGCCTCCTGTGTTGTAGACTGGGCAGACTGTGAGTAGAGTAGGGTTTTTTCCAATCGAAGATGAGAAACTTAAGGGTGTTTTGGGGTTTTCAGTATTTTATTTCATGTCTATTCTTGTCAGCCAAAAGAATCAAATTAATAACTGTGGCTCAAGGGTGACCCCATATCCCGGACCGATAAAATAAGTAAGAGGAGTTAAATCACGTTCCCATTCAATAAAATAAATAAGAAGAGTGTAACTACGTGAGGATTAAACCTTGCATCTTATACTGTAACTAAATTTATTCCTCCGAAGCCGAGTCGAGCCGAGCCAAGCCGAGCCGGTCCGGGCCGAGCCGAGCCGAGGCATTTTTTAGGGGGTCGGGCTCGGGCTCGCTGGAAAATTAAGGGTTTCGAACCTGGTTCGCGAGCCAGCGAGCCAGGCTTTTCTGGCTCGGGCTTGGCTCGAGGTCTGGCTCGTGAGGGCTCGGCTCGGCTCGCGAACCAGGTATCCTGCTTGGTTTTTCCTTTTTTTTTTTTTTTAAATACCAGGATTAAAACAACAATAATTCAGTCCAGAATTCCAGAATTAAAACAATCGTTACAGAATTCAAACCAGCATCTCAGTCCAACATTGATTCAGTCTAATAAACATAAATTTAACAAGATTCATTCAGATAAAACATAAAAACAATGAACAATTTTGACATCTCTCTTGATCTCTCCTGCCGGCTGCCAGGCTTCAATCCTGCATAAATGTATGTAAAACAAAGCACTAAATTAGAGAAGTTTACAACATCAACTAAATTTGAAGTAGAAGCAGAAGTTGACATTCTGACATTAAATTAAACATCAATTTTCAGCCAATGAACATCAATTTTTCATCATGTTTTCATCAGGGCAGCCAATAAAAAATAAATTTTCATCATAAATCATCAATTTACAGCCAATGAACATCAATTTACAACCAATAAAAATCAATTTACAGCCATTAATCATCATGAAATGCCTAAACTTTCAGCCACGAAACACAAATTTCAGTTATGAAACTGCAAACTTTCAGCCACGAAACTTGAAACATAAATATCAGCTATGAAACATCAAATTCAGCTATGAAACATCAAATTCAGCCATGAAACATAAATTAAAATTAAATTTCAGCCATTACTCTTCAATTTCATCAATTAAAATTAAATTTCAGCCATGAAGGATGAGTCGCGTGGACAGCGGAGGTGCTAGATTTCAGCCATTACCTTTAAATCTGGAATGGGGATTGTGGATAGTGGAGGTGCTAAACTCGTGGGCTGTAGGCGTGGTGGTGGTGTTTGGAGAAGGATGAATCGCGTGGTGGATTGGAGGTGGAGCTGCGTCGGACGTTGGAGAAAGAATGGGCGGCGCTGCGTCGGACGTTGGAGAGGAAGGAATTACGCGGAGGAGGGCACTCGCCGGTGCTAATCTTGGAAGATAGCGGCAGAGAGAGATGCTCTTGGAAGAGAGAGCAGAGAGGGGTGGCGGCCTGCAAGTTCTGGAAGAAAGAGAGCTGATTTAGGGTTTTGCCACCTTAACTTTTAGTATACATTATTATATATGTATATTACTAACATATTATTATATATCAGATATATAGTATATATATATATATAAATATTTTTTTTAAAAAAAAACATTAAGGTTCGCGAGCCGGCTCGCGAGCCCACGAACAGAAATGTATGGGCTCGGGCTTGGCTCGCAGGAGTGGTGAGCCGAACCCAGGCTCGGCTTGGCTCGTCTCCAGCGAACCCAAGCCCGAACCTTGTACGAGCCGGCTCGGCTCATTGCCATCCCTACTCGGAAGAGCTACGCCCTATGTTTTGGTGTGGTGGGCCCGAGGTAGAGTGACGGTACAATGGAATATTTTAAAAAAATTCGTCATAACCTTGTTATCAAAATATTTTAATAAAGCAGCGGAATAAATCGGGCAGTATAACTCTAATATATACAAGCATCGATAACATAATTTTAAATCATCTAGCATATAATCACAATATGCAAATATTAATTTGGGCAGCTAACGGTATTACCGTACTGCAATATTGGCTATCAACGACACTTTTCCAGCACCTCGATTTTTTCTCGTGAAACCGGCAGAGCTTCCTCGTAATATCCTCGATTAAGAAATTGGAGTGTGGGCTCCGGCAGTATTTCGCTAAATACTTTGAGAAAATATTTTTCAGAAAAACCCTTTTTTCTAAAACCTGAAAATCTCTATTTTCTAATAATTAAGTGGATTATATATTAATTATATAACCACCTAATTAAGTAATTAATTAATCCTTAATTAAGGATTAATTAATATTGAAGAGAGAGAGTGACTCGGAACCAAGAAAACTGAAAAATGGAATGCAGAAGTTGATTGCCAAAAGAAATGAGCAAAGGCCCTATTTATAGCCAAGGTTTAGGGTCAAATTCATCCAAAAAAACAGAAAATTGCCGTGCACACCAAGGTCTGACGGCCAATCCAAGAGTGCCACGCAGGAGCTCACGCCGTCACGAGGCCAACGCCGCCTGGCACGGGCGGAACGGAGTTCGCACGAGCCGCCCGTGTGGCGGCTGTGCGTTTGGCGCGTGTGATGCTCACGGCGGCACGAGCAGCTGCCACGTGTCAGACCGGTCCGGTCCGAACGGCGTTTCGCGGTTCAGACCGGTTCAGCTATGAACCGGTCGGTTCAGCTTAGGGGTGCAAACAAGCCGAGCCGAGCCGAGTTCTGGCTAAAAAACCAGGCTCGAGCTCGAGCTCGAAAATTGATATGCAGGATCGGGATCGGGATCGAGATCGTCAAGCCGGAATTTCTTCGGCTTGAACTTGGCTCGTGGCAAACTCGGGATCGACTCGACTCGGCTTGATTTAGCTCGTCAAATCCAACTCGAGACCGAGATCGAGCTCGACCCTTAAATTCTTAATATTTTAAGATATATATAATATAACATGTAATATATAAATGTATATTTACATAATATAATATTGGACCATATATAAATTATGAAATTATATATATATATATATATGATATGTATTTAGTATATTATTTAAAATTGAAGTCATATAAATATAATAAAATATATGATTGTATAAATTTTTTAATACATATATTATAAACTAAATATATATAAATATAATAAAATATATGATTGTATATAATTATTAATACATATATTATAAATTAAATATATAATGTATATACGCTATAATATAATATATATATATATATATATATATATATAATATATATATATATATATATATATAATATAGAATATATATATATATATAATAGAAAACATAATATACATATATATAATTTTTGAAAAATAAATATATGCACAGGCTCGCAACCCGGCTCGCGATCCACGAGCCTAGATACACGGGGCTCGAGATTGACTCGATGCATGACTCGGGCTCGTTGGAGCTCGGATCGAGATCGTCCCGTTTCAATCTCAAGCCGAGCCAGCTTGAGATCGACTCGCGAAACTCGCGAGCTGGCTCGGCTTGTTTGCACCCCTAGTTCAGCTTGGTTCGGCCGCTTGACCACGTGGCACGCTCACATGATGCCACGTGTCCGGGTCGGTTTTCATCAAACCCGACCCTACCCGAACCCGCTCTCGACCCGGCCCATTTCCAGATCAAATCTGGGCCGCTGAACCTTGAGGCGTGGTGCAATCTTGGACGTCCACGTGGCGTGCCAAATGGTGGCGCTGACTTGCTGACGTGGCGTGACACGTCACCTGCCACGTCAGCACTTCGCCACGTCACCTTTTTTTTTTTTTTTTCCGAAAAAATTTTATTTTCTCCAAAATAAAATTTTTGGGCATTTCCAACTCTTTGGAATTTAATTTATTTTCTCAAAATAAATACCTTGGCTATTTTCAAACTCTTTGAAAATTCATTTCTCTCTCTCATTTTAATATTTTCTCATTGATCTTCGTTGGGGCTTGCGCGGGGGGGGGGGGGGGGGGGGGGGGGGGGGGGGACCTGCAGGACTAATTAACTTTAACTCCAAACGGGTCAATCTATTATCATCCCATGACAATAATTGATTACCGTTTAACAATATTTAATTCCACTAAATAAATATTGTTGAACTCTAAAATCAATTAAATTATTCACGAATTTCTCGATCTAGAATAATTTTGCATTTTACTCCTCTGTACAGATATCCATGAAAAATAAATTAATACTACTATCATTTATTTTTCACTTGCAATCTGAAATTTCTTGATTTGCCTTAAGTCCAAATTCCCTGTATGTGAAACACATTCAACATACAACTTCGGTGACGAACACACGAAGTACTTTGGCCAAATTTTTATTTGAACTTTTTGCAAATCTATTTCAGGGATATCTTTTAACCTTCCAACAAGGCTACAGATTCCTCGATCAATATTTCTCTTTAGCACATTTTATGCAATCACCGAACGTACAAAGTATTTTGGCCACCCGTTACCGAGACCTCACTTCTGAGTACATCACAGTGATTAACACTACATGCCTAAAGTAGAAACACTGCCAGGATTAAGAGTCTAATGCTTCCGAGATTTTGTTCATTTTAGATAGCAGTATAAAATGAACAATCTCAGTGGTCCAGTTCGATGTTTTCAATCTCATTGAAAATCATCAATGTGTTATAATTGGAAACTCCATTTGAAAGACTAATCATCTTATATAACACATTATAGTCTTGATAAGAACAATTTATTATCATACTGACTAGAACTTTAATGACACGTGACTTCTGGTATTTAAAGTCTTTTCCTATGAAACACATTTCATATAAAAATACCATCACACGTCATTAATTATTAAATTCTTAAAATACTCATAACTTGCGATAATTTCAGTTTTATTAATCCAAAATATTTACAATATAATTGGATTTTCAGGGCATTTATCCCAACAATCTCCCACTTGCCCTAAATCCAATTGGCTACATATGTAAGACCCATCCCTTCTACATGAGTGTCAAAACTCTTTTGCGCCAAAGTCTTAGTGAAGGGATCTGCTAGATTATTTACTGAGCCAATTTTCACCACTGCCACTTCTCCACGTTCCACATAATCGCGTATAATGTGAAACTTCCTCTCGATGTGCTTGGCACATTTATGACTTCGAGGTTCCTTGGAGTTGGCCTCCGCTCCAGCATTGTCACAGTACAATGTGATCGGCGTAAGTCCGTCCTTGACGACTTCTAGATCCATTAGGAAATTCCGGAACCAATACGCTTCTTTGGCTGCTTCCGAAGCTGCCACGTATTCGGCTTCCATGGTGGAGTCAGCAATGCAAGATTGCTTAATACTCCTCCAACTTACGGTTGCTCCTCCTAGAGTAAACACGTATCCAGACGTCGAACGCCTAGAATCCAAATCAGATTGAAAATCCGAATCTGTGTACCCTATAAGAATGAGCTCATCACTGCGATAGACAAGCATATAATCCCGAGTCCTTCTCAAGTACTTTAATATATGCTTTACAGCTATCCAGTGTAGGGGTCCAGGGTTTGACTGATATCTGCTGACTAGACCTACAGCATAACAAATATCTGGTCTTGTACATAACATGGCATACATGAGGCTTCCGACTACCGAAGCATACGGAACATCTTTCATTTCTTCTGTCTCTTCAGGGTTCTTGGGACACTGATCCTGAGACAGATGAACTCCATGTCTGAAAGGTAATGAACCTTTCTTGGAATTCGCCATATTATATCTTGCCAGCATCTTATCTATATATGCTGCGTGTGATAAACTAATCATTTTATTCTTACGATCACGACAAAGTCTGATCCCTAGAATATAACTGGCTTCACCTAGGTCTTTCATGTCAAACTGATTTGACAACCAAATCTTGACTGCTGACAATATTCCTGCATCATTCCCAATTAGCAGAATATCGTCAACATATAGAACTAAAAATGTTACAACACTATCATGATATCTCTTGTACACACATGGTTCATCAGGCAATTGTATAAATCGAAAGGATTTAATTGCCTTATTAAATCTGATGTTCCATGACCTAGACGCTTGCTTAAGACCATAAATAGATCTATCAAGCTTGCATACCATATGCTCCTGATTTCTGGCTATAAAGCCTTCATGTTGAGCCATATATATTTCTTCTTGAAGGTGCCCGTTCAAGAAGGCAGTCTTTACATCCATTTGCCAAATCTCATAATCATAATGAGCAACAATGGATAGGAGAATTCTTATGGATTTAAGTATTGCTACAGGCGAGAAGGTTTCGTCATAATCGATACCTTCTTTCTGGGTATAACCCTTTGCCACAAGCCTTGCTTTAAAGGTTTCAACCTTTCCGTCCACTCTCCTTTTTCTCTTGTAGACTCATTTGCATCCAATAGGTTTAATGCTCTCAGGCGCCTCTAGAAGTTCCCAAACTTTATTGGAATACATTGAATCTAATTCAGATTCCATGGCTCTGACCCAACGGTCAGCGTCTATATCCTTTATAGCTTCATCATATGTGACAGGATCAGATACTTCAGATTCAACCACTTGGGTTAATCCTAGGTATCTGTCAGGTGCCCTGACAATCCTCCCACTACGACGATGCTGCTATGTACTCGTCCCTACATCATATGTTGTATCTGGTACATCATACGTATCTAACACATTTTCAGTTACTACGGGTTCTTGGAATTCAGAATCTGATGTTGTCATTTCTTCTAACACAATTTTGCTTCTACCCTTGTGGTCATTTACGAAATCATCTTCAAGATATTTGGCATTAGTGTTCACAAACACTTTGTGATCGCTCGGATCGTAAAATGTACCACCTCTTGTTCCTTTAGGATAACCTGTGAACAAGCAAACCTCTGTTCTTGATTCCAACTTGTCAGGATCCTTCCTTAACACATGAGCTGGGGTTCCCCATATCCGAAGATAGGAGCACTGGGCTTTCGCCCTCGCCACAGTTCCATTGGTGTTTTAGGAACTGACTTGGATGGAACAAGGTTTAATATGTATGCCGCCGTTTCAAGTGCAAAGCCCCAAAACAAACTTAGTAGGGTAGCATGACTCATCATAGATCTTACCATTTCCGTCAGAGTTCTATTTCTCCTTTCTGCAACACCATTCTGTTGGGGTGTACTCGGTGCAGATAATTGAGATCTAATCCCATTTGCAGTGAGAAATTCTAGAAACTCTGTAGACAGATACTCACCACCACGATCTGATCGAAGTGCTTTGATACGTTTTCCAGTTTGATTTTCAACTTCAGCCTTGAATTCTTTGAACTTTTCAAAAGATTCAAACTTATATCTCATCAAATAAACGTATCAGTATCTGGAGTAATCATCCGTAAAGGTGATGAAATACTCAAAACCTCCTCTTGCTTGAATACTCATAGGACCACACACAACCGTATGAATTAACTCAAGCAATTATGTGGCTCGATTACCTTTAGATTTAAAAGATCTCTTGGTCATTTTACCTTCCATGCAGGATTCACAGACTGGTAGTTCTGTTAAGTCCAAGGGACTCAACAATTCATCTGAAATTAGTCTTTGGATCCTATTTGGGTTAATATGACCAAGGCGTAAATGCCACTTATAAGCCTCGTTGGGCATAGGAGTTTTTCTCTTGGATAGTAAGTCAAGCGTAGTAGTGTTAAGTTCGGAATTAGGGTTTTTATCGGGGTATAACAAGAAAAGACCATCTTTTACCGTGCCAGAGCAAATAAACCTTTTATTCTGCTTAATGGTAAAGTTTTGTTCAAAACAAACACTGAAACCATTATGTATTAAATAACTCACAGAAATTAGATTTGTGCGAACACACGGTATGTACAAAGTGTCTTTCAGTACCAAAACCCTATCACCAAAATACAAATTTACAGTCTGTTAGGAATAGTGCCCTAATAGCCGATTGTATATCCGCTTTGTGCTTTTCCTTATTGTAATCACAGACAATCTTTGAATGAAATAACGAATTGAGGCAACACTTCTTTATATGCTCTTGTTTGGTATGCGTTTACTTTAGCTGTGCATGTATGAGAACTCCCCTAATCCTGATGACTTTAGGACTCTACCATTTAGGTGAAATGGTTCATGAAACGAGCCCTATATCACATAAGTCATGATTAGTAAAATACTTCAAGCCGATGAGTCCTACAGACAGTGGGATTGTCAACCTGACTCCTCTAAGGCTTGCTTGTGGGATCACGCCCTTAAGAAGGACCACCTTGTTTCATGGAGGTGCAAAGTGTATAGTTGATACGTGCGTGATACATGAGGGTGCTTACTTTAATAAGTAAGTTCACTGAGGTGCCCCGTGTGAGAACATTCCTAAATGGGAAAGAAAGTTTCTATTTCAGGAAATGGAAACTTCCAGATTAGGAAATATCTCACGAGTCATTGATGTGATTAATTGATCCTTAGACTTGAGGTTCCATGTTACTTTATGAGTTAATTCTGTAGTCTTTGGTATAAGCTTTAAAGGGTGTCGCCTTAGACAACTGATTCAAGGCTTATGCTAGGGCTGCACAAGTGATTCATGAAAGTGAATAAGAATCAAGAAAGGACCTACACTTGCATCTGCAAGGTGATCTCTTATTGTGTAAGTCATTCATATGCCATATGGAGTCCTTGGCCAAGGCAGTAGATCAAGACATCAAGAAAAGGGTTTCTTGGATTGAGATCAAATGGATATGAAATGCACTTAGCTTTAAGACCGGATTATTAGGGTTCTGATTATTCCCTTGCCCTAGATCTTGGTTGAGAGATAGTAAGTAGGAGGATTGTATCTCACATGAATCAATGACTTAAAGGTTCTGTCGAATCCGAACATTCCAATTCAGCTAGGGGTTAAACACCTGTTGCTAGACTATGGTCGTTTAATCTGTGGACTGATTAATTAATTAGTGAATTAATTAATTAGGGTCACTGCTAATTGAATTGAGAACCTAGAGGGTCACACACAACAACTTGGTTACATGAGTTGAGGCTTGAAAATGATTAAACGAGTTAATCGGGCCAAAAGGGTTCCACACGTGTGAAGCCACACGTGTGGGTCACGTGAGTGACACGTGTCCTTGTGACACGTGTCACACACGTGAATATATATATATATATATATTATATATATATATATTAAATAATTAATTTGTTAATTATTTAATGGACTTTGGTTTAATTTTGAATTAAAAAGAAAGTCTAATTTTGGAGAAAATAATCTAGTTGATTAATTACGAATTAATTAATTAGATAAAAATAAGTTATTTATTTTATAATAAATAAAGTATAAAATTATCCAAAAATAGTTTGGATATTTTTAGCTCTCTTAAAAGTTGACTAGAATTAGAATTCAAAGTCAAAGTTGGAAAATACTTGATGATCAAGTAATAGGAGAGAGAGGGACCAAATCCTTTGTCAAAGTTGGTATCAGAGCCATCTCGTTAATCGTGTTTCTGATTCGTCTCAATTATTCTGAATTTGGTAGAAATTCTTATGCTTAGATGAGAATTAGGTATTCTTGAGTTCTTTTAGAAAGCCTGAAATACGAAACTGTAATTTTTCTTGAATTTCTGAAACTGTTTTCTTAAATTGTGTTTCTTGAAAACCGTTTTGATCGAAATTAATTTAAATCGTGTTTTTGAATTTTGGATTGTTTTGGTTTTTGAACTAAAAGTACGAAACACGAAATTGCGTTACGAAAACGCGAGCCTGACGTGCTAAGGCGCAGCACGCCAGGCCCGCGACCGCCCGCCCAGCAGTCCCACAACCGCGCGGGACTGCCCGCCATTGACGCCCGCCAGCGCCTAGGCCCCGCCTAGGCGCGCCTGCCCGCCTGTCCCGCAACCGAGAGGGACAGCCGCCCGCACGCTCCCGCAACTGCGCGGGAGCACCCGCCCGGCATCGCCCGCACGCGAGCAGCAGCAAGCTGCGCGCGTTGCGCGCAGGGCGTGCGCCTAGCGCGCGACGCTGCGCGGCGAGCCTGTGCTCGTTCCGGGCAATTCCGGGCACGGTTTTGGCGTTTTCGTGTTTTCGTGTTTTGGTCCTTGAAATCCCGATTTAATTTTTCTGAAAAATTTTATTTATTAAATTTGAATTATTTTTGAAATAATTGTTTGAATTGGGATTTTGAAAATTTAAGCGATTTAAATTTGGAAAAATTACAATCTTTATTTTCTGAAAATATTGAAAGAATAAAATTATTAATTTTCATAAATTAATTGGAATTTTATTAGTTTATTGTTTTTCGGGTTTTATTGAAAAGGCTCTTGAACAAGAATTGCATCTAAGTCGTGTTTTAAGTCATTAGGACTTGAAACGAGAATTTTAATTTATTGGCTAAATTTAAATTCTCGCAAAAGCATGTTAGGTGATCATGGGTTTAGATCTATGTATGGTTTTAATTTATGCACATGGATGGTTTAAATTGGGGTTGGAGCCCTATAGTTGCGTTTTTCAATTGAGGTTGGAGCCTCACTTATGTGCGTACTGTTATGTGATTTATTATGTGGCTTTCCATATTACTGTTTTTGAGGCCGGGGTATGCCCCGTGTAATTGTCTAAGGCCAATATGAAGATTGAGCCTTATTACTTTATGTCTTTTTCTTTTTATTGTAATTTGAGAGTAGAGATAGGTGGTGAGGTTTTATTTTCATTTTGGAGACAATGCACCCATGAAGTAAGAAGGACCACATTCAAGTAACAAAGAGGCCATAAGTGAAGACCCCTCAAAATGTTAGGGAGGGGAATCTCAATTGTTAAATGTAATAGAGATAGGGCTCGTATTTTGTTACCGCTTTCCCTTATGTGATTTAAATTGTTTATGTGGCATGTATGTTAGAACTTGTGATTGTGGAGTGGCTCCCACATATCACGCATAAGATAGGTAGAACCCATGATCATTACATGTTAGTATCATGCTAGGACATGTTATCTGTTTATGTGCTTGTTTGATATGCATTTAAGTGTACTTGCATTAATCAAGACTAATAAAATTGGATAACATATATGTTGGTGAGGTCGAACCGGACAACTCTCCGGTTGATTCGAAAATTCCCATTAAATATTAAGCTAATTTCGAACAAATAGGTGTTTAATTCGAGATGCAAATTTTGAATTAAATTCCTAGCATTCCATCAATAGGTTTTAAGTTTAGTAAGTAAAGCTAGTTATTGTCCGCGAGTCGTGGGATAGCTAGTGGAGCTTATTAGTTCTTAGTTACCTAATTAATCATTTTAAATGATCAATATTTCGTGGTCAATTTTAGCAAGGGCGATGTCCGCGAGTCGTGGGTCGTTCGAATTAAGTTTTGGTCATAATCTTATGATTTATGGGTCTGGCTTAACGCCTAAGTAAATATGGATGTCGCACGAGTCGTGGGTCCATATTGAAAGATAGGTGATGCAAAAACAATTACTAAGAGTTCTAAAGGTGTTAGAATTGGTAAGTTGTACCTACCTAGGGTTCTTACTTAGAATGTCCGCGAGTCGTGGGTTCGAGGTAAAATGCCTAGGATCTTAGTACCCATTGGGAAACGTGTTCCTCTTAGATCTTTGGGAATTCTAGATCTTTGAAAAACAGTGGGAGCTACAATAGATTAAAGACCTTATCTTTTGTATATCGTTATAATTCAGCATGCTCACTAGTTCTCTGTTTTACCATTTAGGTCGTAGATTCTGTGATTCTCTACGTGTTTTGAAATGGCAACCAAAAACCCTCTTGTATCGATCCTCGAGTCAAACAAGTTGACTGGTCCCAACTATTCTGATTGGCTGAGGAATCTAAAAATCATTTTAGATTCTGAGAAGAGAACTGATGTTCTCTTCGAAGGGGAGCCTAGTCCCGAAGGGGAGGCTCCCACTCGGGCCGAGCGGGACGTGATTCAGAAGTGGAAGGATGATAATCTCCAAGCCCGTTGCCTTATGTTGGCTAACATGTCTCCGGACTTGCAAAGGCAACATGAGGCCATGGAATTTGCTTGGGAGATTTACGACCACTTAGAGCAACTTTACCGCCCTCATGAACGTGTTACAAGGTATAACACTTCAAAGGAATTGTTCCACTTGAGAATGAGGGAAGGTTCAAGTGTCCATGAATATGGACTCAAGTTTCTTGCCCTTACTGAGAAACTTGCTTCCATGGACATGCCACTGAAAGATGAGCTTTCAGTGGATTTGTTGCTAGCTTCGCTCCCACCATCATTCAACCCATTTGTCCTTAACTTCAACATGAATCATGCTGGTGCTACTGTAGCTGAGCTGATTAGTCAGCTTGTGACTGCTGAAAGCACGATCAAGAAGGACAATAAGGTTTTGGTGGTGAATGCTCCATCTTCCTCTTCTGGGCCTTCTAAAGGTAAGGGCAAGAAAGCCCTAAAGAAGAAGAAGAAACCCCTTAGGCCCACTGGTGGCATTTCGAAGGGAAAGGCCCAAAAGAAGAAGCGTGATCAGAAAGAGGATGTTTGCTTCCATTGTGGCAAAGCGGGACATTGGAGGAGAAACTGCCCAGAGTACAAGGCTACTCTGAAGAAAGGTATCTTTCTCGTTGAAGTAAATCTTTCTATTAATTCTAGTTCTTGGGTACTTGATACCGGTTGTGGAACTCATATCTGTAATGATGTACAGATGCTAAGTGAAGTCCAACAACTCAAAGAAGGAGAATGTGTCTTGAAGATCGGCGATGGCTCAAACGTTGAAGCTCGAGCTTTAGGCACAATTAGATTAGATTTAGGTAGTTTTGAGTTAGTATTAAATAAAGTCCTTTATGTACCGAGCATTATTCGTAATATAATTTCAGTTCCAATATTAGATTGTGAAGGTTATGAAACTTATATTAAGAATGGTAAATACTTTATCAAACGGAACAACTCTTTCGTTCATATCGGTACTCTGAGTAATGGACTTTACCTAACTCAAAATATCAATATTATGAATATACAATGAGAAACAAAGCGTAAGAGAGATGACAAAGTTTCAGCTCCCTTATGGCACGCTAGATTAGGACACATTTCCAAGAACAGAATTAGCAAGATAAACACTTTAGGATCATTCTCTGAAAATGATCTCAAAGAGTTGACTTCTTGCGAATCCTGTCTCAAAGGAAAGATGTCCAAAGTTCCTTTTAAAGGAACTGTGGAACGTGCCACTAAGGTTTTGGATTTGATCCATACTGATGTTTGTGGACCACTTAGTGTAAGCACTAGAAGCAATCATCAGTATTTCATAACCTTTACTGATGACTTTAGTCGGTATGGTTATGTATACTTAATGAAGTATAAATCTGAAGCTTTTGAGAAATTCTTAGAATTTCAAAAGGAGGTTGAGAACCAAACTGGTCACAAGATCAAAGCACTTCGATCTGATCGAGGAGGCGAGTATCTTAGTGAAGAATTCCTTAATCATCTCAAAGATAATGGGATTATCTCTCAGGGGACTCCTCCGGGAACTCCTCAGCTTAATGGAGTTTCTGAGAGAAGGAATCGAACCCTACTTGATATGGTTCGTTCCATGATGAGTTTCACTGACTTACCACCTTCTTTCTGGGGTTATGCCCTAGAAAGTGCAGCAAAGATTCTGAATCTAGTTCCCTCTAAGTCAGTCCCCAAGACGCCCTATGAAATGTGGCATGGTAAAATCCCTAGTTATTCTTACTTAAGAATTTGGGGTTGTCCTGCTTACGTGAAGAGGACAGTGGGAGATAAGTTAGAATCTCGTTCTAACTTATGCTACTTTGTAGGTTATCCTAAGGAATCCATAGGATACTATTTCTATGATCAATCTGAGCAAAAGGTGTTTGTTTCCAGAAATGCCACTTTTCTTGAGGAACCGTTCCTTAAAGAAAAGAAAGGCAAGATCATAGAATTAGAAGAAGTACAAAGTGACCCCACACCACCCACTGAAGAAACGTCCCACTCTGATCAACCACAACCAATCATGAATTTCGATACACATGAAAATCCTCCTCTAAGGCGTTCTGAACGTAATCCTAGACAGCCGGAGAGATGGTATGGATTCTTCCATGAAATCTCTCAAAAGGATAATGATCCTTCAACATATGAGGAGGCACTTTCAGATTCTGACTCTGAACAGTGGATAGAAGCCATGAAATCCGAAATGGACTCCATGAACTCCAACCAAGTTTGGACCTTGGTAGATTTGCCTGATGGGGTCAAACCCATAGGTTGCAAATGGATCTTTAAGAGAAAGCTTGGAGTTGATGGAAGCATTGCAGCCTACAAAGCAAGACTGGTTGCAAAAGGATTCACTCAAAGACCCGGCGTGGACTTTGACGAAACCTTTTCACCAGTTGCAATGCAAAAGTCTATTCGAATCATGCTTGCCATTGCTGCATATTATGACTATGAGATATGGCAAATGGATGTGAAAACTGCCTTTCTCAATGGTGACATTGACAAAGACATTTATATGGAGCAACCCATAGGTTTCACATTCAGTGGGAGTGAGGAAAAGGTTTGCAAACTCCAAAGATCAATCTATGGATTGAAACAGGCTTCTAGGAATTGGAACATTCGATTTGATGAATCGGTCAAAGCGTTTGGCTTCATCCAAATTTCGAATGAATCATGTGTGTATAGAAAAGAATTGGAGACCTCAGTGCAATTCTTAGTACTTTATGTTGATGACATCCTTCTTATTGGGAATTCGAAGGATGACATGAAAGTAACTAAGTTATGGTTATCGAACCAATTCGAGATGAAAGATCTTGGTGATGCGTCCTATATCCTTGGAATTAAAATCTATAGAGATAGATCTAGAAGGTTAATAGGACTATCACAGTTGATGTACATTGACAAAGTATTGAAGAGATTCAATATGGAGTCAGCAAAGGTTAAGAACCTTCCTATGAGTGTAGGAACATGTCTTTCAAAGAAGATGTGTCCTAAGACTAACCTTGAGAAGGAGAGAATGACTCATACACCTTATGCATCAGCAATAGGTAGCATAATGTATGCAATGTTATGTACTCGACCGGATGTGGCTTATGCACTTTGTGTAACGAGTCGTTTCCAATCTGACCCTGGAGATGGTCACTGGGCTGCCGTGAAAAATATTCTTAAGTACTTGAAAAGTGCTAAAGATTTATTCTTAGTTTACGGAGGTCAGAAAGATCTTACTGTCGAAGGATACTGCGATGCAAGCTTTGCATCTGACTTAGATGATTTTAAGTCAATGTCAGGATACATTTTCTGCCTAAACGGCGGAGCAGTGAGTTGGAAGAGTTCCAAGCAAACTACCACTACAGATTCGACCACTGAGGCCGAATACTTAGCTGCAAATGATGCAGCTAAGGAAGGTGTTTGGATTAGAAACTTCAATCAAGAATTGAATGTTGTTCCTAGCATGAAAGACCCCATTACTGTTTTTTGTGACAACACTGGGGCGGTTGCTCAAGCAAGAGAACCAAGATCTCACCAACGGACCAAGCACATTATGAGGAAGTATCACCTAATCCGTGATATTATCAAAAGAGGTGATGTGCAAATTGAGAGGGTCACATCAGCAGAGAACGTGGCAGATCCACTTACTAAACCCCTTAGTCGAGAAGCTTTCCAAAGTCATCTTCAGAAGATGGGACTTAGAGTAGCTTTAGAATGGCTTTGACAGGCAAGTGGGAGATTGTTAGGAATAGTGCCCTAATAGTCGATTGTATATCCACTTTGTGCTTTTCCTTATTGTAATCACAGACAATCTTTGAATGAAATAACGAATTGAGGCAACACTTCTTTATATGCTCTTGTTTGGTATGTGTTTACTTTAGCTGTGCATGTATGAGAACTCCCCTAATCCTGATGACTTTAGGACTCTACCATTTAGGTGAAATGGTTCATGAAACGAGCCCTATATCACATAAGTCATGATTAGTAAAATACTCCAAGCCGATGAGTCCTACAGACAGTGGGAGTGTCAACCTGACTCCTCTAAGGCTTGCTTGTGGGATCACGCCCTTAAGAAGGACCACCTTGTTTCATGGAGGTGCAAAGTGTATAGTTGATACGTGCGTGATACATGAGGGTGCTTACTTTAATAAATAAGTTCACTGAGGTGCCCCGTGTGAGAACATTCCTAAATGGGAAAGGAAGTTTCTATTTCAGGAAATGGAAACTTCCAGATTAGGAAATATCTCACGAGTCATTGATGTGATTAATTGATCCTTAGACTTGAGGTTCCATGTTACTTTATGAGTTAATTCTGTAGTCTTTGGTATAAGCTTTAAAGGGTGTCGCCTTAGACAACTGATTCAAGGCTTATGCTAGGGCTGCACAAGTGATTCATGAAAGTGAATAAGAATCAAGAAAGGACCTACACTTGCATCTGCAAGGTGATCTCTTATTGTGTAAGTCATTCATATGCCATATGGAGTCCTTGGCCAAGGCAGTAGATCAAGACATCAAGAAAAGGGTTTCTTGGATTGAGATCAAATGGATATGAAATGCACTTAGCTTTAAGACCGGATTATTAGGGTTCTGATTATTCCCTTGCCCTAGATCTTGGTTGAGAGATAGTAAGTAGGAGGATTGTATCTCACATGAATCAATGACTTAAAGGTTCTGTCGAATCCGAACATTCCAATTCAGCTAGGGGTTAAACACCTGTTGCTAGACTATGGTCGTTTAATCTGTGGACTGATTAATTAATTAGTGAATTAATTAATTAGGGTCACTGCTAATTGAATTGAGAACCTAGAGGGTCACACACAACAACTTGGTTACATGAGTTGAGGCTTGAAAATGATTAAACGAGTTAATCGGGCCAAAAGGGTTCCACACGTGTGAAGCCACACGTGTGGGTCACGTGAGTGACACGTGTCCTTGTGACACGTGTCACACACGTGAATATATATATATATTATATATATATATATATATTAAATAATTAATTTGTTAATTATTTAATAGACTTTGGTTTAATTTTGAATTAAAAAGAAAGTCTAATTTTGGAGAAAATAATCTAGTTGATTAATTACGAATTAATTAATTAGATAAAAATAAGTTATTTATTTTATAATAAATAAAGTATAAAATTATCCAAAAATAGTTTGGATATTTTTAGCTCTCTTAAAAGTTGACTAGAATTAGAATTCAAAGTCAAAGTTGGAAAATACTTGATGATCAAGTAATAGGAGAGAGAGGGACCAAATCCTTTGTCCATAAGGACTAGGTTCGGCCGCCCCTCCCCTTTCCTATATATAGGGGAGCTCATGCTCCCCTTTAGAGCTAATTGGCAATTCTTGGTTCATGTGTTGAACACCTTCCTTTCTCCAAGATTAAATTAAACCCTAGGTTAAGCCTAAACACTAACTAGAGAACTAGCATCCTTACTAGTTAGATTGTGATCAAGTTGGTGGACTTTCTCTAGAGACTTCAAGTTAGAAGTTTGAAGATTCGAGCTTTACCAAGGAGAGGGGATCAAGCCGCGAGAAGAGCGTTCTTGGGTGGCTTGAAACGCTTCAAGAAAGAATAAAAAGAAAAGTAAGTTTTCTATCTTTACGAATTTGGTTACACGATTGCGAGTTCTAGGTCCTTTTGTTGGGAAAATTTTTTAAATTCCGCTGCTTTCTGATTCGTGTTTTCCAACACCGTCCCCACTGCTAATACAGATATACTTGTATTATCCCCGAGCAATAGTTGCATCTCGCCATCTTCAAGCTTTCTGGTTAGCTTGAACCCCTGCAACGAATTGCAAATATGATTAGTTGAACCCGAGTCCACACACCAGGAATCTGGTGGACTTCCAACTAAACATAATTCAATCAAACAAGATATCAATATACCTTGTCCAGATGGCTTAGCAGGAAGACTTGCTAAGTATTTTGGACAATTCCTCTTCCAGTGCCCATTTTCACCGCAGTGGAAACATTTTCCTTTGCTAGGTTTACCCTTCTTCTTCTGAACCTTTTCTTGGGATTGAGAACCTTTCCCTTTCCCTTTTTCCACTTGTTGGCTTTTGGAGCCGTGGAAGTCGATGCCTGAGCCAGGAGAACCATTCCCTTAGCTTTCATTACTCCCTCTGCCACTTTAAGTTCGTTCATCAATTCAGGCAGAGAAAAATCCAATTTGTTCATAGAATAATTTTGCCTGAATGTGTCGAACGACTTTGGCAGAGAGCATAGGATCATCTCCTGTTTGCTGAGATCATCAAATTTAGCACCAAGGCTTTTAATTTCGTTCAGGCAAGCCATCATGTTCATAACATGATCCTGAATAGGTGATCCCTTAGACATCTTGGTAACTAACAGCCTCCGCATCAATTCGAGCCTCTTGGCTCGATTCTATCCTCCAAACATTTGATGGAGATGATCCATCGTGTTCTTAGCAGTTGCCATCTCATGCATTTGATGCTTGAGAACATTGGAGACAAATGCCAGGATATAAGACCTAGCCAAATCATTGGACTTGATCCAATTGGCATAAGCATTTCTCATATCCTGATTGGCCATAGTCTCCGGTACCCCCGGACAAGGTTCAATGAGCACTTGTTTCAGATTCTCGTGACCAAACACGATGTCAAGATTCATCTTCCAGTCAGCATAGTTAGACCCTTCAAGCCTATTTTCCTTTAGGATCGATTAAAGCGGGCTAGCGGTCGTCATTGCTTTAAAACTGAAATATTTTAAAAGGTGCAAGTTATGATTCTGTACTTTACTTCTTTTGCGTCTGACCAATAAATGAAATCCATGTAAGCATTTTTTTGGTTTGCACAATGGTGACTTATCCAACCACAGTTGACTCCCCAGAAGCGAGGTCGAAAACTGCTTAGAAAAGCAAGAATTAATCTTAATTAACATGCCATCTAGGTAACTCTTACCAAACTATGTTAATCCACCACGTTAACCTTTGGCCTCTAAGTGAATGTAACATAGCTCCGAAGGGAGGTTAATACATCACTTAGTCAAGCGTATACCATTACCTAGAAATTCGTACGAGTAGATCAGACACTCCACGGAGGCGTGGTCGAGCTGACTTTCCCCGTATTTCATTCTATCCGTAGAAGCCTAATCTTGTATACCGCGAATACATATCCGCCGAAGGGAGTAGTATATATCCACTATACTATAGACGGGTAATGGAGGCCGTGAGAATCCAACTCTTTTCATCTCGCTCCCACTTGAATTTTATAGAATTTGTGGATTATCTTTGATAATTAAATAATCACTTTTGGCGTCTTATTAATTTTGGAAGTAATTAATCTAATTAATATGCTCCCACTAGGATTATTAAATAATCCTAATAATATTCTAAGGCTTTAATAACTCTTTATTAATTTAAGCCAAAAATATTAATCCAATTATGCATCATATTTAATCTCTATTAAACATTATTTATCTAATCACATTAAATAAATCATGCATAATTAAGGCAGCATAATATCACATATTATCATGCCATTTTTAAAATTAAAAGCATGCTTGCAAATAATTATCACATAATTATCACGCTTTAAATTTTTAATAGCCCCTTAAATAAATATGTTTTAAATTATCACATAATTTAAATCATATTTACTGATTCGGTAATTAACCAGGAAGATTATTGAAATCAATTCCCAAAAAATTACCATTCCACGCAAATTCCCAGGAGACACTGGAGGGGTCACAAAGGTCCCACTTAAAACCCAGTCTCCTTTGACAGAATTTACGTGCACAGTATCAGATTTAAAATTATGCATCTTATGCTTTATCAATGCGAGTATATAATCAGAGCCCTGCTCTGATACCAGTTGTTGGTGTGGCGGGCCCGAGGTAGAGTGACGGTACAGCAGAGTGACAGGGGGACCTGCAGGACTAATTAACTTTAGCTCCAAACGGGTCAATCTATTATCATCTCATGACAATAATTGATTACCGTTTAACAATATTTAATTCCACTAAATAAATATTGTTGAACTCTAAAATCAATTAAATTATTCACGAATTTCTCGATCTAGAATAATTTTGCATTTTACTCCTCTGTACAGATATCCATGAAAAATAAATCAATACTACTATCATTTATTTTTCACTTGCAATCTGAAATTTCTTGATTTGCCTTAAGTCCAAATTCCCTGTATGTGAAACACATTCAATATACAACTTCGGTGACGAACACACGAAGTACTTTGGCCAAAGTTTTATTTGAACTTTTTGCAAATCTATTTCAGGGATATCTTTTAACCTTCCAACAAGGCTACAGATTCCTCGATCAATATTTCTCTTTAGCACATTTTATGCAATCACCGAACGTACAAAGTATTTTGGCCACCCATTACCGAGACCTCACTTCTGAGTACATCACAGTGATTAACACTACATGTCTAAAGTAGAAACACTGCTAGGATTAAGAGTCTAATGCTTCCGAGATTTTGTTCATTTTAGATAGCAGTATAAAATGAACAATCTCAGTGGTCCAGTTCGATGTTTCCAATCTCATTGAAAATCATCAATGTGTTATAATTGGAAACTCCATTTCCCTATGACGAAAGACTAATCATCTTATATAACACATTATAGTCTTGATAAGCACAATTTCTTATCATACTGACTACAACTTTAATGACACGTGACTTCTGGTATTTAAAGTCTTTTCCTATGAAACACATTTCATATAAAAATACCATCACACGTCATTAATTATTAAATTCGTAAAATACTCATAACTTGCGATAATTTCAGTTTTATTAATCCAAAATATTTACAATATAATTGGATTTTCAGGGCATTTATCCCAACACTATGGACCTCCTTCTTTTTTTTTTCCCCTATAGAATATTTGTATAAGTGGAGGCAATTTGGATCATTTATGTGTTCTCTTTGCTAATGGTATTGATAATAAAGATTCAAATTCGAAATTTCTAATTAATTCAATATAACATCAACTCCTAAACGAGATAATTTTGTAATTAAAAATTAGAGAAAATTGTATTTTTGGTCCCATAATTTTTAGGTCAAATTTTTTTTTAGTCACATACTTTTTTTAACGATCTCGAAGTCTTAATGGCTTTAGGGCACATTTGAATCTAATAATTAAAACTTCGAGAAAATTTCATTTTTGGCCCCATAACTCTAAGATGGTTTTTTTTTTTTATTCCACACTTTTTAAATGACCCCAACCGTTTGTTTCTTCAATAATTTTAGTCTCAAAACACAATTAATAAAATAATTTTTAACATAATTAATTATTTATTTTTTTAATACTATAATTTAAATTTTAAATATATATTAAAATAATAAAATCAAAAAATATAAAAAATTCATATAGAACAACTTAAAAAATAAAATCTTTTAAATAAACAAAAATTTAAAAAAATGCTAAAGTTATAGAAAAAAATTTATTTGGAGTTTGAGATAAAATTCATTTAATAAAACACATTTATTATAATAATACATTAATAAAAAAATCAAAAAATAAAATAATTAAACACAATACATTAATAAAAAAACAAAACATAAACTATGATTTTTTGGGTTCTTTTAAAAATCCTTTTATTAATACTCATTTATTTTATTAATACATAAATAATATACAAAGAGTATTTAATTAAACACAATACGACCCCTTTATTTCCTAATAAAATAATAAGTTATTATAAATATAATATATTAAAAAAAATTATATAAACTAATATGAATTAAAATATAAAAATTATATTAAATTAAGAAAATTAGAAAATATTAAAAATTCATGTAGAAAAATATAAATTATTTTCTAATAAAATAATAAATTATTATATAAATAATAAATAAAAAAATATTATAGTTTGAAATATAATATTATATTAAAATTATAACATTATAAAATATTAAAAATTCATATAGAATACATTAAAAAAAAATAAAATTAATTTTACTTTTTTATATTATATAATGTGTGAAAATTCCAACAGTGATATATATTTGTTTGTGCGCTATGCAACGTTTTTATTCCTTTTATTTTAAGATTTTAAATTATTATTACTTTTTTGGTGAAAAATAGGTCAAAAAGACCCGTCGGGATTTTGACGCCCACCCTAAATTTTAAATTAAGTTAATGTTAAAGTGTTAAATATAAAAATATTTGAGGTATATATAGTTACACATATATAAATAAATATATATTATTATAATTATAATAATTTTAATATGTATATTTTAAATAAGAGGTATAATATTTAAGGTTTCATCAATATAATATTTAATTATAATTAAAAAATAATTATAATTTTAATACATTATTTATATTTTGAAACATAATAATTAATTATTATACATCTATTAAAACAACACCAAGAACAAAGCCATACTTCCCTCCTCGGGAGAAACTAGTGATGATTGCCATGAATGTTGCCCTCGAGAGAAGGTCTTTGCCGATTCCTATCAACATGGTGCATCTCTTAGTAGAGGGGCATGAAAAGGCTGTGGAGACTTTGAGCGAATGAGTAGGGATCAATTGATAGATGAAGAAGATAACTCAGGATGAACACTTTTTTCATTCGCTATGCGCTGACCGGATGCGTGCTCGCGTGATCAATCAATGGATGGGGGAATTGCGTGAATGATGAGACCGGCCTAACCTAAAGTAAAGGCTCTTCCCTCTCTTGATGGCGAATCTTGATTGACAAATCATATTTTTCTAATATTTAATATGTATAAAATAAAAATATGTATTTCTTAAAATAAGAGAGAGAAAGTTGAATTTTTGAGATTAATTAATACTATTTTTTCACCAAAAAATTATACTAACGAACTTTAACACCGTTTGGGACTAAAACTACAAATTTTAGTATTTGGTACTAAATATGTTGGAAAATCAAATGAGTGGGATCGTTAAAAAAAATTGAGACAGAAAAAAATTTGACCTAAAATATAGGATACGGAAAATGCAATTTTCTCAAATAATTGTAAGTAAATCTTGATAGTTTTAATTCACTACTAGAAATATGTCATATAGCAACGGAAATTATTCGTTGTTATTTAGCAACGGATATAGCAACGAAAAAAAAATTCGTGGCAAAATGCTTTAGCAACGGAATTTTCGTTGCTAAAACCGTTGCTATATATGAAAAAAATAGCAACGGATTTTTCGTTGCTAAAATTAAATAATACAAAAAATAAATAAATTAGTATATATAGCGATGGAAATTCCGTTGCTATTAAAATAAAAACCTAATAAAAAATAATATAATGTTTATAAATATTTGCAACGAAAAATCCGTTGCTAAATAGCAAGGGAAAATCCGTTACTATTTAGCAACGGATTTTTCGTTGCTATATGAAAGAAAAAAAAATATAAAAATAAATAAATATAAAAAATATTAGCCACGGAAGTTGCTAATCGTTGCTATAAGGAAGAAAAAAAATATATATAAATAAATATAAAAAAAGATTAGCAACGGAAAATCCGTTGCTAAATAGCAACGGATTTTCCGTTGCTATATGGAAGACAAAAAAGAAATAAAAATAAATAAATATGAAAAATATTAGCAACGGAAAATCCGTTGCTCCGTTGCTATTTAGCAACGGGTTTTTTGTTGCTATAAGAAAGAAAAAAAAAAGAAATAAAAATAAATAAATATAAAAAAGATTAGCAACGGAAAATCCGTTGCTATAAACATATGATTAAAATTTTAATAATATATTTATTATTTAGCAACGAAAAATCCGTTGTTATAAATATTTAATTAAAAAATAATAGAATACTTATAATTTAGCAACGAAAAATTTGTTGCTATAAATAGTTGATTAAAAATTTAATAGAATTCATATGTTCGGGGATTATATGAACATATGTTCGGGGATTATATAGAATTCATATTTGTATAAAATAACCTTACATATATAAAAGCCTTGAATATTTTTATTTGATAGAAAATTTGTATTATTTGTATATTATAAGGTATAATAGACATTATAAATCATTAAAAGATGTGCATAACACAATAATTCCTTAAAATTCACAAATATAACGCTCGAAATTCACATGTAAATACTTCAATATTAAGAGAAAAGTTTTTCATTTAACATGTAACGGTTGCATAACACAATAATTTCTTAATTTTTAGATATAATTCTACAAATTTAAATATAAATTCGTTATATTAAAAGAAAATTTCTTAATTTAACATCTAACGGTTGCGTAGCATAATAATTCCTCAGTATATAGATATAATTCTATAAATTCAAATATAAATGTTTCATATTAAGAAAATAATTCTTTATATTAAGTTATTAAACTACGATTGCTAAATAATACAATAGTTCCTCAAAATGCAGATATTGTTCTACAGATGTATAAGTGAATACTTTATATTGACATAAAATTAGTTCTTTATTCAACTACCAACTAAATTTAATTATTTAATTATGTAAACTTTCATCTTTTTTTTATATGTCATAAAAACTTATACTTAAGTTGATATACATTAGTATTTTATATATATATATATATATATATATATATATATATATATATATATATATACATGTTTGGGGTTTATGTAGAATTTAATATTGTATAATATGCGAGCTCTATTATCTATTTAATTAATATTGTATAATACAATGTTAAATATATATTATTTAATTAAACAGAATAATATATAGTATTTAATTAAATTATTTATTATATTTAATACAAATAATCATATTTAAGTATATTTATTTTTTAACAAATAACAAATACGTAAATAAGTAATTCAACTTAGTATTAAAATATGTCATATTTATTTAGTAGTATGATATATTTATTATTTAAAGTACATACATTATAATTAAAACACAGAAGTGTATATCTAACAATGCTTAATACAATTACATAATGTTATTTGATCCGGCCTGAAAATGGTTCAGTTGAGTTGGAGGTCCAGCTGGCACTCTCGGGTCAATCAGTCAAGAATTTGTAAGGTGGGCTCTTTAATCGATCTGAAAACACTTGAGACAAACGTGAGCTCAAAGGCCAAATTGGGGACTTGGGGTTGGACCCAAGTTTGGCACTCCGACGCTCAAGTCAATGGGAGATTCTTAGAGTGAGAAATAAATGCTAGAGAAGCGAAATAAATGCTCTTGAATGCTTACCAACTACTGTTCAAGACTTGGTATTTATAGTCAGGAGCATTTAACACAGTAGTGCGTGTACCGCGGCTATGCATTAAATGCTCTGCAGTCGATCGATTCGTTTGTCGGACGCCTGAGCGGGTGCCTCGGGGTCGAGTGTACTTCGTTTCCCTTTTGGGCGTAGACATGTACCGAAAGCATTAAATGCACTGTAGCGCGTCTGGCCGTGGTGAATAGGGGAGTTACACGTGTCCCGATAAAGATGCTTTATGGCATCTTATCGCCGGGTGACGTATGATCTCGATCCGAGAGATCGAGGTCAAGCGGGTCGCGATGAAGCATGTCCGTAGTGAGGAACCCGTTAGCGAGGTCGAGTTCGACCCCTTGACTTGTGCGGGATAGGGACGCTCCATGCGTGGTTCCCATGCAGGAACAAGGATGGACCGTCCGTTGCGGATTATGGGACCGGATCGTTAGCTTGAGGTGTAGGGGATCGGATCGATCCCTTGAGGTGTATGGGATCGGATCGATCCCCAAAGGTGTATGGGATCGGATCGATCCCTTGAGCCTAGGGATCGATTCGATCCGCTCTCGGAATAGGGATCGGTTCGATCCCTTGAGCCTAGGGATCGGATCCGTCGTTCCTTGAGGGATCGATCTCAATTGGGGTAAGGGATCGAACTTAATCCGTTATGGCGTAGCGGATCGGGTTCGATCCGTTGGCGCGGGGACCTTGGTCCGCTTGAGGTGGCGAGATGTCCATGTGGCTTCCTCTAAGGCGTGCCACGTGGCTCGGCCATTTTATGCCATATCAGAGGCCCCCCAAATTACCGGCGTTAATTTTCGCGTGGGTAATTTTCATCGCTTCGGTCATGGCCTCCGCGTCCCGGTACGGCAAGTTCAGTCTTTGAGGCAATAATGACAACACCATTTCGCGCCTCGAGGAAGAGCCGCACGGTCTTCCATGTGTGATAATGGCATCGTTTTGCGCATCGAGGAAAAGCAGTGCGGTCTCCTGTGGGTGATAATGGCATCGTTTCGCGCATTGAGAAAAAGTAACGCGGTCTCCTAGGGGCAATAATGACTGGGTCGCGTTCTTCGAGGAGCCACTTTTCCTCCCCTATAAATGAGTGGGCACCCCCATTCTCATTCTTCATATTTCTCCTTGCAAGATATCGATCCGCTCTTTCCCCCCTTGGCTTCCTATCGAAAATTGGGCGAGGCGTAGAGGGTTAACTTCATTCTTCAAGCCAAACAAAGAGAGGTAATTTTCGGCGTTTATTCACACCTTCTCCTTCTTTGCAGGAAATATGTCTAGAGCACCTTATATGTGCGTAGTCTCCGATGAGAGTGAGATGGAGGAGCCGTTCACCCCCTCCACGGGTTGATCCGGTTCGTCGGGCGGTGGTCCGCCATTGCCCAACATGGATTTCGGGTCATTTTTCGACTCCTCCGACGAGATACGGGTTCAGGAGTTCCGGGCAAACCGTGGCCGGGCCTCGACCTCGAGACCCCAACGACGGATCGAGGAGGCAGAGGAATACGAGGAAGAGGAAGAGGAAGAGGAAGAGGGGCCGGAGGAGGGTACTTCCGGTCAACCCCAGGGACGGTCCGGGCATGTCTACCGTACTCTATCCGACGTCGCCCAGAGACCGTCGACATTGTCGGGCAAAGAATTCCGAGAGGTTCGCAATTGGTGTAGTGTGATGCCCGAAGGTGTCATGGCTCGGTTGCCCTATGACGGGGAGACGGTAGGGGCTCCACAATCCAAATATGCTTTCGGTCTATACCATGCGACAATGAAGTATGGTTTTCGATTTCCGACCCACCCATTGGTGTCAACCTTTCTCGATCGGGTGAATCTGTGTCCGGCTCAGCTTGTCCCGAACTCCTTCGCTCTGATGTACAGTGCGATCATCATCCTCAAGTGTTTGGGGTTCGAGCCTCGGTTCGAGGATTTCGGAGAGTTTTTTCTGCTCGTTAACTCCCCCAAGTCTGGGGTCGGTTACTATTAGCTCCAAGCTAGGCAAGGTCGGAAACTTGTGGATATCCCGGTTTCCTCTCACGGGCTTGGTTGGAAGGAAAGATTTTTCTTCATCGATTGCTCGATGCCTCTTCCCTTCCGTTCGACCTGGACCACCAAGGAACCCGAAAAGCTTCCGACAAGGAAAAGCACCTGGCTACACAAAAAACGGGTTTTGGAGCACTTAACCAACCTGGGCCCGCTCGACCCCGAGTACTTGACGAGGACGGGGCACCTGGTCGAGGCGGGTTTGGTTCCGGGGACGAGGTTGTGTAACTTCCACTTCGGTGAGCCTTCGCCTCAGGCCGGACCCGCCCGATCGGGTTACGCGCCAAGCGACCAGTCACGGGATCGAATTCGATCCGTCGCTCGTATCGGATCGATATCGACCCGTTTGGGGTCGGATCGAATAGATCCGTTTGTTCCGGATCGTGTTTGAACTCTTGCTTTTATATATACAAATATTCGGCGCCCTTCTCTTTCAGGGTACTAATCGATCCATTTCTGCAGGTCTGCACATCTTAGCCATGAGTCGCGTGGAAAGGGTGAGGAAGAATATGAAGCTGAAAAAGGGCGAGTCGATCCCGCAGGCTGAACAGGAAAGGGTTGACCACGCTATAGCCGCAATCCACGGAGCTCTGCCGGAAGCTCAAGCCGCGGCCCAACAGCCCCGTCGAAGGGTCCCCTCGAATTTTCAACCCATGGAAGATGTCCAAGAGCAGGGGCAGGCATCGGATGCGGTCGAGCCCGATCCTGAGGACCCCGATCAAGTAATAAATTTGGACCACTTAGATCTTTATTTCGACTTCGACGAAAATCTTTATGATCTGACTCTTCCCCAGGAGGAACAGCTGGCGTCCAACAGGCGCTTAAGAAAAAGGAAGAAGAAGGTGACTGTGGAAGAGGTGCCGGTCGAAATCGAGGGGGATTCCAGCGGGTCGGATATTGAGAGTAAGTTGCTGAACTTCAAACAGACCCTACCACCTCAATGGCCTAGTGAACTCGAGAGAGTTCGGGAGGATGGGTCGGTTCGGAACCTTGGCGTCGGCCATCCTGATATCAGCTTGTTGTCCTCACTTTTCAACACCGGTTGTGTGGTCGACGAACAACGGGTGATTCATAATGCAGATATTGTTCTACAGATGTATAAGTGAATACTTCATATTGACATAAAATTAGTTCTTTATTCAACTACCAACTAAATTTAATTATTTAATTATGTAAACTTTCATCTTTTTTTTATATGTCATAAAAACTTATACTTAAGTTGATATACATTAGTATTTTATATATATATATATATATATATATATATATATATATACATGTTTGGGGTTTATGTAGAATTTAATATTGTATAATATGCGAGCTCTATTATCTATTTAATTAATATTGTATAATACAATGTTAAATATATATTATTTAATTAAACAGAATAATATATAGTATTTAATTAAATTATTTATTATATTTAATACAAATAATCATATTTAAGTATATTTATTTTTTAACAAATAACAAATACGTAAATAAGTAATTCAACTTAGTATTAAAATATGTCATATTTATTTAGTAGTATGATATATTTATTATTTAAAGTACATACATTATAATTAAAACACAGAAGTGTATATGTAACAATGCTTAATACAATTACATAATGTTATTCAAAGAAAAGTTTTTTATTTAATAACGTAACTAACAGTTGCGTAGCACAATAATTCCTTAAAATTCATATATAATGCTCCAAATTCAAATGTAAATACTTCATATTAAGAGAAAAGTTTTTCATTTAACCTCTAACAGTTGCATAACACAATAATTTCTTAATATTTAGATATAGTTCTACAAAGTTAAATATAAGTACTACGATATATTAAAAGAAAAACCCTTCATTTAACATCTAACGGCTACATAACACAATAATTCTGCAATATTTAGATATAATTATACAAATTCAAATATAAATGTTTTATATTAATAAAATAATTCTTCATTAAGTTATTCAACTACGATTGCTAAATAATACTAATGTATAAGTGAATACTTCATATAACATAAAAGTTCTTTATTCAACAACCAACTAAATCTAATTATTTAGTTATGTAAAACTTTGATCCTTTTTTTTTTTTTGTATGTCATAAAAAGTTATACTTAAGTTGATATACATTATATTTTTATCTCATAACTAAAACTTGAGATATGTAGTTAATTAATAAACATTTAAATTTTAACGGAATATGTATTATAATATAAATAATTATATATTTAAAAATATTTTTATTTAAACTATATGATAACAAGTATTTAATTATTTAAATTAGTATATGAATAATTGATAGTGGTTAAATATAAAAAATGACATAACAATAACAACAATGGAGTTAACCCAACTGGTTTGGGGTTCAACCTTCTTCACTTGGGACCAGGGTTCGATTCCTACTCAACGTAAATATGTGGAATTATTGTGTTGGCTCGCGCGGGGCTCGATCAGGCTCTCGCGGGGCCGGTTGAGTGATCCGGACACAAAATTAATTAATTATTGGTTGGTTATCGTTACTAATTTCCGCTAACATTCGTTGTTATAAGTTCGTTGCTAAATCCGTTGCTACAGATGATTGGGCTTGTTGGACATATTTTCTTCTCATTGGGCTGAAATGGACTAGCCTATGCCAAAATCTAATAAGCCCCAAAAAAGATTAGTCCATTTTGGCTTATCTCTCTACTCATTAGAATCAGTCGGGTCAGGTCGGGTTGGATGGTTTGTTTTCATTTATTTATATACTAGTGTGTGTCTCGTGCTATGCACAGAATCATTTAAAAAGAGTTATAACATATTTATATAACAAATAATAATGTTCATATAAATAAAAATGAAAATGAAGTAAATCACAAAATTATAGACTACAAAGAAGATAAAATGAAGGGTTATTTAAATGAATTTCATGTTAAAAATTGTTTAAAACTTTTAAATCATAAATGTGAAAAATTAATAATACAGATCAATGTTGTTTAATACGAATGAGATTTTTTTTCAATTGAAACTTAGAATATTATAATACTAATAGATGTTTTATTATTTTTCTTGGTCAATTAGTGATATTTAATTAGACAATTGAATAATATAATTTAAAAGATATCAACTAATGAATAATTTGAGTAATTGTGGTCAAATATCATTACGTTAATGTTGATAGTTTGTCAATTTTTAGAGTGACGGAAAAAATCACTACTTGAATAAATTCGAATAATACTTAACTGGGGAAATTGATTAAAAATAAAAATAACTAAAATATGAGGTTTCGCATTTTTATTAGGAACTTAAAAAGTTAAAATGTTAACAAAGTTGTGTAAATTCCAAAAAGAAAAGCATCAATTTAACAAATAAAAGAATACATACTTGGGAAGTTAATTGAGAAACTTTCATAGTTATACATGCATATTTATATATTTATCAAAATATAATATATAAATACATTTGTATGATTATGAAGAATGACTTTCTCAAGAGTCATGATGCACAACATATCTCAATTGTATATATAAATAATTAAATATCATTTCCCGTTATAATTATCTTATTTAACTTATAAATTTTAATACTTTTTTTAAATTAAACTTACTGATTTTATACAAATAAACAATTAAAACATATCGAATAACGTGGACTACATAAATAGTTTATAAAATTAAAAATAGAAATAAAATTTGACAAAGGCTAATAAGATTTGACAAAACATTAACTATCAAAAATTTAAAATCTTAAAATTTAGAGAAAAATGAAAAAGAAATTCTTCTAAAATCAAGACTCAAATAAAAATGAAAATTCATGATAGAAAATGGTAAAAATAAAACAAAGGATATAAAGATATGAAAAACTGATAAATCATTTCAGAGATAAAACGACAATTGTAAAAAAGAGAAAACGAAGATTAGTAAAAACTAAAAACACATCAAAATTATAAAAAACTACACATATAATTATGGTAAAAAAAAAAGGGAATTATGGCATAACAATATACAAATCTAACCATAAGCTATTTAAAAAATATATCGCAAGAATGCTTAAAAATATATCTACCTACTAAAAGGTTTTAAATCCAGCAAAACTCTTTAATTAAATAGAAAAATGGGTAACCAACAGGGATTGGTCCAAGTCATTCTTAAGGGTATGGTCTCGGGTTCGAATCCCGTTTGGGTGTGCGTGTGTTAAAAAAAATAGAAAAATGGTTACAATCCTAAATCGCATATAAATATAAATAAAAAATATTATAAAAATAAAGTAAACTTAATAAAAAATCAGAAAAATATAAAAGTATCTGAAAAGTTATACCTTATTATCAAAGCATGATTAAAAAATTATATAGTGATAAATAATGAGACAAACAACCATAAGAACGATTATAATGTAGATCCACTTGTAGAAGGAGATTTGGGGGGGGAACTCAACAGTAAATTTTTTGTGAAAATCGACTTAGATTCAACATACTTTATTGATTGATTATTCAATTCAAACAAAATTGAGAAAAGTGTTTGAATCTTCACTTGTTTTCGGCTAGGTTCTTATGTTCACGTACAAACAAATGAAGCACTTTGTTTCTCTCAGCAAAAAATAAAATCTGCACATATAAAAATGAAAAGAAAAAGAAAAAGAAACGAAACAATCTATATATCAATTGGCATGACAATTTACGTTTTAAGAATTTTAGAATAGTAAAACAATGAATATTGAGAAAAAATTGAGTAATTAATAAATTTATGAATTGTTAATTGAGAAAATTAAGGAGATGATTAATGAAATTACATAAACAATTTAGGAAATTATTCTTACATTGGAAGCAAAATAACTATCTATTTGACTAACGTCACAATCCATTTTTCTATTTAACTCAATGAATTCCTTTTTTTTTTTGTTACAATAAGGCTAGCATAAATTTGATGCTATGTATAGTGTCAATAAAAAAACTAAAATAATATATCAAAAATAAAGTTCATTATTAAAGAATATTGAAATAATATTAAATTACTTATTGATTATATTTAGAAAGATAATTAATAAAAAATTAACCGACATCATCACAACAACAATGGATGTAAATAGAATAAAGTTAAATAATTTTATTTCTCATGAATTAGACCATGCGGATATAAAAGAAAAAAATCAATAGTTAAAATTAAAAAAAAAAATCATAAATAAATCTAAAATATGGTCAAATTTGAATAATGAAACATAAAAAACACATAAATTTCTAAAAATAACTACCTTATAAAATAACAAATTATTACAAAAATTCAAAATTAATAAACTCTTATTAATTAAATAATATAACTAACAAATAAGCACCGACAAATAAAATAATAATTGTAGGATTTATTGTTAATTAATATTCTTATATAATTTTTATTAATTTTCATACGTAAGGATCAATCGATGAAATATTCAATCCTAATTATGTAAATAATATCAACCTATATAAACTTAGGATTAAACTATTTTGAAAAAAAGAGAAGTAAATATTGTAATTTTCATGAATTTTATTTGAATTTTGAGTGTTGTAATTAATGCATGACTTATAATTAATGCATGACTTGTATTTCAATTTAAATTGAAATATATTTTTCTAAATTTATGCATTCAAAACATATTTTACCATAAATTGATATTTTAATTGAAGATAAGATCCAAAATTCAAGGGATATATAAAATTATTAAATAAATTAATTAATTTAATAGTTATCAACTAATCATAATTTTAGTTTTAATTAAAATTTTCAAAAAAAATCATAAATTTCTATTTAGACAAAATTGCACAATTACGGCATGATTGTTATGATGGAACGAGGTGGGAATGGAATGAGTATTCCCACATCCATTCCTAAACCCTTGATTGGTACAAAATGTGATTGGGAATGCTCATTACTGAGGTAATGCCGTTCCTACAAACATGGGTTTATCCATTCCTTAGGTACCCCATAGTATTAGCCATTCCCAATCCTCAAAATTTATTTACTTTTTATATAATGACCACATATTTAATAAATACATATTATATCATTATTTTTTAATATTACAAATATTTATTCTGATTGAAAATTTAATAAATTGCATTGAATACAAGTAAAAATAAATATAAATATAAATATACTATATATATTATATATTTAAAATACATGTTCAATATATTATTTTATTTATTTATAAATTCATATATATGCATAATAGATTAAAATATTCATTAAATACAAAATTTGACATTTATATTAAATTTAGTTTTAAATATCATACATTATATTAAATATAATAAAATCATATAATCTACGTATAAATATGAAAATATTAATTCCTTTCATATTAATACCTTTATAATATTTATACGTATATATAAATCTCTCTCTCTCTCTCTTACACACACATATATATATATATATATTTGATCTGTACATAAAATAAATGCCATATATATAACACATTCGATATAAAATAGTTACAATATATTACATATGAAAACATAATATAGCACAAAATAAAAAATAAAAAATTAGATTAATATATAAAGTATTTTAATCTTGTATTTAATCATCATTATTAACAATATTATTACTTATATTTTTACTAGCATATGCCCCGTGCGATGCACGGTATTAATAATAATACAACTTATAATATTATTTATGAATCTTGTAAACTAAAATAATTTAAAATAAATAACTTAATCATTTACAATGAAAAATATTATATATAATACATATTTTTTATAACTAATAAATAAATTGCCGCTAAGTATTTATTTATTACAATTTTATTTAAGTATTAAGTAGAGACGTTGTAAAAGAAAATTACTTTCAGAAAGAATACATAATTATCATCCAGTTCTGAACAATAATAATAATAATAATAATAATAATAATAATAATAATAATAATAATAATAATAATTATTATTATTATTATTATAATAATAATATAAAATGAAGTATTTAAATTGTATAAATATCACATCCTTTTTAAACATAAAACATGATAATTTACAAAAATAAAAACAACTCTTACCTTAAGAAATTAAGCCCAGAATTGCGAAATCTTTTTTGACCGGCAAGAATTTCAAACTTTGTTGATCTTGTCAACGAATCGAATTGGAACTTGATATTCTAAAATAAATTAATTCAAAAAATAAGATTAAATTAATACGATTAAACTTTGAATTAAGTTTCTTAAAAAAAAAAACCGTACCTTATGAGATTGAGCCAAAAATCTTGAAACTCTTTTAAACTTTTTCTGGGATTTTAAACTTTGTCAGTCTCATTAAGAAATCAAACTAAAATCTCAAATATGATAATTTATAAAAACAAAAATACCTTAAAATATTGAGTAAAAAATTAATGTAATCGATGGACATTTTGCTAGTTTGCTCTCATGTATCGTAACATATAAATCTAAAATAACGTATTTAAAAAAAATTCTAACATTATACCAATTTATAACATTAATAAATATAATTAGTGTGAAAATATACACATATTAACTTATATAGTTGTATTTCTAATAAATATTTATTAACAATATAAATTAAGTAGTTAAAATTTTATATTTATAACAAATGAACAATCTCATACATTATTTATATTTTTAAGTTGTTCGGTAAACTTTCTATATAGTACCTTGCATCATTGAAACACATACAGATGTTGGTGCCCCGAGATCACTGTTGTTTTCCAATGGAAACGTACTGGGTATAAAAACTTCATCTTCTAACTCCGAAAATTCACATTCTTGACCCCCTAATTGGTAGTACGTAATGTTATGATAGATATATATAAGTGCTTTAATTTAAAATAAAAAATGAATCGTGGCAAATTAACATAAGATACATACTCTGTAAGTTAGAGCCATGCTCGTCAAGTCGATTCATATGTGCCCGAGCTATATTTGTACAACCATGCTCATAAATAGATGTACCGGTTATAGCTACTTGATTGTGTGGAATATCAATAATATGAGATTTTTGAACTACAATATTCCGATCAACACCTAATATACATAAAAAAATCATTAAACCAACAAAATAAAAGGTTGAAATTAAAATAAAAATTATATATAAAAGAAGAAATATTACGATTTGTAGTTTCCACACATCCTCTTGCATCAACTTGACTTTTATCTCTAATAATTCTATGTCCATCGATAATGTGATCTATGAATATAATAGTATACATTTGCAAAATAAGTGAACATATATAACTAAATAATATGATCAATGCCTAAAAAATTAAATTATACCGAGTAAAATAGGAACAAAACAGAGTCCTTGTGAATTGAATTGCTCATGACCACCACCACCAGCTTGTACTTCCCCTATATTGAATAAGTATAAATATTATGATGTATGGCAAAAGAAGTAATCACAATTCAATAAAATATATATCAAAATTCATTAAATATACACCAATACATATGTAAAATATTAATGAGGAGCATATCATTCGAAATAATCTAACCATCACGCATTAAATCAGTTGTGTGAGATGATGACCCTCGTCTTGAACACGCGTTCTTGAACGTGTCGATGTTCCTCGGGCTATTCGCCTGCCTCTTGATGGTGGGCTTTAGATATTACAATCGCATACTTCGTTTGTAGAGTTATTATGGAGTCCGGATAAAAATTGATATTCTGTCTCCACATCATAAAAAATACACAAAAGTCAAATATCGTTATCAAATATAGATAGACATAAATATATTTATAGCTATATAATATTTATAAAAAAAGTTATAAAATAATTATAAGAATTTCCCTATTTGTAGTTTTTCAAGCATTATATAAGAAATTAGAAAATTAAATACGTAAATTTTTCCTATAAAATAATTATAACCATATTTTTATTTGTAGCTCTTTCAAGTATTATCCAAGGAATTAGACAATTAAATACATAATTTTTTGGCTAATAATAATTTAAAATAATTATAATAATTTCCTTATTTGTAGAACTTCACAACATTATTTAAGGAATTAAAATTAATGCCTAATTTTTTGCCAATTTTAATCTTGTATTTAATCATCATTATTAACAATATTATTACTTATATTTTTATTTGTGAATAATATGATCGAAATAAATCTAAATTTTTTATTCCATTCCTAATTTTATTACTGAACATGCCAATCATAGGAATGCTATAATAAAGTCATTCCATTCCGTTATCCATTCCATTCCAAAATTCATTCATTTCCTGCCTCATTCCATTCATGCATATCAATCATACCGTTAAAGTCAAATATATCAAATACTTTTTATTTTTTTTGGTTTGGTAAATATATCAAATATATAATAATATAGATATTATATCAAACAAATAACGGAAAAGAATGAATGAGAAACTAAAAGAAAAAAACAATTATGCTAAACATGACCATAAACACCATATATTAGAACATAAGTTCGGCAATTAGAAAAGAAAAATACAAAATTTCATGAAGTTCTTCAAAACTTCAAAAATAAAAGAAAAAGTGAATATATATAGAATAATCGGATAAAAATAAAATGTAAGAATATAATTAAAAACACTAAAAACTGTATATATGAAACATATATATAACCAATTAACGGTATAAATAAAAACTAAAATGATTTAGATGAATAAAATTTTCGGTAAAAATTATTATTTTAATGATATTTGAATAAAAAAATGCAAAATTAACTTGATCAAATAAAAAAATCAACAAATTCCCGGTTATCCCTAAAAAAAAATTAAAAATCTAGGAAATATTAAACAATCAAAAAAACAAAATCAGACATGAAATAAAAATACGAAATAAAAACACAAATAATAGATTAAGAAAAAATATTAATATTAATCTAATCACACACTAAATCTTCACATCAACACATGCAATTATCATAAAATATCAAGTTTGGAGTTATCACCTCTGTAATTTATAGTAGATGATTGCTCTCTTCATTTGGCATCGCATCTTCAAATTTGATGAAACGTTAATGAGAAAAAAATATTGAAAGAAGACATATTTGCATCGCAATTGGTGTAGATGGGCACTGAAACATGTTTATAAAAGAATACTGTCGATAATGGAGGAAAAGAGAACTAAAAGGAAAAGATATATAAAGAGATATAAATAAGAACAGATAATTAAATTGCTATTAAATGATCGTAAATTTAGGACTTTATCAAAAAGATATTTAAGTTGTTTAATTATTAAATTAAGATTATATTTAATATGAAACTACTTGCCATTAAAATATTTTTAACAATTAAAATAATTTAAAATTTTAGAATATTAGTATTCAGTCAAAATTAATATAATTGAGTCAAAACACACCCTCCCTATATATTATAGTATAGATATAGATATAGATTAATGATTAGGATATATAAAAATTAATTTATATCTCATAAAAGAATTAATAATGAAATTATATCAAATCAGGAAAGATTTGTTTTGGAACTACCAATAATAATTTTTTTAAATATTAAAAATAATTCAAAATTATAAGAATTCATCATTAGAAGAAAAAAAAGTACACATAAAAGTATATTATGAATTTTGTCGAAGATAATTATTATTTATTTTTATAATAAAATAATATATAAAATAAATATAAGCTAATCACATTTTTTCTATTTAATTGAAATCTAAACACAAAAACACAAATATTGATGGTGCAGGAATCTGAGTTTCCTAAATGCAACAGCACTTTAAGATTTGTATGAAAAGGGAAAGACCATCACAGGCGTGAGAGCCTCAGGATCTGGGTTTCCTTTTGAGCGTGGGTTCTTCCAGCTAGGATAACACCAAGAGTGCGAAATGTAATGCTACTGTGGTGAGGTTAATGGAAAGCTTGAGAAGATCAGAGGGAATGCCCAGAACGATAGAGTATGTCTGTAGAAGATGACTTAAGGGAGAGTGCATGAGTTCTCCCTATTTATATGTTAGGGGTGAGGGTAGAAGAGTAAATTGACCGTGTGGTCCCAAACCTGTGTTGCCCTAACACGTGGCGGCCCGTGAAAGTATGAGAAGGATGTTTCTGAAAAGGAGGCGGCGTGTCAGATGCGTGGTGCGCACTACCTCTGTGTCAGAAGTCGTTGGCGAGGGTGACGCGGGGGATGGGCCTAAGATTCTCTCTGCCGAGGTTCGGATCCAACGAAACGGGGCATGGGCCTGCCCGAGCGTTGGTGACGCTCGGAGAATGTATGGATGGCCTCCTCACGATAGATGACCCTTGAGCGCCGAAATACCGAGCGTATTAATGGGGGGCCCCCATGCGGGTGCTTCCCTGAGAAGGGTAACCTTGAGGGCCGTGATGCGAGCGTCAAACTCGTCGGTTCTGGCCCTTGGCCTGAATTGTCATCCGCTGATTGACGGATTATATTAGATGGCAAATGAGCGGCTGGGAAGGCCCACGAGCCCTTCGAGCGAGCGTCTGGGCTTTAGTCAGCGGTGTGCTGCCACGTGGACGGCTCTGATTCGAGAATGATTTTAGGCCTCATCATTTTGCCCCCCAAATTCTGTAGTATCGCTTCGAGCGTACTGTAGAATTTATAAAGGAGGAACCCTGAATTTTGAATATCCGAGGGCCAGGCCATTACCAGCGAGGAGACTGCTGGCCTTCTGTAACGGACATAAACTGACACCGCATTAAATGCTGTCAAGTCCGCATTTAATGCTGAGTGGGTACGTGGGCGCGTGCACTCCGGGAGACGTGAGGCGGTTACCAAAAGTGGGGGGTTTCCTAGGCGGGAAATGATTGCGCTTTTGAATTTCCAGCCTTAAATCACGTGCATTATCCCCTTTAAATAGAGTCCGATAGAGCTTTGGACTCTCTTTCACGCACTCTGATTTCTTCCAGCCTTTAAGCAGCAAAGAATTTTCTGCAACCTTTACAGACTCCGGCGAGCTTCTGTTCTTCGAACTCTAGGTAAAGCTCCACAAATTTTGATATTCTGATACTAACTCTTAGATTTAGGTTGAGTGAGTGAAATCCTTGAGCGAAGAGCCACTTTCCGCTACTGAATTTTCTCCAGAAGTTCCTCCCCTTCTCAATTGAATTTTCTGAGAAAAACCCCATCTTCGAAAATCGTAAAGCTACCATGGCCGGACACCCTGCTGACGATTACGTGAGGGAGATTGAGGAGATGTCCGTGGGGAGCTCTTCCCCTCCCGACAATGTCCCTACAGCGGTTCCCTTGGCTAGGGCATCACCAGGTGAGGGGGGTTCCCGTGGCTATTCCGGTGGCGCGGGCTCCGGCAGACGCTGGGGAAGAAGAGGTGGAAGCCGCCGTTCAAGGGATGAACGAGCGTGCCCCTGGAGGGTTGGATGACCTCTACGAAGAGATGAACAA